>OY755215.1:7428271-8628271 GCA_963576765.1 Draba incana | reverse complement strand
TAGAATCATACAAATTATTAGATGGCTGCACCTTCTAAAGAAGATTGCCTACACCTTCTAAAGAAGATTGCCTACGTACCCTTATAAGGGATCAAGCCACACACGTGGTTCTAAAACTCTAAACTCATCAAGTTATACCACACATTGGTATCTCCTTATATAGATTAGGAACACAACTAATTTCTTTTTTCTCTTTAAAGGAAAACTTACATATTTAGATAACTCCTAAATATAGATCTTTTCCTAATCCCTTAGCTTATGTCTCAAGCTATCTTCAAGCTTACTCCAACAAATACAATAAAAGCTCCTATAAACTATTTCATTGAAGAACATTGTAAGATCTGTTCTTCAAGTGGTGACCTCTGAGACCGATGATGCGAGGACCATAGAGGAAGACTCTGATTATGAAAAAAAAAGGAGGAAGAAAATCTTGATAACACAGTTTGGATCTCTTTGCGAGAAGAAGAGAGGAAGCAGGAAGGAGAAGGAAGGCATGGAGTGTTGTGTGTGTCTGTGTGGGTTTAAAGAGGAAGAGGAAGTGAGTGAGTTAGTGTCTTGCAAGCATTTCTTTCACACTGCTTGTTTGGATAAATGGTTTGGTAATAATCATACCACATGTCCTCTTTGTAGATCAATCGTTTATTTATGGATCATACTCTCTACTTCCCTTTTATGGTTTTTTTATCTGATGGTGTTCCCATTGTGGGGATTTGAAAGGGTATTTTAAAGTAATAAAAATGCCTTGAATGGCTTTACTACTTTCGTGTCATGGAATTCGTATCAGCAAATGGTTTATGTGAGTTCGTATGGGTTTTATGGCTTGTGTTCTACGAATATATTGAATTCTGATTTGGTATGGATTCTCTTAATGAGAGAAAGTCCCAAGATAAGATTCAATCCACTCATTATCAATTAGTTTTTAAGTGAGTTTGAAGCCTAATATAGTAATATGGTATCTGAGCTACATTGTAGATGTTGTTACTACATTGCATATAATCGTATACTTTTTTTTTTTTTTTGCTAAATAGTAGGAATTACATAGTAGAGCCTAAAAGAGATGGTACCTTGGATAAAAAAGAAAGTAAAAAACAAGGTAACAAATGATAGAGATTGGTTTAAGCCGTGTCAATTAAGCCACAACTGCATTAACTTGTGCCAATGTTTCTGGTGTTGTCGTGACGAGATGATGTTGCGAATATCCCTATCCAGTTTTTTAAAAGATCTGCGCTGCCGGTATCGAGTGATGATTATGGAGGACATTGTTCAGTTGCTTCGAGATGTAAAAGGTAAAGAGAATGTTGGTGATTGAGAGAGCTGAGGCCATCCAACTAGAAAAGGGTTGCAGGGGAGGTGATAAATACGCGGTGAAGAGGGGCTTCCCGTTTTGGATGGGTTGAATCTTCATATTAAAGCAGGAGAGACTATGGCTCTCGTTGGTGACAACACTGATCAAATTGCTTCTTAACTTGTCACTGGTGCGCAAGTCCTTGTTTCTTAACTTGTCTCCATTTTAGAGAAGCAAATGATTTTGACATTTTGTGTTTAAACTTGTATAGGGTCTAATCTTTATTGACAAAAAGGACATGAAGAATATTAAACTGGACAGTTTGAGGCAGGATGTTGGTCTGGTTTCACAGGACATAGTAAGTTTCCAGTCTTCAAATTCTTCTCATATCAAGATAATGGTTCATTGTAGTAACGTAACCTTTTCTACGTATACAAGACTCTCTGTTTACGGGGACAGTTGCTGAACAGAGATCTCACGACGGGTATTGACTTGAAGAGAGTTGACACTGCAAATGCTGGTGAATTTATCAGAAACCTACCTGAGGGATACAACACAGGGATCGGTCCCAGAGGTTCAAGCCTAAGTCTTTCCAAGTGTGTTCATTACTCATTTCATATACTCTCTTCAGGGGTTTTGTAACCTCTATCGCCTATTGTCTTGTTATCAATGGACAATATGCAGACTAGCTATCGCAACATCAGCGTCGGAGTCGCTAGTCAGGCAAGCTCTTGAACGTGTACGGTAACGACATGCATCTCACCGACATTATTCATAAACTTTCTGATTCCATGACTGGTAAATGGAAGATCATACGGTAACACACATCATTCATATGTTTGCATTTTTTTACAGGTAATTGTGATTGCATACAGAATGCAAACCGTAATGATAGCGCAGAGAGTGTTTTTGTTGGACAAGGGAAATCCAAAGGAGTTAAGTCGCTCTTCGCTGTTAACTACGCACAGGGACTCACTTTGTATGATCTAGAGCAGATAGTGATCAATTGTTATGTAGATACAACATTTCTCTAGTCTAAAACCATTCAATTATTAATGTTTATAAATAGGATGAACCAATCATTTGTTGAGTCTAGAGAGTTTTATTGTATCTTTCCCTAGTTTATGTAGCAAAAAGCTTGAGACATTTTACATGTTAACAAGAATGGTTCACTGTTTCACCATAAAGGAGCTTTTACAACTGCATCCACCCACCGCAGCCGGGTTTTCGGCGACTTGAACAACAAGCAAGCGCGTAAGAAATCAAATGAAACTTGTTACGAAATGGTTATTGAAAGACATATTACAAACGGTAGTTAGGAAACCTTAGGATTATGGACACTAATCGACTCAGGGCAAATGTAGAAGAATGATAACATGAGATTCTCCAACTCAAAGAGGAGTTGGAACAACTTAGGCAAGGAATTAAACCAGTTTCTCAGCTAAAGGGTATTAGTGAAGATGATATTGTTCTCCTGAAGCAGAGAGTATGTTTTTCTGTCATTGATCCCAGTTTTTGTCTCCATGCCAGCATTTATCGATCGGGTTTTTTGTCGTGTTGATCCTCGGAGGCGACACTCATTTGGAGAAGAAGAGGTAGAATAATTTGTTTAGCATAGACAATTTGCACATCCTTGAGAAATTCAGTCTTGGGTTTCCCAGCAGCAATGTCTGCCGATTAGTATTTTTTTGTGTGGCTGATCTTAGTTGATAATGCATGACCAGCTTGCTTGAGTTTTATGTTTCTCGTGAAGGGGATGCCGAGATTATGGATGATGCATTTAGAGAAGAAAAGAAGACCAGGAAGCATGGACTGCTGAATTGGTTGAAAATTAAGGTACACATTTGATTCTAGAATTTATGTGCCTCTCTTGCCACTTTTTCTCTAATTACTTTTTGGGCAATTACTATCAGAACAGTTTGGGGGGATCAAGCATCAGCGACAAGTCGAGTGCGGTCAAGTCCAACAGTACACCAAAAGATTTTATCGGAGGAGGTGGCGCTACAATCAAAGTCTATTAAACAGATGTCAGAAGCCCCTCAAAATGAAGAAATTAAAGTAATCTTTGCGTCTTGTTCACGATCCTTTATCATAGTTTCGATCAAATCTTCCACATATTTACCTTGATGGTTGTCTTTGAGATTAAAATCCTCAACAGCGACATCAAGTCAAAGAAGGATCAGATTGCTACGTTGGGAAAACAAATTTTGGATTTTGTTGTGGAATCACATGATGCATTGGATATCGTGCAGGTGGATTATTCTTTTGAAATACCACAATGGCCTTTGTGCTTCTTGTTCTGGTATTTATCATCAATGATGTTGGATTTTCTCTCAAGTGATTTCTCTCTTATTTTCTCTAAACGAGAAATGTTGTGAACTTGAGGTGCTTAAACTCTCTCTGTATATCTATTGGTTGAAACTGCACCTAAGATGGAGCTAAATGGATATTAGTAAGGACTCAATTTAGTCCCTTTTCATTTTTTATTTGCAGGTTAAGGCTGCAGATAATCGAGTTATTCAGGAACAACTCAATGTTCTCCCCATTCTCTCCAGTTCCAGCGTATCTAAAAACCTTGGAAGCCCGAGAAATCTGTAACTGATCAACTTTTTGCATTGCAAGAAGAGGTTGCAAACCTAAAGCAGCAGCTCTCTGGCGCCTTGGAACTGGGCGATATCAGCTCGGTCAAAAGTGTGGAAAAGGTCATACTATTTCACAACATTTTTGAGGTTAAAGAAAGCTTCAGTGTCTTCTTTATAGTTGATTTAGGAAAATCTTAACACTATCTGACTAAGACATGACCAGGCATTTGAGATTGAGGAGCTTAAAATAAAAGCTGCAGATCTAAGTGACTTGGGACTCTGATTGGTTCAGATGATGAAGAGACGGTAGTCTGCTTCACTGATGCGGCCTGGAAGAGTGGGGAAGCGGGTCTCGGATGGATTTTCCAGAATCATGGACAGGAGTCAGCCCATTCGACCATCGCAACCAACGTCCCTTCGGTTGGCTTTGAGATCGGGTCTGCTGCAGGCCATCTCTAACAACTTTAACAGAGTACAAGTCTACTCTGATTCACAACAACTTATCAGAGTTATCAATCGAGGCTCAACATGTAAATCTAGAAAAAGTGTTGAGTTTATTATTGATGTATCAAAGATATATATAGTTACATGAGACTTTATGAACAAGTAAAAAATATTCACATAAGATATGCTAACTACTATAATCGGAAAATATCCTTTTCCGTAACACTCCCCCTCAAGATGGAGCGTGTAAGTTGAGAACGCCCAGCTTGGACCGTAAGTACTGAAATTGATCACGACCAAGTGCTTTAGTGAAAATATCTGCCGGTTGTTCATGAGTAGAAATGTAAGAAGTTGCGATGTTTTCGGCAGTAATCTCATCACGAATGAAGTAGCAATCACTCTCAATGTGTTTGGTGCTTTCGTGAAAGAAGGAATTTGACGCGATATGTATAGCCGCTTTACTGTCACAAAATAAGTGCATAGGCTGATCGTGTGACACACCAAAAAACAAGAGAATCTCCTTAAGCCAAAGAAGTTCCTTAGATGTCATAGCCATGGCTCGAAATTCTGCTTCAGCGGAAGAAAGAGACACCAGAGACTGTTTCTTTGTCTTCCAAGTGATTGGAGAATCGCCGATCATAACCATATAGCCCGTAAGAGACCGACGAGTAGTGGGGCATGTATTGAAGTCGGAGTCGCAAAATGCGTTGACTTGAAGCGATGCCTTTGAAGAAAGAACAATGCCTTGTCCTGGTGAAGATTTCAAATAATGAACTAGACGTTGAGTAGACTCCCAATGATCCACAAGAGGTTTCTGCATGGATAGTGCAAGAATGTTGACTGCGTAAGTGAGCTCAGGACGAGTATGTGTAAGATACACAAGACGTCCCACAAGACGACGGTATTGGTCAGGTGCACATAAAGGCTCACTTTTAGAGGATAACAACTTGTGATTTTGCTCTAAAGGAGTATCAACCGGTCTGGACCCTGAGAGACCACATTCTTCTATAATATCAAGACAATATTTTCGTTGAAAAAGGAAAATTCCATCAGGACCTCTAGCCACTTCAAGACCATGAAAATACTTTAGCATACCAAGGTCCTTCATCTTGAAACAACGGCTTAGATAACCCTTAAATGATGTAATAACTGCGGAATTATTTCCACAAACAATCAAGTCATCAACCTAAACAAGAACATGGAGAACCACCGAACCACGGATATAAGCAAATAAAGAGTTGTCCTTGTGAGAACGCACAAAACCGAGCAGTTGATATAACTTAGAAAACCAACACCGAGGAGCTTGACGTAGACCATAGATTGACTTTTTTAGTTTGCATACAAGAGACGGATTAGTCGGGAGAAAACTCGGAGGAGGTTTCATGTAGATATCTTCGTCAAGATCACCATGTAAGAAAGCATTGTGAACATCCATTTGATAGAGTTCCCAATTTTTAACTGCGGAAACACTAAGCAAAGTACGAACGGTTTGCATTTTAGCAACCGGTGCAAATGTTTCAGAGAAATCGACACCTTCTTCTTGATGATTACCAAGAGCAACAAGGTGTGCTTTATGACGCTCTAAAGTACCATCCGAGTTGAATTTGAGGCAATAAACCCATTTGGAACCGAGCGCTTTAACTCCAGGAGGTAAACGAGTGAGTATCCAAGTCTCATTAAGTTCAAGAGCATCAATTTCTTTGCGCATAGCCTCGCGCCATTCAAGAAGCTAAGCTGCTTACTTATATGTAACCGGTTCGTCCACCATAGTAACAGCTGCAAGAAACTTAGTATGCGCATAACTAAACTTATCACAAGAGACATAGTGTGTTATAAGCTAAAAGGAGGTACCTGAAGATGCTGGAGAGGACACAAGTTTGAAAGAGACGAGGGTTTCGGGATAGCGTGGAGAGTAAGTAACATATGGTTCAAGCAGAACAAATTTTGTTTTCTGTCGAAGGCCGCGACCGAGCGGTTCGGTACCAAGAGTGTGGTCAAAACCATCAGACCATTACCAAGATCTGGGTCAAAGTCAGCAGATGGACTTGTAGAAGAAGTAACCGGAGAATGAACCGGAGTAGGAACCGGATGAGGAACCGGAGGAACAACGGATATATCAACCGGAGACACGAGATCCAAAGAGAGTTCCGGTGAAGAGAGACTCAACCTATCTTCTATAATTGGAGGAGCATGATTATTAAGTAACTCATCTTCAGAAAAAGAAATAAGTGGCACGATCGGAGAAACAGGACTCGAGACTTTCTCTTGAAACTCTGAATATAGGAAAATTGTTTCATTGAAGATAACATCACGTGACACAAAGAAGTCATGTTTCTCCAAATCATAAACACGCCAACCTTTTTATTATGAGGATAGCCCATAAAGATACACTTTCGTCCTTTCTCTTGGAACTTATCTCGATGAGCGGAGTGACGTTTAGCAAAGCATAAGCAACCGAATACTTTAAGATGAGTGTAAGTCGGAAGAGTAGAGTAAAGTATCTCATAAGGTGTTTTTCCTTGAAGCAATGGAGTAGGAGTTCGGTTGATCAAATTAGCAGCGGTAAGAACACTTTCACCCCAAAATTTGATAGGCAAATGAGATTGGAAGAGGAGAGAATGCGCCATGTTGAGAATGTGACGATGTTTACGCTCAACGCGACCATTTTGTTGAGGAGTATACACGCAAGATGTTTGATGACAAATTCCTTGATCTTTGAAGAAATTTCAGAGACTAAGAAATTCACCACCGTTGTCACTCCGAACAGTTTTCACCTTTTTACCAAATTGTTGAGATGACATGGCCACAAAACGTTTGAGATGGACTGAAACTTCACTTTTATTGAGAAGCAAATAGGTCTACACGGCCCGAGAATGATCATCAACAATGGTAATAAAATAATGTGCGCCACAAGAAGAAGCAAATTTGTAAGGTCCCCAGACGTCGCAGTGAATTAAAGAAAAAATTGATTCAGCTTTATTATTGCTTTCAGGAAAAACTGATCTTGTTTGTTTGGCTTGAATACAAACTTCGCAAAAATCACTATTATGAGTATGACTATCATCAAAATATGCTAAAGTAGATAGAAAACTAGATAAAATCTTCGTAGAAGGATGTCCCAAACGCTCATGCCAAAGAGTTTTTCAAGATTTCTGAACACTATTAACTTTCGCTGAAACTGCTCCACGAAAATGATAAACCCCCTCTCTCTCTTCACCTGCTCCAATCAGCATCTTCGAAGTACGGTCATGTATAACACAAACTTTGCCAGTGAATAAGGCATAACAAGACATCTCTCTTAAAAGACGAGCTAAAGATATGAGA
Organism: Draba incana; assembly: GCA_963576765.1. Lineage (NCBI taxonomy): Eukaryota > Viridiplantae > Streptophyta > Magnoliopsida > Brassicales > Brassicaceae > Draba > Draba incana. The sequence continues at coordinate 8,620,636 of OY755215.1, read as the reverse complement.
GTGCAAGAGAGATTGGGAACATAGAGAACACGGTGTAGAATAACACGATCGCCAAGATACATCGTTCCTTCCTTAGTTGCAAAAGTATGTTTTCCATTAGGAAGAACAACTATACTTCGAGCAATGTCAGAGACATCCACGAGCAGCTCCTCATCACCGGTCATATGGTGAGATGCTCCAGAATCAAGTAAGAAATCAACACAAGAACGCTTACCAGAGAGTTTTTCGTGAGAGTGTGATTGATCTGATTTTAATAGGTTCATAATCGCGGACCTTGTCTCCTTACTTACACAGGAAGATCATGAGACTCATCGGTAGCGGTAGTAACTTGAGAATTGTTAGCTCGGTAAGAAGAAGGAGTAGACCGACCTTGACCGCGTCCTCATGTGAAGCCATGACCTCGGCTTCGTGTTGTCTTAGATCGTGAACCACCGCGAGAATCTCCATGATTGTCAATCCACCATTCGGGTAAGCCATGAAGTTGAAAACATGTATCCACCGTATGATTTGTGCGTCCGCAGTGAGTGTAAGCGCCATGATTAAGTCGAGTCACCGATGCAATTGCGTGACTCTGGTCTTTACAGCAAAACCTACGGCATCGAGCCATTCTTCTTTGCTTTGAGCAATAGTTAGATGTCTTTCTTCACCAATAACTTCAGAATATACATGATCCAGAGTCATGTCGGTGTCGCGATTGAGGCGACTGAGAATATTGGTACGTGTAGTTCTAAAGCGAGATGCGTCAAGTCCCATAAGAAATTGATGGATGCGTTCATGATCTCTGCGTGTTTGCTGCTTAACACGTTGAGGACAAGTAGAAGAGTTACAGCAACAATCAATAAAGGGCTCAAAATCATCGAGATTATCCCACATTACTTTGAGTTTGCCAAAGTAATTAGCAACGGTTTGTCCATCTTGAGAGCAAGTTGTAATAGAGGACTTGATTTGATGAACGCGTGATACGTTTCAAATAGAGTATCGAGTACGTAGATTATCCCATAGTGCTTTTGCGTTGTCGATAAACGAAATCGCTTGTTGGACTTTGGGGTCGAGACTAGCGTAGAGTCAGCCACAAAGCATGGAGTTGGTTTGTATCCAACGTTGGTAATCAGAGGAGTCGGTGTCAGGCTTAGCAAGAGATCCATCAATAAACCCAAGCTTGTGCTTGCCGAGAGATTGTTGCGTGCGAGTTTGGCCCACTTCTCATAGGTTAAATGAGATGTGATTATTTTGGATTCCAAACAGGTTAAATGAGATGTGATTGTTCCGAGCAGGATGGACAAAAATATGGTTGTATTAGCATTCAAATGTGGTAAAAACGACATGGGGTTTCCCCCAAATGTGATACAACTATATATAGGACTTCTAATCTAGGTTAAATGTGCATATGGATAAAAACTAACCATATAGCTCACCAAAAGTAACCTAAGATTAATTATAAAGTAACTAAATATGAGTTATATCTTAACCTTGGGAAACATGCCTTGGAGCTTGCTGGGCAGAGAGCAGGATTTGCCTTGGGCCAAATCCAAATATAACAGTAGACCCCCCCCCCCCAAGCCGATGGAACGAGCACACCAGATTCATCGAGGTCGCAGTGCGAGCGGGTCGGAAGCGGAAAGGTTGGACCTATTACTCTAGTCGGGAGACCGTTTTGACTTACTTGACTTTCCCGGAGCTTAGTCGGAATGCTAAATCATGTGTAGAGGGCTTGCCTTTGTTATTCCCGAGATAGACCTCCTCGGACTTCAGAACCGATTGATAGAATTGTCTTCACGCTTTCGAGCATGCCAACCCATCGTCTGGATACGACTCTCTACCAACACGTGGATTCTTCTTTCCAGCTCCTATCCGCCGATTAGAGTTTTTACTTATTGGCGTCGATCCGCCTGACCGACACGTGCCTCCTCGTTTTTCGGGTTAATCATGATGCCCCTTTTTGTGTCCTTCCTATATATATATCATATCCTCTTTCCTCTCAGGTCTCATTCTCGCTTTGTGATTCTCCCTTTTTCTCTTTTCCTTTTTTGGTCTTCTCGGATTTGTCAAATTTCTCCGTCGTCGACTTCGATCTCTTCTTAACCCAGGTGACATGTCTTCCGATCATCCATCTTAATCAGAGTCAAATTCAAGCGCTGCAACTCGCGGCCTTCAAAGGCGACTAGATTACCAAGATGCCGAAGTTTCTTCCGATCATGGTTCCGAGTCTAGCAGATGTCCTTCTGATTATTGCAAAAGAATCGAGGCAAGGGAAAGATGACGAGTCAGGGGGGACCTTCGATGCTCCGCGCGGGATGGGAGGATAAAAATCGGGAGGAACGCAGCATCACGTAGAAGGCGAGAAAGGCAAAGCATAAGTCCCATGTGGAGGCTCTGGGTTGTGTCCTTGTTTTCGGACCCAGTCTGGGCCTCTGTCCACGTATTTCTCTGGGCAAACTCGATATCTCTTCTACTTCTACTCGGGAGAGCGTGCTGCTGTGTGCCGTGTCGGTCGGATGGCCGGATGTTAGCTTTCTCATCCCCGAAGCTCACGAGAGGCCTTGGAGTCCTCCCGAGGGTTACATCTGCCTCTATGAATGTTTCTTTGATCAAGAGGGCCTTTGCTTCCCTATTCCCGCTCCTATCTTGGAATATTGTAGTCGCTGGAAGTTTTCGGTGTCTCAACTGACCCACTCGGCCTTCCGAAACTTCATGTCGATCCATGCACTGAGTTATGCGGCAGCCCGACGTGTTTCTTGCGATCATTTTGAGGAGGCATGTTCGGTGGCGCGGATGAACGTCTTTGACTCCGGCCGTATCCAAGTGAAAATCAGGGCCGAACTTTCTCTCATACAGAACTTTATTCATAGACTTGAAGGCGTTTGGCAGCAGAAGTACTTCTTCATCAAAATGAACAAATATTCGATCGGGAACTACACCGGGCCTATCTGGATCGGCTGGAATAAGCATGTTGGTATGCCCTCTCCTCTCTGCCTTTGCGGTACGACCCGATTATTGATTTTCTTCTTGTTTCGCAGATACGTTCTCGAGGCCGCTGCCTGACGTCAAGTCGACCGGTACCATCGGGATGCTGCATTAGCACATGCCTTCCAATTGAGAGGAATTTCTTTTTCATCGGATTCGCTGAATCTACCACCGCATCGTTTCGGGTCAGACATCCTTTTAGGCGTTGTCGCCATTCTGTCCGTTTTCTTTTATCTTTTTTTTTTTTACTTTCTCCTTATCGGGCATCTGCCTCCAGGCGACACGACTTAAAGGCTCGACATCGGTCTGGGCGGGGTCCCAGCGAACCGTTCTGTTGACAGGAAGAAGGCGCAGCTATCACTCGAACAGCCACCTCCTCCTCGGATCAAGCGCAAAGGATCATATGTTGGTCCGAGCAGGTTAACTCCCACAAAGGTGAGTAAGTCGGCCTCTGCTACTCGGAAGGGTGATGCTCCGAGTAGATCTCACCGAGCCGCATTTACCGGCCAGGAGACTGGGGCCGTTTCTAAGAAACGGGTAAGGGACGAGAGCGCCCCAGTCACCATCCGGCACAGTCGAGGGAAAGATCTCAAGGGCATGTATGCCCATGTGGTTGACAAACGCACCCGTACCGAAGGTGGAGGTTCCACTCGAGGTGCTGACGAGGAGGGGGACTAAGACGAACCCGAAGATGTTGGTAATGAGATTGTTGGTTTTGATAGCGCAAGGGTCCTGGATGGGATGAAGGATGTAATTGGTGGCGAGGAGACCGTTATGGAGAGAACGGCCGAGGAGGAAGGAGGAGGTTCGGCCAGGGGTGCTACTCGTGATGCTAGTCCAAGCGAGGTCCCTGTTGAGGCTCTTCTCGTCGACCTAGATTCGGTGGACACGTCTGCTCGCGACGAATTTCAGTATAGCTTTAAAGGCCTCAGTGGTCACTTTATTGAGCACCCCCGAAAGTGTGGGAAGTTGCTCAACAAAATCCGAGGGGATGAGTGTTCGTACAACGTTGCGCTGGATGACGTGCCCTATCCGCAAGCTTACTGTAATGGAGCTTAGCACCTCGTTCAGGTATCCTGTTCGTTCTTCCTGTTTCTTTTAACTCTCTTAACTGTCGGTTGTTGCTTTTTGATTTGCCATCCACTGGTCGATAGATACTCGCCGACAGGAACAACACGTGGAATCGTCTTTCGACTGCGAAGAGAAGGATCGTCATGCTGAGTACTTAGACTGAGGAAAACAGTACTACGATCGAGAGGCTCCAAAAAAAGGTCGAGTCCTTGGTGGGAGGGATTCGATCGTTGAAATCGTCGGGTGGTCTGGAAGCGGAGCTCGAGAAGCTGAGGACGCGCGTGAGAGAGTAGGATGAAATGATCGATGCTATGCAAAAACACTCGACCGCGAGGGCTGAGAACACGCGGTTTCTCCGTGCGTCTATCGAGCGCGCAAATGCGGAGAAGTTTACGGTGGTGAAGAGATTTGAAGACGTTAGGGAGCGTATCAAGTCGGCTGAAAGGATCAATGCCGGGCTGGTTGTGCATGTCCGTAATCAGATGTCTCATCTTCGGGTTTCCAGGGAGGGCTATGTTCAGGCGTGTGCACAATTAGTCGAGCTGGCGAATGAATCCCTTTCGCTAGCATGGGCTCACTTTGTGGAGCAAAAGGAGTATCTGCGTCGTACGAGCCTGACAAGTCAGTCCAAGACCCAAGTTTACCCCCTGACAGAGATGGAGGAGGCTGGCTATGAGATTGACCCCGACAGTCTGGCGGACGCCCAGACCAAATTCGAGGATTATTCTGGCCAGGTAACATCGATGGAGCTGATGGACTTCCCGGATCAAGGGTACGAGTTTGTTCCCCAGCCGGGTACTTTCCCGGGCGGTTATAAGCGGCCTTTGTCCCCATTCAGAGAAGGGTATTTTGGTCTTGAAGACTCCTGGATATTAAGGCCGTACATTAGTCACAACATGGTCGAACCCGAGGACGTCAATGACACTACTGGGAATGAGGCTCTCAACGTGCTTCTTGATAGGGCGCTTAGAGGAGTCGACGAGAAGCCCCCGAGGTTAGTTGACTCTGTTTGTCAGTTTACTTCAAATCTTTCTTTGAATGCTAGTAAGAGCTGACTGGGAATAAGTGTTGACAGGGATGTGGATGGATCTGCTCCTCCCGAACAAGTAGCGGTGGAGGAACCTGCTCATGACGCGATGACCGGTGACGCTCTTCATCCCCTGTCAACTCCGATCCCACCTCTTCAGATTTAAGGATTAAGATGTCGGTAGCCGATCTTCAAAGAATCTCTTTTGTTTTTGTAATAATCGCTTCTCCTCGGACCTATGGAGGTCCGAGTTTACTCTGTTTTACCCCGGGGAAGTTTTCCCGGGTTTTTGGTTAAGTACTTGTTTGTTGCTTGTTTTTGCGGCTAAGTGCGATACTTAGGCAAATATTGTTTGAACTGTGTGAATCCGACCAGGTTCGCGCGCTGGATAGTCGGATTAGTTTGTCTGTAAGTCGGGACCTTGCTTACGACGAATTTTGTCTCGTGGCTAAGTTTGCGAGGATACTCGGCTTAACAATTACTTAGACGTTCCTAGGAAAATATGCATGTCGGGGCCTGGCTTAGATTCCTGTTCGGGTTAACTTCCGACTTCAAGGAATTTATAGGTTATTTCACAACGGCATTTATGAGAAACGCGGAAGGGTATTCTTCTGGTCGAGTGCTTGGCCAGAGCATCGATACAGATTTTTGCTCGGGGCTTTTGAGAAATTAAGGGTTAGTTTTGTTAGTGTAAGACCGAGTAGGTATGTAAAAAGTTTTTATTATCACGGCAGGACTTCCGGGGAAGCTGCCTACATACCCATTAATAGGGGTGGGCAAACAGAAATATGGGACGGGATCTAACGGGAACGGGACGGGAACGGGACTTATGGGACTAGAAAAATACGTCCCATTTTTGTCCCATTTCAAATTCGGGACGGAAACGGGATCAAAGGGGATGGGACGGGAACGGTACGGAAAATCCCATAAAAAATCCGACTAAAAAATTAGGTTAAACAATGCTTCAAATTGTAAATATGTATACAACAAGCTTTTTCAATTTATGAAAAACATGTTTAAATTAAAGAAAATTCAATTGTATTTCATAAAAGTTAAAAATTTAAAATAAAATAAAAACCATAATCTTCAAATTGAATCAAATTTAAACCACATTAAACCATATTTCATATTATCCCATTAAAATTGATATATGTATATATCCCATATTAAACCATATTTCATATTATCCTTATAATTTCATAATTTCATATATCCCATATCCCATATTAAACCATATGAAAACTATAATCTTCAAATTGAATCATATATCTCATATCCCATATTAAACCACATTAAACCATATTTCATATTATCCTTATAATTTCATATTATCCCATTAAAATATATATATATATATATATATATATATAAAAATTAATATTTATAGTTATATCAAACGGGATTTTCAAACGGGACTTTGGGATATCTCGTTCCTGTCCCGGTCCTAATTGAAAATTGAAAACTTGTCCCATATGGGAATACGAGAAATATATGGGACGGGAATTCGGGAACGGGTACGGGACAGACCGGGACGGGACGGGTATTATGCCCACCTCTACCCGTTAAATAGGGATCAAGCCAGACATAGTTCAGATTACAAGTGATAGATGGGTAGCTTGTTCGGAACGAGTAGGAGTACAAGTTTTTTTTTTTTTATGCCTGCTCGCTGGGCGCAGAGCCAATTCTGGGCTGTCTAAGTGACTCTCCTGGGAGATGGTGGTATCGGAGTGTGTGAACATGTTTGTTGGTGACCTTGTTCGATCGTCCGCGCGCTCCAGATCGATGGAACGGGGGCTTTGCTGATGGTGTCAAATTTATACAAGCCCTGACGAGCTATTCTGGCTACCCGGTAGGGTCCTTCCCATCTTGCTCCGGACTGGTCAGTGCGTGATCCGCTCGTATTGGGTATTTGGCGTAGGACAAGGTCGCCGATGCTAAGTGGGCTAATTTGGGTGAGTTTGTGGTCGTTCAAAGCTTGGTCGTTGAGGGGCCTTCTCCACTCCCCGGGGGGGGGGGGGTAGAGTACTTCGTCAGGTGCGTCTCTGGGCGAGTACGATGGTTGATTCTTTGATTTCTTGATGGACGATCGGGGTGCTTGGTTTGCATTGTTCTGTTTCTCGACTCGCTCTGGTTCTTCTCTACACGACCTCTTCTAGGGCCGAGGATGGCCTTGTCGGGTGTTGCCTTTTTGTCCGTGACTTCTTCCTCGCTCAAGTCTGTCGAAGACTGTTGGTGCCGAGCGGAGGCGGGGTGTGGGCACCCCGAGATTCGTTTGAGTCAATAGTCCTTTCAATTCCTGTGTCGTTCCCTGAGATGAGACTAGACTTTCTAGGCGGGCGTTCGTCTGTCGAACTTTCTCGTCCTGGGCGTCGAGGCGGCGCATCAATAGATGGGGAGACTGCTTGTAATCAGTCTGGCTCCTTGTTCTTAGAGTCACCGGATTGGGAGAATTGTCCAGTCGGGTTTGATCGCGCCGGATTGCAAGGTGAATTCTCAGATCCTTGGGGTGATCAGAGGTATGTAGTGTATTGGTGGGGTCATCGGGAATTTGTATTGGCTTCGAAATAATGATTCTGTCAAAGACGGATATCGGGTTTGGAGTGAGTACGCCCGGTTCCGTCAAGGTGGCTGACAGGACAATGATTGGGATGGTCGGGTTTCCTTCGTGGGCGCTCATCGTGGCTGGGGAGGGTCCTTGCCGAAACCTGGTCGGACTGTGATCGGGAATTCGCGTTTTTGTTGAGATCTACCATTTTGAGGCGTAAAAAGAGATCTTCGGGAAGTGCCCCCCCTACCTGGCGTGCCAAATGTTGAACTCGGAGAGCGGGTTCTACACTAAATTTGTAAAGGGGGTTCGAAATTCTTTGTAAATAAGATGGTAGGTGAGAGCAGGTAAGATAAGTGTGCTGTTTCGGGAGAGCAGACAGTTTTGGATTCCGAACAGGTTAAATGAGATGTGATTGTTCCGAGCAGGATGGACAAAAATAGGGTTGTATTAGCATTCAAATGTGGTAAAAAAGATATGGGTTTTCCCCCAAATGTGATACAACTATATATAGTACTTCTAATCTAGGTTAAATGTGCATATAGTTAAAAACTAACCATATACCTCACCAAAAGTAACCTAAGATTAATTATAAAGTAACTAAATATGAGTTATATCTTATCCTTGAGAAACGGGCATTGGAGCTTGCTGGGCCGAGAGCAGGATTTGTCTTAGGCCAAATCCAAGTGTAACAGGGTTGCACACAAAAACAAAAAGTAAATGTATGGTCAACACGAACCAGGTTCAATGGCCAAATCAAGAAATGATGTGCTTTATTTCACTTTTGGATATTCAACACTCCTTTTACAAATCTTTTATTATTGGTATAATGTTTTTTTTGAGTTATAGAAAATGTTAACTATCTGGATTTAGAGGATTCATGTTACTACCCAGTCCACTAAACAAAACACATATACTATCTATACCCAAGTAACCCAACTATGTTTCATAAGAAGAAACGAATAGGAATGCATGTAGATTAAACATTCAATCTAATAATATATTGGATAGTTAGAAAAGCTATAATGAGGCTTGAATAGTTCATTTGCTTGTCTTTCTGACCCCAACGCTCCCTCACACTTAACACCAAGAAATCAAAAGAAAAACAATACACATTGTGTTGTAAATTACAAACAAAACTAAAACACTAATATATTGATTTTGAGTCTTTTTTGTATCAAATTTTGCTATCATTGAAAATTGAAAACTAGTGGTTTTATAAAGAAATATGTTTCTCTTCTTGCATTGATGAAATCAGAGTTACTTGTTCCTGAAAGTTAACAATCTTTACAGAGTGTTGGACGATGACTTTACAGAGACTTTCACAAGCAGTTTGTCGAGAACAGGCGGTAAAATGTTTGAAGTCGCCACAGAAGTCGCTACCAATACCCGAAAACCAAGTTCTTTGAGAGTCTTGAGTCTAGAATGATATTCTCCATCACCAGAGATTAACAAAACAATATCTCTCAGTTCTCCTTTCCTCGCTCTTGCTTTAATGATCATCTTGTCGAGCCGTTTGTGGATATATTCATCAACCAATTGATCCTCTACATGTTCACTGTTTTCTCAAAGACACGCATACTCTATACGATGCAAAAGATCGGAATTTGTAGTCCGGCTAGCAGTGGCGGTCTAATAGTTTTGGATGCCCTATGCATATATGTAAAAAAATGTTATTTTCGTAAATTTTCCAATATCGTAAAAATAGTAATCTAAATAAAAAAAACACATGAAAACTCCATTAAACCGTTTATAATTCCAAATAGCTTGTAAGAAATAAAAGAAAAACAACAAAATAAAATTTCTTTTTGAAATATTTCTCTCCTTGTATTTTTGCTTGCAAAATCATTAATTAAACTTACGTTGTCGAGTTTTTCAACCATCTATGTTTCAATAGATGACAAATCTAACACATTTAATCTCTTTTGTTACATGGTAGATCGCAAATAATTTTGTTATTAGCTTCAACTTTGAATTTTAACTAATAATAGCATGTTTGCTTAGAGAAGACCATAAACATTAAAAAAAACATTTGAAAAACAAAATCTTACAAATATTATTATTGTAGAAAAAGTTTATAATTTTTTTTCTAATTATAGCTATAACAAAAATTTAACTAAGCGGTGGCTTCACTGGCTTGTCCTCTTGGCCGGGCATGCCGACTAGTGAAATAGTTGTGGTCCATGCGGTGGAACCGCTTCGGCTTCCTAACAACTACGAGCAAGTGAATAGGTACGATGATGCCTAGTACCGCAAGTGATTCTTCCAATCGAGTGAGAATTGTTGTCGCGTCCACATATCGAGGAAGCGTACCATTTTCTCCATCTAGAAATGACTCGACGATCATCGTCGATGACAGAGCGAGGGTGAGGCAATACGGCGGCGATCAAAATGATAAAATTGAAACCAGATTAGAAATAAAGAAGAGAAGATTGAGACAGAGAGTGAAAGATAGAGGAGGCAGACGAAGAAGAAGAAGAAAGGAAAGAGACGAGAGAGGATATTTTAAATATGTAATTTTCGTAGGATCAAGAAACCCTAAGATTTGGGATCCAATTTAAAACATAAAACGACATAGTTTGATACTTCCTCCGTTTCATAATGTAAGATGTTTTAGACATTTTGTTTTGTCTCAAAAAATAAGATGTTTATTGAATATTGTGCAACCAATATTATTATGTAGTTTTTCTTTTTGTTGGTTAAAATGTTTTTTATATATTTTTAAAATGTTACTTTTTAAAGTAAAAGTAGTTTTTTAATATTTGTGTTTTTTGCTAAACATCTTATATTATTATTTAGTAGTAATAGACCCCTTTCTCACTTTTTTCTTATTGCCTATACTTGCCACTTTTAACAACATCTCTCTGCAACTCTTCCTTCAGTACTTTAGCTCTTCTTCCATTAGACCTCTTTCCCCTTCTCATAAACAATATTGGAACTCTTAATCTTGAACCCAAGCTTCAGTTTTTGCACTCAAGAGGAGATTCAGGCTCTGAGATAACTGACTACGCGATGCATCCTTGACTTCATAGTTCGTATTGTTTCCTTCATGGAAGCAATTTCATTGTCTTTTGTATCTTCAACGATTGACGGAGTTACACCATCGACGAACCGGCTTTTGGTTGGTAGCGGAGTTTACGAATCTGGGAAAAGGTTTCTTACCAATCAGTAAGGTCTCGCCGTGGTCACGGAGTTAACCCTTGGTTGATCACGCGGGCTCTTTCTTTGGATCTGTTCAGAAAGAGGTTGATGTTGTCTCTCATTTCTTGATTCTCTATGACTTATTTGTTGTACTTTTTCATGAGGTGCTTTAACATCAAGGGGACGTCTTCGGCAGCGGCCGGTTGCTCCTCCGGTGGCAGAGTTACTTCTCTTTGATCTTTCGTGTCCACTCCTCCGTTGAGATTGTTTGTTCCGTTGCCGTCTTCCTGGTTCTCGGCATTATCACCGTTTGGATCCGGGATGTTCCCTAGGTTCGTGGCGATGTTTTCTTGATCTTCTCTGTCTGCCATGTCTCGTATCTTTTGCACCCAACAAATCAACTTGCCCCATGGTGGGCGCCAATTGAAAGTACTGAGGTCGTGTAAACGACTCCTAACAAACAAGTGATTTGAGGGCAAAACAATAAGAAAAGCTTAAGAAATTGTTTTAGGTTTCCAATGGAGTTTATTGGTCAAGAAAGAGTTGCGGATCCCTTTTCGGGTCGAATAAATTACATATTTATACTTGATAAAGTCGGTTGAATAAACCCTAGAAATATATGGAAAATATCATAAACGAGAATATTTACTGAGTATTCTTTAACTTCTTCTTCAAATAAACTAGGTCGGCAAGGCTGCATGGACCGGAGTTCCTTACTTGAAAATGGGCCTTAAGAGGTAGATTAAGACCCACCAACTTTGATGTAAATAGCTAACCGGGTCAGTTTAATCTCAAGTCGGATCTGGGTAGAGGGTGCAAACCCGGTACTACCAAATTAGATACAGGTATTTCATTATATAGATTCCACTATTCCATGATTCAAACTATATACATGTTCTCTTCACAAAGAAAAGAAACTATATACATGTTCTACTAGTCAAATCTTAAACCTTTCGCTTTGGAAGGTTTTTTTTTTTTTTTTGGTTATAGTGGAAATTTAAATATGAGTTTACTTGGATCATTATACAAGTAGTGAAATTTGGTATGTTGTAATTATATTTAGATTCACACTTGATAGCTGTTATCCAGTACAACGGTTTTGTTACACAACCAAAAAAAAAGTAGACGTGACAATTATATATATCACATGCAGAGCCGTGCTCACCCTATATCAAATAAGGCAATGGCCTAGGACCCCACATTTTATGCATATTTATAGGGCCCTAAATTTTAGATTTTAAAAGATTTAATGATTAGTTAATAAAAATTATTTGAAACTTTCCATTTACTAATGATATAACTTTCTAAAGCTTCAAATTGGTATCTTTTGATTGTTTTCTTTTTATTTATTTTCCAGTTTCGTTTGTTTGTACGTATTGTTTTTCCATTTCCGTTTCCTATACTAATTGTATAACTTATTTGATTTTATAGGTTTATTTACTATTCCATAAACTTCTAACTTTGCAATTTAGTTAAATATATTTAATTAACAAAAAGATCACAATATAATTACATAATAAATTATTAATATTTTAATATTTTATGTTAAATTTATATTTTTCCATAACACTATTAAATATTTTTAATTCTATAAAACAATCAAGAATGATTTATTAACATAAAATTTAATTTTTAATGAATTTTGAATAATTTTATATATTAATTTTTTTTTTTGACAAAAATTTTATATATTAATTATTTTGTCAAATTTTTTATTTTTTGTACTTTTACATTTTAAAAAATATAAAATAATACATGCTTAGTTTTGCCTTAGGCCCCATTAGAGCTTAGCACGGCTCTGATCACATGTTCCAATTTTACATATACTAGAGTTTCTCTAAGCTATATTCATAGAGAACAATGAGTGTGTTTCCTGGAGGAAACTAGATGGTGGTTGTCGTTATATACACATGCTGAATTTCATGTGCTTTAGATTAATGAAGTTCTCTGCTTCTTTGTCAACATCCTCATCGTTTGCCATCCTCTCGCTCTTCACCTTTCTCATACGATGTGAATGTGATGAAGCTATGTCTTCGTACTCTATAACTTGATTCGGTTTCTTAGCCATAGAGTTCTTGTGATGGTGATGGTGACGATGATCATGATGGTGATGGTGATGATGAGTTTTAAGCTCAAGGAAGGTCTGAAGTACCATTTTTCTATTAAAAGTCTTGTTTGATCTCTTCTTGTTGCTCGAGATATATTTGAAATCATTAGATGGGTATGTATATAAGACATGTTTTAGGGTTATAATCTAACGTTAGTCTGAATCTGATACCTTTTTCTCCTTTATTCCTTTGGATAAACTTTTTCTCCTTTATTCCTTTGGGTAAAACATAGATTATTTTAGGGTTTGGCCAATGTTCTTGGAACATTAAATATATATAGAGGCACATGATTATCTTGTATCACTTTATGATTTTTAGTATTTAGCAATAGCAACTGATTAGTACACGTGATTAGCTTCAAAAAGAAGGAAGAATAATAGACTATTGAAGAGGTGGTCCAATGGGTTTAGAGGATAGTTACTAAGGTATATATGCCCATTCACCGACAAAATGGTAAACGAGATTTACTATTGGTTATTCGAGGCACTGATGATCAGATCGAACTAGATGCCTTCAATAATGGACCAAATGGCATGTATTGACCGCAACTTTACAAAAGAACATAGGAAAAGGCATATATGTGGTTTCAATCTAAGGCCTATCTCTTTTGAGGAATGGCCTCTTGATCAATCGTTGCATCTAATGCTTGAAAATTTTGAAGATTCTCTCTTAACTAAGAAAATAGTAAAATAAAAATTATGTGGTCGAAAAATTGAGGCTAAATGTGCGAAATTCCTAGGCCATAGACACATTAACGCTTAGGCAGAGCCGGCCCTGAGTTCTAATGGACCACAAACTAAAAAAATAAAATGGCCGTTTTACTCTTTGAAACGGCCGTTTTACTCTTTGAAAAAAACATTTAAAAAATAAAAACAATATTGAATTTCGAACTCATGATCTGTTTTAAAAAAAATATTATGTTTTGGCCACTATACTAATTAAAGAGACTTTTCTGATTTTAAAAGCTAATTTTTTATAATAAATATTAGGACCGCAAGCGTATGCTTTACCCGCTTATCTTTAGGGCTGACTCTGCACTTAGCAATATGTTTGAAATTTTTAGTTCAGCTACGATTTGGTCATGGCCATTTAAATATATATATATATATATATATATATGGTTTGGTGGTCGCTACCATTGTCATTGACTCATTTCAGTGTTCCTTCCATGGCTAAATGTGGCCATGCAGTTACAGTTTGCCCAAGGAAATGGTTTTCGTGGTCAATTAGTACCACTAAGACAAATGTGTTTTTGTCAAAAAATTAGACATGTTTTTTGAGTTGAATAGTTTGATATAAATATTGCATGACGATAATTAGTAGTTTTATTGGTTTCGTAATGATTATTTTAGGGTAATTAGCATGAATGATACCCATTTGCTAAAAAATTAAGTGTATAACATGACCTAAATTAAAATTAGGTATCCAACATTGACTATACCTAGAATTACCTTTTTAGCTTTAATATATTTTGAGTTTTAACCTTTCAAAAAAAAAAATCAGAAATAATAATCTAAAATTTAACCCTAATAATCCATCTTCACATCTTCTTTCCCTCATCATCTTCTTCTCCTTTCATATCTCACGGCCGTACATCCTCTTTTTTTTTTTTTTGATACAAAGGAAACAACGGCAGAGAAAGCCATTTATTATTAGTCTTCTTCTTCCTCCTCTTTCTCCTTCTCCTCCTTATTTTTTTATATTCAATTTTAAATTCAATTATTATTCTTTTTCTTTCTTAATTACTTTGTCTTAACTCGTTACCATGAATCCAATTCTGAATTAAGATGATGTTTTTCCTCCTGTGTTAAATTTCTCATTGCCAATCTCTTTTTTTTGTCAAATTGGGCTGCCGCCGCCGTAGAAATTGACATAGTTAGCTATATGATACTGTCAGGTTTTACCCAATTATAAAACTGCAAGTGCACAGGCACGCAGTAGTATATTATGGGATCGAATCCACAGAGACCAATGGCTTACGCAACATATTATAGATTCTTAAACTAAGCTAAGCAGGAAATGATGATTGAGAGTGATGTTATCAAAATTAAAGAACAAGATTGCAATTTAAAAACGGTTTAAACTCAGATAATTAAAAGCGTTAGGCATTAGGGAATTCTCAGGAAATCACATTCATGAACCAGACAACTATTCAGATTCTAAATATGCATGCATCTTAAACTCAAACAGTTTTATAAACTACTCCACTTTCGTGATAACAGTTACTTTCCCTAGAGATCCGAGAACCTATACTTTCGCATGGTCACGGCTATCCTAGACAAGCATTATATGTTCAGGTTTGATCAGCTCATAATACTTTATAACTAAACTTTCGATTGTTATAATGCATTACTCATCAACAGTAGTTCTAGCTATATGCAAACTTTTGGAATGCATATCAACCTAAGATCTAGTGATTAAATGGCCAATTCAATCCTAGCATTATGCCTAACAGTGATGAAGATGATAAAGGATAAGCAACCTATTTGTGTCTGATTCAATCGGTGAAATCCATCGAAAAACCCTAAAACCTAACTAGGGTTCTACTCAGACATGATAAAGAACAAAGCAGAAGTCATGGATGAATAGAATTGCATAATCATGGAATAAGAAATAAGAGTAGGGTTTAGAAATCTTCTCCAAAGGGATTGAGATCTTCTCCCAATACAAAGCTCTAAAATCTCTCTAAAAGTCTCCAAAAACGTGCAGGAATAAATGTGTGTAAAAAGTCTGAAACCTAACAGGTATTTATCGGATAAAACGGAAAAAGGAAAAATCCCTAAAAAAATCTGCAAGTGGACCGGTCGGTCCAGGATTGGACCGGTCGGTCTGCTTCTTCCAGTGGCTAGACCGACCAAGCAGACCGGTCGGTCTATGTGCCATTTGCTCGGTCTTCGAATTGCCGTCAGATTGACTGGTCGGTCCGTAAGTGGACCGGTCGGTCCATACTTCAGAATTCTCCATTTTCGCCTCAAATTGCTCAAAGTTCCTTTCCGCTCTCATGTGGTTCAAATTCTTGAAGTATGGCCTGAATATCAACTCAAAACAACTCCAAAGGCTCCGAAAACGCGTTAAGAACATGGTTAGGAAACTCCAAATTCACGTTATATCAACTCCCCCAGACTTAGATCTTTGCTTGTCCTCAAGTGAAGCCAAACTAGAAATAAGTTCAAGGAAGCTATAAAAACCGTACTAACCTTTATGAGCTGAATGCAATCCTGTAGGACCCCACAGATGTAATGCTAACCACCTGAAAACTCATAAACAGATCAAAAACCAAGATGGTACTTCATGTACTTTGCCAAATACATAGCAATGTTACCATACTCAAGTTCCTATGTCTCAGCGACTTCTATACCAGGGTCCAGAAATCTTACCAAAGGGAAAATGTCCGTCGCATAAGGGTTAGGGATTTAGGCTGTTTAATGGTGGTAATAAGTGTTTAGGCTAACCTCAGTCGCGGCCGAATGCAAGTCATGGCACAAAAACCCAAGAGAACTAAGTCCAAGGATGATGCACAGCTTTTCAAACTTAAAACCTTTTTCTTATTAGATGAAAAACTTTCTGCTTATCTAAGAACTAATGCTATGAATATGAAACAGAAGTGTGCTTATAAATATACATGTAAAAACAGAGGCTTTATTCTAATCCCTTTCAACTCCTATTAGTATTTTTTTTTCTCTTTTTAATGGATTTTTCGTTTTTTTTTTTTTTTTTTTTTTTTTTTGAGAAGAAGTTGGGGATTAGTTCTAGCCTTTTCTAACCACACGTGATGACAAAAACGAAAATTAAAAATAAATATGGAAATGCAGATATATAAGTCCTAAGCAGAAAGTTTTGAAGTGGTACCATAAGGTCTTTAGGATGATCAGCTGGCCGGACTACGTCTCCGGAGTTTTTGCGCTTGAGTGCATGTCAATGTCTTCAATAGAATGCATGAGGTTTGAAAGAAAGGTTAGGGTAAGGGTGTGGTACCAGACTAAAAATGAGCCTGACCATTAGGAGTCCTGAAGAGAGGATAGTGTTTGAAAAAGGATAGGACTCCTAACGTTGTTGCTACTTCTTATGCGATTTCGAATTCCCTGAGTTAAGAAAAACAGAATAGCATATTAGTATCAGCGTTAGCTTTCAAGGAGACGGGAGCCTTCTGGTAACACTGATCCGCCTATGAGGTTTTTAATCTTCCCATTGCATTGGTTAGTCACTGTTCATCTAAAAACAGAGTTAGCAAACATCATGTGGTCCTAGAATCGCATTCAATTCACAAAAGTTTAAAATAAACTGAAAATAAGAAAACTGAAAATATAATTAGTACGAATAGTACTCCCCCCCAGACTTACTTCACACCGACCCGGTGTGAAAATAGATCCAAAGGAAAGACTATTAAAAGAAACAAAATAAAATGAAAAATGAAAAAGAAAAGAAAGTCTAACTTTGTCAGCAGAACTTTGGGCACGGGACATGGCACGGGTCTGGGCACGGGTCAGGGGTGGGAAAAAGCGCGTGGTTGGCTTGAGACCAAGTGGACCGACCGGTCTGATACATGGACCGGTCGGTCTGGGGTGCATCGTGCAAGACCGATCCGCGGGACGTGGAAGCATCGGTATCAGCCGATCCGTGGGACGCGGGAGGGACCGACCGGTCTGAAGTTAGACCGACCGGTCCAGGGTCTCCAGTGAGTAGACCGACCGAACAGACCGGTCGGTCTACTGGGATCGAGCAGTGAGAAAACATCAAGACCGACCGGTCTATTAGGAGACCGACCGGTCCAGTGTGCTGGCTCTGATTCCAAACTTCTGTGACGAGAATCCTAAGGAAAAACCAAAAAGAAAAACAAAAACCAAGGTAAAACCGAAAAAAAATGAAAAAGAAAGAACATATATATACACTTACAAGTGGGTTGCCTCCCACTAAGCGCTTTGTTTAACGTCGTTAGCTTGACATGTGTGCTCTTCAAGGTGGCTCAGGTGGAACATCACGAGGGATCACAATGCCTGGGTCATCGGTCTCAGGCTTTTCCAGCAGCTTGCCCAATTTGAATGTCATCTCATTATCTCCCAGCTGGAGATCAATGCGTCTGTGCTTGAGATCAATCTTTGCACCAGCTGTGCAAAGGAATGGTCTTCCCAGGATGAGAGGATCTCCTGGATCTTCAGGTTGGTCAAGCACCACGAAATCTGCAGGAACGTAAACACCACCAATTAGAAGTTGTACGTCCTCAAGAACACCTATAGGACGTTGAACCAAACAATCAGCAAATTTTAAAGAGAAATTAGGAGGACTAAAATCCTTAAAACCCAGTCGTGTTGCTACGGAGTGTGGCATGATGTTGACACTGGAGCCTATGTCGCAGAGGGAGCGAGGAAAGACTGTAGAGTCGATCTGAACTGAGAGTTCAAAGCGACCAGGATCTCCAAGCTTTGGTACTGTCCTGCTCTTTTCCACAGCATAGCACTCCTCAGTATTGATCGATACTGGCTCTGCAGGCCCAAAAATCTCTTCGAACTCCGCGAAGTAATCCTCTTCGATGGCCAGAACAGCTTTGCAAGCACTCATGGAGTTAACATCAGTCTTAGCAGGGAGAACACCTGTAGTTACATCCACATATTCCTCCTCCACAGTCATACTAGCAGAATCGACCTTTTCCTTCACTGCCGTCTTCTTTGATTTCCTCAGCGGTGGCATATGTCTTGCTTCGAGAAACAGAACCTCGATCTCTTCTATACTCTCTCTGCAATCTCGGAAGTGACTCAGCAGAGGACGGTATTCTAGAGCTTGTTCAAAGGATAGTGAATGGGGAATCCTTCGTACCATCTTCTGAAATCCAAGCAGCTGCTTCTGAGATATGGAGTCCCTGAAATGTCTGGGAACATGATCATCTAGCAGAGTACTGTTCATCGGAGATTCATCTTCCATGACAGAAATGGCATGACATTCCTTTCTCGGATTCTGCTCTCCTTTAGCCGGAATAGTTCCTTGCTGACGCTTGACAACTTCTGCTTGCTGTGCCACTTGATTGTCCAGCATCTTCAGGTGAGTATTGACAGCTTCTAAACGCCCATTGATGTTTGTAATGTCAGTGGAAGTCCTCTGCTGATTAGCTAGCATCATTTGCATCATAGCTTTCAGCTCGTCATTGGGGTTAGGAGCTGGAGGTGGAGGAGCATGTTGTCTTGGCTGATACTGGTTCTGATTCTGGTAACCGGAACCTGAACTCTGTCCATACTGCCTCTGATAGCCTGCATTGTAGCCTGGAAATCCTTGACCACCTACATAGTTAACCTCATGAATGCCCTCTGAGACCAATGCAGCTGGCTCTGAATAGCAAATCGCATCCGAAGCATTTCCAACCATACTAGTGCCCTGATGGCTTCCTTGCAATAAGCCCCTGATCTTAGCAGCTGTCAGCTCTGCTATCTCTGCTGCAGATGGTGTCTCAATACTGCATACCCTCTTTGACCGATCATACTCGGCACATTGATCACTGGAGCTCTGCGCCATGTTGTCAATCAGTCTGTAAGCTCCTCCTATGCTCTGGGTCATGAAGTTACCATTACTAGCTGAATTCAGGCTGGTCTTGTAGTCCCAGGTAACTCCATCATAGAACGTTCTGAGTATCTGATTCTCTGTAAGTCCATGGTGAGGGCATTCTCTAAGGTACTCCTTGAACCTATCCCAAGCCTCAGCAAACGATTCTCCACCTTTCTGCGAAAAACTGGTGATCCTGCTTCTGAGCTGAGCTGTCTTAGTCTTCGTGTAGAAGTGATCCAGAAAGGCTGCTCTAGCTTCATTCCAGCCGTTGAGAGAGTGTGGAGGAAGTGACTTGAGCCATCTCAGAGCCTTGTCAGCGAGAGAGTGCTTGAATAGCTTGCACTTGAGGTAATCAGAAGGTACCCCATTAGCCTTTGTCGTCTCGCAGACCTCTTCAAAGGTCTCTATGTGATCCATAGGGTTCTCTGAAGCCAACCCATGGAACACGTGTCTCTCCACCAGATTGATCAGCTGAGCCTTGATCTCGAAATCGTTCCTCTGAATCTCAGGAACACGAATAGCTGATATGTTCTAGTAGTAAGAATGGACATTGTCTTCTTCTCCAATCCCTCTCTGCAGCGGAGGATTCTGACCTGCTGGTGGCATCTGCTGTGCCATCATCCTAGCAAACTGCTGCTGCATTTGCTGCATCTGGTTCTGCGCTTGCTGCTGGCTTGCTGCAGTTGCAGCACGGATCTGCTCTATCTGGTCAAACAGAGTAGCCTGAAGATCCTCATTACCAGCTTGATCCGCTAATTCCATGACTGGTACCTAGAAACAAAACCAAAGAACGAAACAAAAACAAAAATAAATTAGCAAATTGCTTAGACTAAATTCGCAAATCAAATCTGATGGTAAACACAATTGGTCCCCGGCAACGGCGCCAAAAACTTGATACTGTCAGGTTTTACCCAATTATAAAACTGCAAGTGCACAGGCACGCAGTAGTATATTATGGGATCGAATCCACAGAGACCAATGGCTTACGCAACAGATTATAGATTCTTAAACTAAGCTAAGCAGGAAATGATGATTGAGAGTGATGTTATCAAAATTAAAGAACAAGATTGCAATTTAAAAACGGTTTAAACTCAGATAATTAAAAGCGTTAGGCATTAGGGAATTCTCAGGAAATCACATTCATGAACCAGACAACTATTCAGATTCTAAATATGCATGCATCTTAAACTCAAACACTTTTATAAACTACTCCACTTTCGTGATAACAGTTACTTTCCCTAGAGATCCGAGAACCTATACTTTCGCATGGTCACGGCTATCCTAGACAAGCATTATATGTTCAGGTTTGATCAGTTCATAATACTTTATAACTAAACTTTCGATTGTTATAATGCATTACTCATCAACAGTAGTTCTAGCTATATGCAAACTTTTGGAATGCATATCAACCTAAGATCTAGTGATTAAATGGCCAATTCAATCCTAGCATTATGCCTAACAGTGATGAAGATGATAAAGGATAAGCAACCTATTTGTGTCTGATTCAATCGGTGAAATCCATCGAAAAACCCTAAAACCTAACTAGGGTTCTACTCAGACATGATAAAGAACAAAGCAGAAGTCATGGATGAATAGAATTGCATAATCATGGAATAAGAAATAAGAGTAGGGTTTAGAAATCTTCTCCAAAGGGATTGAGATCTTCTCCCAATACAAAGCTCTAAAATCTCTCTAAAAGTCTCCAAAAACGTGCAGGAATAAAGGTGTGTAAAAAGTCTGAAACCTAACAGGTATTTATAGGATAAAACGGAAAAAAGAAAAATCCCTAAAAAAATCTGCAAGTGGACCGGTCGGTCCAGGATTGGACCGGTCGGTCTGCTTCTTCCAGTGGCTAGACCGACCAAGCAGACCGGTCGGTCTATGTGCCATTTGCTCGGTCTTCGAATTGCCGTCAGATTGACTGGTCGGTCCGTAAGTGGACCGGTCGGTCCATACTTCAGAATTCTCCATTTTCGCCTCAAATTGCTCAAAGTTCCTTTCCGCTCTCATGTGGTTCAAATTCTTGAAATATGGCCTGAATATCAACTCAAAACAACTCCAAAGGCTCCGAAAACGCGTTAAGAACATGGTTAGGAAACTCCAAATTCACGTTATATCACTATATTCGAAAATCATTATAGGTAACTTTGTTTATGTTTATGATAATAGTTAACTATGCTTCTGATAATAGTTAACTATGTATGTTATTTTTTTTTTATAATAGACTATAATAGGTAACTATGTTTGTTTAAGTAAGTAATCATTACAACAACATTTTCATGTAGTCAACTATCTAATAGAATAAGATACTATTTTTTTCAAATAGTTGACTCTAACTTTAAATTGATAACTATTTTTTGAAATAGTTAACTATGTTTTGAAAAAAACTAAATTTTCATGTACGTAGCTAAATTTACAAAACATTTTCATGTAGTCAACTATCTCATGGAATAAGATAACTATTTTTTCAAAATAGTTGACTATAACTTTAAATTGATATCTATTTTTTGAAATAGTGAACTATGTTTAAATAGATTTTGATTCACCCATAATCAATCCAATATCAATCAACATTCGTGATAAATTAGTATAAATTGTGATCAATAAAAAAAATCATCCTCTTTTGAAGCTTTTAAAAACTTGCATTCATGATATGAAAAGAATTTTTTTTTACTGTGCCGACATAAGGTAATTAAGATTCTTAAGGATTTTAACTAAGTTTTATTAAATAGCTCATTAAGAGTATTTTAGTCATATAGTTTTTAGTGGATGTTAGACACCTAATTTCCAACTAGGGCATGTTATACACCTAATTAAAGGCTCCCAAACTATTATACACCTAATTAACCCATTATTTTATTGTTGGAGTTATGTGTATTTTATTTAAATATGTATTTTAACAAAGAAAAATGATTATATATGTGCATGTATTTGTTTTAAAAAATATATGGTTATAAGTATTATTATTTTCTGACAAGAATTAGCTTATATAATTATCAGTCAGCATAAAGGTACATCTAGAAACAAAAATTATGGCAAACACATGCAGTTTAGTAATTTGTATTAGTGACATCTATGCGTCACCATTAAAGTAACTTACAATACATATTGCGTGTTGTTAACAAAAATAGATGGATCACTCTTAATTTTATTATTGATACAATAATACTCTAACTGCACTCCCTTAAATGGATGGTGATGCCAGGGCGTGCGGTTGAAGTAATTGGGAAAGTTATTTACTGGTTTTTACTGTGGTTTACCATTAACGGTAAGTAAAAAGTATACATTCGACATGATAATTTGATGTTGTATGGTATCCAATTCTTGTGTTAGAAACTTTTCATTGCAATCGTTAGGTTTTTGTTATATGTTTTAAAACTCATTTTTGTGCAATCAATCCCTCCACGTAGGGAAATCAACAGATAATACTTACATCGGTTTTATTTAACATTAGCAACAACAACACTCCTTAGAAATCATAAGTTCATCAAACAAGAACATATTTTTGTTAAAAAGTCCCATGTTTGGTTTTGGTTCAATACTGAAACATGTTCATCACACACATACAACTTATAAATTTATTATTTGGGATACATAATCATTACTTTCATAATTTGAAACGGTAGGGTATTTGGGTGAAGTTAGAGTCCCTTACTCCCCCACCCGGCCTTGTGGTGGCTGCCGCTGCTGTTGCTGACTCGCCAGTTCTCCTTCACCACTACTGCATGGCCATGGGCACTACCATGGCCGGGCTTCATGAAGACATGGTGTGGTGGAGCATGAGGAGCCATTAGCTTGTCGTGGTGCTGCATCCCATGCCCACCGTGGTGCTGCATCCCATGCCCACCGTGTTGCTGCATCCCGTGCCCTCCATGGTGCATCTCGTGCCCACCATGGTGCTGCATCCCGTGCCCTCCATGGTGCTGCATCTCGTGCCCACCGTGGTGTTGCATCCCGTGCCCTCCCTGCCATCCATTACCCATCTTTCCCTGGAAAATGATCATTAACCAAATTACCAATGGCAACATTCATAAATAACGATCAAAATGTTCAATAATATGGGCAATTGGTGCATTTGTACATGATTTATCATTTCACAACAACTCCCAAAATATATAAAGTCATTATCCATAATTTCACTTGACACAATTTTAACATTCATGACTTCTAAATATTTTTAGACACTAGTCTAGTGGTTTGTACTAGTGTGACACTGCTTGACGCAGTTCACACACGCATGCATGTTATTGGAAAGAAAAAAAAAATGGCTTATGTTTTACTAAGCCATTTTTAGAACATAACATGATTACTAATCAGAACATAACATGATTAGTAAGGTAGCGACATCAAAAAAGATAGCTTACGTTGTGGTGAGGCTGAGCCATCCGATGATGTGGCTGTTGGTGGTGGTTGTTGTTGTGACGGTGGCTGTTCCCATACTCCTCCACGTCTGAATCTGAATCATCTTCATCACAGACAGGCATGTGAGCCATGGGTGGACGGCCGTGGTTGACCGGAAGCCTCATGTGGGGGTCAAAGTGGCCTCCTTGTGACTCCTCGTGAGACACGAACTCCTTGTGCTCCTGGAAGCCGAAGCCGAAACCGCTGCTTCTGTGATCCTTGTGGCCATACATGTGCTCGTGCCCGTGTCCGTACCCTCCGATAAGTTTATCAAGCATTTTTCTTTATATATACTTGTGCTAGTTTTCTTTGATATGGATTATAATCTTTCTGATGTTTCTATTTATATGCAATTCGTGTAGTGTAGTCTAGTGCTCATTAAAATAGTGTTTGATATGATTCCGATCCCTCTAGCAATTACTCATCATAATATCATGATATGATTTGAATCTTATTCTCTTTTACCACCACCATACCGAAAGTTGAGTAGACATATTTATTCTGATTATATTCGTCTTTTTAATTGATCTATATGTATAAGGCACGTGGGAAATTCAAATTCCAAATTGACTACATATTGATGGAAGCATGTGTAAAATTTATATGAGACTAGTTTTTCTTTTTAATTAAATGCTGAAAGGATAAAGCGATAAAAATTAAAGAGACACACAAGATTTAACGAGGTATCGATTGGTTTGAAACTCAAACCAACCCCTAATTCTCAACTGCAAAAGATTTTATTAGATCACTTCAAGAAGACAAAAACAAGATAGACTAAAACTGTAAAACCAAGTTTTAATACATCTATCTTAAAAACATGAACTAAGGTATTTAAGTAAATCTGAAATACTCCCCCTTAATCATGGGGGTCTTCTTTTTGTGGAAGTCTTTGCTTAGTGATCCTCACACGAACAGCAATCTCTTCACAAGGTAATCTCTGACAAACTTGAGCAGCTTACGCAATAAGAACTTTGTTTTCTTTATCTCTGTTTTAACTGAAAGAACAAGTGTCTAGAAGAAGACCTTGACCAGCTTCTTATATAGACACACGACTAACGTCTCTTTTCAATAAAACCTGCAACGTCTCTTTCCTTTTCTCACATAAGGAAAGAGATCAACATTAACTTGAAATGAACGTTAGAGAATATAATATTGAAGAGAAAGGAAAGTCAATATCACACAATATCAAGACTTCCCAAAGTACAAGTAATGATAATTTTGCAATTAATAAAATTCATAATTATATCATTAATCAAAAACGATTTCCAGAATTAATGATTCAACATTCTCCCCCTTTTTGACTAACTGAGAGAAATACCAAAACCAACTTAAGATTCCAATTTAAACTAGAGAGATACGACACTAAGAAGAGACAAATCATGGAAGTGCCAACACTGGTTAACATTTGAATCAGAAGCTTCCGATAATGAGTCCTCTAGTTTTCTCCCCCTGTATGATCTTTGTTAGTCAAAAATAATATGATAGAACAAAACCAAAAATATGACTTAAGCTAAGTAGAGAATGCAAACCGTGCTGATTAAGCTCAGAGAGAAGAGTAGAGAAACGCGATTTCATTTTCTCACAGTCATCGATAGATTCTTGAATCTTGAGCTTTAGACGATTGATAAGAGACGCTTCTGCTTTAGCTCGTTCTTGAGGATTCTGTGGGAGATCATTGACTCGATTTCCCATTGAGAGACGCTTGTTAGTGCCAACAGAAGCAGGAACATTGATGACCACGTCAGAGGGACGAAACGGCACAGATTGGTTCTCGAGGAGTCTTGAAATCAAAACTGGATGAGTCAACTTTTTCTGCACAACTTGCTCAACAAAGCGAAAGAGGAGCTAAGCGATGATGAAGGCAAAAGAGAACCAGACCAGTGGTGAACCTTGTCTTGAGTGAGCTTCTTGACAATCTCAGAAGAGGTAATGTGGGGACGTTCAAGCTGAGGAGAGAAGTCAGAAGGCATCGACGGAGAGCCTAACACATCATTGATAACACATGACGAGAACTTTACCCATACTCCTCGAACATAGACCTGATGATAGCGAGGAGATTTCTCATCGTTTACCGAAGATTCAATATTGGCATAGAACTCTTGGACTACTGATTTGTTGAACTTCCCGCCGGTTATGATGCAGTCTTCTAGCTGATTGGCTTTGAGAATTTCGAAGACAGTAGGGGCATCAAGCAAGAATGGTTTCTCA
This sequence comes from Draba incana, assembly GCA_963576765.1. NCBI lineage: Eukaryota > Viridiplantae > Streptophyta > Magnoliopsida > Brassicales > Brassicaceae > Draba > Draba incana. The sequence continues at coordinate 8,594,640 of OY755215.1, read as the reverse complement.
GCTAAGAGGTCTTTAGATTCGAAGTGTTTAACAAAACGGCCCTTGCTGGTTGCGGTGAAGAAATCTGGATGAAATGGCTGCTTAAGAGGCTCATGACGATGCTTTGTTCGAAGTTCTGAGAAGCGAGGGTCGTCTTCTAAAGGAGTTTCCCTTGATCGCTTCTTGGTTAGATTATTTGTAGAATTTGGCAAATCCACCGGGGAAGAGTCTGATGGCAGAGATTTCTCAGAAGCAACACGTCTGGAGCGCGTACTAATACCCAATGAAGGTGGAGACGGCGGTGATACACTTGATTTGCATGTCCTAATAGAAGTATGATGGAGAGAACCCTTTGATTTTGCTGATGGAGACACTGGTTTGGGTGTGGATAAGCTTAAAACTTCCATCTTCTGACATTGATGTTCCCTCTCCCGACATTGAGCAATTACAGGATTGTAGACCACCAAATCCATGGAATTTTGACTTGAATGAGTAGAAGAGAGCGAATCCATGGAGCGAATTGACACCGAAATCACAACGGGAGAGGCGGAGCAAAGGAAAAAAATAACAGCCGCTAGGGTTGAAAAAGAAACCCTTTAAAAAAAATGACGACACAAATTCCTTTTTTTTTTTTTTGGAAAAAAGAAAAATCGAAAAATAAAGGAAAAAATAAAGAAAGGTATTACCCAATTTTTGAAGTTACGAGACAAGGAAATGGGCTGGGCTTGTGTTTCTTCTTCTTTTGATGGAATTGGACTTGGTATACACAAATACCTGCAAAAGAAACACAAATACCTTTCTCGAGTAATAACCATATCAGAGAGAGCAAATGCCTAAGGCTTTTCTCAGAGTAATAAATCGTGAGAAATCCAAAGGTTTAGTAAAAATATCTGCAAGTTGATTCTCTGATGAAACATGATGAACAACAATTGTTTTATCTTCAACTAATTCTCGGATAAAATGATGACGATAGGCAATATGTTTAGTTCGAGAATGCATAACTGGATTTTTTGCAATTTGAATGGCACTCGTATTGTCACAAAATATATCAAGAGTGTTGGACTTTTTACCATAATCCAGTAGCATTTGTTTCATCCAAAGTAGTTGTGTACAGCAACTGCCGAGAGCAATATATTCGGCTTCAACGGTTGAAAGGGAAACCGAATTTTGCTTTTTTCTATGCCAAGATATAAGGTTGTTCCCGAGGAGAAAGCATCCGCCACTAGTGCTTCTAAGATCATCAGCACAACCTGCCCAATCGGAATCGCAAAAACCAACCAAAGTAGCATTAGTGTCTTTAGAGTAGAAAATACCGTAGTCGGAAGTTCCGTTGACGTACTTGATATCGTGCACAAATCCCCACACTAAGACATAGATCGGGTCGGCTGGCCGTGAGATATAAGAGACTGCCGATCATGCTTCTATAAAGTGACACATCAACATCTTCACCATTTTCATCTTTGTTAAGCTTTTTCGTTGTGCTCATAGGTGTGTTGGGCGCCTTTCCTTTATCCAGACCAAATTTTTTGACAAGAATATGAGCATATTTAGCTTGAGAAACAAAGATCCCTTCTTGAAGTTGTTTTACTTGAAGACCAAGGAAATAGCTTAATTCTCCAACCATACTCATTTTGAACTCCTGAGTCATGGTAGTAATGAATTGTTGTAATTGTGCATGCGAGGTTGAGCCAAAAACAATGTCATTGACGTATATTTGAACCATACATAACTCAGACGAAGAGTGTAATACAAATAAGGTTTGGTCTACTCCCCCTCGTTGGTAACCATTGGCTAGTAGAAACTTTGTGAGTCTCTCATACCAAGCTCTAGGAGCTTGCTTGAGACCATACAAAGCCTTCTTGAGACGATAAACATGATCCGGATGATGTGGATCTATAAACTCTTTTGGTTGTTCAACGTAAACTTCCTCTTCTAAGTATCCGTTTAGAAAAGCGCTTTTGACGTCCATTTGATGAAGTTTGAAACCCATTTCGCATGACATTCCAAGTAATAAACGGATAGATTCTAGACGAGCGACCGGAGCAAACGTTTCTTCGAAATCCACTCCTTCTATTTGGGTGTATCCTTGTGCGACGAGACGGGACTTGTTTCTTGTGATGTTTCCAAGTTCATCGGTTTTGTTCCTAAATATCCACTTAGTTCCAATGACGTTAACTTGAACTGGTCTTGGCACGAGATCCCAAACATCGTGTCGAGCAAATTCTTCGAGCTCCTCTTGACATGATTGAATCCAATATTCATCTTCGAGAGCTTCGGTGATGTTCCTGGGCTCAATGACAGAAACAAAACAAGTAAAATGAACCATTTTATAATAATCTACTCTTTCTTTGTCACGTGTACGCCTTGCACCATTAATATCACCAATCACATCAATGGATGAATGATTTCGAGGGACATTTGGGCGTGAATTCTGCTCATCATCACGAGAATCATTCTGATTTTGAGTAGATTCTTGAGTTTCTGCTGGTGAACCGGATTGGTGAGTTTCCGATGCCGTCGTAGAACGAGATTCTGTTGCAAAAGGAGAACCAGGTTCTGCTGCCGAAAGAGAACCGGGTTCTTGTTGTGTTTCTTGACTCCCTGTTGAAACAGGCATGGGATTTGTTTCTGTTCTTGGAGCGACTTCGAGATTTCTTCTTTCTTCTGGAAATTCTGAGATAAAAAGTTGTGTTGCTGGAGTATTCTGAAGAGCCCTTGGTAAAACTTCCTGCAAGATAACATCATCCTCACTACGAGGGTTAGTGCATTTCAGATCATCAAAGACAACATTGACAGATTCAATTATTGTCTTTGTTTTATGATTATATATCCTGTAAGCAGCACTATTTGAAGAATAACCAAGAAACATTCCTTCATCACTCTTAGAATCAAATTTTCCTAGGTGATCACGATCATTTAAAATATAACAAGCACATCCAAATATGTGAAAGTACCTCAGATCAGGTCGTTTACCTTTCCACAACTCATAGGGAGTTTTAGTCATACCTGGACGAATGTATACTCTGTTGATTGTGTGACATGCTGTGTTCACAGCTTCTGCACAAAAACGAACACTTACATTGTTACCATGGATCATGGCTCTTGCCATTTCTTGAATGGTGCGATTTTTTCGTTCAACGACACCGTTTTGTTGTGGAGTTCTTGGTGCTGAAAACTCATGAAAAATACCTTTTTCATCACAAAAGTTAGTAAACCGAGAATTTTCAAATTCCTTACCATGATCGCTTCGAATGCGTTTCACATTCCCTTTCTCATTTTGTAATTGTAAGCATAAAGTCTTAAAAATATCAAATGCATCTGATTTTTCTCGAAGGAAACGAACCCAACTAAAGCGAGAGAAATCATCTACACACACAAAAATGTACTTTTTACTATTTATGCTCGCTGTTGAAACTGGACCCATTAAGTCCATATGCAGAAGTTCTAGAACTTGAGTTGTTTTGATCATTGGATTGTGCTTATGGCTCACTCGAACTTGTTTGCCCTGGAGACATGGTTTGCACACATCATTTTCTGGAAGTTTTAGAGTAGGAACTCCTCGTACAGCATCTGCATTGACAAGCTTTATTAGATTCTTAAATCGTATATGGCCTAACTTTTGATGCCACAACATGGTGTTATCAATAATGGCTTGCTTGCAGCTAAGATCCTGTTCCAACAAATAACAACGAGTGTTAGGAGATCGATTTCCAGTGAGAATCAGTTTAGTATGCTCATTGTACACTTCACATCTAAGCTTAGAAAATTCCATAGTAAATCCACTGTCACATATCTGGCCCACACTGAGTAGATTCGCTTTTAAATTCTGCACATGAAGAACATTAGTTATCGTGACCACCCCCTCAATGATCAAAGAACCTTTACCAATGATTTTTCCTCTTACTCCATCTCCAAATGTGACGTAACCTCCATCGTACTTGCGATAATCTGAGAGCACACTTTTGTCTCCTGTCATATGACGAGAACAACCACTATCAAAGTACCAAGCTTTATCGTTAAGTTTTTGAAGAGAAGTATAAGCAACATTACAGTAAATCCTATCTTTTCTTACCCAACCATATTTCATGGATTCGATATACCTGTAACAGCGAGGTCGGATATGGCCAATTCTCCCACAAAAATGACATGTTGGACGAAATTTTCTTACCGGCACTTGCCGATGAGATGCACTTCCACGTAGGCATGACCAAAACTTAACCGTAACCGTATTTATAACCGTAACCGTTTCGGGTTTCAACCGTAACCAACCATAACCGTATAAATGGTTAAAATCTTTAACCGTTAACCGTTAACCATCGATTAATTAAGGTTAAAAAATTTACTAACCGTAACCGTATATTAACCGTAACCGTCTCAAAACCGTCGGTTAACCGCCGGTTAAACCGTAAATTTATAACCGTAACCATTTTTAAAAAATATAATAGATTAATACTTAATTATGTATAATCTTTTTTCTTTATCATTCATTAGATTTACATACATTTTGCTAGGAAATTTAAATATATATTATGTAGTTGTTATTTCTATATTTTTATGAATCATTTGTTAATTAATATTCTCAAGACCAATAATTATTTTTCTCAGATTAAAATTTATGGTTGTTCAAAAAAAAAAGTTATTTTTTCTCTCATTAACATTTGTTTCCTATTCTTTCCATTTAGTTCATAGCATAAACTTTTTTTCCTTTACTTCATAACGTAAACCATATGCCCATTAATAAGAAGAATTTCAATTTTTAAAAAAATATTCATAAAAATTCAATAAAAAATAGTTGTGTCCCACCCCACCATTTCCATCAATATGGATCAAAACTAATCGGTAACCAATGATGTTTTTTTAAAAATTATTATAATATTAACCGTATTATTATTATTAAGTAGTTGTAACTGTTTCTAACCGTAACCGTATCTAACCGTAACCGTTTTAACCGTATACTAAATGGTTAAGGTTAAAATAACAGTGTAATTTAACCGTAACCGGTGGTTAATTAACCTTAACCATAGTAACCGTAACCGTGGTCATGCCTACTTCCACGGTCATGTAATCCACCTGAAACAAAAACTGTTTTGGAAATATTATTACCTTTGTTTCCTTTGTAACCAAGTCCCTGAGGTTGATGACCAACTCTACCAACAGTAAGAATTTGATCAAGTTTTGCTGTTCCGGTGTTCATCATTTTCACTCCTTTTCTGGTTTCTTTGAGATTACGTTGTACTTCCAGCAATTCATTACTTTTCTTTTGGAGTTGCGTCTTCAAGTCGTCAATCTGATTGTGAAGCTCTTTCTTTTCCTTGATTAGATTAACGTTTTGACTGCAGGTGGTGACAAAGTTTTGTAGCAGCTCTTCATACGTAGGCATATCCTCATCATCCGAGTAATCCTCATCGTCTGTTGCAGTGACCTCTGTTTTAACAGACTCTATTTTGACAAGCTCTTCTATTTCTGCGACATAAGCAATCGCGTTGTAGTACGAGACAGGTTCTTCTTCATCACTTTCTGTTTCTGATTCGCTTAGCATCGTTTTGAATGATTTTTCCTTTCGCTTCTGCAGATTCGCACAATCCGCTTTGACATGCCCAAACCCTTGACACTCGTAGCACTTTACACCAAGCTTCTTGTCTTTGCCACGATTCTCCTTTTTGTTGAATCTGCTACCAGAATTTTGTGTATGCTTGTCTTTCTTCAACAGATCGAGTTGCTTCATATACCTACCAATCTTCTTCGTGAGCATTGCCACGTTCTCGTTTTCATCTTCACTTTTGCTTTCGGTGGAGACAAATGCGAGACTCCTTGCTCTTTCGGCTAAACCTCTGTTCTGATCTTGCATCCTCATTTCCATTTCGTAAGTTTGCAATGAACCAATCAACTCTTCAAGTTTCATCTTCATGACATCATTGGATTCCATCATTGCGGTTTTCTTGGGAGCAAACTTGTCTGGGAGAGATGTCAAAACCTTCATAACCATGTCGAATTCCGAATACGTTTTGCCAATAGCGTATGATTCATTTGCAATATCTCTTAGTTCTATGTAGAATTCGGCAATTGAGCTGTGAGGCTGCATTAACAAACTATCAAATCTAGATTTTAGCATAATCAATTTAGTTTGTTTAACCTTAGATGTTCCTTCATAGGTGGTTTCCAAAGCATCTCATACTTCCTTTGCTGTTTTGTAAGATGAGATTGTCCGGAATTGACTAACATCGATTGCGTTTAGAGCCTTGGCGTTGCTCATGGATTTCTTGACTTCATCTTCAGACCAAAGGGATCTCACTTTTGGAGCAACGTTTCCTTGAGCATCCGCCAGAAGTGGCTCCTTGTATCCAGTCAACACCGAGTTCCAAGCATCTCCATCAATGGAGCTTATGAAAGATTGCATTCGGATTTTCCAGTACCCGTAGTTATGGCCATCTAAGAACGCAGGATGCGTAACAGAGCTACCTTCTCATGGAGGCTCTATCTAGTCTCAAATTCGGATCTCACTGTGAAAGTTTTAGCAACTTAATTAGTGACTTGCTCTGATACCATGTAAAATTTATATGAGACTAGTTTTTCTTTTTAATTAAGTGCTGAAAGGATAAAGCGATAAAAATTAAAGAGACGACACAAGATTTAACGAGGTATCGATTGGTTTGAAACTCAAACCAACCCCTAATCCTCAACTGCAAAAGATTTTATTAGATCACTTCAAGAAGACAAAAACAAGATAGACTAAAACTGTAAAACCAAGTTTTAATACATCTATCTTAAAAACATGAACTAAGGTATTTAAGTAAATCTGAAATACTCCCCCTTAATCATGGTTGTCTTCTTCTTGTGGAAGTCTTTGCTTAGTGATCCTCACACGAACAGCAATCTCTTCACAAGGTAATCTCTGACAAACTTGAGCAGCTTACGCAATAAGAACTTTGTTTTCTTTATCTCTGTTTTAACTGAAAGAACAAGTGTCTAGAAGAAGACCTTGACCAGCTGCTTATATAGACACACGACTAACGTCTCTTTTCAATAAAACCTGCAACGTCTCTTTCCTTTTCTCACATAAGGAAAGAGATCAACATTAACTTGAAATGAACGTTAGAGAACATAATATTGAAGAGAAAGGAAAGTCAATATCACACAATATCAAAATTTCCCAAAGTACAAGTAATAATAATTTTGCAATTAATAAAATTCATAATTATATCATTAATCAAAAACGATTTCCAGAATTAATGATTCAACAGCATGCATAATAATCAATCTGAAACTAAATCTAGTCTAGCTCTATTTGTTACATGATTTTATTTTTGTTTGATTTTGTTTTTCATATCAAATTTGTTTATAGTTATGGTTTTTGCATATGTTACATCTAGAGGTCTAAAATATATAACGAATCGGTTCAAAAAAAATCGATTAATAAAGCGAGAAGGACTACAACATGATAAAGCATGCATGAGAGGATATATGTGACTAAAAGAGAACACTTTTTATATATTTTTCTTTATTGTAAATCATGTAGTGAACACTTTTTACGTGTCTTCTTTTTTCGTTGAAAAGAACTTGTATTCATGTTACCAATCATTTGCCGCCAAAACTTCAAATTCAGTTTGATAATTATAAGTGATTTTCGTTTATGAAGAAACTCTACAATTGTCGAATCCATAATTAATTTAATTAAAATTATTATAATTAAGGGTGGTTTTAGGGTTTGATAAGAGTCATGCATGAGACATGAAATCACAAAGACAACCGGTAGCTCTTTATTAGAATGTCGGTGTCCTTCCAATTATTTTTTGACGTTCGAGTCAAACAAGATACGTGACTGGATGGAAAAAACAAATTCGAAAGTACACTGACTTGAGTAATGAGATAATTCTCCAGCGACCCATAATAGTCCTGAAATAATTGATGTGAGAAGTTTTAACCCAAAATAAATCTGCAAGTGCACAGACAATCGCATCAATATATAGGGTATCGAATCCACAGAGACCAAAGTTACACTATGAAATTATAGATTTTGATTTAAAGCTAAGATAAAATATGGTTTTGGTTGTAATTTCGAAACAGCAAAAATAGCAAATAAACGATATGAAATTCAATTAAAGACAAGCACTAGATCAAGGTGATTCGCCGGTGATATCGGATTCAGGACTGAGCAACTATTCAGGAATCAATTTAAGTACGGTCTAGAACTCAAACATAATAATAATATTGCCACACTGTCGTGATGCATCAATAACTTAGTCTAACAACCTAAATACCTAAACTGTCGTTTGAATTCAAAGATGTTGACAAGCATTAACGAGTTGGTTCAATTAGTTCACAATTGATGGTAACAATCAACTGTCGTTGGTTACACACCAATTGCTCACCAATGGTTTTTCTAGCAACCTAGAGCACTGTCGTGAATAAGTTTAACTTGAAATCATAGACTATGTGATCAAATTAATCTATGCATTATGAATCCCTTTTGGCAAAGACATATGATATTCTATCCTATTTGGCTCAGTCACTAACAATCCTAAATCACCATTGAAAACCTTAATCTAGCTAATGGACTACTCAAACATGATGAAATCAAGCACATCAAAAGTATAAAGAGAATTCATAATAAAAGAGATTAGGGTTTAGAATTCTTCTCAAACAAATGTTGTGGAATGATTCTCCAAATCGTGAATCCAAAAGCAAAGAACAATGGGAAGAGTTTCCCAAAAGAGGTCTGGGTAAAAAGAGATAAAAAGGAACTGTTTCAGAATCCCCTTTTTTAGAGGTGGCTGCCTCTTATTTATACTTAAAAGTAGGTTAAAATAGGATCTGGAAATCGGGACCGGTCGCTCTGGTATTGGGACCGGTCGGCTCCGTTTCCAGCTGCCTTCGGATCTTCAAGTCTTCAAGTCGGGGCTGGTCGGTCCCGTTTCCAAGGAGGAGAATTCTTCAAGTCTCTAGCGAGCGGGTGGAGCGAGCAGGCGGTCGAGCAAACCGAGCAGGTGCTCGGTTAGGGAAAATCGCCTTTTTGCTCCAATTCTACTTCGTTTGCTCCAATGAGCTCCAATAACTCCAATCCATGCTCGAGAGCCTCCTAGAACCTGAAAAGACACAAAAAGAACTAGAAAGAACCGAAAAAACAATAGAAAACAATACGTAAAAGAGGCTAAAATACTAATATATCAATAATCTGGTGTTTACGTACGAGTTAAATGTATAAAGATGGAAGTTCATAAAGTGAATGTATGCTCCCAGCCCCAGAAGTTTACTATATTTTTAGGGGGTATTTTATTAATACATGGGCTACATCCAGGGACTAACTTAATCCATACCTTATTTGACCTACAAAACAAATAATTATCTCTGATATAATGGCCTTTCTAGTTTTAGGGTTGGCGCACACCTCGTACATTACGTAAAGGTTATGTCCATCATCATTTAACGACTAATTTGGTAATAGATTCGACACATTATGTGGGATGTAGTTGGACCTGAAATCGGTGAAGTTTTGAAATTTTATTTGAAATAAGTTTGACCCTCAAATCAACTCTACCAACATTTTTCTCATCCCAATTAGAGAAACCAACCAAGTTCTCAGAATATAGACAATTTAGCTTGCCAACATTGCCTAAAAGATTATTGCTAAAATCTTATCCAAAAACTGAAAGAGATCCCGCCTTCATGAATTACAAAGCTTAAGCTGCATTCTTTAAAGAGAGATTGACACCCAATAAAATCATTGTGGCCTATGAGCTTGTTCATGTAATCACAACTACTGTGAACTCGTCTTCAAGTTGAATGGCCATAAAACATATATGATAAAAGCATATGAAAAAGTGGTTTACTAACCCGTAGATTACCCATCTTGAAATTGTTGGAAATAATCAATTGAGAGGAAGAGAAATTGAAACTGGAAATTACGATTTCTATTAAGATGCATGAAAGAGTTTCAAGTACAGAGATTGAAATATAAAGAAGAGGAAGATAACTACCCAATAACCCACGATGTGAAAATTTCCAAATTGAAAATCCTAAAAGCTACCCACGTTTCCTAAACCAATAACTACTAAACCAACAAACCAATAACTCCTAAACCAAATCTAATTTTGAATCAATTAACATTCCCCCTTGATTCAAAATCACACACTCCCAACTTAGCTCGAAAGAACTCATGCTTAGCTTGAGATAAAGACTTCGTAAAAATGTCAGCTACTTGCTCATTGGTGCCACAAAACTTCATCACGATTCTTTCATCTGCCACATGCTGTCGAAAGAAATGATGTTGAATGTCTATGTGCTTGGTCCTTCCATGAAAAGCTGGATTCTTGGCCATTGCAATCGCGGACCGGTTGTCACAAAAAAATCTCAGTAGCTTCCTTATGCTCAAAATCAAAATCAACAAGTAATTTCCTTAGCCATAAAGCTTGTGTTGATGTTGCACTTGCGGCTGCATATTCTGCTTCAGACGACGACAACACAACCGTGTCTTGTTTCTTTGAACTCCAAGTGACAGCTCCTGATCTAAAGCTAAAACAGTTCCCAGAAGTGCTTTTACGATCGTCCAAACTACCTGCCCAATCGCTGTCAGTGAAACCAGTGAGCTTGAAAGTGTTCAAGTTAGAATACCACATTCCATAGTCAACTGTTCCAGCAACGTAACGAAGGATCCTCTTGGCTGCTCCAAAGTGTTGCTTGGTAGGATTATGCATATACCTAGACACAACACTTACAGAGAAAGCAATGTCCAGTCTTGTATGCATCAAATAACTCAAACCACCAACCAAGCTTCGGAAAAGTCTTGCGTCAGCTTGTTTTGTTCTGTCTTCACGCTGCAACTTCTCATTGATATTCATTGGTGTGAGCGCCTTCTCACAGTTAGACATGTTGAACTTCTTCAGTAAATCCGTTGCATACTTCTTCTGAGATGCAAATATTCCATCTTCTCCCTGAATTACTTCAATTCCCAGAAAATATTGCAATAAACCCAAATATGTCATCTCAAAAGTCTTCATCATGCTTGACTTAAACTCATCAACCATTAACTTAGAAGAACCCATATAGATCATATCATCAATGTCAAGACACACTACCAAGAAATCAGTGTTACCTTGCTTCTTCACGTACAAAGTAAACTGATTTTCACTTCTCTTAAACCCATTCTCTTGAAAGAACATATCGATCTTGTTGTACCATGCCCGCGGTGCTTGCTTTAACCCGTCAAGCGCTTTCTTCAGCCTGTAAACTTTATATTCCTTGCCCTTTACAATGAAACCTTCTGGTTGTGAGACATACACTTCTTCCTCCAAATCGCCATTCAAAAACGCAGACTTTACATCGAATTAAAAAACAGGTAAGTGTAAATGCGCAGCTAAAGCCAAAACAGCCCTTACCGTTTCAAAACAAGCCACCGAAGAAAACGTCTCTTCAAAATCTATCCCTTGCTTCTGTGCATACCCTTTTGCTACAAGACGAGCTTTGTGCTTCTGTATGCTTCCATTAGCATTATACTTTGTTCGATACACCCACTTCAGACCAATCACGTTTTTCCCTTCCGGAGCATCAACTAGTTCCCATGTGATGTTCTTCTCTATGGATTGCATACAAAGCAAAGCTGCATGACTCATAAATCTCTGTGAGAGATTTAAACTTTCTCAAAGTTGGAGACGAGTTGCTGGATGAACTCGATCCTTGAGAATCATTGCTTCCATGACTTGAGACCGGAGAGCTTCCTGGACTTGTAATCGGAGAGCTTTCTGGACTTTGTGATGGAGTGTTCACATTCCCTTGTGTTTCTAGACTTGGAGGTGGTGGATTGCTCACGTCCTCTTGTGAGTCTTCTTCAAATTCTGCGTGAAACTCATCAACTGATTCTTGTTCATTCCACTTAAGCCTTCCTTCTTCATTAAACACCACGTTCCTACTGATTATCACTTTTCTACTTAAAGGATTGTACAAACGATATGCTTTGGACTGAGAGCAATAGCCAATAAAGACGCACTTCACCGACTTCCCATCTAACTTTGAACGAATATCAACCAAAGCATATGCTGCACAACCAAAGACTTTCAAGTGGCTTACTCGTGGTTTCCTTCCCATCCAAGCCTCATATGATGTTCGATTCATAACAGCCTTTGTAGGAGAAATATTAAGAAGATAAACCGTTGTCGCAACCGCTTCTCCCCAAAACTTGTCAAGAATCTCTTTAGCTTTCAACATACTTTTGGCCATTTCAACCACTGTACGATTCTTTCTCTCCGCCACACCATTTTGCTCAGGTGTGTATGGCGCTGTAAGTTCCCTAATACCATGATCACCACAAAATTCTGCAAACTCTCTTGAAGTAAACTCACCGCCACGATCGGTCCGAAAACATTTCAAGACTTTTCCACTTTGCTTCTCCACCATTACTTTGAATTTTCTAAAATTCTCAAAAGCTTCGGACTTCATCTTCAAAAAATAAATCCAGCTCATGCGACTAAAATCATCGGTAAATAACAGAAAATACCGGCTTCCTCCAAGTGATTCCGTCTTCATTGGTCCACACAAATCAGCGTGAACAAGCTCAAGAGAATCTGAAGCTTTCCATGATTTCCCTACCGGAAAAGAACCTTTGCTCTGTTTTCCATAAACACAACCTTCACAAAACTCAATTTCAAAAATCTCAGGCAAACCAATAACCATTTCTTTCTTCTGAAGCAATCTCAAACCATTCGCGTTCAAATGACCATAACGTAAATGCCAAAGATTTGTTCCATCATCACCTTTAACAACCAAAGCTTTGCTAACTACATTCATCACATCAAGCGGAAACATTCTGTTTCTTGTCATGTGAATAAGTGCTAAAGTATGTCCAGATTCTTTATCACTTATAACACATGAATCTCCATCAAACACAACTCTATAACCACTAGTGAGTAATTGTCCTACACTTAGCAAATTATGAGCAAGACTAGGCACAAATTGCACATCATAAAGAACTTTAACTTCACCTTGCATTTTGATGGCAATTGTACCTTTTCCTTCAACTCGCATCGTCTTATCGTTCCCAAGTCGAACTTCACTTTTCAGTGACTCATCAAGCTTCTTAAACAACGACTTCTTCCCTGTCATGTGATTAGAACACCCGCTATCGAGAAACCATAGCGTTTCAGAATTGCTGATGTGAGAAAGAGTCATAAATAACTTACTCTCTTCTTGAACATTTGTAGTAAAGTTTGATTTATGCTCATTTCTCTGTTTGAACCAGCAATCCGCTTCTTTATGACCATTCTTCTTGCAATATCTACATTGAATACTGCTCTTGAACTGATTTTGATCCTTAAATCCACCGTTGTGTTGGTTGTGATCTCCATAAGAACCTATGTATTGATTCTGGTCATTATAGTAACCTCTTCCTCTGCCGTAACCACGGCCTCAACCATGAAATCCACCTCGGCCTCTGCCACGACCTCCGTAATTCTCGAATCTTCCCTTATCTGAAAATTCGCCTTTCACCTGAAAAGCTTTATCTTCTGCCTTTTCAGAACTTTTGCTAAGCCGATCTTCATGAGCTATCAAAGAACTCATCATCTCATCAAACGTGTAAGTGCTCAGATCATTACCCTCAATAATTGCGGGAACAATATACTCAAACCTTGGTGATAAACTCCTCAACACCTTGCTCACAATGCTTTCGTTGCTAGGAAATTCACCATAAGACTTCATTTGATTCACAATTGCAGAAACTCTAGCCAAATACTCTTGAACAGATTCCTTTTCTTTCATCGTTAAAGTTTCAAACTTTTGACGTAAAGTTTGTAACTTCACAGTGATAACCTTTTGAGCTCCCATATATTCTTGCTTCAAAATCTCCCACGCTTCATGAGCAGTGTTCACAGCCAAAATTCTGGAAAGAATATCTTCATCCAATGCCGATTGGATGAAGAACAAAGCCTTTGCATCTTGCTTTCGTTTCTCTCGTAGAAGTTGATCGGGTTCCACCGGATTTTGATCTTCAAAACCAGTCTCCACCAAATCCCATAGTTCCTGCGACCGGAACATCGTCTTCATTTTGAGACTCCATATATGATACTTCTCTCCCTTGAAAATTGGAACAAGGGCCTGCATATTCGGACCATTGCTCGACATTTCGTCGTCTTGTCAAGAGGATTGAAACCTGGAATTTTTTGCTCTGATACCACAATTGTTGGAAATAATCAATTGAGAGGAAGAAAAATTGAAACTGGAAATTACGATTTCTATTAAGATGCATGAAAGAGTTTCAAGTACAGAGATTGAAATATAAAGAAGAGGAAGATAACTACCCAATAACCCACGATGGGAAAATCCCCAAATTGAAAATCCTAAAAGCTACCCACGTTTCCTAAACCAATAACTACTAAACCAACAAACCAATAACTCCTAAACCAAATTTAATTTGAATCAATTAACAGAAATTGCTCTCAAACACGCTTAATTAACCTTGAAGTTCTTTCAAGACATGTGACCAAAACGATAAGTGCACTTTGGTGACCTAAGTAGCCAAATTAATTATTTTAAACCTCTCTACATGCACCACATATTTCCAGAAATTGGATATGTGTTACATCTTGGGTAATATGTTCTTGTCTATGCTAATAAAGACATAGTTTATTACATCAACACAATGTCAACAAATCTTTTCAAAGTCCTTTTCCTCGTAGGGAACTCTAGTGGAGTTAAGCCACAATTCTCCATATAATAGTTTCGTCACTGTGATTTTAACGCTTCATTGGATCATTAATAACTTTAAATAATTTCCACTTAATCCTTTCGCTTGTATCCGCTCCTGGACCTATGTTTTTGTATTTGCCATAAAACAAAGTGGAGAGTCCAATATCGCATTTCCAAATAGTCCAGCCTGTCAGATTAGTGATATCGTCAATGAAGGATATTGTAGAATTACCACCCTTGAATACACCCTCCACGGAAGTCCTAGAAATGTTTTCAAGGTGCTCTTGATCCATGCGATATATGAGCTTGATGTTATGTTACATTTTTCCCAGTTTTACAACTTATCTTTGCGTGACTGAGCTGTCAACATTTTGCTATGCTATTGATAGGCTTTCGCACCTCAATTTGACAATTTTGGAACAAAGTAATGATGTCACCAAAGATGAAATCGACTGTTTGTGTGTGTACTGATCGAGAGAAAACAGTCGAAGCCGTTGGGGGTATAACATGTCTTGGTAACTGTCTATGCAGAAAGCCAGAAACAATATATCACCGATACACCATCATTCACGCAAAGAGCCACGGTTTGTCCCCCATACAATACGGCCGTGTTCTGGTACCAAATATCTTGGGTCATAAATTCCAATTCCTCGATGGTATTTCTTTAGAGGACTTATCTGAAAAAGAGAAATTTCAACAGGTTGGGAAATTCAAGAGAAAAACAAATATATTTTTTAAATAATGGTGTTTTCTTGAGTAAATTTTTAAATCTATGTTTAATGGACGACCTTTTATAATTATGGTGGACTACAAATGCTCTTTTAAAAATGAATGCAAATTCTTTAGACATTTTTTTTAAAACAAGGAAAAAAATTAAAATCTTTTTTATTTACTGAAAAGAACCAGCTTTAAAATAAGAACACATAGAAAATGAAAAAACATTATTCTTGTTGACATCAAATAAAATCATATATATAAATACAATATGTTTTTACGTATCATGCATTTTTTAAACAATAAACTATTATAGTTTAACCTCTTTATGTATGTTTTAAGAGATAGCATGATATTAAATGACTAAACAAAAAACTACTTTTCAAACCAAAATGGGTTAATTTGTGAAATAGCAAGGACAAAAAAATTAAATAACTAACCAAAAGCCCTAATTTTAATGGCCATAAGAAAAAAACTACCATAAGCTTTTAAAAAAAAATATTGGCTTAGGTGTATACAAACATATACCCGACACTACTGTTTTATATGAGCTTCATATGAAGAACCATTGTT
Organism: Draba incana; assembly: GCA_963576765.1. Lineage (NCBI taxonomy): Eukaryota > Viridiplantae > Streptophyta > Magnoliopsida > Brassicales > Brassicaceae > Draba > Draba incana. The sequence continues at coordinate 8,578,701 of OY755215.1, read as the reverse complement.
AAAAAAGAAAAATGTAGTTTTGATAGGTGTCTATAATTTGCACAGTTTCAACTTTTGTTTTGCTTTTGTTTTACTCTCATTTTGCTTCTTTTCTAAATTTTATTTTTGTAGTATATTCATCAGGCCCGGTTTAAAGCATGTGCTCAAGGAGCTTTTGCACCGGGTCCATTTGTTTTTTTTTGAGTTTTCCTTATATAATTAGGGCCCAATTTTTTGATTTTTTGGTTATTAGGGGTCTGAGTTTTAGTTTTTGGTCTTTATAATACCCAAATTTTTTATTTCAGCACCAGCCCTATATATTTTTTGAGACGGCTCTGATATTCATACATAATAGATTCATTTAAAGTGCATTTTAGAGCTTTTGTTCTTATTTTTTTGTCTCTTTGAGTTTAATTAGGTGTTTGGAAGTGACTTCGAAATTATATACAAACAAATTATATTTTGTTTACTAATTGACTAACTTCCCGTGTTATACGAAGGATAATATTTAAAAATAAAATAAAAGAAATTAATTATTTAGATGAGGAAATTGCTAATAATGACCTAAAACTTGATTTGAAATGCAAAAGTATCCCCCTCATCTCATGTTTGGCAAAAGTAACCCAAAGGGGTAGTGAAATTACAAATACAGCCTCAATGAGCAAACAAAAAAAGGGAATGCATAATGACATTTTTAGCCTTTTGACGTCTACACTGGAAGTCTACACAGTATACATCAAATGACGTCTACTTTAAGACTGGAAAAAAAGTCTACATCGTAATTAAATTTTATATTTAAATTTATAAATTGGGAAAAAATATTTTTGTAAAATTTTCTTGTTCATAATTAAAATATAATAAATTGTGAAGTATGAAAAATAAAATTTCACAAAATTGAAACAAATTACAACAAAAAGACAAATAGCATTGAAAATGAATGAATGAGTGATTTACATGTTCTACACTAAAGTATACATAGATACCATATATTCTACTCCATCAAAATTCTGTTAGTTATTTGCCTCGTTGGTAGTTATTGTAACTTGATACATATAAGTTATATGAGTTTATGATTGTAATTGGTTTATGTTTTGGGATTCATATATATAGTTTAAGGTTTAGAGTAAACAACATAATAGAAGTTGTAAAGTAGGGTTTTGATTTACGATTTATAATTTCTACATTTAAAATGTAAAACTTGCATAAAAGTGTTATATTGTGAATATATTAGATGTTTGAATGTTTGATACAAGTTTTTATTTAAGGGCTTGAGTAATCCATTTGAAAATAATCAATTTAGGGTTTCGGATTGTAGACTTCATTTGTAGTCTACTTGAATATGTAGACTTCATTTGCAATCTATTTTAATATGTAGACTTCATATACAATCTACCTAGAGTTTAGGGTTTTGTTTTAGAGTATAGGGTTTCGGATTGTAGACTTCAAATGAAGTCTATAAAAACCGAATTTTTTTAACCTAACCGGATTAAACCGAATGTTTTAAACCTAACCGGATTTTAGTACCTCCTTAAAGAAACTCTAATTCTATAAGAGGTTGGAAACTTTTGAACCTCTTACTTTGCATAAGTTTACATGTATTGAGTATACAAAGTAGCAAACTTGTTTTCATATCACAACCAGACTGCTTACCAATTTTGTATGATTCTAAAATGGGTTTATAGGTAATGTATGATGCCTCTGGGGTCAGGCTTCATTCTGGTCGTCAAGCCGAGGTAAAGACAGAGAAAACTTATTAATTCTCTCTCTGTTTTTCCTGTCAAAGCTCTCTAATCAAATTTTTCCTTATCAAAATCGAAATCCTTTGCATATGAATGAAAATTTCAGTTGCTGAATCAAATTGTTTGTGAGTCCATGTCTATCAAAGGTTTTGCTTAGACTTCTGTTCTGTTTTTCAAAATAAATTTACCATTGTTGAACATTGATGTTGAATATCAAGCTTTTGAACGTAGTGGAACGTCAAGCTTCCGAATCACTTTCTTTTATCTTGCTGTGTTCGTGTGATTTATTGCATGATATGTCTATTTATCATATTAGTGTGTACTGAGAGAGTTTAAAGGATCAATATAACCTTAGTTTGTTGTATACTTTATTTTCAGGAATGAACTCTTGATGCGGCGGAGCGTAATGGCCGTGAAGCAGAACACCAAGAATGTTCAGCCTCCATTGTCTCCCCCGACGAATTCAAAGCGGTGTGTGTGTGTGTGTGTGTGTGTGTGTGTGTGTGTGTAGTAAACCAAATGGATTTAAAAAGCTTGTCTAGATATCTTCGAATTGACTAGAGTGAAAGAACCCATGTCCCAAAATCTGTTTGCACCACTCATATTATCTTTGTATCAGTTTAAGTTGATTCCTTTACATATGTTGTATTCTTGTGAATTTTTAAGTTGTAGATATGAGTTATGTTCGATACTTGGAAAAGTTTCAATGTTTGTCTCAGTCTCTGCTATAGATAATGGTTTGAAACTAGTCTTTGCTTTGTTTATTTGTATATAGGAAGAAGGGATGAGAGAGAGAGCATCCCCTCTTTCACTGCCAATGGCCACAAAGAGTTTGGGCGTTAGCTCCTATATCGACCATTTCATGGTCTGATTTTTTGAGGAGATGCATAAAAGCTTGGTTTTGCCTCCGGTGAGGCTCTCCGTCGCATCGCTTATGTCCTGGATTTGCTGGAATCTATGGACAGCCGGCACAAAAGTTTGAAGGGATGTTATGTTTGATATGGATGTTTCTATTTTTACTTCAATACTACTTTGCTTATAATTTTAAGAGTTTCACTTCTTTCTATTATTTTTGCTTCTGAAATTAAACACAAATATATGAATATGTTTTTGGGATCAAATTAGTAGTAAATTAGTAACTAATAAGCGACTAAAAGGTTAAAAGAACGACTACTATAATTGTCACAAATCAGTTGTTAATTTGCGACGAATAAAGGTAGACATAAATCAGTTGCAAAAAGAGTAGTCGCAAATTAGTCGTTTATTTGCCACACTATAGCAAAAATATATCTACTTCATAATAAATAAATATGATTGTAAACATTAGCGAAAAAGTTACAATAGCAACATGGTTAAATACTCACACATACTCTCAGGATAGAGATACTTGTCCTATTTCGAATTGAAGTAGAACTGGAAAAAAAAATTTGAACACAATTTTGAACTATCTTATATAAACTATGTTTGAACACAAGTTCGCACACAAGTTTTAATTTTTTTTTTTTTTTTTTTGCACGACGTTGAACACAAAGTTGAACATGATAACAACTTCAGTTTGGACATGATAATAACTTAAGTTTGAACACAAATATGAATATGGCTATAACAAAATAAGAAAACTTTAAGTAGACTTCAAATGCAGTCTACTCAATATGAGCTAACTAGTCACCAAATCAAGAAAATAAGTTTGTCCCACAAATATTTGTCATAAACATGACCAACTCTTACAGGGGGTAGATATACAACTAACAAACATGTGAGAACAAAAAAATCAAAAAAATACATTGTAAATATGTCAAAAAATGCATTTAAAAAAACTGCCACATTTGTAGACTGCAAATGCAGTCTACTCTAAGTAGACTTCAAAAGCAGTCTACTCAATATGAGCTAACTAATCACAAAATCAAGAAAATAAGTTTGCCCCACAAATATTTGCCTTAAACATGACCAACTCTTACAGGGGGTAGATATACAACTAACAAATAGGTGAGAACAAAAAAATCAAAAAAATACATTGTCAATATGTCAAAAAATGCATTTTAAAAAACTATCACATTTGTAGACTTCAACTGAAGACTTCAAATGCAGTCTTCAAATGCAGTCTACAATGGGTTATTTTTGCAATTAAGGCAAATCGGTATGTAGACTGCAAATGAAGTCTACAAGTGTTGTAGACTTTATTTGCAGTCTACAAAGGTTACTTTTGCATTTGACCAAAACGTTGCACTTTTTGGTGTAGACTACATAAGGAAAGTAGACTTCATTTGCAGTCTACGCAAAAAAAAAAACAGGTTGCTTTTGGATTTGACTTTTGTTGACTTTTCAAATTAGACTGCAAATGAAGTCTACATAAAATGTAGGGTTAGTTTTGCATTTGACCAAAAAATCTGTACTTTTTTTGTAGACTTCATTTCCAGTCTACTTCTAAAAGTAGACTGGAAATGAAGTCTACAAAAGATATGTACTTTCCGGTCAATTTTTCGAAAGATTGGTCAAACACAAAACTAACCTCACTTTTCAGAGTAGACTGCAAATGAAGTCTACAAAAAAAAGTTCAAATCCAAAAGTGACCTGTTTGTAGACTTCAAATGCAGTCTACTTTTTACGGTCAATGGTTTGGTCAAATGCAAAAGTGACCTGATTTTTCCGCTGCCTGCACACGAAGTCTACAATATTTTTTATTGTTGTCAAAGAAAACTGTGTAGACTTAAAATGCAGTCTACTTTACATTTTTTACAAATAATAGTCAAATGCAAATCTAACTCATAGTTGACTTGTAGACTTCAAATGCAATCTATATTTACGAACCAGATCTGAAATTTTTCACTCGTTCGACTTCGTATTCACGTTCTTAAACCACCGAAACTATCAATTTCACCCAAAAAAAACAACCTCAACCGTTTTATTTGGAAGAATTACGGGAAAACATGAAGTTATGAGTGAAAATTTTGAAAGAACGAAAATTAGAGAGATTTAGATGAAATTGGAGAGAAAATTAATGATGTCTACTTTATGAGCTCACTTATTATGCATTTACGTAACAAAAAATCAGTTGGTGTAGCATTTAGAGCTTTAATTTGGTTGTTCATGGTGGTTGGAAAAATTGAAAAAGATGGCATTTTCGTTAATAAGTTGATGTTTTTTTGTGTTTTAGTCTTTTGATAAATTTCTGATTTTGAAAAAAAATAAAAATAAAGAAAAGATAATGGCATTTTCGTGAATATGAGAAGAAGACAATGAGAGATTTGTGAGAAACTGGTGAATGGTAAAGAGGAGGAAAAAGTGGGTTAGTTTTGCATTTGACCAAAAGAAATAGGTTAGTTGAGAAATCGTCTCTTATTTAGATTGTATGAGTTATTTTTTATATTTATCTATTTGTTTTTAAGATAATGTTTTAGAAAAATTTGTAAGTAACAATAAATTAAAAATATTTTGCTTCATGGTTAAATGTTCCTAATGATTCTATCTGAATTTTGGTTCGGTTAAACTTACCAGTTATTAGAATTCTCAGTTAATGAATAATGCCACTTTTCAAATATGTCACTTTTGAATTAATTTCTTATCAACATGCCACTTATAAATCCGTTTAAAAACTTTATATCTCAAAATTCTTGATTTTAAAAAATGTTTCGATCCCTAATAAACTTTAAACCCAAAAAACTATACTCTAATATAACATAGTTAACTCAACCATAAATAATTTAAAATTTTAGAAAAGATGATAGTGGTATTTTTGAAAAGTAGCATGTCAAAAGTGGCATATCTTGAAATATAATAGTATCGAATGTAAAAGATAACTAACCTAATATGGATGATAATCCACCTATGAGGTTGACAGGTTTTATTTGAAGCGGTCAAAAGAGAAATTCAAGCAAACTACTCATCCATTTTCCATCATTTTTACCAACAATACTACAATTGTTGAGGTGGCTGACTTCACCAAAGATACCACGACAAAAATTCATGATACGAAGTTATAAATCCTTACGGAGGTTAGCTAATACTAACCAAGAACTTCCAGGTATTTTTAACATAAGATAAAAATAAATACATCATTATTGCACATAAAAATAACTAATATGTTTATTTCCTATACACATATGTCATGGATCCGTTTCGTTGAAGGCTCCCACCTAAATAATCCAAATTCAACACACCTAATAGGAGTGCGCCTACTTATGCAAGCGTATCATATTCCTATATAAACCTCGCCTCTATAAATTCAACATATAGTTCAAAAGTTTCCACCAAACTCACATGGGAACCATGTTAATGAACTTGATTGTGCGGTTACTTTTGTTGGATGATATAGCAGCAGATTTTCAAACTAAAAATTTTGTATGCAAAAACTTGGAAGCGTCGCCATTATGGCTAGAAGCATAAATCCAAAAATTGTTACAGTTAAAATCAAAAATAGTTTTTGCCACGTCAGCACGCCAAAGAGGCTTTTTTTAGCACAAAAACGAGGTCCATATAACTGTTTCTTTCAATAAAAAGGTCCATTACAAAGCTAGCATAAAGTCCACACGAGAAAGCCAACGCTTCAACAAATCAACGGCCCAATCTTTTTCAACCTTGTTCTCCCCTTTCATCTTCACGGCTTTCTAATGCCATAACCTAAACTCATTCGCCGGCCGTTCATGTTCCGCAGTGACGAATCAACTACCCGTATAACACAACTTCCAACTTAACTCAGCTCATAAATTTGAAATCCCTTCACCTTCTCCCATTGTCAACATTCGAATTGAAGACTCCAGCTCCAGGATTGCCACCATAACTCCATCCAGTATATATAGAACCTGATTATTCTTTTTATCTTCTATCTCTCTCATTAGTATTCCGCTCAATGACCTAGATGTTATGTGTTATAACAGAGATAGAACCGGTGGATACACAAGAATGCTCCACACTCGCAATAGAGTTGGTGATGCTGCAACAATAGCCTACATCGAGTAAACAAATCTCTTTTCTTCATTTCTCATTCTCTCTTCACCTTCCCGCATAATCACATTGACTTTATGAGTTTTCTTTACATGTAATTAAGAAAAACGTAGTTTGCAAACTTTCCTTTGTAAGCTAAGTGGTCAAATCGTTTCTTTATGCAGGTTTATCGATAGAGGGAACGAACTATGGCAATCAAAAAGTCGCAGCTTAAGGACAGGTTTCGTCCATTCACGGTGGATGAGCGGCCAGGAGAGCAGTGGATTAGCTTGAGAAGAAAATATGGGGAGGAGGAAGATATTAAGATCAAAGCAACCATGTTTAATGGATAGATTCCATCATCAAAATCTTCAAGCAGTGACCCTGAAGATGTTCACCTTCACATTACCTTGATTGTCAACATTTCCAAGGGAAGTGGTGGTGAGACCTTAGAGATCATGTGTTCTGCTTGGCCTGATATTATACAGATCTCCAAGTTGCAAGAGCTCACCAAATGCCAATATTGGACCACAATTAGAATTCGAGTACAGTGATTTGATCTTCCTTTCAAACATGCAAATTTCTTATTTTTGTTCTGGATGTGATGAAACTAAACGTGGTCTTCTATTTGTTTACAGGGAAATGGAAGATGAGCTTCAAGACTTGCTAAACGGTTTTTGGAGGAAAGGGGTATAAGTGATGATGTTGATGTGTTCTTGCATCAGTACATGAAGAACAAAGACAAAGCTGGGTATATAAGATGGAGATTATTAATTCTTATGTTGAGCAAAAATAATTTAACTTCTCCTTACCACATTCTTTAGCATCCAATGAATGTGAGTATTAGCTTTTAGGCTTGTGTGACATGTATGGATATAAATAAGTATTACCACATTCTAAAGCTTCCAAAAATAATTCCTTTTCATTTACCTTCCTAAACTCTAATGCTCTCACCCAAATCCAACGCCACGTGTTCTTCAACTAAATTGAATCCAACTTATGCAAGGAGGAATTGGTCTTCAGATTCACGCACTTCTGGGAGGTCAGTGAGTGAGAAGATGGAGACATGCCGACGAGCTTTTTATGAAACATAATTTCATTGTCTCTTATCAAGTCAGGAGGAGGTATGGGAGGGAATCGAATTCCTCCCTCGCTATATTTTGTAGAGTACATGTATTTGCATTTGCAAGATGACGGTTAACTGCTTCTCTTGAAAGGCTCCCAAAAGGCTGCGACGGACAAAACGAGGACACCATCCAAACTTTGAGCCAGGTTGTCTATTGCAAAAGTCATAGCTATATAAGGTTGTCTTTAATGTTTTTGATTAGTACACATGAAGGATTCAGATGTAAGGTACGAGGATTTATATTAATATTGCTTCTTTTCATAAATATATATACATAGTCATCTCTCACACATTCTAGCTACTTTCTTAAAGTCCATAATGTTTTGAACATGTGTAGAGACAAACAAGTAAATTTTGATTATTCCCTTTGAATTGCCCCATAAAAAAAAGATTGAAAAAGAAAGTAAAGAAGAATGCTTTTGAGGAAAGGCTTTAGCTTTAGGTTCTGGTGTGTGTTTCATAGATAGATTATAGATATGAAAGCTCTCTTTGGTGAACTCTACATTTCCATTTTCTTGAGTGATCCCCATTCACCGAATCATCAGCAACATCTGCATTTACCCATCTTTTAGCTTTTATTCTTTGGTTCTTGATTCAGTCTAATGTCTTTTTCCTTCGTGGTTTTAGTGGTTAGACATATATATTTGAGAAGATACATATATATACTTGAATTTCTTTCACTTGACGTAAAAACATGATTTTTTTATTTAAATAAAATTTTACATTCCCTTCAAAAAGAAAAAACTTGAAATTCTTCACTGCAAACACAGATAAAGTACGTACGTGTGTGTGACTTCCATGGCTTATAATTAATGTTACTATCATCTATATGAATGTAGAATCTTTTAAGCCATACATACACTCAGAAATAAACAATTTGAATTATAAATTGTACCATTCACAATCACATACTCGTGAGAGTAAAATGGATGATATTATATACATTCCACTATTTGAGTGGAGCTGGCCTTTTATTTTTTCAATAGCTAGAGAACCTAGAGTTGGAGAGGAGATGAAAAGGGATGTTGGTGTTCGGTTTCTTTTTCTAAGAAGAGTTTAAGGTTGTCTTCCTCTGTTTTTATATGCTTTTTTATGTTTTTATATTTCTTTTAAGACGATAAATATGAGAAGAACATAAAACTTGGAGAAAAAGTTTAGGTGATTCATAATTAAAAGAAAAGAAGACGAAAATTCTTTTAAATAAGTATTTTAAGGCTGAATTTATGGTTCTAATGTAATTTTAATACAAAGGATCAATGGAAAAACATACACTGGGTAAAGACGTCATGACCTTGCATTTCCAATTTTATTATTTACTTTTTTGGAAGATAAGTTTATTTTTACACGTTTAAGAATTAGGAACTTATATCAGGTATTATGTTAGTGTTGTTCTACAAGCTCCTTCTTAAGAAATTATAGAAAAAAAGATAGTTACTTTTACGAACTACCACATGCAGGATGCACCATAACTTCTATCTATATTTGAAACAAAAAAAATGTATTAATTTGTTCACATGATCCAAGTTATTTATGATTTTAAAAACCATATTGTACCGATAAATATATAGCTAATTTTACTATATGGTATAAAATCACATTTGAAATGAAAAAAAAAACTTATTACATATTTGTTATATTCATTAGTTTGCACTAATGATATTATACGTTCAATATTATTTTATCAATTTTTCTACAAATAGTTTCATATAATATAGGAATCAAAAACATAAATGATAGAAAAAGATATGATAAAAATGATAGAAACATATGGGAAAAAAATCCCACAACATATTTTCCAAAAATAAACCCCAAAAATACATTATGTAGAAACTAAATGATACTAACGTTAATCAAGTTCTAATATATTACCAAAACAAATATATAAAAATAAAAGTTCATTATCAAATCATAATGAAGCTAAATAAACCAATGAACGAATATAGAAATATAAAGGATTTATATATTAATAAAACCAACAAAATTCGATAACCAATCATATAAAAAACAACAACCTTAAAAGTACATACACTTTCTTTACAATTCACCATAAAATCCGAGTACATAAATACATCACTTTGAAATCAATATTTTTTTTTGTCAACTCCTTTTTATAAGCCTACAGGCTAAAATAATGATTACAGATACAAGATTAGCCCAAAAGGCCCAAATCGTGTGAAACAGATAATTCAACATAGCAATACACTTGTAATCTAGACGCTTCTATTCGGTAAAACATGGCAGCATGTGAATTCACCTCCGTTGATCGAGCTCTGCAACCATCTCCGGTCAAGCACATCCGTTCATTCGTCTGTCATCCCCGAGAAGCCTCCTTCCAGACCTTCAAGCTTCAGATCTTGTACCTATAGATAAGGCACCTTTCACGAAACCGCAACAAAACATGATCGGAAAAGATATAAGTCACCAGAGAATCAAATTAGGGAAGATTCAGAACAACCGGAAGGAGATTCTTTGTTGAACCATCTTCTATAGGAAAATGTCAACATCTACTGAATCAAGCTCCTAATTGACCGAATAATCCATCAACACCAACATTCTTTCAATTAGAGATACTGAACTCTTTAAAACCGAAATCGGTTCATCAAAGATGAGTTAGATTTACACTCTTTGAAAGAAATCAGTGCGAACCAGTGAATTAAAATTTTCCGAGCAAGAGCTAGTCGGGATTTGAGATTAATTGTGAAAGAGCCAAAGGAGAACTAACAATCTGACTAAATCGGAACAAAAGATCGGTCTTAGCCGAAGAGAGGTCGGTCTTAGCCGAAGAGAGATCGGTCTTAGCCGAAGAGAGATCCGAACATGTCGGACAGATATATACATATTTACAACCTCCAGCGTCGGCAAGAAGCCGGACGCCGGAGAAGCTACCGGAAAATACTTTTAAACGATCCGAAGAGAAAAGAAGGAGATTTTAGAGGGAGAAAGTTTGGTTGCCTATAACCACTTTGAAATCAATAATTTTTACTAACACAATAAAACAACAAATAAACAAAATATAAACATTAGAAAAATGTACAAAATATATATATAACACTATCAAACGAAACATATATTACGAATTATTATCAAAAAAAAAAAACATATGTTACGAATAACAACATAACTTTTGAATAAATCATTTACAAAATTTTATCACCCAACACGTAGCGTGGGAAATCCCCTAGTAATAATAAATAAATTATAATAACATTCACTCAAGTGTGATATTTGGATTCTCTCTCTAAATTCTCTCCTCCTTCTCCCTAAAAATAGCAAAAGAGTATTGAAGCATTTTTAGCCCGACGTTCGGTTCTCGCCGGCGTCGTGGCCTTATATATATTTTGTTGTTTTTTCTTGTTTGTCTTTCCGGCTAGCATGATCTTTTCCGATGAATCTTTTTGTTGTAAATTATTTCCGCTTAGTCGGATTCACTTTTCCGCTTGGACGGAATCTTCCTTCCGATTCGATCGGATTTATCTCCGATTTGTTCGGATTAAATTTCCGAATTTATCTCTTTTCTTCCGGATTTAGTTTTGCTTCTTCTTTCTTGTTCGATATTATAGCGTGAAAATCTAATTTGTCTTTTGATTCAATTCTCCTTTCTTTAAGGAGTAAAGTGTCCCGATCAAGACCGGATTTGTCTGTGTTGTTATTTCGGGATTTCCCTATTTCTTTAGATTAACGAGAAATGGGTTTTGAATCATCTGCCTACAGTTGATAACGTAGGATGAAGGAGTCTCACTGGTGATGTATCAAAGCAAACTGAGATCGGAATCTTCTAAGTTCTCGACATTCGACGGTGTTTGGTGAAAGCGTGAAGCGCCGATGTCATATCACCCACTGTTGATTTCCAACCCTTGTTAAGCCACGTGTTTTCATGTGCCCACGTGTATTCATTTGTGTAATCCTTATCTTGTTGTAATTGGGTATTAATGGGTTGTAACTATGCCTCGATTACTTCATGTAATGGCCTTAGAGTATGCACAATGGTGAGCCAATTGTGGTCTCACAAAACATAATTTAGTGTTATTTTTAATAATTGTTTATTGTTTGAGACTGTTAATAAATCTGTTTCCAGTGGTGAGACCGGTGTTGGTCTCATAATTTTTTAAAAAAAATGTTTGTAAAATGGATAATAATCAAAGTGGTATATATATATAACATGAGATAAAAGAAAAAAAAGTAAAAAAAAAAATTATCGGCTAATTTTAGAAATTTTTTATGGAATGTTTTGGTTGTTTTACAAGTAAAATAATAAGAAGATAGGGTTGAAATGAGAAAAAAACAAACCAAACACTAATTAATTAGAAGTAAAATAAGAGATTTGCAACGAAATAAAATGAGCCAAACACAAATTAATTAGAAACCACTCGAAAGAGTTATTTGCAAGCAGTTTTGATTTGGTAAGAATGAGAATGAGAAAGTTTTGATTTGGTGAGAGTTTTGATAATGAGAATGAGTGGAATTTTGAGAATAAGAATGAAACGAAACTCTTAGCCGAACATGAGAAACAAGTTTTGGTAAGAATTTTGATAAAAGTTTTGGTAAGAGTTTTGATTTTTGCAAGAAATTTGATTTTGGCAGATTTGAGAATGAGAACGAAATGAAATGAAACTCTCATATATATATGAATGAGAACCAAGCAATACATTACATGAACCAAAACATACATACAAAGCCTAAGAAAGTTACATGAATAAAGACAAAGCAGTTGGGTAGTACATTACATGAACTGAAACCACCAAACATACAAAGCCAAAAGAAGACAGTACATTATTGAAGACAAAGACAATACACTTTAATAAGTGAACCGAAACAAACTAGGTTGCAAAACAGATATGCATGGATAGTGAAAAGTATGTGACCACTCACTTCGACCACCATTTTATCAATTTCACACATGTAAATATGTTCAACAGAAGCATGGCGTGCAACTTCCCTCAGAACAATTCCATCTCCTCCTCCAATGACCAAGGCCTATGGAAGAACTAGAAATGCTTGATCAGATACACTCTGGCTTATTATAGCTTTACTAGCTAAAAGTAAAAACAGAACAACACTTTTTAGCTGCTACGCTTTACCATAATCTGAAATACTGAGACTAACCAATTTTGATACTTGGGAGCAAAACCAACTTTGGAAGCTTCTATCAATCTACCTTTTCTCAAAAAATTCCCCATTAACAAGCTAGAGGATAATCATTTCAGCAAGTAGAAAAATTTTCAATCATTACATACCAAAGTTACACACAATCACCAAAGTGCAAGGGACTTGAGTTATAAATGGTTCTAAAAGGATTTTACCTTCTTAGGGTTAGGAATAGAACACAATGAAGATGAGTGATCTTTTCTGTATTTCTCATAAACCCGGAAATAATTAGCCACTCCGAACGTGACACCTGTTTCTCTCTTTGGACTCTGTCTACTGAGCCGGCTCAAGCCCAAAAAAAACATTTCTAATTTAATTTTCAATTATTTTTGGGCTAAAGAGACCCATATAAGCTCACCGATGGAGCTGCTTTCAATGAATTGCCGTTAAAAAAAAAAAAAAAATTGTAATAACATTCCAATCTAATCTCTTGCATGAAACCTTCAATTGGACTTAACATCAGCTACAAGTCTTTACAAAAAAATGTTGAAACTTCAGCAATCAAACGATTTTCCAAACAACTGAAGCCTAAAAAGGTAAAAAGGGCACATTTTGATTTATATTATGTCTTCATCTTGCTTACTTTCACTGACATGAGTTTTTAACTCATGCTCTGTTTTCACTTATCAAAACTCTGTAATTTATTCTAAGTAAAATTGTGAGAATTAGTGTCTTTCTTCTCCTTTTCACAAATCATTCTTTTTATTCATAATTATTGAAGACAAAAATGTCTTTTATCCTCCAAACTAATGATATTTGTGGAGCATTCTTGATTTGATGGTATTATAGAGATTTTTTGCATTAGATAATGAATCAATTAATACTTCGTTATTTTATTTGTCCACCTAATCTTTCCAATAAGGTGGCCATGTGGTACTGGCCGGTCTGGTTAGTGTTCATTTTTGTATAGTTTCATCAATAAAAGAAGTAGAAAATGGCGTATTGTTCATTGGCTTGCTCGTCGTGCAAAGCAAATGCTATAACGTGGACTATACCACACTCACCCTCCTAAATTTGAACCGAATAACAAACTTGTCTTAGAAAAAACCCCCAAAGAGATCAAATATAGATTAATTGTATATGTACACGAAAGTGACCAATAAAATCGCCATAAAACTCTTCCAAAAATAATCTCACCAAAGAATGAATAATCATGAGTTAGTAGTCATGTCATATAATGTAGTCACAAGAACCATTTCATTCCTCGTCTCTCAAGCAGTTCCCCGGAAGAAGAAACTTGTACCGCTCCGCGTTCTCTAGAAGGTACCCCGGAAGATGAACCGCGGAATACGAATGCGGAATTGGACCCATTTTCCCAATGATGTCTTTAAATGTGTACTCCTCTGGAATCATATCAAACAGATCCGCTCCGCTACATATAACTCTCTGCACCCTTTCCGGATTCAAATAATGCGAGAATCTCACTCTATCGTAATGACTATAAGCTTTCATTTTAAACACGAACTCGCTGATCCGTCTAAAACAGAAGCTACAATGCCATCCAGAATCCGCTAAGATCTCATCCGATTGCCTGTAATGCGCGTACTTTGTTTTACCCGTCTGGTACCTATGAACCGATGCTCGCCAGCTCTTATCATCGACCGGGAACTCAAACGAGTACAAATAGTTCTTCAGTCTTAAGTGAAGAATTTGAGGTATGTCATCACACCAACGTAGAAGATTTATCGTGTGTCTACTCGGGATCTCGTCTACATCAGACATAATCAACAAATCATCATCGGTAATACCCGCAATTCTCAAAAGCTGATCCAACGCAATTCTCTGATACGCCTCTTCGTAAAACGGATTCTTTTCTCCTTTCTTAAACTTTCCACCAATCGACCCGTAAGTCAACCGTGGCTCGATAAACTTAAACTCATCCCTGTGACCCGCGAAAACAAACGGTTTTGGTAAACCCGTGAAAGTCGAGTTAGACTCGAGGAGAACAAACTGAGTAACATACGGGTACAGTTCTTTCCACCGAATCGTAAGGAGTTCCACTTCGGTACTAAAGAGAACCGCGTCGTAGACACGACGCGGATACTCACGGATTCCCCAACCGTGGAGTTTACAAAGCGATTCCATTGACGCGTTCTCGTGGTGATAATGCGGGATATTGTGGAATGGTTTTGGAGGTGATTCCCATAAAGGTCTCAAGAAATATGAAATCTTGAGACCATGAATGTATACACCAATCACACACATTGGGACTATTACTAATAGAAATAGAATTGATTTCAAATCCACACCACGCAAGATACAACATAGTCTAGAGATACCAAACCCTCGATCCGATTCCTGTTTCCACACAAGAAAACCAAACAGAAAAATGTCAAAAACCAAAACTTTCAACTTCAAATCGTAGGAATTGTTCAAACAGACATATTCAGATTCCTAAAGAATGATCAGACCCGTAAGATCTACAGTTTTCAGATCCAAATCAAGGACCATTGACTAAAGATCTTTGATTTCAGAATTAAAAGTCACAAATTTTCAATTTTACATATGGAATTAAAGGAAGAAACCTGAGAGCCGCATAAATCATCGGACTTTTTAGAACAATAGTGACCACCGTTTTCACCCATCATCCACCACATCTTCTTCTTCTTCTTCGTCAACACCGAACAAGAACTCGATCTCCGACCAACAAAGCGAAGTTAAAAGTGGAAACTTCAAGAAAAAGACGAATAAAACACACAAGAACGCGCTTACAAAAAAGCTTGATGATTTTTACCGAGTAAAGGGAATAAAGAATACAACAACCAAAAAAAGGGGCAGAAAAAGAATTAAAGAATGATGATAAGAGCAAGAACAGAGTATTTCGACTATTTTCTGTGATTATGTCGTGTCTGATTCTCGGAGCTCTATAATGGAAAAAAGAAATTAATATGATTAGTGTGAGGGAGGACGGTAATGATGATTAATTAGTTTATAGCTTTTTAAAACCTCGATAAGTACGGTAAAGGGTATATTAGTCAATGAAGAAAGTATCAACGTTTCTATTGTTGCTTCGAGTATCAACACTCCACGCGTTGCGGCTTGACTCAGTCCTCTCCACCAAGACAGCTTTTGTCGTGTCTTTTTGGTTGAAAAAGGCTTACGAACCACTTTTGTGCACTCTTTCTTTTACCACGTGGCTTCCACTGTAAAAATCCAGAGTTTTAAAAGGTCAACAGTTTTTTATCTGACAAAAATTACGTGCAATTCTCCACATACATATGGGCCTCTTTGATTTAAATTTGAAACTGGGCCAAGTTCATGTTTTAAGCCCATATCAAAGGAGCTTTAAATTTCTTGAGACTGATGTTGGCAACTGTTGTGTAATATGGGTGTGTTCTTTTCAAAGTTGATGTGACAAGCGGTGCACGTAAAACTAATTCATCGAAACATTTTGATTTTTCAAAGGAGAGTTGGTGCATTTTCCGTCTAGAATTTGAAATTTAAAAGTTGAGAGACTTTGAGATTTATTTTTGGGCTTTTTATCAAAATTGTCATAATGATGGCAATTACTTTTCAAAATTGCCATAACCCAAAAAACATTTTTAATTTCATACCACAAGAGACAAAAAGATTAATTTACCCTTACTACAACTTATGGTATATCATTGTTATTTGGTCCACCACCGTTTTGTCTCCTATCATATGCCGTTATCATCACCGTCTCCATCAATAGCTCCGTCGCTGGTTTCAGTTTGTCCACCATCTCTGTCGCCAATTTTGTCCACTATCACCGTCATTTTTTGTTTAGTGTCATCGGTTCTGTCATCAATTCAGTTTTTGTCTACAATGTCTTCACCAAATCTGTTTCATCCATCGACAACGTCACCGTGGTTTTCGTCCACCGTCGTCGTGTCCGTCTCCTTCCTCCATGTCTCTGCCACCGTCATCAAATCTTGTCCATCGCCGACATCTCCATCACCATCTCTTTCTTTCTCATAGTACCATTTTCTTAGAGAGAGAGAGATGGTGATGAGAGAGAGAGATGAGAGAGAGAGAGAGAGAGAGAGAGAGAGAGAGAGAGAGAGAGAGAGAGAGAGAGAGAGAGAGAATGAAAAATGGAATGAGAGATTTAAGGGAGAGAGATGATAAAAAAGAAAGAAGAAGATGAAGATGAAAGAGATTGATGAAGGAAGAAGATAAGGGTAAATTTGTTATTTAAAAAAATTGTGGTATGAAATTAAAAAGGTTTTTGTAGTTATGGCAATTTTGAAAAAGATTACCAAATTTATGGCAATTTTGATAAAAATCCCCTTTTTCCCAATAAAAGTAATGAAGAAAAAAATTATATTGTTTTATAACGAAACAAATTTCTCCACAAAAAACAATTTATAGAAAAGAATAAGAAACTAAGCCTTGGAAGTTGAATCTCTCATTCAATTTACTGATGAACAAACTAGAAGAAACTAAACATTGGATCTCTCATTCTACTTACAGACGAACTAACACGAAACTCACTAAACCAAAATCAAATTGAGAAATCAAATTGATGGTAAAATCAAATAGTCGTACCATAAGAAATGTCAAACAACCTAATATCATACTTTCGATTGACATTGTAAGCCAAATCCACCGTGATACTCAAACAATGAATCGTCAACATCTTCATACTAAAAAAGCTTTGCGATGAACTTTTAAATCGCTTGAAGCAGTAGCCTCAATCGATCAAGAGGTATTGGAGATTCAGATGAAGCTTTTTGCATCACTATTTAACTAAAGTAATAATTCAAACAGAATACCATATACTAATTAACTTTCAAACATAATAAAAATTTGTATGATGCAAATAAGTATATTTAGGTCGGTTTGGTTCGGTTCTTTCGGATTGTAGATAGTTCGAGTAAGGCGTTTGGAAATTATAGGACGGTAAAATAAATTCGGTTCATATTAATTCAAGTATGTGTTAATGCGGGTCGGTTCGAGTAGTATAATTGAGAACCGACATGGAATCGAACTTTGTTCGTTTACATCTGATTTTTTACCCGAAAGATGAAAATGTGATTCAATTTTAATGTGTCACGCAGATTTGATCTCTCATGATCTTGTTTTGCTTCTCTCCTCCTACATCACATGTACATCTCATTGGTATAAATTCATGTTAGTATACATGTTTTACATTGTTAGCACATTTTCATATCATGTTTGTTATTGATTTGTGTGCAGTTATTCTTGTTATTTATCATTTGTTGTCAAAGTAAATAGGTTATATTTTTATAAATCATTATATTATAGCTGTCATTGCTAATCCTCAATACAATCTTCAATAATATTATATTTTTTTTGTAATAGATATATTGAAAGTGCGGTTTCGTGGTAAAATTGATACGCTTGTGTGTGCAACAAATTTGTACGAGCATAAAGTAAATTGACACAAGAGATTTATTAACTAGGGTTCGTTTCCTACTCCCGGGACCACGTCCATAAAAAATTTACTATAGAACAAGAAAGCAATACACAATTGCATACGCATAATCAAACACACCCGTTTGACCACCGCTCTTTTCTACATGGACAACTCTATGAAGATAAGTAACAAGCTCGCAAGCTTGACTACTAACCGGCACCACCGGTGCATCAACGTCTTTTTACAAATGCGATCTTCATAGACAACCACCAATAGATCTACAAATCTATGTGATGGGACGACGCCACACACATGTGTGCCTCTCTTAATAAACCCAAGGCGCGTGAGTCTTCATGTCACCACCTCTTGGTATTTATACTCATGTCCGTAAGCCCTAAAGACTCTTTAAGTCATGTGGGCTTCAAGACCCATGAGCTCAAGGCCCGCAACCAATCTAATCAAACCTGTATCAAATCCTGTCTCAGCATCTTCTTCATCTCTGTCGTCTCTGTTCCAGCTCTGCTTCAGCATCTGTCTGAGTGTCTTTCTTTTAGCTTTGCTTCAACATTTGTCTCTCTCATGTTTCAGCTCTGCTTCACTATCTGTTCTAAGAGCTTCTTAAACCAGTCAGTACTAACTCAACTCAACTCTTGTATCTATATATGCTTCTTGTACTACCATCTTCTAAAACTAGTCATCAATACATCTTCATATATTGCCATCAATTTTATTTTCACCATTGGGAAGACTGGCATTTCTTATGGTACGACTAAAATGCATACCAAACGTCGATGTAAAAATCGTAGTGAAGGTTAAGCATTATGCTAGATATCTATTATTGTTCAATATATCAAGGATTTGTTATATCCAGTCTTTGTGAACAAAATGCCGTAAATCCCTTTATTACTAAATGTGAAATTATTTTTTTTTCAGCAAGAAGGAAAGAAACAACAATGACAGTGAAAACAAATAAAACAAAGAGGCTGGAATAGAAATATGAATAGTATAAGGGCATTTTTCACGGGCGGAAATGGCTGGCTATATAAACAATGGGGAAAATTTCCAAATCTGCCATATGTCCACAACTTTTCAAAACATGTCATAAGTTAAAATTCCTTTCAAAATCTGTCACAATCTGTACAGACATCTACTGTGCAAAGACGAAATTATCTTCAGAAATAATAACTAATTAGTTAATGTGTCACCATTTTTTTGTCCTTCGTCTTGTATTTCTTGTCCTCCGATGACCACTGTCTCGTCCACCGTCTCCAGCTATGTTCACCACCATCTCTGACACCTTCGACCACTGTTTTTGTCAATGTATGCGTAGTGGAAATCTGAAGATAAGAAATACAATACGTTCACAAACTAGACGTCCGAATCGGAGGACAAAAAATACAAGGCGAAGGACAAAAAATACAAGACAAAGATTGGTTTCAAGAAAGAAAGAGAGAAAAAGAAAGGTGTCCATTCGGAATGTAGAGAGAGATAAAGAGAGAGAGAAAGAGAGATAGAGTGAGGGAGAGAGAAAGAGAAAAAATAATATATGATTACAAAGATAGGGTAAAAAAGTCTTTTTGCTTTTCACTAAAAGACAAAAATGTGGTAGATTGGAAAAAAAAATTCAACTTATGGCATATCGGAAAAAGATGGTGTAGATTATATGACATATTTCAACGTCCTTGTTTGCGAGTTTTCTCTTTCACATTAACATAAGAACTTGTTGGTGTGTCTGATTTCATGTCGATGGAAATGTTTTCAACCGTACGCACTCATGAAGTTGTCTTGGGTCTAAAATCAGTGTTGTTATGTCTCCCTCTTCCAATAAATCCTCTTGAAATGGAGTGAGATTTTGGAAATCAACTTTCCTTTTGGCAATATGGTTTTTATCGATGACACAAATCGATCAATAGAGGAAACTATCAAGATTTTTGGGGAATTTCCGGTGAGAAAATTAGTCTTGAGAAGTCGACTTTATATATTGCTGGCATCTCTGATGCAAATCGAGATTTGGTCCTAGAGAAATTTTCATTTGCTGAAGGGAGTATCCATGTTCGCTACTTAGGGCTACCATTATTAACAAAGAGAATGAACTCTGATGATTACGAGCCTCTCATTGACAAGATACGTTCACGTATGAGTTCATGGATGGCTCAAAATATATCTTATGCAGGAAGATTACAATTGCTTTAATCTGTTATTGTAAGCATTGTAAACTTTTGGATTCAAGCCTTTCGGCTACCGAACCAGTGTATTAAAAATATTGAAGGATTATGTGCATCATTTTTATGGTCAAGACCAGATTTAACCCCACGAAAGGCAACGATTGTGTGGTTGGAGGTTTGTAAACCGAAGCGAAAAGGTTGTTTAGGGTTTAAGCGGCTCAAAGAAGCGAATGTTGTAAGTTGTTTGAAGTTGATTTGGCAAGTTATCTCGAATGCAGATTCTCTTTGGGTGTTGTGGGTCAAGAGAATGCTGCTTAGGGATGGGTGTTTTTGGTCAATGAGGGAATCACAGAGTGTTGGCTCTTAGATGTCGCAGAAATTACTGAAATACCGCACATTAGCTCAAAGTTTTCATAAGGTACAAGTTGGTAATGGTTTCTCCACTTACTTCTAGCATGATGTAAGATCTCCTATGGGAAAATTATATGACATTGTAGGTCCGAGCGGCACCATAGACATGGGCATACAGAGTAACGCAATGGTGGATGAGGTGTTATTATCACATCGAAGGCAAAGGCACAGAGTTGCGGTTTTGAATGATATCAAAAATGAAATCAACAAGTTGATTAGAGAGAGAAATATGGATGTTGACACAGCTATTTGGAGATGTGGAGATGAGGTATTTAAAAAGAAATTTAACACGAAGGGCACATGGAATCTAATTCGACAACCTAGTCCTATGCAGAATTGGTACATCGGTGTGTGGTTTACCCACGCAACACCAAAGTACTCGTTTTTAATATGGCTAGCAATGCTTGATCGATTATTCACAGGTGACCGAACATGTGTTTGGGCGGGTCCAAGCCATTGTGTCTTTTGTAATCAAATCGAAGAGTCGCGGAATCATTTGTTCTTTAGGTGCAACTATTCATCGAGGCTCTAGAAAATTCTCACCCAAAGACTTCTTGGAAGCCGATTCATTCATCATTGGGATGAACTTATTGCTCTCTTCTCTGACCAAAGTCTCGGCAAATTAAAGACGTTCCTCTTTCGGTATACTTTTCAAACTACTCTATATCATGTATGGCGAGAACGCAACAACCGGAGACACGGAGAGCAACCGTTGTCACATTTTAGACTCATGAAGATAATTGATAAAATAATCCGCAATCGATTATCTTCGATTCAAAAGCTGGGGGATTACATATTAGATGTGGGCTTAACCGAATAGTTTGCCACAAGAATTACTTAAAAGCGCGCAACGGATCGTGGAACTCTTTGTTTAGATTAAAACTCTATCTCTTCGAAAAAAAGTCACATTTCATTGTAAAAACGTTTTTTTGTTTGAATTTAATTTAACATTCATTTCAAAAAAAAATTATATGAAATTTTTCTCAAAAAAAAAAATTTGATTATCTCAGTTAAATGGTAGATTTTATGGAGTTGTGAATGCTTCGACCTATAAAGACCACGAAGGTATTGTAGATGCCTCATTGTATACAGAATTTGTTGGCGCCGCAAATGCCTCAACTTCAATTATATCAGATTATGGGCAAAAAATATTTTTATTTATCCGTATAATTGTTCATAAGCTTCTTTTTAAAATTTTCTATTGACGAGTCTTTATTCACCTATTCACACTGTATAATATTTATCAATAAAACTAAAAAATTGACAAGATAAATACAGATTTATTAAATATTTTCAATGTATTTTCAAGTAAAAAAAAATAATACATGATCCATTTCCTTTATTTTTTAAATGCTTCCAAACAACTTAAATCATTGCATATCCATTCATTTTCCTTCACAAGAAAGACAGCAAATTTGGCCAAAAACTATAAATACATAAAATAAGAGATCTATACACACAACAAGTACAAAAAATCCAGCTCAGCTCCAATCGTGGAGGATCTCTAATCGGGACAAGTAGGTCCCATAACCAAAGGGGACCACCCAAAGCAGGCATTGTCGGCCAGACACCCACTCGGGTTACATTCACATTTTCTAAAATTAAGTAGAAATAAAAAAAAATCACACAAATCTCTTCGTTTTCTTTCGCATGTAGAGTTGACATCAGGACAGTAACCTCTCATGCATTTCCCAAAACACCCTTCCTCAATCAACCTTAATTTCTAAACTGCCAGTCTGCCATTAGTGGCCACTGATTGATCCAAGACGGTCTCTCGTCACACTCATTGGTCGACAAGTCCGACCGGAGCCGTGACGGGTTTTATATTTGTGTTCCCTCAACCACTGGTGCTCGTTTGGGAGTTTAAACGTACAGACTCTGACAAGTCATGGGACATTGTTGTTTTGTATCATAAGTCCTATGTCGTTTGGGTTTGGCTCTATCAAAGACAAATCTTCAATTTTATATATACTTCGTCTTTGTTAATTCCGCCTCAATTCAAACGCATATTTTCTCCTCATTTGGTAATAAAAACAAAGACCATCCCTCTTCTTCCCCATCAGCATCCTTCTCCATAGTACTGTAAGTCTTTAACCTTTTTTTTTTGTTTTGTCGAAAATGTTCATTCTATTAGGTTTGATACCGCATAATGACGCAATGATGGTACGTGACTTTTGTTTTTCTTTGATCGATGAGTTTTATGGTTGAGGCGTTGTACCAAAATGGGATGCTTTTGATCTTAAATCATTCAATAAATGTTATGTGATGGGGAAGCATAATTGAGAAGGAACCTACGACTTCTACTAAGATTGACTATGTATAGCATACTTTGATCCTTTTTTTAATATAGAAATCATTATGAAATAGAAACCTCGATGATTGACTGAGTTTTTTTTATTCCGTCCGTTTTATAATACGACTCAAAGTAACCGGAAGAGGTGATACATTATTATATATGCAAATGCAAGATATGTCATATTTTTTAGTTAAATGAAACAGAACTGTTAAAGTGATCAAAATAGCAAATATAGGACCTATTTCTCTAGACTATATAGTAATGTTAGGCTCCCTAACTTATAGCCTTGAACAGAATTCACATAAAATCTATCTTATATTATGTGGATATATTTGTTTTATGATATCAACTCCAAAAGAAGTGGTAAAAAATACAATCTGCATTATTTCAGTCAAAACTACTTATTTTGTATAGTTAGATAATCAAGTTTAACATTTTGTCTTTCTTTGAAAAGTAATCTACTTTCAATGATTTGCTATGAGCAGGCTTCCACTTTTCTCTGGTAATTCTTAGCATAGAGCCATAGATGGGTAAACTCGGCATTTTCTATATATTTGAATAAAGAAAGACGATAAGAAATTTGTTGTTCAATCTTCACCTTTCCTTCGTGATGGATATATATGCATACATCTCTATTTACTTATTATATTCATAAATGCATAATTTTTCCCTACTTTCTTCATAAAGTGTGCACACTCATTAAAGACTATACGAAAAAGAGGTTATTGTCGATTTCATTGTCGCTTTGATATTATAACCCCTTTGGTAAGAAGAAGTGTATGGACAATATGGCTGCTTAAAATTCAACCTTTTTTCAAAGATTTAATTATTTTTTCTCTAATTCACCAAAAAAAATAAGAAGCAATTACCTGAAATGCCAACGATTTTAAATGTATTTAAGAGGTGAAATATAAATGGAAGGAAGAGAATGGAAATGAAAACTTAATCCTACTATGACTTGGACGTAAACCAATGTGGACCATGCGTTTTCATTATCGAACAACAGTATTATATGAAATTTGCACTCTCGTTATAATGTCATGTCATTTTCATAGATATATGCATTAAATCTCCAATCTCGTAACCGAAAGGAGTAAAATCATCCAAAATACTTAAAACCCACATCTGTTTATTTGGGGGAACAAACGATTTGTTGGCTCGGATTGGTAGCGTCTTTATAAACCTACCGTCTTTTTATATTTTATAACGTTTTAAATTGTACTAATCACCAAAACGATACCAAAAGTTTTACCAACACTATTACACTTTTATCTATACAACTTTGCACTATTACAACTTTATTTATACAGTTTTGCAGTATGATGTACAACTTACCGCTCCAGCTTTTAAAAAGATTAGGTTACCAATCAGACCCGTTATTTTCATACATATGATGTTCATACGCTTTCTTATTCTTTATATTTTCCTAAATTTCACTTGCATAAATATTGGCACAAATAATACTTCTGCATGACCATATGTACAATATAAAATATCAATTTCTCTCAAGCGTAAAATTATGTAATCATATCCATTTGGTCAGTCCAAATGGTTTGTTACGCTTTTAGCTAATTAGAAAATTCGATGAATAGAATATTTGATGGCTACATTCGCCATAAAAATTAAGGGTTAATTTGCCATATAATCAAAAAAAAAATTATAATTCAAAATCTATCTAAAAACCCTAAATTTAATGGTTATAAATTGGCCATATAGGTGAGTGTTTGTTAGATTTTGAATTATAATTTTATTTTTTTGAATCATACAACTAATTATCCCAAAAATTAATTGGATGACAGAAATCCGGATAAATCTTAGTTTTAATAAAGAACGTAACATATCAATATAGCTGAAGACGTTATGGTTGAGTGTCTATGTTATTTTGACCACCTATAAGCTCAAGAATTCGACTTCAATAATTTTAAAATGGGATAAATAGGCAGTATATTTAGTGACAAAGTTTTGACTATGAGTGAACAAAATAATTAATTTTTTTATGAACTCAATAAATAATAAGATGTGTGAAGAAGAGTGAAAGAAAAACCTCCGACCAAAAAAAAAAAAGAGTGAAATAAAATATGGAGAGGCAATGATGAGTAAGATAGAAAGTGGGATAAACAGAAGCACGTGGATTTGGTGATTCTACTTTGCACGCTGGCGAATGGCCTAGGCACCATATTTTAATTTTACACCCACCCAAAAACAAAAGGAAAATATAAACATCATGAAATTTAATACTTTGTATCAGAAAATACCCTACCTTAAATTTAAAATATTTAAAAAATCTCAATTTTGCATAAAACAAGAAAAAGAAAAAAAGTTGAAAAGTAGATCGCTCTCAGCTCTCTTTTATTTCTCTCTTTAATCTTTGAATGATTGGTAAAGAGGGTTTTCTGGGAAATAGCCTAGCTTCTTTATGAAACACCCAAAGATAAACTAGATTTGAAGAGTGTTCTTCTTTATTCATCATTCTTTTTCAGAAATCCAAGTGAGCTTATCTTCTTCTTCTTCTTCTTTTGTTTTTTTTTGTTTTGGTTTATGCATGGGAATTGAACAACATTCTTGTTATGGTGTGTGAGGTATTGAGTAAAATGTTTGGTTATCTTTTGTGATTGATGGAAACTTGGGTGGGTTGTGATGTGTAATGTTTATGTTGATAGAATGTCTAATTCTATCTTTTTTCTTTTTTCTTTTATTGCATTTGATTTTGATTCTTTTTGTTTGTATGTCCATATCAGATTGGGTATAAGGAATTTGATTTAATGGACATGAACTTTAGTAGTGGCCTCAGTTTTTTTCTGGGTCTTTCTCCTTAACCCATTTTTTTCTATATATCTAAACATAATAACTCACCACAATGACAAATTCTCTTTAGTAAAATAATATCTGATTTTTTTTTTCTCCCCCAAGAAAAGAAAAAACTCTCAGACAAGATTTTGATCTGTTTTGTCTGACTTGCAGACAGGAATTTTGTCATGTTTTTTTGAGGATGCAACAGTTCTTCAAGATTTAGAGCCTTATAAGAAGAAACCCTTTTGGGGTTTGGTCATTATGCAAAGGAGTTTCTAAAAATTCAAGAACTTAATTACCATCATAAATCAGCCATGAAGTTTATGAAACTTGGATCTCGTCCTGACACTTTCTACACTTCCGAAGATTTGAGGTAAATGATAGAAAACAAAAAAAGTAAAGATCTTTGGCTATAAATGTTAAGTAAAAAAACCTAATTTGTTTCTTGTTACCTGCAGATGTGTTTCTTCTGAAGTTTCCAGTGATTTCACAATAGAAGTGTCAGGAAGCAAATATCTTCTTCACAAAGTAACCCTTTCTTCTTCTTGTTGTTCTTCTTGATGATGATGATTCTTGTTTTTGTAAGTATTTACTTGATAGTTTTACTTTTGTATCCAGTTTCCACTGCTCTCAAAATGCTTGAGGCTTCAAAGACTATGCTCTGAATCAATCAAACTTCCAGAATTCCCAGGAGGAGTAGAAGCCTTTGAGCTCTGTGCTAAATTCTGCTACGGAATAACAATAACGATAAGCGCGTACAACATCGTAGCAGCGAGATGTGCAGCAGAGTATCTTCAAATGGCAGAGGAAGTTGAGAAAGGTAACTTGGTGTACAAGCTTGAAGTTTTCTTCAACTCATGTATCCTTAATGGATGGAGAGACTCAATAGTCACACTTCAGACCACAAAGGCGTTTCCATTGTGGTCTGAAGATCTCGCTATCACTAGTAGGTGCATCGAGGCAATAGCCTCTAAGGTTTTGTCTCACCCATCAAAAGTGAGTCTCTCACATAGTCATTCTAGACGGGTTAGGGACGATGACACGTCCTCGAATAGAGCCGCTCTTGCGAGTAGAGGATGGTGGGCTGAAGATATCGCGGAGTTGGGGATAGATCTCTATTGGAGGACTATGATTGCTATTAAATCAGGTGGTAAAGTACCATCGAGTCTTATCGGTGATGCCCTTCGAGTTTACGCCTCTACATGGCTTCCTACTTTGCAAAGAAACCGGAAATTAGTCGGTAAGAAAGAGGATTCTGACTCGGATTCTGATACGGATTCTTCTTCGAAACATAGGTTGTTGTTGGAATCTATTATAAGCTTGCTTCCTGCTGAGAAAGCCGCGGTTTCTTGCAGTTTCTTGCTTAAACTCTTGAAAGCAGCTAATATCTTAAACGCGTCAGCGTCTTCGAAAATGGAATTAGCAAGAAGGGTGGCTCTACAATTAGAAGAAGCAACGGTTAGCGATTTGTTAATACCACCAATGTCCTATAAATCCGAGATGTTATACGATGTGGACATTGTCGCGACTATCTTGGAACAGTTTATGGTCCAAGGACAGGCTAGTCCACCAACAAGCCCTCTACGGTGTAAAAGAGGAATGAGAGATAGACGAAGAAGATCTCGTTCCGCCGAGAATATTGATCTTGAGTTCCAAGAAAGTAGAAGATCTTCCTCTGCCTCTCATAGCTCAAAGCTTAAAGTGGCTAAGCTTGTGGATGGATACCTCCAACAAATTGCTAGAGATGTGAATCTACCGCTCTCAAAGTTTGTCACTTTAGCTGAGAGTGTCCCTGAGTTTTCAAGACTTGATCATGATGATCTCTATAGAGCCATTGACATATATCTCAAGGTATATACTCATCTAAACGAATAATAATCTTGCGATTTATTTAAGATACGATCAATAAATAAATCGTCTATTGTTATTGGTATTGTAGGCTCACAAGAATTTGAATAAATCAGAAAGGAAGAGAGTTTGTAGAGTGTTGGACTGCAAGAAACTGTCGATGGAAGCGTGTATGCACGCGGCGCAGAACGAGATGCTTCCTTTGAGAGTAGTGGTTCAAGTCCTCTTTTACGAGCAGGCACGAGCAGCTGCAGCTACGAGTGAAGGCAAAATGACCGAACTACCGAGCAACATCAAAGCACTTCTTGCCTCACACAACATTGACCCTTCTAATCCAAAATCAGCCGGTTTCAGCACGACCACAAGCATCGCAGCACCGGAAGATCAATGGAGCGTCTCGGGTCTTAAATCACCGAAATCAAAGCTCTCAGGGACATTGAGAAGCAAACTGGCTGAAGATGAAGACGTGGACGAGAGGTTTATGAACCAAGACAGAGGAGGAAGATCAACTCCGTCTCGGTTTAAGGCTTTTTGTGCCATACCTGGTCGGCCCAAGAAGATGTTCAGTAAGTTATTGTCCATCAACAGAAACTCCAACGACAAAAACTGAAAGAAAACAAAAATGTTATTTTAGATCTTTAGAGTAAAAGAAAGAAAATGTTTATTAAACCTTTCCCTCTCTCTCTCTCTTGGTAACTTCACCAATGTTCATTTTATCTCTAAGATGATAATAATAATATTGTTAAGAATCATATATATATATTTTTTATCGTTGGATTCATGAGATGTGCTTGGGATCAAGAAGGTCAAAGAAAATGACCCAATTTTTTTGAGAGTTGTTAGAAACAGAGCATTCTTTTGATTTTCTTGTTTGTTTGAATATTCTAACTTTGAAAGTCAAATCTTCCTCTTTGTCTTTGAAAAGTCTGGTAGTATATATCTCAATTTATTGCGTGCTATGATTAGTCGTATTCATATACTGAATTGGTATACCAAAAAAGATCAGGTTCATTAATCAGTTGGGAAGAGTTTTGTTTAACAAATGTTAAGTTTGTTAGTATTTTACAATATATGATTATAGTTTGATCTTCTTTTAGACAGAGTATCTTAACGAATTTGATATGCAACTAAGTTTACATATCAAATCCTTTCTATAATAATGTCAACCACTACACCGATCACATTGGTCTCTCTCTCACAAAACAATTCTCCAAGTCGATTCTACTAAATTAGTAACTTCCATTATTTTTTTTGAATAATAGCAGTAAATAATGACCATATGGTCATCACATGATCCATTTATTTGCAAAAACGACGATGATTAAATACAATTTGATACTAACACAAATTATTAGGCTACATGACATGATAATCCACATATCATAAAAAAAGAAAACAATAGCACCGCCCAAATTAAAAAGACAGAATGGGCTCTTTTTGAGAAAACGATTTCGCTCCATGATTGTTTCTATGGAGCGAAACAATGGGCTCATTTTTTTTAACTTTTACTAACGAGCATTACATTTATATGATGCATTGCCTCTTCCACATTTTATATCACATCCATGATTGTTTCTTGCTCCATGATTGTTCCTCGCTCAATGATTATATTGTTTCTTTATCACTTATTTCTAAAGTTGTTTCCGCTTTGTATTCTTTGAAAGATGAGTCACGATTCATGAGTACTTTGATTGATTTGCCAATCTAGCACCATGCCATGTCTATTTTGCAACTCTCCTTTCATTAATTTCATAATTTGGCCTTTGAGATGTCTTAAGAGACCAAATATTTATAGACTCAATTGTAGGAGCACAATTTCTACAATATGGCAAAACTGAATATTGTTTAGATTTAATGATAAAAACAAGATACAAAATTTCATAAATCGATACCAAAAATATGATGAACAATGAACTGTTTGTGTGGAGGCGAGACACTCTTTCCTTAATTCTTTAACTGCCCGTAGTATAACGGTTTTCGATACAATTAAGAATCCTAAGATACAACCACACGATCGATTATTTCGCAACACTCGAGAATAGAAGCTAACGAACCAAAATTCTATGTGTTCTCTTAGACACAAAATTAAAAGAAATAAACATGAGAGGGATTTCTTTGTTTTGTTGAACGTATGTTCATGTTGATCATGTGTAATAATCAACTTATTTCCAAATGAGAAGGAAAATGGTTGGTTTTATAAAACACCAATCCCAACGTACAAACGTATGTATTTAAGTTGGAGATTTGAGAATTCATTCTCATAATTAACATGATTAATTTTGATGTTACAAAAAATAATCAAAACTGATTTTTAACTTAATGCAAAAGTTAAATCACGTTAATAACCTATTAATTAGAAGAGATTTGCATTGACTTAGTCAATACTTTATTCAAAAATAATCTAGGTCCATTTGTTTAATTCCGAAGCCCAAAAACAAAGTCTGGCCCGAATATCTTTTCTCTCCCATACACGAAAGTGTACACAAGATTTTTAAACCTTTTTATGAGTTCTCTACTTTATATACTTAAGAAATTTAATCCTAACTTCCAATGTGGGACATTTGCTAGTATTTAACCTTAGCCAAATTTAAAGCTTCATATATTTTCATGTCACCCACTTTAGACTTCCATTTCTCATTCAAACTAACTCCGATTTTGACAAGTAGATACACTACATGCGGCGACGATTCTATCGTGCCTAAAAACCGGTCATTCTGATAAACGTAAAAATCACTGAAAAACGGTCTAAAACCATTTCGTCAAAAACGAGTTCCAACATCAATAACCTGTTGACATGTAGATGAGAACCTTATTGTATGAAGATTTTGATTTTGATCTTTAAGATAATTTCCTTTTGATATTCGGCTTCAGTCTACTCATTAACTCTCGCATGTGCATTATTTCTATTTCTAATGTATATGATCAGCTCTCTCAAAGCTATATTCTAAGTTCCTCTTGTGAATATAATTTTTGTTCATATAGATAATATACATATAGCATTGTATTTTTTGAATGCTCCTATTAGGAAGCCTACTTGCCCATATCTATATTGATTAGATAACAACAAACAAGAGCAATGTCATGGATTCGTCCATGAATCTATTTAGCGGCGCTAGGGGAATCTGATGGCTTAAGCAGATGGTCCTGTAGAGCTGCAGCCTCAATACTCTTGATACGTTGCAGCGAAAGAGACCGATGAATCCTACACCGAAAAGAACCAGGGTGAGTGGTTGGTGAGCAAAGGCAGTTGTTCTTGGTGATGCTCGTCTGACGGGATAGCCCACCAGATCTCCCTTCTGGCGCGGAACGGCCATCGTCATGAATCTCAATCTTCATGACCCCTTTTGTCATTTATCATTTGTTGCACCTTTTCCGTTTTCTGCCTTAACCATTAACCAAGATGTTTCACTCAAACAACATTAATGCGAGGTAATTGTTATTTGTTGACCATGAACTGAAAAAGAACTAACAGACACTAATTAAATTAAGCGAAACGTGATACACATTAGTTTTTATGTTCTTTATTATAGCACTCAATTTCTTCTTGATTTAGGAAAATTTATTTTGGATTTGCATTCTTTATTTCTTATTTTTCCTAGAATGCTTTTACGTTTTAGTATAAATAAAAATGAGATCTCGTTTGTGAGACTTATCAGAGTGAGAGCGAGCTTAGAGGGTTATCAATTTCAAAATGAGAAAAATGCTTTGAAATTTTTGTTCCCGATTTTGCAAAGAAAAGTGTTTTGGTGTGGTCCGAGCTAAATATGAACGTCTAATGATATGACTAAAACATGAATAAAAGAAAGATCACGCTATTTTCCTCAAATATATGATGGCATATAAGCGGTTTTGAACGAGATTATGGATGCAATTATAAACCTAGCAAGATTGATGACTGTCAAGAAGGTGGAAGCTAGCTAGAAGGAAAACCAAAATAATAATGTTAAAAAGAAGAATTAGAAACCTTGGTTGAACAAAGGAAAAAAAAAAAAAACCTTGAATAAATAAAGAAGATAATTACGTACCAGTGGGAATTAAGAGTAATGGACATATATACATACCTCTGTGAGGATGATCAAAGTGAGGTCGAAGCAATACACTTTTCCGAATTGCTCTTGATGCATATTTATATTCTCATCTTCTTGTTTTTTTTGGGTCATCACGGGAATGATGATGCCACTATCAAAAGCCAACTGTATCTGTTTTCATTTCCATAATGTTTCAACCACTCTTATCCCAAAAGCCCATCATTGAGTGGTCCCGTTTCTTTATTGTTTTAGCGGTGTTTCTAAACCCGGATTGATCCGTGGTGGTAAGATTGGGTCCAAACATGAATGATATGATCGACATGAGTCGGCTATGTAGATATTGGGACTTTAACTATAAAGTAGTCCAAATGAAAATTAAGTAAATTGTTGAGAAATTGGGTTGTGCAACAAAGAATTAAAGAGAATTTAAAAATGACTAAAATTTATGACAAACCATCCATAGTTTTGCAAAGGAATCCTTTGTCATTTTTCTAATTATCCTTTGATGCTTTGTTATCTAACTAACTATCCATGTGGAAGCACATTTGGCACAATGGTCCAATAAAGTTTAATTAATGTTTATGCACTCGGAAGTTTTGGATTCGATTCCCAGACAATACGAGTTATTAATAAATCTGCTGTACAATTAGAATCGTTCGTCGTGATTCTATGCAATAAAGGTAGAATGTGTCTATCATGAGCATGGAGCACATAAAGTGTCGCCTATCGTGGATTTAATAGGATTGGAGTGAATTGTCCGTGGTAAATCGTCTTTGTAACAGTTCTCATAATTTACAATAAAATAATAAATCAATCTAGACGTTTAAAAAAAACTAACTATCCCTAATTTTGTTTTGTTTTTTGTGGTGCGAACATTGATTCTTATAAATTAAAGTGTTGCATTACATGTATAGAATAGAGTTATCAAAACTCCTTGATTTGAATAACAAAGCTTGAAAAGCTAAAGATTAAGGAAGATAAATCTTCAGAATAGAGCAACTGCGAATCCAACCACATCAGATGTATCGAAAAATATTCATGGCAAAAGCTAGAAAGTTAAGAGATAGCCTTAGCTTGTGATGTTGAAAGACAAGCTACATCTCGAAAACTCATCGAGATTAGCCTCCTTTTGATTGATAGAATTAATTATATTTAAATAATAATTTATTATATGATATAAAAATACACAAAAATTGTTTTTTAATTTGTTTGTAATATCTTAAAACATGGCATATTTACGTAAAGTAAATTCCATTGTTTGTAAATACTAAATAGAACAAATTTGCCCTATTATTTGCAAAATAGAAGAAATATTCATTATTGTAGTGACTTTGTCAAATACGCGATAGTTATTAGATAAGTGGAAATGGTAAAAAGAAGATAATAAATAACAAAACGTGTAAGGTCATATCATTTATTTAATGCATAAAAAGGGACACGAGTGTAATGCGTTTGCATAACGATTAACGACTTGACTGATTAAAACAATGTGTAATTATCAAAAGGATATCCACTAGAATCTTCCATTTGACCAACGACCAGATTCCACATGGCAGCCTTTTGGTCCCCCAATCGTTCAAGAAACCGACTCTTCTCAATTTCCAATATATCAATCTTGTTATACAAAACGTCCAAAATTACGTACCAGAATCGTCACATTTGTTTCATCAATTCTGCCACGTAACCATAACTCACCAAATACCGTCCTTCTCTCTTTCTCTTAAGTCTTGTTTATATAAACACAAGAGAAAAAGAGTCATCACAAATCACGAAACCCTTTAGTTTAGTTTATTTGTGTTATCGTGTATATGAGACTAATTCTGCGTTGCCCACCAACCTGACTTCTCTTGTACATCACACATAACTCGTGGCCTTTCTTGTACAGAGTTATAAAGGGTTTCTTTTGTTGTTTTAGTTATACTTTGTCTTTAGTTTGTGTAGAAATGGAGAACAAGACTTGTAATGGAAACGAGGACAGTCCAAAACATAGCCAAGTTGTGAAGATAAAGAAAGAATTTGAGAAGATAAGTCAGCCATCTCTACAGCAGCCAGAGATGAGGAGGGTTCTTAGCGAGATCAAAAGGCGTCAACGTTCACGTTCTCCACTTGGCTTAGGAGAGAGATCTATTTCCGTTGGTAATTGATCCTATCTTTGCCTTGTGTAATCGTGAGAGAGAGAGATAAGAAGAGGTTCATAATAGTTTCAGGCTTTGTTGTATATATTTTGTCATATGTAATGTAAATATACTCTTTTAGTTTCAGTATGATCCATGAATCTCCCCTCTTTGCATAATATGTATGTAAGAGAGATGGTCACTATAACAGAAGAAAACTCCAGGAGACGAACAAAACAAAATTATTTAAGAGAACTCAAAAGGCTTGGAAAAAACAGAAACAAAGCACATGGAGCTTATAAGTTCTCTTGTGTCAAAGAAGATCCAATTTGAAGCATTAGAGGATAAACTGGACTAAACTCTTTATCACCTCTAGACCTGATCTTCACTGCATAATCATCTAAAGTTGCTTTTATTCCCTTCCAAATTTGATCCTCTCCTTGATTATCAAGCCACAATGAGTACTGCTTCGGACTCAGTCTGTTCTTTTGCATCGGTGACTCTAACTCGTCCGGGCCTCTCGTGTAGAGATGATGGAGGACGATGCTCGGTGGTAGATCATGGATTAAAGGAGATGATCCCATTTGAGATGTTTCCAGGAAAATTAGAGGCCTAAATGCTCTAAGAGCTCTGTATGGTGCACCGAGTTGTTCTACAGGGAATAAATTTTGTCCCACTGCTAGTTCAAGCTCGGCCATGTCTTTAGCCATCCTTAGTTTTCCCCATTCGGAAAGTGGTCGTACAAGGGAAGCATGTCTGATGTAGAAGATTAAAACCCTTGAAGCCATTTGTCTTGCAAGTCTAGTGCATATTGATTCTGTCCCTGCACTGTTAGCCGTTGCTGCGGAAGGCAATAGTCTAGATAGAAACTCACGGCGGAAGTGAAGGATTGATTTTTGCAACTCCTCCATGTATGGTGAAGCGTTGTTGTCCATGGCAGTATTATCAACACCAAAGTTTTGATCATGGATTTGAATAATGCATGACTCGAGCTGGTCCCGCATTGCTTTGAACAAAGGTGTGACTGGCTCGCAGGCCGCATCATATATTGCGGCCAGATAAGGAGACAACACATCAGCAGCAATACTGGGAAGATCCGCTACCATGGATGAAATATGCGTGTGGATTCCTTGCAGATGCTGACATAATGTGAAGTTCCTGATCTGTGTTGAAGTTGCAGGGCCTGTAATTTGGCGCGTCTCAGGGCCTGTAGAAATCTGCAACATAAATGTAGCTGTGTTACATGTCAAGCATTATTGCATATATACCGGTATAACTTATCTTCACATCTTAACCCCTACTACTAAATTAGCCAAAGTAGCCGCTAACACGTATATATTTGCGTAGCAGAGGTAAACGTAGCTCGATTTCTTTCATTTATGTCTGGTGTCTTACAAGGACATTATAAAAGCAGCACGAATTGTTACTTTGTACAAATCCTACACATTACATCTACATGCAACCTTATGAATTCGCAAGTGATGAAATACGCATTATATTCAATCAGAAATCGATAAGTAATGGAAATACACATTCTATTCAAGTAGAAACTGATGCCATACTCTGGGGAGTTCATAGAAACCATAGCCAGTGAGATAGTGCGAGTAACAAGAGGACAATGGGTACCAATAACCACCAATAGAGAAGAAACATAGTAGATAAAAGAATTTTTGCGTACCTGGCACTCAGCTCGTTGAGCTAGGTTATTAAGGGTCTTGCCTATCTCACGCAAAACTAGAAGAGTCAAACGACCATCTGGATGAACAGCCTCAATCTCATCTTGAATGTGTGATAATACCTGTGAGATCTGTTCTTTTGACGGTAAACTCCCGCGGCTCGACATAGGGAATATAGAGTTCACAAGATCAGACAAGCGGCCAAAGCATAGGGATAAGAAAGCAGTCTGGAAAATAGCAATGCATGAAACCATTTGTTCTTTCCTTTCTAAATTAATCGCAGGTAACACTCCTTTCACATCGGTGTTGCGAGAAATCCTTTCAAGAAGATTTTCTATCATAGACACTAGCTTTGGATATCCTAATGTGAATATTTCTTTTACAAAACTCGAAGCTGTGTATGCAGACTTCATTTGGCTAGTAAACGCTTTCACTAGTGCATCCCAGACTCTGTCGGTTAACATCGAATCACCTTCCTATGCATATAAACACTTCATGTCAGCAATAAAACCAGAAAAAATGGCTGGAATCTATACTAAAGTTGATCAAACATCATTGCGCTCGCTAAAAGTAACAAGAATCGTCTCACCCGCATTCAAGAACACTATCTATCTCTCTCAATCACTTAATGCAAACATTTAGAAGCTAGAATCTATCTAAAGTTCCAGTAACATTCCAGTAATTCCTTACCTTGATGACTTCATCAAGAAGAAGGACATGAGTAAATGGATCTCTCTTCTTCGACAGTACACGCTGCAAATGCCACACAGCGACTACAAGCGCATTCAACTGTTCCATACAACTAGCCATCCTCTGCCACAGAGCATCCCTAGTCTTACCCCCACCTCCAATGTGAGGTGCTCCACTAGATCTAATCCCTCCAGGACCAAACCCACCCCCTGAGCTAGAAGAAATAGCCTTCATATCCATAGCAACACTCACACTCTTCACAGCCATACCCTTGTACTTGTTCACCAATTGATCAACCGTATGCTTCAATTCTCCAAGGTTATAGAAAACTTGCAATCCAGTTCCTACCTCAGCTTGATTCAACCCTTCCATTCCTCTCTCCAACACCTTCATAGCTTCAGATCTCAATTTCTCCCCAATCTCATTCACAAACTTGATTTCCTCGTCGATTACGTCAATGCCTAAGAGATCGTACTCTTTACACA
Source organism: Draba incana (assembly GCA_963576765.1). Lineage (NCBI taxonomy): Eukaryota > Viridiplantae > Streptophyta > Magnoliopsida > Brassicales > Brassicaceae > Draba > Draba incana. The sequence continues at coordinate 8,541,948 of OY755215.1, read as the reverse complement.
TTGTTAAGATCTCGAAATGGAGCTGTGCAGCTTTGGTGAGATCGATCTTATCTGGATCGGAAGAATCTGTTAGATCTCGAAGCTTTTTCGAGAGCCGTAACGTACGAACCGAGTGAGAAAGTAACTCAGCAGCGGAGTGAAGATTCGTTAGCTGAACCGATTTGGATCGGATCGAGCGTACTGGTTCGGATAGATCAGATCGGACACGGCGGATCGAAGATTGAAGAGAGGAGACGGAGGAGCGAAGGGAGGAGAGAGAGATCTCGGCGTGGGAGAGAGAAGAGAGCTGAGAGAGTAATTCAGGGTGGCGAGAGACGACATCGTGACGGAGCTGTGAATCGAGGAGGCGGATTGCTTGGTGGAGGCGTTCGACGGTGGAAGCAGGAGATCCGGAGGCGAGTGCGGCGGAGGAAAATGATGCGGAGGAGAAGGAAGGAGAGAGGAAAGGGGCGAGAATTGGATCGTTGGCGAAAGAATCGAGTGGTGAAGATGAAGACGACGGAGTAGACGGTGGTTGACCGGAGAGGGAAGACGGAGGAGGGTTTTTGAAGGTGGAGAGTCGTTGAATAGAAGGAGACGACGATGGTGAAGGAGAAGAAGGAGGAAGTGCCATTTCGCTCGGTTTTTTTGCTTCTCTTTCTTTCCCACACTTCCTTTATTATTTCTTTAAAATTTGAGAAAATTTGGATACCAAAGTTACTCCTATATTTCTGTTCTAGTGATGTTGGCTTGGTCAGTATAACATCCCGGACCCAATTTTTAAACGAAAGTGAATTCCGAGGATAAATCCGAGGGAACACCATTCCAAACATTACACTTTGTTTATATTGTTTGCTTCTTTCTAAATATCAGATGAGAACTGATTACCCTAAGTTTTTTTGTGGTCATGCAACACCATCAAAGTTGGGAACGAATTCTTTTGTGGTGTGGGAGAATTGTAACATCCCATACCCAATTTTAAATCGTAAAGCCCACGAAAGTGAACTTGAACACGAAATTGACAATTTGCTAGTTGACTTCGATGGTGATTTAAGTTGTTGCCAAAGAGGAATGGAGGAGCAATGTATCAAAAGCAAAAACAAGAGGAGAGGAAGAGAGGGAATCGTGTGTATTGTCGCCGAAGACAGAGGAGTTCACCAGTGATCCCGGAGGCACTGTCGATCCAAGATCTGTCGCAGGTGAATCACTCCAAACCGCTGTAAATAACGTTGTCTCTCTCTTAGTCAATCCATGTCTTTCCTTGGATTTTTGCTAATCTTGAGACTATCCAAATCCAAAATATCAAAATAGCCACGACTATCTACATATCCTCAAAATCATAAGAAAAAAACGGAAAAACTATGAAAGCAAAAGGAAAGAATAAACACAAAAAGATTGAAGAAACATACTTGGTGAGAAGTAGTCGGCTTAAGAACACAACAAAAACTTACAACGGTTGGTTTCCATTAAACTTCGCCATTCCACATATCAACAAAATTTTTGTTATCCTCAAGTTTAGTTCTCTTAAATTAATCTAATTGGTTTCCATATTAAAATCGGTCCAAGTTTATTTGTGAAAAAAATAACAAAATTCTGTGTAATGAGAAAATAAGTAAAGAGAAGCAACTTTAATTTCGGAATAAGTTTTTTCAAGAGATTGTTTGGCAAAAAAAATTCAGGAAAGCTTAGTGGGCTTGAGATACAGTTGTGGAGATTGTGTTACAACGGTTGGTTTATCGCATATTGATATTTGAGTTTTAGTAGGGTGTAGTTAGGCCTAGGTGTAGTCATTCCGATTTCAGATTGTATTATATTGAGTGTTCGAGAAATTGAACGGTGAGTTCTTCACGGTTTGACTTCGTTATCTAGGATTTTTATGGTGGAGATTTGATTTGGTGATTGTAATTCTAGTGAACTTTAGGATCGTTTAGGACTGAATATTTTTAAGCTCTTGTGTTGCTCTTTTGTGGTGTTTTCTTGTTTTGGAGATTTTACTTTTGGAGCATGAGTCTCTATATTTGTTGGAAAGAATGAAGATATGATTGTAACTCATATCCATTTGATATAGTTTGATCAACAAAAAAAAAAAAAACTTCATTTGATATTAGTAGTTTTTAGTGGACTACAATTATGTGGTTTCTATTCCTCACATCGGGGAAGTTTTCCATGTAAAAGTATGTGTCGTTTCAGATATTTATTGCTTTAAGTCATCAATTACATATTAACATCACACAAATGCAAGAAACTTTTTTTTTTCCGTTGCACCATTGTTGCGTGTTATTTTTCTCCAACAAATATGTACAAGAGGTTGAGAGTTTTGGATTTTATATCAGAAATTAAGATGGAACACATGCAAGGATTATACAAATGATATGACACAATACACTTATTATCAATTAGTTTTGGCATGAAAACCATAAAACTTAAAATTGGCCCTTAAACCATCACATTTTAAAAAGACAATTGCTTGGATACACGAAACTATTAATTGGCTCCAAAAACAGCGGTTTTTTTATGTGATAGTCTATGCAAAAGGTCAAGTGAAAGCCTCGGTGGGTGCGAGCGGAGGAGTGAACATCATCGTCGGGACAATGGAAGTATATGTCAATGATATTCCTCCAAATAAAGAGTGTTAGATAGAGATATATGGAAATATCATTTATTGTATTTACTCTAGAATATTCTCTTCGTACTCTATATATACGTTAATCAATACAACATCTCCTCTCAAAGAGTTTCATTGAATTACATGGTATCAGAGCCTTTTTTTTTTTTTTTGGCTTCCTACCTAAAACTTTTCATCTTCTTTTCTTCTTCTCCGTTCTTCTCTTCTCCTTGTCTTTTCCCCTTCTTCTCCGTTCTTCTCTTACGTTCTTCTCCGATCTTCCTTCATGGCGCCAGAACCTGCTGCCGCTGCCACTGTTAATGAAAAGCCCTACGGAATCAATCAGATTCGGGCCTACATCCCAATCCAACTCGATCTCGAGAAACACAACTACGATGTTTGGAGGGAATTATTTGAGACCCATTGTCTCAGTTTCGGCGTCCTCTCTCATCTCGAAGGGACTACTCCTTCTACTGCCGAAATCACAAAAGAATGGCAAGAACAAGATGGTCTCGTAAAGATGTGGATTTACGGTACCGTGTCAGAAAAGATTCTCGACATCATCCTCAAGGCAAAATCCACCGCAAGGGAACTTTGGCTCTCTCTCGAAAACCTATTTCATGATAACAAAGAAGCTCAAGCGATCCAATACGATAATGAACTTCGCACGCTTGAAATCGGTGACATGTCCATCACTGATTATTGTCACAAATTGAAGACGCTCTCCGACGTCCTGGCTCACCTTGATTCACCCGTGCCTGATCGTTCTCTTGTTATGTACATGCTCAACGGCCTTTCTGATAAGTTTGATGCTATCATCAATGTTATTCAACATCAATCTCCCTTTCCTTCTTTCTCCAAGGCCCGTTCCATGCTTCTCTTTGAAGAGCACCGCCTCTCTCGTCATGTTAAACCTACCGCTACCAACAACTCTAGCTCCTCCTCTTCTACCGTTTTGTACTCTGCTCAGCCTTCGCCTCCTCCCTCTCAATCGCAGTCGTACCAACACCAATCTGGCGGTAGAGGACGTGGTGGTCGTGGCCATGGCGGGCGCAATCGCGGCCGTGGACGATACAACAACAACTATTGGTCCCAGCAACCATATGGTTACCAGCAACCGTATGGTTACCAGCAACCTCCGTGGGGATATCAGCAACTGCCTTGGCTGTCTCCACCTGCTTACGGTGCTCCTCCGATGTACCCTCCAATGTCGTATCCGTCTTCACCTCCATCGGCCCCGCCAGCTCCATCTGCTTCTAGCATTCTCGGCTCTTATCCTCAGGCTCATTATGCCCAGCAAATCCCTCCAACACCTTCTGTTGCCAGCTCACACACACCGTCTTCTCTTCCGCGCTCTTTCAGCTCGATGAGCCTCGCGGATGCTAATGACTCGGGATGGTTCATGGACACGGGAGCTACGAATCACATTAGCACTCAGCCAGGTACGCTACGTTCCTCTTTTAATAAAAGCTATCATTCTCCTGTTACCGTTGGCAATGGTTCCTTAGTTCGGGTTACACACACGGGACATACCACTATACCTTCTTTGTCTCGTCCACTTCATCTTCGCGATGTTCTTGTGTGTCCATCAATGATCACTAACTTGATATCCGTTCGACGTTTTGTCACTGATAACTTGTGTTCAGTTGAGTTTGATCCTTTTGGTTTCTCTGTTAAGGACCTTCAAACGCAGCACCGTCTTCTCCGATGTGACAGCAGTGGCCCTTTATACTCCGTCGCACCATCTTCTTCGCCTCCGCTTGCTCTCTCCATTTCTGCTTCTACCGGGACTCTATGGCATTGTCGTCTTGGCCACCCGGGTTTATCTACACTTAAGTTTTTATCTTCTTCCGGTTGTATCTCTTTCCCTTCACATGACATGACAACTTTGTGTCATGCTTGTCAGATAGGGAAACATGTTCGATTACCGTTTTATTCTTCTTCTTCGGTTTCTTTTCGACCTTTTGACATTATTCACTCTGATATTTGGACTTCTCCAATATCAAGTGTTTCTGGAATAAAATATTATGTGGTTTTCCTCGACGATTTCAGTCATTTTGTATGGATTTACCCTCTCAAACGCAAGAGTGACACTCTCAGCCGTTATCTTCACTTCTCTGCCATGGTTCGCACTCACTTCAACCGAGAAATTGGCTCTCTTCAATGTGACAATGGCCGCGAATTTGACAACCATCAGTTCCGCGCTCATCTTCAATCCACCGGTACAACTTTTCGCTTCTCTTGTCCGTATACTTCCCAACAAAACGGTAAAGCGGAAAGACTCCTTCGCACTCTCAACAATCTCGTCCGCACACTTCTCTTTCAAGCTCACATGCCACCGGTTTACTGGGTTGAAGCACTTCACACAGCTGCTTATCTCCTCAACATCCTACCATCATCAGCCATCAATAATGAGGTTCCGTTCACTCGTCTTCTCAACGTCAAGGTCTCTTACGATCACCTTCGTGTTTTCGGCTCCCTATGTTATCCGAACCTTCTTGCCACCGCTACTCACAAGCTCTCTCCACGGTCTACTCCTTGTGTCTTCCTCGGCTACCCTAATGAACATAGTGGCTATCGTCTCCTTGATCTCTCATCAAACAAGATCATCTTATCTCGACACGTTGTTTTTGATGAATGTACTTTTCCCTTTGCCTCGCGGTCTACTCCAATGACTTCGTCAGCGCAACTCTATGACATGCCGCCTCTCATCAGTCGGATCTCCTCTCCTCCGGTGACCACACCTGCTGCAACCGTCTCTCCTCCACCTTCGCCTCCCATCACTTCTCCGATTCCTCCTCCACCGCCTCCTCCTCCCCCTCGTCCACAACATCCGATGCGTACTCGCTTACGTGATGGCATTCGCAAACCGGTGAATCGTCTTTGCCTTCACACTTGTGAAGTTTCTCCACTACCAATATCGCATGTTCAGGCCGCCAATGACCCGAACTGGAACCCTGCCATGGGAGAGGAATATGGTGCTCTTATTAAAACGGGAACGTGGTCTTTAGTACCACGGCCCAAGAATGCTAATGTTGTTCGTTCCATGTGGTTATTCAGGCACAAGTTTGACTCCACCGGGAAGCTTACTCGATATAAGGCGCGTCTTGTCGCTAATGGACGATCTCAACAAACCGGAGTTGACTGTGATGAGACGTTTAGTCCTGTCATAAAACCTGCGACTATTCGTTCTGTTCTTCATGTTGCTATCACAAAGAATTGGCCTCTTCATCAACTTGATGTCAAGAGTGCTTTTCTTCATGGGGATCTCAAGGAGACTGTCTACATGCACCAGCCACCCGGCTTCAAAGACCCGTCCCGTCCTGACCATGTCTGTCTTCTTCGCCGATCACTTTATGGGCTCAAGCAGGCTCCCCGTGCTTGGTTTCATCGGTTTGCTACTTTCGCCTCTCGTCTTGGTTTTGTCCAAAGTACTATGGATACGTCGTTGTTTGTCCTTTGTCGTGGCAGGGAATTGGCATATCTCCTTTTATATGTTGACGACATGATTCTCACGACTTCTTCTCAGGCCCTTTTGCAATCCATTATTGCATCTCTCTCCGCCGAGTTTCCAATGTCCGATGATGGCCCTCTTCATCACTTTCTCGGAATATCGGTTACTCGTAATGACAAGGGGCTCTTTCTTCATCAACAAAACTACATTGCTGATCTTCTTCATCGGGCCAACATGACTGAATGCAAGCCGTGTCTCACGCATGTCGATACCAAGCCCAAGCTCGCTGCTGGTGATGGTGAACCATTCTCCGATCCTTCTATATCGAAGTCTGGCCGGCGCTCTCCAATATCTAACCTTCACGCGCCCCGACATCGCTTACGCTGTCCAACAAATCTGTCTCTTCATGCATGATCCACGTGAATCACATTTCCTTGCTCTTAAACGCATCCTTCGCTATCTCAAAGGTACAATATCTCATGGCCTCCACCTTAGCTCCTCGTCCTCCATGTCTCTCATTGCTTACAGTGACGCGGACTGGGCCGGATGCCCTGACACACGTCGCTCTACTTCCGGATTTGGTATTTTTCTTGGTGATAATCTTGTGTCTTGGTCTGCGAAACGACAACCAACGGTTTCTCGCTCCAGCGCTGAATCCGAATACAAGGGAGTTGCTAACACTGTTGCTGAACTCACTTGGTTACGCAACCTTCTTCTTGAGCTCAAGTTGCCGATTACAAAAGCTTCATTGGTATATTGCGATAACATCAGCGCTGTCTATCTTTCCACCAACCCGGTTCAACATCAACGAACGAAGCACATCGAGATCGACATTCATTTCGTTCGCGAGAAAGTGGCGTTAGGACAGGTCAAGGTTCTTCATGTTCCTACATCTCTTCAGTACGCCGATATCTTTACCAAAGGCTTGCCAACATCTGTTTTTCTTGACTTCCGCTCCAGCCTGAACGTACGGCAACCTCCCGATCAGACTGTGGGGGGGTGTTAGATAGAGATATATGGAAATATCATTTATTGTATTTACTCTAGAATATTCTCTTCGTACTCTATATATACGTTAATCAATACAACATCTCCTCTCAAGGAGTTTCATTGAATTACAGTGGCCAATGTGATCAGACAAAATGGTCCTACTCCGCTTGTGACATTGGAGCCTTTCCTCATACACAACCTAAGCGGGTTATCGTTTGGTTTGACCCATTCTCTTAGGTATGAGTCTGACGAATCTCTTGGAGGAGCATAATTTTGAAGTTGAGCCTCATTGTGATTGAGGCCCGTGTAGAGTATGACGGGTCTTTTTTCTAGCACGATTGTTATCGAACTAGACCATGTACCTTTAATATCAAACCATTTGGACGGACCGATCGTATCTTAAAAAGATTCCCAATTGACTAAATCCTTGGAAATCGAATGCGCCCATACATTATTTTCCATTGTGACCTTGGTTAAAAATGTTTATCGGGGTTATGTTTGGTAAAAGATCTACGTAAATACTATATTGGGAGGGCATCGCCGGCAACACATATTAGAAAGCCTTTGGGGAAACTGTGTATAATTCAAAAAAAAAAATACTATATTGGGAGAATATTGTATTGGATAAGGATATAAATAAAATTTGGAAGATGATATAAATAGAAGGTATGATTAATCGATTTTTATTATACTCCATAATATGATGAAACCATATTTCAAGATTTCCTATATTTTCATACCGTAAACAAACAAAATCTATCTCAATTGTTAATTAGTTTTAATTTTAGCTTAACCAAATAAGTAAATTACTTAACTATTATTTTTGCTTTGCTCAATATTTACTTTTATTGTGAATAACTGGTTTCGGCTTAATTGATATGAAAATGTTAATATAGGTTGTTTAATTTATGTGCTTAACAAAATTCGAAGGCTGCAAATGGTTGCACTTTTAGAGAAAAAGTTTTAGAGGAACAATATATTCCTCTCAAAATTTACCATTTGAGTTGGATGTGAGGGAATGATTTTTCAACTCATTTTACGTTAATAAAGGAAACAAAACAGAGAAATATAGGAAATTTTCCATTCACTAAAAAGGAGAGGAATAAGTTAAAAGTTATTCATCTAATTTTTTTTCACTTGTTTATTGGTTTTGGTAATGGATTTGAAAATCCAAGCAAAATCCTATGGTATTCAATCAATCATTTGAAAATCTTCTTCAAAATTCAATGTTGTTCAATTTGTGATTCTCAAATACATCAAGTGTTATTCAATATTGATGAGTTAAGTATGGGTTTGATTAGAGAATGGATTTTAATGGATTTGAGAATCATTTCATGTTATACAAATGTTGGAATCTTTAACCAAACTTTGTTATTTTGAATTGGATTTGACCAAAAAAGAAAGAAAGAATTGGATTCACAACTTTCTCAAAACACATCTCATATATTCCTCCTATCATACATATCAACAGTGTGTGAATTAAATTTAATATTTTATGCTTCTATTGTATAACAATAATTATTCTGTTCCTGATTTCATATGTAAGTATACTCTTTTTATAATCATAAATAAATAAATCATTTATATATTAAAGAAGAATCATTCTCAACTAATTTTGCTCAAGTGTCACTTCCACAATTTTTCTTCTCTTTATTCCGATCTCAATATATCCGGAAGGGAATTAGTTATTTATATCTAATACGAAGTTTTAAAATCATTGATAACATTCCATATTTCATTATAAGGAATTAGTTACGTTACTAAATACGAAGATTCGATCTCAATATCCTGAAGGGGACCCTCCTTTTCTTGGATCACTCACCGTCATAAGCTCACTCATTCCACCCAAATTTGCACTGGATTCTTGAACTATGAACTGAGCTATTGTCCGTCCGACGATATGCGTTAGGACATGACCTTTCTTCTCCAACACAATTCTTGTCTCTTTAGGAATCTCGAAATGATCAGTGAACACTATCGTCCAATTTTCATACGAAACTATGTTTGGTATCAGCTGAAAACGAAAATACAAAAAAAAAATGTTTAGGCATGAGTATAGATAGAACAAGAAAGTTTTTACTTTCAGCAGAAAAAAACATGATGGTAAATTTTTGGAGCCAAGACAGAAAAAGAGGATTCATCTAGCGGAAAAATTAATAGACGTATACTTCCATTGTCCCGGCGATGATGTTCACTCCTCCGCTCGCACCCACCGCGGGTTTCACTTGACTATCCTGCATAGAGCATCACATAAAAAAAATCACTATTTTTGGAGCCAATTAAAAGTTTTGTGTATCACAAGCAATTGTTTTTTTTTTCTCTAACCTTAAGTACTATAGTGGGTGTCATAGAAGACAAAAGTCGTTTCCCGGGACGGATGAAGTTAGCTGGTGCCAGTGGCGGCACAAGTCAACTGCCGTTGGATTTCATCGGGATGGAGAAATCATCCATTTCGTTGTTCAGAACAATCCCAGTGCTCGGAGATAGCATCAATGCCCCAAAGTAGCTGTTTATATTGTACTAGTTAATGAAACATCATTCCTCTCGCGATCTATGATCGATAACTGGCTTGTCCCGTGATCGTTGATTTGATTCCATCTACGAAATGGATAAAGAAAAATTAATAAATCATGAACTGAAGAAGAATTTGTGGGTTTTAACAAATCCAAAACTTACTTGCCACCATAATCTTTTGGATCAAAGGTTTTTGTCGTTTATCTTTTTCTTCAAGCCTTGTGCAAATTTTGGGGACAACATATCCAAAAAAAACCTTAGTAACATCAACGAAGACTGGATTCCCAAGGTTCATTCTAACCGCGAAAGCGTGTTTCAGAGCCTGGAGTAGTCGATGAACACCGAGGGGGGCTTGAAACACCTGATGGAATCTCATACTGAGAAAAGAATGTTCAAAACCTGCAACACAAGAAACTCTATAAAAACCCTTAGTAAAAATAGGTTTGGTCAAATGTGATATCTTCGCATAAAAGACCAAAATTACAAGCATCATTGCAGCTCCACCAGATGAAGGAGGAGGTATACCAAATAGTTATATTTTTGCAAAACTTCATTTGAAAATTTTGTGGACAGTACTAAGACGGTGTTGTGGCCTTGGCTTGGTCAGTCTAAGAAGGTTATAATTTTGCATACCAGGTTCAAACTTTGTTTGAGAATGGTGATTCACGCGATATCATGAAAGACGAATTTTAGACAAAAAGAAAACTATAGACTCATAACCAAAATTTCCTAGTTAACAAAACAAAATTGCATGCAGCGGATTATCGTTTTGAATATGTTAAGATATCCCTCACAAAGATGAAGGAATCTTCAGTAGTATGTAAAGAAATTGAGTCTCTCCACTAATTGCCAATTTGTTTTTAATTGGAAGTCAAAAATCTCATATGGTATCATAGCAAGTTTATTAGCCTAGTTGTTAACCCAAGTAGGATGGTCTGAGAAGGGTTTATTACGAGTTCTAAAGTGGGATTCGATTCGAAATGATTGAAAGAACCATCATTTCGAGGGAACGTGTTAAGATATCTCACATCGAAAAGATGAAGAGTTGTAAGAATTGTTTCAAAGATCTTTTTCATTGATGTAAAATGAAAACACTTTCATATGCGATTTCCGCATTTAAAACTTGAGATACTTTAATGTTATCACCGAATCAGAATGACAAGAAGTAATTCAAATTCTTCTCTAACCATTTCAACGAGACGTTGAAGCCCATGGCCAAAGACGTAGATGAAAATAAACCTTGTTTGATTTGAGTAAAGGACAAAAAAATAACATGTGAAAAGCGGCTATTGGAGACACGTGTCATCATATAATTGGTAAGATTCGTCACAGTCATTCTTTAATCGCGTACAACGCATCTAAACGCGTTTCCAAATCAGCGTTTCGCGTGTCGACAACAATTCCCCTCTTCCTCTGTCTCCTCTGCTATTCGATTTCGTGAATCCATTTTTTCTGATTCTTTTCGATTCCTTTTTATGTGTACCCTTCGTCTCTCCGTTGTTCCTCCTTCGTATACGTAAAACAATGGCGGTTAGGATCTCCGGGAGAAAACTATCGTTCGAGATTCTCAGCCAAAGTAGCTCTCTCGAGGAAAATGATGATTATACACTTCCGTCAATTCGCCGATCTAGCTCAGATCCGATTACCGGAGAAAACGCTGCAGAATCTCCTCGAGACTACGGGAAACGAAGGAGATCGAGGAAGAAGAAGAAGAAGACGACGACCGACGTCGAGACTATTCCGGAGAACGGCGATTCTCCTCCCAACGGTACGGTGGAGGATTCCTGTGATTTCGGAAATTCCGAAACGAAGATGTTTGAAAACAGATTGAATTACTTTGGCGGTGGTGGTGGTGGTGGCTGCGTCGTGACGTTATTGGATGGTCAGACTTTACACCACAATGGGTTTAATTTCGGTGAGTTAAGGCAAAGGAATGTTAACGGATGTGGCGACGATGAGAGATTTTCCGATACACTGACTTCTGATAAGAAGTTATACGCGGAGGAGACTAGTGTGGGGCTTAGCTCTTCTGAGAATCCACCGTTTCATGAAGTAGAGAATCAGTTTCCAAGAAGTGAGATTAATGGGAATGGAGTAACGAGATTAGATACAGAAGCTTCTTTGGATTGGAAACAGCTTATGGCTGATGATACTGATTGTAAGTTCTCAATTTTTTAGGTTATTGATAAATCATTTTGCTGTAGAATAATGTGTAGTAGTTTTGTCATCAGTTCTTAGTTCTGAGACGAGGTCACCTATGAAGTACTTTATGGGGGAGATTTATGGTGGGGTTTCATTAAGGAGCACAACGACAACTGGGAATGATATGGAACGCGAAAGAATATACGATACAATCTTCCGATTGCCATGGCGATGTGAAGTGGTAAAAACCGACTTTCCCTTAACATTCTTAGTTTGCTAGGTGTGCTATTTTGTGTATCTCAGTTGATAAGTTTTTATGGATGGTGATGGAATCCATTATGTGAGGGTATATGTATCATGTTGTGTATATGTATGCTTGTGTTTTGTGATTTACACTTTAAAGGATTTATAATGCAGCTTATAAATACTGGATTTTTTGTCTGCGTCAACTCATTTCTGTCATTGTTGACAGTCATGCCAATAAGAGTTCTGCTGATGTTCTGGGGTGCTTTTAAGAACAGGTGAGTCATTTTCTAGATATATAACACACTTAACATGCTATGAACTAGACTGTATCACCACAATGTGCATCTTTGAGGAAAGTGTAATATGCCTTGATGATACTATTTGCTATACACATGATTCTGCTATTCCTATTGTGAGGAAGTAACTTAATAATATTTGTTGCAGACAGTTCAGGAGGCCCTCGTCATCTGAGCTGTCTGATCTTGCTTGTTTACTAGTTTTGGCTTCTGGTACCATTTTTCTTGGGAGAACAGGTGTAGTAAAAAGCTCTTTGATTCGCCTAAACGTGTACTACTTAATTTGTTAATTGTTAGATGGAAGAATGGATTTGTCTGTTCAGCCCATCAAAGTGATGAGATAATGGATTCTCAAAACAGTTCTCTAATTTGTTTTTTTTACTTTTATTGTCTCTCTTTGTTTTGTTTCCACAGATATCAGCCTAATTTATCACATGATTCGTGGCCAAAGTACCATAAAACTATATGTGGTTTATAATATCTTAGAGGTAATGCAAACACCTTTTTCAGTTTTTTTTTCAGCTCTGAATTTTTGTGTATTTCATTTTTCTTCCTTTGATCTCTTACTTGATTTAGTTGGTAGTTCACTACTTATGTCTAGTTTAACTTCTTCTAAATCCAATTGGTACTAATACAGATATTGTGTTTCAGATATTTGATAGACTCTGTCAAAGTTTTTGTGGAGATGTATTTGGGGCTCTATTTAGTTCTGCAGCGGGACTGGCAATTTCCCCTTCTGAGAAACTGAGATTTTGTACTTGGAGATTCGTTTCTGACCTAGCATTAACTATGGCTGCGTCAAATATCCTTACTACTTGTTTGCTAGTTTGATTTCTGTTAATTACTTCTACATCTTTATTCTTTTGTCTCCTTAACTGTCTTTACTTCTCCATTCATTCATTTTATTAGCTCAGGCAATTACGTTGTCAACTTGTATTGTTGCTCACAACAATGCCTTGTTGGCTCTTCTGGTGTCAAATAACTTTGCTGAGATTAAGAGCAGTGTCTTCAAGCGTTTCAGCAAGGACAACATTCATGGTCTAGTATATGCAGGTAAGCTTATACTTCGATCCCTTTGTGGAGTTTTTGTGTCTTGAATAATTGTAAGCCTCCTACAGCTTTGATCCAGCTTTTAACTTTGGTTTTTGACTGGTATGGTCTGGTTTCCTTACGATTTCTCTACCAGATTCAGTAGAGAGATTCCACATAGCGGCCTTCCTGGTGTCTGTTTTGGCTCAAAACATTCTTGAGGCAGAAGGTCCATGGTTTGGAAATTTTATCTACGTAAGTGTACATTATTCACTGGTATTCATAAATTACATACATACAAGCCTCTTTCCAGGTTGCTCATAAGTATTTTTACTGTGAGTCTGCAGAATGCTACTATGGTCTTTTCCTGTGAGATGATGATAGACATCATCAAGCATTCATTTCTTGCCAAGTTCAATGACATCAGACCTATAGCGTACTCTGAGTTTCTTCAAGCTCTCTGCGAGCAGGTATTGATGATATAAGCCTTATAAATTGTATTGCTGTGTCAGGTGTTGTGTTTCTTACATCCATTTATCCTTCTCTGGTAATCGTCTTTGTCAGACTTTGAACATTCGGCCGGAAGATAGAAAGACGAATCTCACCTTCGTTCCCATTGCACCCGCTTGTGTGGTATATTTCTCTTCCCTTCCAACTTACAAACTCATGGTTTTCGGGTTTGTGATAACTCAAAAACAAAAAGCTTGAAAATGAGTGTGTGTTTTTGAGCTTCAGGTGATCAGAGTACTGACTCCAGTATATGCAGCACACTTGCCTTACAGTCCCCTCCCATGGAGAGTGTTGTGGATGGTCCTCTTATTCGTCATAACGTATATAATGCTCACAAGTCTCAAAGTTCTTATCGGCATGGGACTTAGGAAACATGCAACTTGGTATATTAATAGATGCCGAAAGAGAAACTCCTCCCATCTACACAACGATTAGCGTCTGGCTCTTGAACTAGCAAGAATGAAGAAAAGTCTGGTAGGGGTTTTACATCTCAGAAGGATGGACTTTGCAGGAGAGTGAAGCAACCGGGGGGTTCACTCTGCTCTGGTCGAATTCACAACTGTGTCAGGTTCCGAGATCATCTTCGTGATCTTATACATGTTTTTATATTCAGTGGAGCGATTTTGGTACCGTATGCAAATATGTACAAAGAGACCTCATGGACCATTTGGCAACAAATAGCCACACTCTTATTCATCACACAACAACAAAAATAGTGATACTATTCGTCCCATTTTCTGGTTTGTCAACAAACAATTACATTTAAGAAACTATAAATTAACTTTATGTACGCACCAAGAATATATCTCTAGCATAAAAGGTTTTGCCACTTGCCCAAGTATTTCCAGCAATAATCAAGTCCCACCCGAATTTATCTCGGACAATGCCAAAGCATATAGTCATTATTATTATTACAGCTAGCCTTAGCTGATGATCGAGCCATTTGGGTTGATAAGATGATGATGATGGTTTTAGCTTAGGCCTGTATGTTTATATATATAGACCGTTCTCGTACTAAGGATCGATAAAGTTCCATAATTTTGTAAATTTTCTTTTTTGTAGAGGAGACATGTAGTTATGTATATGTGATGATGTGATTGTTGAAGACACGTATAAATATGGAGTTGTTTATAAAGTATGGTAAACACTTATTAAACATATAAATTTATCAGGAATTTTGTTAACCTGAGAGTTTAAAATGCATAAATCGGTAGAGAAATAACTCAATCACTAATAATAATAGTATTATTACTTCATTCACTATGGAGCTAATGCTTTGACGGCCATCTTCAAACCGGCAGAACAATCCTCAGGATTATATATCCCAATGTAATAGCTATAACCATAAGGAAGCCGGATTCTATCATTACCGGAGTCATACTCTTTTGCTCCATCGTTTGCTTTACATGTTTCATAACCGGTTCTATTGACCACCCATAAACCGCTTTCCTGATCATCGTATCTGAATACTGCAATGCAACACCAAAATTATATCAATAAATCTATTGTGTTAGAAAGATTTAGACTCTTAACTAAAGTTGGGTCGATGGACCAAAATAAGTCAGCTAAACCAACTGGCTCTCATTAGGGTTGATATTTATCTATCCCTACCTTAGTCTATAGTAATCGATTAAAATTATGCCACTAAACTATGAATATATTGTTTACTCGATCACATAATTACTAGAATTTTTTTAAAAATATTTTGATACATACCAAGAATATCACCAGCGTAAAAGGTTTTGCCTCGTGTCCAAGTGTCCATTGGAATAACCGGGTCCCAGCCGTCCTTGCCTCCGACAATGTATGTGGCCGGGCGCCTCCAGGCATGGGTCATGTTGGTTGCTAGAAACAAGCATAAGACCGTCATGAGAATAGTCATTGGAACCGTAGCTAAAACATAAGAAACGACTCCAGAGGATCGAGCCATTTGGATCAAAGGTTAAAATATTTTTGGTGAAGTAGCCAACACCTTTGTGTTTATATTTATATAGATTGTTAATACAGATGTATTTTCCCTAATTTCCATAATTGTGTGGTCTTTATTATTGAGGAGAGATGCATGTCTATATACATGGTTATATTAAGAAATAGAAATTATATTTAGGGTTTTATATGGTAGTCCATGTTACAATTTTGTTAAGTTAAACCTTAGTCAAACGATATTGTTTTTTTAAGGAATTTCTGGACTATATATTTTTACTGAATTTGGAAATTCAAAGGTTTATGTTCAATTCTTTGTCAAAATAATGTGATATTCTTTACGTGATAAACCCAATATTATTTAGTCAATGGATTTGTAATACAAGTTATCGATTAAGAAAGTTTTGTGTTATTGGTTTGATTTATAAATCTCCAAAGATTTAGAAATATTTGTTATTTGATTTGTAAATTTTATAAGATTTACAAATTTTTGCAAATAAGGTGGTTTTACGTCGGATTTGAATCTTTGTATTTTAAACATTAAAATCCTTCCAAATCCACTATAAAATCAAATCCATAGATAAATCCGTAGGATTGAATAACGTGTGATTTTAATTAGTATTTATAAATCATAGAACCAATAACACCACATTTTGATATGGATTTTATGAGTAACTTGGAATATATTTGTTTGAATACTCGGTTTGATTCGAGTTGGACCCATTATTCTGACTTTTAGTGTCAATCACGCAGTGTAAAAACTAAAAACAAAAGAAATGTCATCAATTATTTCTCGGGAAAACGGTCATTTTAAACCTGACCTTTACGTTTTGCGCCAATTTAAATACAACCTTTTGTCTGAGCCAATTAAGTTATGAACTTGTGTTGACTGAACAAAATTAGATATAAAATTAGTCAACTGTGAATTCCGTTTATTAGGCGTAAATCACCGTTTACTGTTGCCGTTTGTGTTAAACGACTGAGTTTTTGATAAACAAAATCCTAACATTGAAATAGAAGATGCTAAAACTAAGGCTAAGGATTGCATTAGGTATTTAGCTACATGAGATCAGCATGAGGTAGATCTTCATGATAATTGTTTTTGTGTGGACATGAATCTGAAAACATGTGGATGTGGAAAGTGACAATTGATTGGGATACCATGTCCTCATGCTACTTGTGTTATCACTGCAAAGAAAGAACATGTTATGGATTATGTCTCTCACTTTTACACAACTGCAACTTGGAGAAACACCTATAAGGAGAGTATTCAACCTGTAAAAAGTGAGATAAAGTGGCTTCCTCAGAATAGGGTTAGGTGTCTTACCACCTGGACATAGAAAAGGCAATCCTGGTAGACCATCTAGCCATGCTAGGAGAAAGTCACAGTTTGAAACTGCTTCTTCATCTTCAAGCAAGACCAAGTTGCCTCGTGGTAAACTTGTAATGACATGTTCAAATTGTAAACAAGAAAGACATAACAAGCTCAGTTGTTCTCATCGGACTGTCCCTCCACCAGCAAAGAGGCCAAGGGGAAGACCAAAAAAGATCCAGGTTTATTTTGATTCACTCTTGTTATCTTTTTTTTACTTGTTGTTTCAATGTATCATTTGAAATATTTTTGCTTGATTTCATCACAGGAAAACACTCAGGATTTATCCCAAATGGCAACATCACAAGGATCACAAGTCCCATTCTCACAAGGATCACACATCGGACCCTCACAAAGATCACAAAGACCTACATGATTTCACCTATTGTCCTCTCTTTCAAATGTTAAACTCTGTCTCTTTCTTTGTTAACTATGTTTCTTTCTTTGCTTCAAAACAATTTATGTATTTTCTTTGTTTTAAACTATGTCTTTGTTTTTGTTTCAACCTATGTCTCTGTTTTTGTTTCTTTGCTTGTTATGTCTCTTATGTTTTTTGCAATACTATTGACCAAATCACAAATAAAACACATGAACTCATAAATATCATAAACTCATAAACTCTTCCAAACAACATAAACTCATAAACAATTAAACTCTTCCAAACAACATAAACCCCAAATCAGAAGAGGCACATACATACACAAACGGATTTAGTGATCAGTTTCCACTTCATCACTTTGGTCTTGCTCCACATTACCTCTTCTTTCAAGTCATAAATCACATCTTTTAGATCTTCAATCTCTGATTTCACCTTGTCCAATTCAGTCTCAATGTTACCGACTTTCGGCAAAGCATCTTCAAGCTCTTCACGCATCGATTCTTCGACCCATTTTAAAAGATGATCCTTGTAATAGTACAACAAGAACAACAACAACAAAAATCAGATTTCTCAAAGAGCAAGTAAAATTGAGAACAAAAATTAAGGAAGTGCTTACATCTAACTTTGTCACACAACGGTAAAAAGGACGACCAGGATTCTCTTGTGTCTTCGACGTATACAAATTAACATCATTACCACAATTACACTTTGATGGAAACCCACGTTCGTGTTTTGTTCCTTTTGGTTTCAGAAACATTTTTTGTGAATTTGAGTTCATCTTGGTAATCTACTGAGGACAATCGATCGAGATAGAGTAGAAGGAAGAAGAATTGATTTCCAGAGAGCTCGACGAAGGAGAAGATAAATGAGAGAGATGTGAGAAATTAGGGATTTGAGAAGAAGAATTGGAGATTTTTGGCTCTTTAAGCTCGACGAAGGAGAAGACTTAAACTCAGTCGTTTAACACAAACGACAACAGTAAACGGCGATTTACGCCTAATAAACGGAATTCACAGTTGACTAATTTTATATCTAATTTTGTTCAGTCAACACAAGTTCATAGCTTAATTGGCTCAGACAAAAGGTTGTATTTAAATTGGCGCAAAACGTAAAAGTGAGGTTTAAAATGACCGTTTTCCATTATTTCTCCGGTTAACTCTTGACTTGAAATCGTTGACAAAAATATAAAGAAAAAAAAAACAAAAATACTCTCTTCTTGACTTGAAAAAACCCCTAATCCAATTCAACTTTACGAATCGTTTCGACAATGTCGGTAAGCATTCTCTCTATCCCAAATCGGCGTTTTTTCTTAGATTCGGATCCCAAGTCTGTGTTTCGGATTTCGCTATTTTCAGATCTTTTTACAAAGAAATTGCGTTTCTTTTACTCTTCCCATGAATGTGGCTAAAGTGTTGTACTGAAGAATTCAGATTTCTGCTAGCATTTTTGGTTGATCGCACCAACTTTACTGTTTCCTTGATCCTATGATTTCGAATTATGAAATCTGAGATCCCTTTACTGTGTCGGTTACTTAAGAAAGCCAAAAAAAAAAAAAAAAATACAGAAACTTTTGAATCTATAGTTTCCAGGTTTTTATTTTAATCTATAGTCCTTTGATTCATAGTATCAATCATTTGAAAAGTTTAATCTATAGTCACTTGAAAAGTTTTGTCTTTGGCTTTGTATTCTTGAATTTATCTTGACAGGGTTCTTTCAGTCATTTGGATCAAACTCAGCACAACATGATCCTAATGGATTCACAGTCAATTGCCTCACCTGTAAGAAACAAAGTTTATGACAGTGAATGGATGTTGGAACTAAACATAGAGGTCTTGATTTGATACATTATGCTACTTTGTTGCAGGTGAAAACTGTGAAGATTAGTAATGTATCACTAGCTGTATCGAAGAAAGATGTCCAAGAGTTCTTTTCTTTCTCGGGTGACATTCAATACGTCGAGATGCGAAGGTAAATAAAAAGGTTGTGATTATCTTCTTGTAAAGATCATCTTTTTACCAACATGTAATGTTGTTAAATCACGTATATCACAGTGAGACGCAAGAATCTCAAGTTGCGTTTGTTACTTTTAAAGATCCACAAGGCGCAGAAACCGCAATGCTCTTAACGGTATTTCTAATGGTTGCTTTAACGTGTCTTCATGAATTACGGGCTTACAGTTTAATTTTTTTTCCCTCCAGGGAGCTGTCATTGCGGATCTTCGTGTCAGTATTACTCCTGCTGTGAACTACAAGCTACCACCAGAAGCCCTTGTGCTTGACTCGGTAAAGCCAGCCCAAAAAAAAACAATCTTTGCTTTATCGGTTAGTGTCACTTCTCATGTTGTTTCCGGTCTGCAACAGGAAAATTCGTATAACGGTTTCACTGTCAAGAAAGCGGAAGACGTGGTAAACATAATGGTGGAAAGGGGTTACGCTCTTGGAAAAGACGCGATGGAGCAAGCCAAAGCATTTGACGAAAGACACAACTTGATATCAAACGCTTCAGCAACCATAGCCTCGCTTGACACTAAGATGGGTCTGAGCGAAAAGCTAAGCATAGGAACAAACGTGGTAAACGAGAAGTGGAGAGAGATGGACGAGCGATATCAAGTCAAGGAGATAACGAAATCCGCTTTAGCAGCTGCAGAAGAGAAAGCAATCATCGCAGGAACAGCTTTAATGGCAAACCCTTATGTATCAAGCGGAGCTTCGTGGTTTTCAAACGCGTTTGGTGCAGTTACGAAAGCGGTTAAAGAGAAAGTTGAGAATGGTGAAGGAAGAAAAGAGATTATCCAACTTGGTGATACCTCACCTAAAGCTCCTGCTGTTGTTCCTGTTAGTTCAGTCGACGCAGATTTCACAAAACCGAGTTTTTAAAACTTTGCATCACAAAAACTCAAATTCTTTGATAGTTTTGCACAGTGCATATGCTTTTAAAAGGTGTTATTGTGTTACATTCAACTTTTGACAAAGATATTAGGTTCAAGAAATAAGCAAATGACTCAAGAACTGAGTTGAAGAAACCTCTTTGCCATTGGATGAGTAGCGTCGGAAAGCTCGTTAGGTTTAAGAACTTCGACGATCTCTCCATCGACAACAAGACAAACGATATTGGCAACTCGTTGAATCTGCTTGATACTATGAGACACAATCACGGTCGTAATCCCTCTCTGTTTCTTCAGTTTCATTATAACTTCCTCAATGTTCTCAGTCGAAATTGGATCCAACGCGCTTGTTGGCTCATCAAGCAGTAACACCTCAGGCTCGTTGGCTAACGTCCTCGCAAGCGCTACTCGTTGCGCTTGACCAACAGATAACTCTGAACCAGTCTTCTTCGCAAAGGAAGCATCTAAGTCCGCAAGACTTAACAGACTATAAACCTCTTCTTCACTTAGCTTCTCTCCTCTCAAATTCGGACCATATCTCACATTATCCGCAACAGTCCCTATAACCACCAAAACATATCAAAAGCTAGAGGTGGAAAAAATACCCGGAATCAAAAACCCGAACTGGAACCGACTCAGAATTACTTAAACCAAATCCTAACCGACTTTTCGAAAATACGTGATGGGTCCTATGTGCTTAGAACCAGAATCAGAATCGAATCCGAACCAAACGGATACCCGAAATACCCTAAACATAAATTTCCAGGCCTATCGAGAACTATGGTTCCAAATTCCACAATCAACCTATGAGACTACTTCATTGTAATCATATACGAAACGATCTGCGAATTTTGATTTACCTTCGAAGAGAACGGGAAGCTGAAAAAGCATTCCGACTCTACGACGGAGAGTGACGACATCGATGTTCGTAATGTCTTGTCCGTCCAAGAAGACGGTTGTCTCCGATGGCTCCCAGAGACGGTTCAGAGATCTCAAAAACGTTGACTTTCCGCTTCCACTAGGACCTATCACTCCGACGATCATACCTTTCGGTATATCTATCGAAATTCCTTTCAAGATCCGAGTTCCATCATCGGAGACTCGAGTCAGATCTCTTACACGAATCTTTGGTTCTTGACTAGACAATTCGTCAACGTTTAACAGATGCTCATGTAACAACCCATCGGATAAGCCAGACGAAACCAATGTCATGGCTTTGAGTTTTCAGTTTTGATGATTGTCCAGATTATTAAAGCTGAGTCCTTTAAGAGCAAATGTGATCCAGAGATTAGGAATCAGTCCAATTGTGATATTGACATTTGAATATTCTTCTTCCACTGACAATAATAATACAGCCAAATTGAAAAATCTGAAAACCAATCTCCAAAAACCTCAAAAACCTTTAATGTTAATTTATCTTTAAAAATTGTATCTTCTCAAGATGAAATCTTCAG
Source organism: Draba incana (assembly GCA_963576765.1). Lineage (NCBI taxonomy): Eukaryota > Viridiplantae > Streptophyta > Magnoliopsida > Brassicales > Brassicaceae > Draba > Draba incana. The sequence goes on along the minus strand of OY755215.1, from coordinate 8,520,171 downwards.
TTCAGGTCTCCAATAATTTTTTCAGCAAATTTAAAGCCCAGGAGAACGAAAGTTATTATTAAGTTTTAACATCACCAGATTCAAATTGAGAAGATACCATTTACACAAATTGTAATCGATTTCAATTTAAAAAAAAAAAAAAACCTTATCTTTAAAACGATCATATGATTGAATAAAGTATTGTTATATGCCTCTATTCAGTTCAGGTCTCCATACTTTTCCGCATGATTTATATCTCGGAAGAACGAAAGTTATGAATTTGATCATCATCAAGAGGCATATATATGTATACATAAGTCTATAATGATTTCGAAAGAAAAAAAATTAAAAACAACAAAACGAAAAACTAACACTAGTCTGAATTTCGAAGAATCGAGATAATAAGATGCTAAAACAACGCAAGGAATTTATATTGTGTGATCAATCAATGAGTAATAATATTTATAGACATTGGAGGAGGAGGAGGGGGTCTCAAGAATTGAGAAATTAAACCCTATTAAAACGAACCTTTCTCATTAAGGCCAAGCCCATTATTCATATCTTACAGTTTTTTTTTTTTGTGTGCACAACATATCTTCCTTTCTTATTTACTAGACATGGGCGTTCGGGTAACCATTCGGATTTCGGTTCGGTTAATTCGGTTATCGGGTTTTTGGTTTTAGGAATATAATACCCATTCGGGTATTTTAAAAATTTGGTTCGGTTTCGGTTCGGTTAGTGCCGGTTTCGGATTCGGTTTCGGTTTCGGTTATCCGAGATATTCATAATTACGTAAAATTTCCCAATTTTGGTTCGATTTAATTATTTTTAACTCGAGTTATCCGTAAATGATAAAAAGAAATTGAAATTTTCAAATAATACACCTAACTAAATTTATTATTTTTAGCCAAATATACCTATACTTTTCGAGTTGACCAAAAATAACTTAAAAAACTATAAAATTTTGCCTAAAGTATATGAACATATCCTATCTTATATCTAGATATATGTAGGTTAATTTTATGTTTCGGGTATTTCGGTTATCCGTTTAGTTTTCGGTTCGGTTCGGTTCGGGTTCGGGTTCGGTTTTTCGGTTTTAGATATTTAGAACCCATTCGGTTATTTTATAAAATTGGGTTCGGTTCGGTTCGGGTAATTTTGGGTCAGGTTCGGTTTGGTTTTTCGGTTTCGTATTTTTTGCCCACCCCTATTATTTACTCTTTTCGGCACTGTAACATTGCCCGGGTGAAAATAATATTTTTGAATCCAGAGCCTACTTTATTTTGTTCACTAGAATAATACCCTCGCGATGCGAGAATTATTTGAGTTACGGTAAATAGTTATGTTTTAAAAATACACTTGATATATGTAAATATGGTTTCAATCATTAAACTATTTGATATAATAACTAACTCATGCTTACATATTTTAATGACTCTTTTTTATGTTATGTTGTAAATTTTAAACATGTAAAAACATATCATTAACCAATTTTTCTTTATCTTTGCTTTCTCGTTGATCTAGTTCATTCATGTCAATTATTTTGTATTCTTCATAGATATACATATGTTAAATTTCTTCTTATATATAACGATATAAACATGGTTGTTTCTATTTTTAGTTATATAGTTTGTTGTTTTTATTTGCCTAAATTTTGTTTTCTGTAACTAAATATAACTATTTGTATTGAGGTTTTGTGCAATTTGTAAAATTACTTTATGCTTGTGTTTTTTTCCATTTTTATTTCTTACTTTTTGAGTAATTAACAATTTTAATATTGAAATACTTACATATTTAAATAGTTGACATGTGTTAAAATCTAATCGGCTACTTATACACGTGTCGCGATCTCGTGAGTTACAATTTTGCGAACTCTCCTTTATATAATAAGATTATAAAAAAAGTTATACAAACAGAGATCAATGTTTTGAAAACCGAACCGGGTACCGATAGAGTTAACCCGGTTATTGAACCGCCAAAAACCCGCAAACCGGCGATCCAATCGAACCGTTTCGAACCGGATTTAAACCAAATTTACTATTTTATTAATCAAATTAATTTTCGTTTTATTTTCTTTTCTTTTTAAGTAGGGTTTTCTAACGTAAACAAAAAAATATAGTTTATAAATGAGTAATAACGTTTGCACTTTTTCTAAGTACATTTATTTTTCCAATTTTCTTCGAGTTTTAGAACCAAAAACTCAACAATCAACACTATAAAATCAAACGTATTAGAGAAATCATAGATATGTTCTTTTAACTCCTTGATTAAATCACCAAAATAGTGGAAACGATTAGTTTTTAATATTTATGATAGTTAACTTATGTGTATTATTTATTTAAGTTTTCTAAACTAATCAAATTATTCAAATGATTTGTTTAATATTAAAAGTGTAATATCATCAAATCCGGATAAAACCGGGCGAACCACGTTGACTCAACCCAAATGTTTCTCCGGTTCAATTTTAAAAATATTGATAGAGATCAATTAACTATTTTTATTTAGCTAATACGTATATGGGACATAGATATTTGACATGAGCGGTATTATATTACAATCCTATCTCTTAAAGTTGTTCCAGAAAAATTGGAGAATCATAAGAGTTGAGCAAAATATATTTCTTCATGCTTTCATATACACACAGAACAAAAGTTTTGAGGCTAATTTTCCAAAAACTCAATCAGGTTTCTGGTCAATGCTTGCTATTGATTTGAAGCAAGCAATCTCATCTGCTTTGTCAGAATCTCAAGACTCCTAGACTTCTCTGGAGTAAGCTGTCCAATGTCAAACTCATCTGATTTCTCCATTTCTTCATCTATCAGCTCGAGTATACGGCTCTTGTCTAATTCCATCTTTCCATCCGCCTCCTCCTCCAAAGTCGAATCATCGTTTCCTTTCTTCACATCGTTCTCCTGCTTCTTCTTCTTATTCTTCGAAGGACTCAACAACAAAATCTTTTCCCATGCTCCATCATCGTATAAATCAGGTATGATCAATGGTACATGATTCTCATCTAAGCAGAATTTCAATATATCCGGGTTTCTCAAGAAATCGTTTATGTCGTTCGAGCTTGACTTTGATGTTTCGTCTGATGGTGGTTGGTACGTCACTAAAGGAAGGCCAGTTGAGTTTAGTTCTCCTTCATCGGTAACTTCTTCGAAAATCTTTGCTCCTTCTGTCTTTCGCCAATTGTTTTCCTTCTTCGGTTGAAGCAACTGAATTAAGAGACTTGGATTTTGCATAACCATTACCAAAAAAGAAAGCATCCCTTGTTGACTCTCTTCCATTCCTTGAACTCTATCTTTCAAGTTTAACAATTTCGTGTCCGTGATCTCTTGGTACTGCCTGACTTTGATCAACTCCTGCGCCAACGCGTTCTTATCTCCTTTCAAAATATCAACTTCTTTCCACAATCTACTCTTCTCGGGCTCTTCCGTTGTGCTTTCTTCCTGTTTGTAACCGCTTTTGCTCTGGTCATTGCTTTGAACATTCTTCCTCCGGGTAACATTCTTTAGTAAATCCTTTTGACCTCTGACAAACCCGTCACTCGCAAACTCCCAACGATCTGCATCGACTTTTCTAAAACCCTGAAAACAAAAATCACAAAACTTTACTCTATCTTATCCAAGAATCAGAGAGAGACCGAATACGCCAGATAGATCAAAACCAAACTTTCATTATATTGACAATTACTTGAGTAAAAGAGTCTTCAAGAAGTGACTAGTACTATCTCTTAAAGCTATCAACTTTTCTTAAACCCTGAAAACAACATCACAAACTTTTTACTCTATATCCAAGAATCAGGCACGTCTACACAGATTGATCAACAAAATTCACACTACACTAACAATTAATCAAGCAAAAGACTCTTCAAGAAGTGATCTTTAAAATCTGTTCCAGATAAATTAGAGAATCATCTAACCAAAATATCAATTTTCTCCAAAACCTAACAAAATTCCACACAGAACAAATCGAAATCTATAAAGAAACAACACAATTTGAGCAATTCAACACAAGAACATATAATAATCTCCGATTCTGATAAGAGCCAGTTCGAGAGGAGAAAGACTAACGTAGATATTGAGTTGACGAACAAAGCTAGAGAAATTGCTGTGCTTGAAGTATTTGGGTAAAAGTTGAACAGAGAAGACGGTCGTATCCGAGATAACGAAGGTGTTATCTCCGTTTCGACTCCAAGAGATTATGGAATCAGAAGAAGAATCGTCAACCATATCGTAGCATTTCTTCAAGAACGGCGCAATTGAAGAAGAACCACCACCGTCCGCCGATTTCACCATACCTCGAGAAAATTAAAAACCAATTCCGAACTAGATCGATAACAAAAGGAGGAAAATCTGGAAAACCTGAGCGAGAATGCTGATCATGGCGAAAATCTCTCTATCGCGGTTTGCTTTTCCTGGGAACTTTCGTTTCTCGGGAAAAAAACAAACAAATGAGGAAGACGAAACGAAACCACGAGACAGAGATATAAATTGGGCCTTAAAAATCCAAATATATGGGCCTTCTTAGCCCATTAATGAAACGAGAGAAGAAAGACATGCATCCAAGTTTGAATGGTGAAGCAGCATAATGCGGTCGACATGGGTGGCATATTCATCAAAATGAACATTTGTTTAACATCTTCATTCATATTTTTCATTCTCTCCCTCCCCTTGTTCTTCGTAGCTTTCTTTCAAAGAGGCAATAGGCGATAGATAACGAATTCCCCGATCCGCATTTTATTTGATTCATTTTACAAATCAATTCGTCATGGCGAAAAAGCTCGGTTTCGTGGTCATTCTATCAATTTGTCTCTTGATGATCGAATTTGGGATTTAGGGTAGAGTGGCGAAGAAGAAGAAGGCGATTGAAACTTGTGCGCAGGGCAAGGGATTGTTCGTTCGTTTACATCAAAAGGAAATTTCAAGGAAGAGAGGATTGTCATATATCGCACGGTTTAGATATTTTTAAGTCTTTTGGTTTTTTTTTTTTTTTTTTTTTAACAAAGTCTTTTGGTTCAATCTCTGTGCTCTATACCAAACATTTACGAAAATGTGAATAAAATTAGACAAATCAGATAGTTGTAATTTTATGCAAAGTTATATGACCAGAAAACCAATATCAAGTGTTAAAATTAAAGTTTGTTATAAAATCGTCTAGTAGTTAATGTTATCCTATTCAATAAAAATCGCCGTAGCTCAATGGTAGAAAAAGATCTTCATTTTTGTAAAATCTAAAAAAAATTTGAAAAACAAAAACGATGTCGTTTAGATAACCGAAAAAATTGGACCACGTCAAACGGTCAAAGTTGGAGATTTAAATGATTTTTTCCCTATAAATTAATATCAAGTTTAGCTATTTAGAGAAAAATACTACTTCTTTTAAATATTTCTCATAAATTTTTTAAAAATTTTCCATGTAACTCTCTAAACTATTTCTACTTCTTTTAAATTACTTCTACATTTAAAAGGAAAAAAATAAAGGTGGGATAAAAGAAAAATAGAATGCCACAACACAAGCCATGGCTCCACTCAAGACCGATTCTATGCACATACAAGCAGTTTGGCCGCTAGAAATTTCAATTGGTGTTCGAGTTCAATTCTTTTCATTCGGTTTTAAATTTTAATATTAATTCTCATGACAATGACATAGATCAAATGTTAACCGAGATAACAAAATGGGATTTGTTATCCCAAAAATCCACCGACCTTTAGTTCTAAAAGGAATGAGATTGGTCGAAGATCTGATCAAGATGTGCCTAATCCGAGACTAGTATGGTATTTAGTGAGTTTAAAGAGAGTACGAATAAGTGTTTTCATAGTGGGTTGGAACTTGGAACTCTTCGAAAACGCATATGGTTTGGAGAACTATTGGGCCATATATGTGGGTTTGTGTAGATGCATTTACTTGGGCCTTAAGTTCAGATGGTGTATTAGGTTAGCTACATGATTCTCTTGTATAAAAGGCATAGCCTCTGTAAACATTAACGATCAAGTCAATAGAATATACAATTCTACATGGTATCAGAGCTTGCCGCTATGACTGACGAGAAAGCTTCCGACAAAGGAGAAGAGAAAGTGGGAGATGGTGTGTCCGTCTCTCCATACACGCTGTATGCGTCTGACAACCCAGGTTCGATGATAACCTCGGTGCGTTTGAATGGTGAAAATTACAACGAGTGGTCTTCGGAGATGCTTAATGCTCTTCAGGCCAAAAAGAAGATGGGTTTTATTAATGGAACTTTGAAGAAACCGATGGAATCAAGTCAAGACCTAGAGAATTGGTTGGTGGTTAACTCGATGATTGTTGGTTGGATACGAGCATCTATTGAGCCAAAAGTGAAGTCCACGGTAACCTATATCTCGGATGCTCATCAACTCTGGGAGAACCTGAAGCAGCGGTTCTCGGTTGGGAATAAGGTGAGAGTGCACCTTATTAAAACCAAGCTTGCCTCGTGTAGACAAGATGGGATGTCAGTCTTAGATTATTTTGGGAAGCTGTCTTCCTTGTGGGAAGAATTGCAGATGTATCAGCCGATACATGTATGTTCATGTGGAGCTGCGGGCGCTATGGCGAATGAAAGAGAAGAAGAAAAGATACACCAGTTTGTGATGGGTCTTGATGACTCGAGATTCGGAGGGATTTGTACCAACATAATCGGTACCGATCCTCTTCTATCTCTTGGTGAGATTTACAACAAAATCATAAGGGAAGAGCAAAGACTTGCCTCAGCTCGTGGACGAGATCAGCAAGAGGTGGTCGGATTTGTGGCTCGGCATGACACAGGAGTCTCTCGGCGTGAGCAACAACCTGAAGCAGCGAGTCGAAACGATGCTCACATCCGATCGGAGAACACAATTCTTCGGTCCAGGATGCTTTGCTCTCATTGTGGAAGAACAGGACACGACAAAAGAGATTGTTGGCAGATTGTCGGGTATCCTGAATGGTATTCGGAGCGCAATGCAGGTCGTGGGCAGAGTGTTGGCAGTCGTGGAAGAGGCGGAAGAGGTTTCGGCGGTCGTGGTCGTGGTCAAGCCGTGGTTGCTCATGTGCATGCTACTACCTCTAACCCATCACCGGTTCCTGAGCTTACTTCTGATCAATGGAAGGTGCTTACTCAAATGATTCAAGAGAAGTCTGGAACAAGCGGTAAAGATAAACTGTCTGGTAAGAACGTACTTGGTGATGTAATTCTCGACACAGGTGCCTCACATCACATGACTGGATTTTCGTCGTTGTTGACAAATATGGAAGAGATGCCGCCGTGTTCTGTGGCTTTTGCTGATGGTGGAAAGTCATTTGCTGCGAACATGGGGTCTTTTAAGCTTTCGGATAAAATCACATTGCCGAATATGCTTTATGTGCCTGATTTGAATTGCACGTTGATTTCCGTTGCAAAATTGTTAAAGCAGGTCAATTGTTTTGCCATGTTCACTGACACGATATGCGTTTTGCAGGACCGTTTTTCGAGGACTTTGATTGGAGCAGGTGAAGAGCGTGATGGTGTGTATTACTTCACGGATGTGGTTTCAGCAAAGAGTCATCGAGTGGTTGGTCCTTCTGATCGTGATTTAAAGAAATTCTTTAAAGAAATTCACGGATGTGGTGCGGTGTATTTTTTGACCATTGTTGATGATTTTTGTAGAGCGGTATGGACGTATCTTTTGCTCGAAAAATCAGAAGTAAAAGATGTTTTAAAGAAATTCTTTGCGTACACGGAAAGGCAGTTTAGCAAGCTAGTTAAGACGGTGCGTAGTGACAATGGTACCGAGTTCATGGTTCTTTCATCTTATTTCAAAGATCATGGAATCATTCATCAAACCTCGTGTGTTGCAACACCACAGCAAAATGGAAGGGTGGAGAGAAAGCATAGGCATATTCTCAACGTTTCTCGGGCTCTTATGATTCAAGCTAGTCTTCCAATCAAATTTTGGGGAGAAGCCATTTTAACTGCTGCGTATTTGATAAATCGAACTCCATCTTCACTTCTTCAGGGAAGATGCCCATACGAGATTCTACATGGTGTAAAACCAGATTACAATCACCTCAAGGTCTTCGGTTCAGCTTGTTATGCGCATCGAATGGCTAGAGACAAGGATAAATTTGGTCAAAGGAGTAGGTTGTGTGTTTTCGTTGGCTATCCTTTTGGAAAGAAGGGATGGAAAGTTTATGATATCGAGAGGAATGTTTTTAGTTTCAAGAGATGTTGTGTTCCAAGAGGATGTTTTCCCATTTGCTGAACCAAATCTCTCCACTTCTATCTCTCCGACGTCATTGTCACAAGTGCAAACTTGTGATGATGATTGGACGCCGATCACCAGGGGGAGCAATGATGTGCCTTCTCCTGTCTCCGTACCTCCTCCTACGGTTGATACACCAGAAGAATCGCCGAGTTTGGTTCAGGTTACGGACCATTCATTGTCATCTGACGATCTTGTGACGACATTGCCAAGCATAGTTTCCACACCGGAGCCAGAACAATCGTCTTTCCCCACGGTTGAAAATGTAGACTCAGCTCCACCTATTGATTCTCCTGAGCCTCTTGGACGAGGTCAACGACAAAAGACCAAGTCTGTGGTTTTGACCGACTATGTTCTTTACAACACCACCACTGACTCTAATACACATCACGCTCTTCCACTCTCCACATCTCAGTCTTCGTCAAATGCTCCAGGTAATTCTTTGTATCCTCTGTCTGACTTTATATCAAATGAAAATTTTTCTCCAGGACATCGCACTACAAGAAAAATGGGAAATTACCAACGGATGAATTTCCAACGGATAAATCCGTTGGAAAGTTTTCCAACGGTTTACCAACGGATTAGAAACGGAAAGAGAATCCGTTGGAAATCCGTTGGAAATTTCCAACGACCGAATCCGTTGGAAAATTTTCCAACGGATTTTCGTTGGAATGTCGTTAGAAACTATTAAAAAGTTTTTTAAATAATTAAAAAATATGTTTCGTTGGAAACTAGTTGGAAAATTAAACCGTTGTTGATTTCCAACGGATTTCCGTTGGAATGGCGTTAGAAACTTTAAAAAAATTTAAAATAATTAAAAAATATGTTTCGTTGGAAACTAGTTGGAAAATTAAACATATGTTGATTTCCAACGGATTTCCGTTGGAATTGATTTTGTATATATATAACTAAACCCATTAGTTTTCATTCTTTTACACTTTCCACTATACTTTTAAAACTTGTTTCTCAACAATATTTTCTTAAAATAGGTTTTCGGATGTCGTCGATGAATAATATTGTGATTTCCCGGGCGTGGATGTACAATAAATGGGATCCTGTCAGTAACACAAACACAAGGGAATTCAACCAGGGGCTAAGAGATTTCATATCATTTGCTTCCAATCAACCGCTCCCACAAGAAACTGGTTTGATGTGCTGTCCTTGTGTCAATTGCAAGAATGATGAAATTTTAGAGGTTAGTGTAGTAGGGAAGCATTTATATAGAAACGGCTTTATGCAGTGTTACTACTATTGGTTGTCTCATGGGGAAAGTCTAGGTGGAGGTAGTATTAGTGGAACTGTAGAACTGGTCGGACGGCGTAGACGTAGGAGAAAGGCGGGTGTTGAGTATGTATCCGGATCAGATATACAGTCCAATGTGGTCTCGGAAACAATGGAGACAGAGGCCATAGGGACGATAGAAATGGTGAATGAAGTGTTTCGGGAAGCCGGGATAGATAACATGGACACAAATATAAGTGAGGATCAACCAACTGGTGAAGCAAGAAGGTTTTTTGAAATGTTAAACGCAGCGAATCGTCCTATATATGAAGGTTGTAAAGAAGGTCATTCTGCTCTATCAGCTGCAACTAGGATGATGGCCATAAAGACTGATAACAATTTGAGCGAGTATTGTGTGGATCAAATACTTGAATTTGTCAAAGATTACTTACCGGAGGGTAACTTGGCACCAGAGACATATGACGAGGTCGAAAGGTTGGTTGGTGGGATGGGTATGCCTTGTGAAGTGATAGATGTGTGTAGGGACAACTGCATGATCTACTGGGGTACTGACATGAATAGGTCGAGTTGTAAAATTTGTCATAAGGAAAGGTATCAGGCTACTGGAGGGAAAGCCAAAGTGCCGTTTAAGCGTATGTGGTATTTACCAATAGCGCCTAGGCTAAAGAGATTATACCAAGCAGAAGTTACGGCGGAAGCGATGAGATGGCATGCAGAGCACAACCCGGAAAGGGAAATTAGCCATCCATCGGATGCAAAAGCGTGGAAGCACTTTAACGCGTTACATTCGAGTTTCGCCCGTGAGAGTCGAAACGTCTATTTGGGATTATGCACAGATGGGTTCAATCCATTTGGGAAGACGGGAAGAAAGTACTCGTTGTGGCCAGTTATTGTGACGCCTTACAACTTGCCACCGTCATTGTGTATGAAGCGAGAATATCTTTATCTTTCTGTTATCATTCCTGGACCTGATCATCCAAAGCGATCCCTAGATATTTTTCTACAGCCGCTAGTTCAAGAGTTACAACTTCTATGGTCTGAAGGTGTAGAAGCGTTCGATGTGTCTAGGTCACAGAATTTTCAAATGAGAGCGGTGTTGTTGTGGATTATTAGCGATTTTCCAGCATATGGGATGTTGTCCGGGTGGACAACACACGGAAAGTTGGCGTGTCCATATTGTGGGGACAAAACTGATTCTTTTCAGCTCCAACATGGCCGGAAAACGTGTTGGTTTGATTGTCATAGAAGGTTTCTTGATAGGCGACATCCTTACCGTAAAAACAAAAGGTTGTTCAGGAAAAAAAGAGCAGTACCAGAGGCACCACCGCCAGAGTTAAGTGGGGAAGCCCTCCTTCACCAGTTAAACCAGCAACAGGTAGAACAGACGGCAGATTGTGGAGGAAACAACCATAAGAAAGCATCCGGTTACGGTGACAAATACCATTGGCACAAGAAGAGCATCTTCTGGGATCTCCCTTACTGGAAGGATCATTTGCTATGACATAATGTAGATGTTATGCATGTCGAAAAGAATTTTTTTGACAACATCATCAACACCGTGCTCAATGTTCAAGGGAAGACAAAGGATAACTTGAAGAGTCGGTTAGATCTCCCAGAATTGTGTTGTTGGGAAAGTCTTCATGTACAAGATGATGTGGGTCCAATACCCTCATACAGACTAGATGGCGATGGAAAGGCGGAATTCTTTGAATGGTTGAGGTTTTGTGTGAAGTACCCAGATGGATATGCATCAAACATTTCGAACTCCGTGGACTCTCACGCCGGACGATTGGCTGGGATGAAGAGCCATGACTGTCATGTGTTTATGGAGCGACTACTGCCTATGGCTTTTACACATCTTTTACAAAAAGATGTCCATGAGGCAATAGCCGGTGTTGGTGCATTTTTCCGTGATCTTTGCAGTAGAACACATACTGAAGCAGGTGTCAATCATTTGAAAGAAAGAACACCAATCATTCTTTGCAACATGGAGAAGATTTTCCCCCCGTCGTTCTTTGATGTTATGGAACATTTACCAATACATCTACCTCGTGAGCTCGAGCTTGGAGGCCCAGTTCAGTATCGATGGATGTACCCGTTCGAACGCTACATGTTTCACCTTAAGAAAAAGGTCAAGAACCCTAGCAGGGTCGAGGGATCAATAGCGGCTCAGCAAGTCAGAGAGGAGACCACTGCATTTTCGGCGCACTACTTCCCGAGGACAGTTAAAACTAAGGCAACAAAACCAGGCCGTTACGATGATGGGGGGGAAAAGCCAGTATATCCGAGTGCAGTACCTGATATGTTTGAACAAATAGGGCGCCTTAGCGGTAAAAGGGGTGACAGATTCTTAGACACGAGGGAGCACACACACATTCATAAGTATATCATTGCGAATTGCGAGGAACTCGGTCCATTCGTAAGGTAATTCAAGTTTTTTTGGACGGATACTTATATAAACATTTTCCATAATTCCCCATCTATTAAACTGAAAGATGTATACTTGTATATTGTAGCATGTTCTGTGCTGGTATGAGGAACTTACGACCACATATAACTGACGAGGAGTTGGAAGCCTTGAAAGAAGACAAATTCAGCCTGTGGTTAAAGGGACATGTAAGTGTAGCAAGAAATGGTTCAATAAAACGATAAATTTAGTAACATGTGTATTAACGAATTTGACAAATCATTGTTGACGCAGGTATCTCATCGAATGAACTTGGGTGAAAGGTTCCCGACTTGGCTAGTTGAGTTAGCTAGAGGTCCAGGGATGCATGTATCCACTTATCCACAATATTGTACCCGTGGATATGTGTTTCAGGTTCAGGCGCCGAGTAGGATGCGAGTCACTGTGAATAATGGCGTGTTGGTTCGCGCTGGTTCAACTGAATACTATGGTATTTTGAAGGAAATCATTGAGGTTGAATACCCTGGACTAGTCAATTTGTGTTGCGTAATGTTTCGTTGCGATTGGTATAATCCCATTGACAATGTCGGTGTGAGGCATACCAAGTTCGGTGTTACAGAGGTGAATACATCAAAGAAGTTACCTGTATATGAGCCGTTCTGTACAGCTTCTCAAGTAGACCAAGTATGTTATATCCGATACCCGCGGGTTACACAAAAGAGGGATCCTTGGGTTACAGTTCAACAAATAAACCCGAGGGGAAGGGTTGTTGGGCTTACTGAGCAAGACCCCTTGCAACAACTAGCAGCCGCTGACCTATCTCTGATTGACCAATCCCTTCAAGAACCCGTTTTAGCAGATGTAGATGGACAGATCGATGTTATAGAGGATTGGGTGTCCGAAGATGACGAGCTAAGTGACTATGATTCAGATGAAGACTCCGCACCGGAACCAAATTACTCCTCTGATTCAAGTTAATGAGATATATATGTAATTTTTTATAATGTCGAAACTTATTTTACTATGAATCCCTATATTTTAATGTCGGAAATTTATTTTAAAGTTGGAAATTTATTTACTATGTCGAAACCGAAGGAAATTTAAAAACAAACCCACATGATGGAAAATATTAATGAATTTTGGAGAAAAAAAAACAGATATATTCGTTGGAAATCCGTTGGAAATGATAAATTTTCTTCCTGTTTTCCAACGGAAATCCGTTGGAAATTTTCATTTCCAACGGATTTCCAACGAATATTAAAGAAATTTCTGATTAATGAAATATTAATGAAATTTTTAGAAATAAAAAAAAAGATATTTCTGTTGGAAATACGTTGGAATTGATAATTTTATAGAAATAAAAAAAATGATATTTCCGTTGGAAATACGTTGGAATTGATCAATTTCGATAAATAAAAAACTGATATTTCCGTTGGAAATACGTTGGAAGTGATAAATTTCGATAAATAAAAAACTGATATTTCCGTTGGAAATACGTTGGAATTGGTAAATTTATAGAAATAAAAAAAGACATTTCCGTTGGAAAAACGTTGGAATTGATAATTTTCGATAAATAAAAAACTGATATTTCCGTTGGAAATACGTTGGAATTGGTATTTTCTATCGGATTTCCAACTGAGATCCGTTGGAAAATTTAATTCCCAACCGACTTCCAACGGATAGTTTCCAACGGATTTTCCAACGGATACAATTTCCAACGAATATCCGTTGCAAATACGTTGGAAAATTGGAAACTATATACACCCAATTTTTTTCTCCCATTTGCACGAACTCATTCCCCTCCTCTCACACCTACCGTCTCCCTCCTCCACTCCTCCGGCTGAAAACCATGTAAGGCTCCTTTTTAAAATTTTTTTTTTTAAAATATTGTTGTTGTTTTACTTTGTGTTTACATTATTTTGTAGTTTTAGGATCGGAATTATATGCCTTACTTTTTATGCTGGACATTACTATTAATTGAGTAAATGTTTATTTTAATATAGGGATAATAATGCATACAACACAACCGAGTGGACTCATGATGATACCGTCCTACTTCGTGATCTGCTTTTCGACGACACCATTGGCAATGTTCAAAGGAATCCTTCTACATCGACCCAAGGCCCGGCGACGTGTCCTACGTCGACCCAATTTCCGTCTTCGTCCGAACCAACCGCCGCACAGGGACTCAGTGGCTCTGGATTTTCTTGTTACAACCCCGAGACTTATATCGACCTTTATGCTGTCCTCCATGCGCCGAGTCGGGAAAACTTGACGAGACTCGATCCCGCGATCAAAACCAACCCATACGCCGAAAAGATATGGTAATTAAAAAATTAATGAACTATGAAATAATATGTTCATACTGTTACAATTTATTTATTTTGTTTACTAACTTGATGTTATTTATTTTAGGTTCGGATACTCGAACGACTTAAACAAAGTCCTTCGGAAAATCTTTTATGGGAATTGGCACGATGCATATCCGAGCTGGTCGAAAGTCCCCTTTAATGTCAGGGACGAGTGGTTTAGCAAATTGGCGGTAAGTCAAAAAAATTATTTATTTACTTTTCAATTATATATTTAATTAAAATTACTCATTTTTAATTTACTAATGGTTTTTTTTCTGGCAGCAACGGTACAACTGGGACCACCGCTACGACGAGCTGGCTCGGAAGGAATTCGAAGAATTTGGGACGAATAACCTGAAAGGCTACGTCAATTCATGGAAGGAGAAATGGTTAAAGGGCAAGCCGGCGTTTCCTGTGTGGATGGGACTTGGTATTCAACAGAAGTACATTGACTTTTGGACTTCCGAATCGTCGAAAATGAAGAGCGAGAGTTGCAAAAAAGCCAAGAAGACCGATATTGAGAACGGTAATGGCACCCATACACTTGGATCGAGTGGAATGAAGCGACTGGCCAATCAAATTGTAAGTATTTAATCACCAAACACAAGTTTCCGATTACAATTCAATTTCAATTATTTTCTATTTAATATTTATTATCTATTTCCCTATATTTCAGCACATAGAGACTGGAGCTGAGCCTGACATCGTCACTCTCCTGGAGACTTCCCGTAAGTCGAAAAAAACGGGAAAACTAGTTTCCAAAAAAGCCGAGAAGATCATTACCGATGTCAGGGCAAAAGCGGAAGAGTTAAAGTCCCAACGTGCTCAATCTCAACCCGAAGGGTCGGAACAATGCTCGAACGAGCTCACGCCCGAGGACATCCAACAACTGTACAATGAGGTATATATACGTAAATATATAGTAATAACTTTCATTTACAATTTTTATTTAATAAATCAAAATAAATATACTAACTTAATATTAATTACATACCATTGCAGACGGTTCCTGTCAAGAAGGGATATCGGTTCGGATATGGCTCATACGGAGACGACCACGGCGCAACCTCTAGGCGGACGACGCCAATTTCTCCACCAGTTGGTTATGTACCGATTCAACAATTGGAGAGTACCCAACATGAGCTCCGGCTAACTCAGGAACAATACCGCACCACTCAGGAACAATACCGCAACACTCAGCAACAATTGGTCAACCTATCTTCGCAATTCGACTGGCTTCGTGGGGTCGTTTCCGAGAAGCTGAATATCGAGGTTCCGACTTTCCCACAGACGTCGAACCCAGGAGGCGGCGGCACATTGGATGGATCTCAAGACACTTGAATGATATGTTCTTCTTTCGGTTTTTTTTCAAGAACCTTCGATCACGGTTTCGGGTTTTAAGAACAAAATTTGTGTTTTTATTGTACTTCACTTTTAATACTCTATTGAGACGTTTTAATTTTCATATTTGCGAATAATTTCGGTTTTGGGAACCAAAATTTTTTTAAAAAAAAAACAAATTCCGAGAATTTAATTTATTTGGAATTAATTTTAATAATAATAAAAATGGAAATTTCCAACTGAAATCCGTTGCTAACTCGTTGGAAAATACCAACTAAATCCGTTGGAAAGTCGTTGGAAAATACCATCTAAAATCCGTTGGTAAATCGTTGGAAAATAGCAACTAAAATCCGTTGGAAATTCGTTGGAAAATAGCAACTAAAATCCGTTGGAAATTTGCAACGAAGTTACGTTGGAAATACGTTGGACATTTCCAACGAAAAATATCTGTTGCTAAATCCGTTGGAAATTTCCAACGATTTTCCAACGGATCAGATTTCCAACGCCTAAATACCAACGACTAATTTACCAACGGAATTCCGTTGGAAATACCACTTTTCCAACGACTTTTCAACTGATTTGGCCGTTGGTATTTTCCTTTTTTTCTTGTAGTGTCGAGCATACTTGACTGCGATAACTAAAGAAACGATGCCAAAGCGTTTTCAAGACATTATGGGTATAAAAGTGTGGGAAGATGCTGTGACAACTGAAGTTGTAGCCCTCGAGGATACACATACATGGGATATTACTGATCTTCCTCCTGGAAAGAAAGCAATTGGCTGTCAGTGGGTGTTTCGAATTAAACATTACTCGGATGGCTCCATCGAAAGACATAAAGCGAGGTTTGTTGTTCAAGGCAATAACCAAGTTGAGGGTGAAGACTATGGTGAGACTTTTGCTCCTGTAGTTAGAATGAGTACGGTTCGTACTCTCTTGCGAATGGTTGCAGCAAAACAATGGGAAGTTTATCAGATGGATGTGCAAAGTGCTTTCTTGCATGGTGATTTAGAGGAAGAAGTTTACATGAAATTACCTCCGGGATTTCGCCATACACACCCTGGAAAAGTATGTCGGCTAAGGAAATCTTTGTATGGTCTTAAACAAGCTCCACGTTGTTGGTTCAAGAAGCTCTCGGATGCATTACTTAAGTTTGGCTTTGTTCAGTCCTATGACGACTATTCTCTTTTCTCGTACTCCTGCAAAGGCATTGAGCTCCGAGTCTTGATATACGTTGATGATCTTCTCATTTGTGGCAATCATCCTCACATGCTCGCCAAATTCAAAGAGTATCTTGACAAATGTTTTGCAATGAAAGATTTGGGAAAATTGAAATATTTTCTTGGCATTGAAGTAAGCAGAGGCTCCGAAGGTATTTTCTTAAATCAAAGAAAGTATGCACTTGATATTGTGACTGAGACAGGTAATCTTGAGTGTAAACCTGCGGTCACTCCTCTAGAGACAAATCATCAGCTAGCTACGATAAAAAGTCCTGTCCTCCAGGATCCAAAGCCGTACCGTCGGCTTGTAGGCAGGTTGATCTATCTTCTTATTACTCGACCAGATTTGTGCTACGCATTCCACATATTATCACAGTTTATGCAGATTCCTAATGAAGCTCATTGGTTGGCTGCTCTTCGTGTTGTTCGATTCTTAAAGGGGACTTTAGGACAGGGAATTTTGCTGAGTTCTGATCCTGATCTCTCGTTGTCTGTGTATTGTGATGCTGATTGGTCAGCGTGCCCCTTAACGCGGAGATCATTAACGGCCTATGTAGTTATGCTTGGTGGATCGCCTATCTCCTGGAAAACTAAGAAGCAAGACACTGTTTCACATTCTTCCGCTGAAGCAGAATATAGAGCAATGTCAACTGCTCTTCGAGAAAAAAAGTCGGTTCGAAAGCTTCTCAAAACACTTGGCATTGATCAATCTGCTCCCACTAGCTTCTTCTGCGATAGTCAGGCTGCTATTCACATCGCAGCAAATCCAGTTTTTCATGAGCGTATGAAGCATATCGAGAACGATTGTCATTCTGTAAGAGATGCAGTTCAAGCAGGGATTATCACCACTAAACACATTCGGACGGATTCACAGATTGCAGATATCCTTACTAAAGCTCTTGGACGTGTACCGTTTCAGAAACTAGTGTCCAAGTTAGGCATTCAAGACCTTCATGCTCCAACGTGAGGGGGAGTATTGGGCCATATATGTGGGTTTGTGTAGATGCATTTACTTGGGCCTTAAGTTCAGATGGTGTATTAGGTTAGCTACATGATTCTCTTGTATAAAAGGCATAGCCTCTGTAAACATTAACGATCAAGTCAATAGAATATACAATTCTACAAGAACTGATCCCAATTTCATTGTTTGGTAAACACTGAACAGAGAGGAGATGCTATCTCTAACGTAAAGATCGAAATACCTACTTATTGTAACAGACAATCCCTTTGACGAATTATCAGAAAATTATTCAAAGTTTTTACGAGAAATTTATTGATTAGAGGGAAAGTGAAAAAAGTACTAAAACTAAATATGAATAGTTTGTAAACTACTACTACAAATGTTTCTATAAAAATGGGATATGAACTTTTTTTGTCTTATGAGGTAACATGTAGTATGTGTGTTTCAACGTACTCCAATTCCATTTTTTCCTTCGAAAATTACATATCCACCCAAAATATATGACATAAGTATTTGTTTTTCAATTAATTCAGCAAATGTTTTAGCCAACTTCAGCATTTAAAGCTACTATTTAAGGCTAACACACAAAGGGATTCTCAAGAACGAGAGCTAGCTAGAGAGAGAAACCAGAGAGGTAGATATGGATTATCAAATACCTGACAAAGGGATTCTCAAGAGCGAGGCTCTAAAACAGGTTTTAATTTACTTAGCTAATCCCCTAAGACCTAATAAACTAAAAAGGATCAATGCATGATTTATACATATATGTATGTTCTTGCTTATACACAACTTCTTGACTTGTTATATTTGTTTTGGTTGTGTGACAGTACATCATGGAAACAACGGCGTATCCAAGAGAGCCCGAAATTCTCAAGGAACTTCGAGAAGCTACTGTTGCGAGATATGGCAATTTGTAAGTTGTAATTCTATACGATTATGTAATTCACTACTAACCAATAATCAAGAATTATGATTTATGGAATTTATAAACGCATGCAGAAGTGAGATGGAGATTCCGGTCGATGAGGGTCTATTTCTATCGATGCTTGTAAAGACGATGAACGCCAAAAACACCATCGAGCTTGGTGTTTTCACTGGTTACTCACTTCTTACTGTAGCTCTTGCTTTGCCTGAAGATGGACGTGTAATGCTTCTTCTTCTTTCTAATTAATCGTACAAAGAAAAAAAAGTATAACCCTTGTTATCGAACATGTCATGGTTAATAAGTATCAAAATGGACTATTATTTTTATCCAGATTACTGCGATAGACATTGACCAAGCAGGTTACAATATGGGACTAGAGTTTATGAAGAAAGCAGGTGTTGATCACAAGATCAAATTCATCAAAGCTGATGCTCTTACGGCCTTAGACCAATTGTTGAACGGGGTACGTAAAGATTGTTCTTATATTAAATAGTATCTCACAAATAAGGACAAACGACCCGACCAAATTACATAGGCTTAGCATTTTGTTTACACAATTTGTAAAACCTACACATTTCATTTTCGAATAATATTAACATTCTTAGCAGAAAAAATAAAAAATTCATACCGTTAAATTTTGTATTTTGTTCATACACTCATACTCTTGTAAGTGATTGTTTTTTAAGGGTCACTCATTTTTTTTTAACTTAAGAATTTTTGTTTCAAAAACATTAAATACAATCGAATAATTTTTTTTTTCAAGATTATTAATAACAAGTATAGAGAGAATAACATATTCTTTTATTGGGACCATAATTTCATTGGAGTGATCTTGTTCAATTAAATCCTACGCTAATTAACACTTTTGGCTAATGGTCAAGGAGAAACAAGAGTTTGATTTTGCATTTGTGGATGCTGATAAGAATAACTACGCTAACTTCCTTGAGAGGCTCCTTAAGTTGGTGAAGATTGGTGGAATCATTGCGTTCGACAACACCCTGTGGTTCGGTACTTTGGTTCAGAAAGAGGAAGACGTTCCAGTGTATATGAGGGTTTATAGAGAATCTCTTCTAGAGTTCAATAAGAAGTTGGCTTTTGATTCTCGAGTCGAGATCTCTCAAATCTCCATTGGAGATGGTATTACGCTTTGCAGACGCCTTGTGTGATGGAAAAAGAAAGAGACTATTTAAGACCAGAGTTTGGAATAATAAAAAAAGTGTTGTATGCTTTAATAATGGCTTCGTCTTTTGTATTGTAATGGTGTGTTTTTGACTGGTGATCATTCTTCATCTTCTCCTTAATTATATAGACTCGTTTTATTGCGCAATAATAAAACTCTCTCGCTACACTTGTTACAATTTGCAATCAGCGTTCCAATTGGGATGCGTATTGTCACATTTTCATTTTTTGTGGCAACATATTAAGAATCTAAAGAAAAGCAATGAGAGAAAAAGTTGATCAAAGTAAAATATTTGTCATCCCAAATATACTAATATATTTTACCAATATAACAAATATATGAGTATATAGTAAGTGAATTTAATAATTATAATTTTTTTTATTAATATATATCAAAAACCTATATAATGAAAAAAAGTGAGGATAAAAAACTGGAATATTTATATAATTAATTTCAAATTAATTAGTAAAATAATGGATCTAGGTTAGCAAACGTCGTGGACCGTATTAATTGGTAGAGGAGAGCCGCTGTTTCATAATAAACCCTAAGAAAAATCGCAAATCGTAGTTGTTATGGCAGACGCTGAAAGAGTCCGTAGCCGCCGCTACAGTGGCCGTGGTCGTGGTCGTTTCCACCACCGTGAAATGAAAGGAGAAGCAGTAGACTCAATAAGCTCTCTACCTGATGTAATACTCCAACATATTCTTTTCTTTATTCCGACCAAAATCGCCATCAGGACTTCACTCTTGTCAAAACGATGGAGACATGTATGGTTGGATACACCTTCTGTCTCTTTCGATAACGATAGTATACCGGAAGCTGCTTGGGTTAACGAAACTCTAAGTCGTTACACTGCTCCCAAGTTAATGCGTTTTGACCTCCAAACCAAGAAGACCAACCATGCTCCCCACATGGACAAATGGATCGAGTTCGCCATTTCCCGCCACGTGGAGGATCTGTCTTTGGATTTCTGGCTTGAGGATTGTATTCCTGGTTCCTTCTACATCAATTCTTCTGTCAAGCAGCTCAAAGTTAACCTACCCTTTTCTGATATGGTTCCTAGATGCTCCGTGTCTTGGACATCTCTCAAGAACCTGTTCTTGCTTAATTGTAGTATCTCTGATGACTCCATGGCTAAGATTCTATCTGGTTGTCCGGTTCTCGAGAGCTTAAGATTGTATCACTGCGATGAACTTATGTTTCTTGATCTCACAAAATCACTGTGTCTGAGAACATTAGATGTAGAACGCAACAATTGGGTTCCGGGACCAACGCAGATTGTGGCTCCACATATCCATTGTCTTCGATTGATAAACTATCAGTTACCATGTACGTTAGTTGATGTCTCATCTTTAACCGAAGCTAATTTGAACATTGGCTTTTCTCCGGCTAATCAAGTCTTCAAGGCTGATTTTCTTCAAGTCATGGCGCTAAATATGCTAGAAAAGTTACAGCATGTAGAAAAACTTACTTTTGGTGAAACCTTTCTCCAGGTACGTTTCTGGCTCATTCTTGCATTCCATGGATTAGTTTTCACTAGGCTTTGATTTATATATTTTCTACAATTTTATTTTAGATCTATGTTCTATGTGTGGTCCATATATAGTTTTGATTAATGATTTTGTTTCTATTAGATTTTATCTCTTGCCGTGCTCCGTGGTGTTCATTTTCCGATGTTAATGGTCAAAGCTTTGAAACTTGAGACACAAATCTCTCAGTATGTTATCCCGGGTATAAAGAAGGTGTTACAAAATTCGCATAATTTAAAGAAGCTATAAGTACACACAAGAAGCCTTTGCGACACCATATCGGTATACCTCTCTTCTATATCCTTGGCATTCTATATCATCGAATGTGAATAATCCAATAACCATGTGTTTTTTTTTTCTTTCCTTCATTTGTTGCACAGGGAGAGTATCTTGACGACTTCTTGAAATATCAAGTCGGCTTGAATCCGGTTAAATGTTGGAAATCAAAAGACGAGGTCCGTTGGAACAAGTCCCTTGGAGATGTAGAGCCAAAACACTTGGTTTCATTCGTAAAGCTACTGCTTAAAAACACAAAGGATTTAGAGAAGATGTTTGTGCTGTTTGGAGAACCTTACCTTAGGTTTAAGAAGTTGGTTCCAACACATTCTCACAGCAACATAGTCTCCATTGCTTTCTCACCTTAGACGAGTTTTATTTCACGATGTTAAACTTGTGGTTTGTTTGTTTTGCTACACTTTCAATGTGTCAAAAAAAATAGTTCCAAATTAGGTGTTTATTATCACAATTTTATTACTTGCGGTAAAATATTGAGAATATTCAAACTTTGAGGGGTTTATTTGATAATTAAAGAAAATTTTGACATTTTCTAAAATCAGAAATTATTTCCCTTCTACAATTTGTTTTTTGAATATTGAAAGCGGCCAGATTGGAGAATACCTCTCAGGATTCGATTTGGTTTGGAATTGAACAAGTAAAGGCTCTCTTTTTGACTCTCTGATTATACAGATCGCTTCTTCACCTAGATCCCCACATCTCCAAGTGAGGATTTTGTGGATTTCTACTTTAATTTTGGATTCAATTTTGGATTCAATTTCGCTCTTTGTCTACTGAAATTCAGATTTCTGGGGTTAACAGGAGATGGTTTGTGTCTCTGGGCATTTTCCGGTGATGGGTTTTGAGAAAGTGTTTTCCTTTTTTTGTTCTGTGTAGGTGAATCGTTGAATTGGGTTATAAAGATTGTGTATTTTTTGTAAGTCAAAGCTTGTGATGGCGAAGGAGAGACCTAGACCTGAAAAGTTATCTGTTTATCTTTATATACCTAATATTGTTGGTGGGTCTTTCAATATCTCCGTCAAATTTCCTTTTTTGTTTTGTTTGAGATGTAATCATTAGTGATTTTTGTTCTTGTGATTGCTTTTAGGGTATATTAGAGTTCTATTGAACTGTGTTGCCTTTGCTGTGTGTTTCTCCAACAAGACACTTTTCTCTCTGCTCTATTTCTTCAGGTAAAGCTTCTTCTTTAGGTTTTTTATCAAAGGTTTTTTCATGTTTTGAGTTAAAGGCTTTAATTGGGTTTAATGTGTCTCTCCAGCTTTTGTTGCGATGCCGTGGATGGCTGGTGCGCTCGTAGATTCAACCAAGGTTATAAACCGTCCCTGTCTCGTGTACTACTTAGAAATCACCTTTTCGTTTCATACGATTGCTTGAAAGATTCTACCACTGATCAAGATTGGGACTGTATATTGCTAGTGCTTAGTTTCAATGTAATAGAGTTTTGTTCGTAGCAGTGACTTCGTTGTGATTCTATAAGTCAAGACATGCTAATACTATAACATGTAGGAAGCTAGAACTTGACTTTGCTTCTCTTTTTTTTTCTTCCTTAGTTTCAACATTCGGAGCTGTTCTCGACATGGTGACTGATAGGTGAATCTTTTTTGACATATGTGTGAGGATTAGCTTTCTTATCTGTTTAATGAACTCTGACATTAATTTGGGAATATGCTTTGTTATAGAGTTAGCACGGCTTGTCTACTCGTGATTCTCTCTCAAGTCTACAGGTAAGGATATTTCTCCTGTATCTTAATCTCCTCACATCTATGGATTTCGAGTAGAGTGATGTCTAACTTATTGGATGTCGTTAAATAGGCCAAGCTTAGTCTTCCTTTCGTTGCTGGCTTTAGATATTGCTAGTCATTGGCTGCAGATGTACAGGTACGCTAATTCACTCTTTTCTTGTTGCACCGTGAAATCTTCTCTATACTAACTTTAATACTCTATGTGCAGTACGTTTCTAGCAGGTAAGAGCAGCCATAAGGATGTTAAAGACAGTACAAGCTGGCTTTTCAGACTCTACTACGGAAACCGGATATTTATGTGTTATTGTTGTGTTTCTTGCGAGGTGATTGAATTTGTCTCTAAACCAGACTCTTTAATCCTATAAGACGATGTGTTCTTAGACGTAAATCTTTTTAACCGTGCAGGTTCTGTATATCATACTTCTTCTCATTGCAAAGAACCAAACCGAAAATCTCCTGAACGTTAGTTCTCCTCCTTTCGCTCCGTTTTAGTGTATCAGCTCGTACGTTCTAATCAACTACTAACTAATGGCTCTCGTTGCAGGTCGTAGTTGCCACTTTAACGCAGATTTCACTACTCTCTTTTCTTCTAGCTTTGACATTGTTCGGTTGGTCGATGAAACAGACCATCAATATCATTCAGGTAAATCTAACATATTTTTTGCCAAAGTTGCCACTAATCTGTTTTGGTTTCTAATCGGGTTTTGCGGATTTTTGCAGATGAAAACCGCGGCAGACGTTTGTGTACTGTATGATATAGAGAAGCAGCAGAAGCCTTAATGTTTCTTTATTTCTGAATCTGCAACTCTCTTTTTTTCACTTTGTGTGTGCACAATGACCAGTTTCTTTCACTGTGGATGTAGATAATATTTTTAATGAAATGAAGAATACTGATTTTGCATTTTTCTTTGTCTGTAATTATAATCTTGATTACAGTTTTTTACTCTAATCATGTTTATATTTGGATATCCAGTTTTTCTGGTGCCAGTGATGAGTCAGATACTGACACGTCAGCATTATCTCGTTCCGCAAACGTAAGGTCCAAACCAAAATCAAAACAAAAATGTAGATAATAATCATACAAAACGGACCGTTGGATCTTCCTTTCGATTTCAAACCACAAAAATCTTACTGACTGACCCTTAAAAGCTAAAAAAAAACACTCTGGTTCCAAATTCTTGAAGCTCTGTCTTTTTGTCTGCAATGGCAAAACCGGTGGCAATCGAAGTGTATAATCCGAATGGGAAATACAGAGTGGTCAGCACAAAACCGATGCCGGGAACTCGTTGGATTAATCTCTTAATCGACCAAGGTTGTCGCGTCGAGGTACTTCTTTCTCGTTGTTTCGTTGCAATAAGAAATTTATAATTTTGTTACTTTACACCAAAGCTTTCTTTCTTTTCTTGAAGATATGTCATTTGAAGAAAACGATTTTGTCGGTAGAAGACATCGTTGATTTGATCGGAGACAAGTGTGATGGAGTTATCGGTCAGGTAATAATAATAAAACGAAAGAGAAGAAATAAAGTTTCTATTTTGATAACAAATGATATGAAATTAAAAATCGGTTTAAGTTTTGTTATATAGTTGACGGAAGATTGGGGAGAGACTCTGTTTTCAGCTTTGAGCAAAGCTGGAGGTAAAGCTTTCAGTAACATGGCCGTCGGTTACAACAACGTCGATGTCGAAGCCGCCAATAAGTATGGGGTTGCCGTCGGCAACACTCCGGTAATTCTATCTTTTCGGTGTTTTTTTTTTTTACCAGGAGGTTCTGGGCCGAAGCCCGTAATTCTCCTGGCTGAAACCACAACATGTAATATTAGTTTCGTCCCAAATGCCACTCGAACCAGCAACATCTGGGAATCTTTTCGGTTTATAATTGTTAGAGTTTCCAACTCAAAGTTAGTTAAGGCAAAAGTTATATGAATTGTTGGTTTTGGATAGGGAGTGTTGACTGAGACGACAGCCGAACTAGCGGCTTCGCTTTCACTGGCTGCCGCAAGAAGAATTGTTGAGGCCGACGGTTTCATGAGAGCTGGCTTGTACGAGGGATGGCTTCCTCATCTGTAAGATCTTCGATAAAAGAAGCCGGTTTATAGTCATTGGAAAGGCTAAATATGATTGTTTGGTTTTTGTAGGTTTGTGGGGAATTTGCTTAAAGGACAAACTGTGGGGGTTATTGGAGCTGGACGTATTGGATCTGCTTATGCTAGAATGATGGTACGCGTCTAAATTTGGTCCACGTAACAGACACGAAAGCTTCTTTTTCGCTGACATCTTGATTTCGAAATAGGTCGAAGGGTTCAAGATGAATTTGATCTACTATGATCTTTACCAATCCACTCGTCTTGAGAAATTTGTGACAGGTTTGTTTATATAGAATTCTCTTTTATTCTTCATGTTTGAAAAGTTTGTGTGTTTGAGATAATTGTGGTCATTGGTAGCTTATGGACAATTCTTGAAAGCAAACGGGGAACAACCCGTGACATGGAAACGAGCTTCGTCTATGGAAGAGGTTCTGCGAGAGGCCGATCTGGTAACTGATTTGGCTAGCATTTTGTAGTGTGTCTCTTAGCTAGAAACTGAAATGGTTGTGTTTGGAAAACAGATAAGTCTTCACCCTATTTTGGACAAAACCACTTACCATCTTGTTAACAAGGAGAGGCTTGCCATTATGAAGAAGGTGATTTCTTTTGTTACTCTCTCTTATTATTGATCTTGGTTCTGATTTGGATTTTATTTCTTTCAGGAAGCAATTCTTGTGAATTGTAGTAGAGGTCCCGTGATCGACGAGGCAGCTCTTGTCGATCATCTTAGAGAGAACCCGATGTTCCGAGTTGGTCTTGATGTGTTTGAGGAAGAGCCTTTCATGAAACCAGGGCTTGCTGATATGAAGAACGCCGTTGTTGTTCCTCACATTGCTTCTGCTTCCAAGGTTGAACGCTTCTTTCTTGCGCTGTGTCTCAATAAATTAACACAACTAACTTAGTTTTATTGTGATGATGATGATGATGATGATAATGATGATGACAGTGGACTCGTGAAGGAATGGCTACGCTTGCAGCTCTCAACGTCCTCGTATGCATTCTCAATCCAAAAACCTCTTTTATATTAGATTTAATTTTTGATCATCTTCTCCTGAAAATGTTTTAACAGGGAAGGATCAAAGGTTACCCAATTTGGCAGGACCCGAACAGGGTCGACCCATTTTTGAACGAAAACGCTTCACCGCCCGCTGCCAGCCCAAGCATCGTCAACTCAAAAGCCTTAGGTACTGCACTCACACTAAAGCTTCCACTTGCGTCTGCATTTAACAAACGTAAACACAAATATACAAACAATGTCTAACCAAAATATTCTCATGTAATTTTTTGGGGTTTCCAGGATTGCCTGTTTCGAAGCTATGATGAGATGAAGAACAAGAGATTTGGAAGAATCCTCTTCTCGTTAATATGTGATGCTTGGCTTGATGTGTTTATGCATGTATTGTTGTAATAACCATGTTGGATACACAAATCACTCTCTTTTGTGTGTTGTTTGGTGTTAAATTGCCTGAGTCTTTTACCCACCATGCTCTTGTATTTTGGATTTTCAACAAGCATCATCTACTTCTCTTTTTTTTTTTTTTTTTTTTTTTTTTTTTGGTCACAAGCATCATCTACTTCTCTTATACCATAAAGTTGCCTGAAGTATATATATTTCAATACTTACAATATTGAAGCATTGTTTCTACTTTAAGAATTTTTAGTCATGGAAACATGAGTTTTCTATGCAAACGCAAGGCGTGTATTGTCCATTTGTTGGATGGTGAAGGAACGAGGAAATTCACATTCGCTGTTAAGAACACCTTGCTGTTCCATGACACCGCATTGGGCTCAATCTTTGTCGTTACCCAGACCTGCATTTGTAATGTATCCCATCTCTGAAATAAAACGGCAATCTGCTCTTCTCTAACAATAGATAAACTCACACTATATTCCAAAAGAAACTCAAACGGCATAGGCAAATGCGGCCCAAATCTCTCTCTTGAGAAATCAAAACAAACTAAGAATTTGTTTGCAAACCAATACGTATTTCCCTTGAGAGACACGCCACGTTGATTAGATAGGATTTTCCAGTCAGGAGTGAGATCAAGAATCCTCCATGAATTAGAGTTCAAGTCATAGATTTCAAACTCGACAAAAGCAGACAAAGTATATTCATGAAATATCAAGATTTTGTGGGATTTGCAGCTCTCATCGTATCCAAGGGCGCACGTAGACCCATCGAATTTCTGGAAAGTAAAAGTGGTCTCGATCCACCTGGTTTGCCCCCAATACGGATTCCAAACGACGAGCCTAGTGTTGTCTTTGGTGATGCATAAAAATAAACCGTTACAGTGAACGAATCTACGTATATCAATTTGATCTGAATCACCTAGGCTAATAAGTTTACCAACACGCTTTATACATGACTCATCGTTGTTATTGTTGTTGTAAAGATTGACGTTCATCAAATAAACCCTAAAATCCATCATCACGGCTACCATAAACTCTTTTGCTTCGGCTGCTACTTTTGCTTGACCACTAAGGTGCTTGTTTGCAAATCTCATATCTTAGAATTACGTGTTCCACTCTTTGCAAGTTGATCGGACTCTTCTAATAGATGTCAACGGAACCCTAGAGAGCACCTCCTCCGCCAAATCCCTTGGAAGATTCGAAATCTTAGTCATTGTTTCAAGTCTCAATGAATGATCGATGTAACTTCAGGGAAAAATAATTATACCCTTTAACGAATTATTCGATGATTACAATAAATCTCCTTTTATATAATATCAAAACCCCCAAAAAGGCAAAAACTAAGACACTTTCCTTTTCTTCTTTGATATAAAACAAAGACGTAGAAACCTTTGATGTACTTACGGGTAGGCAAAAAATCCGAAACCGAAAAACAGAACAAAACCCGATCCAAATTACCGAAACGACCCCGAACCGATTCTCTAAAATATCCGAACGGGTCCTCCACACACTTAAAACCGAAAATCTGAAACCGAACCCGAATCGACTGAGAACCAAATGGGTACCCGAAATGTACGAAACATAAACAAACCAAAATATATTTAGAGTTAAGGTCACTTATTTTCATATTTTCATGTAATTTATGTAATTTTTTAATAGTTTTTTCATTGTTTTTTATCAATTCAGATATTGTGTATACATTTCGATAAAATAACAATTTATGTTATTATTTGAACTATTACAACAAATATTTGTTATTTTGTTTAGAGTATTTTTGGATAATTTAATTATAAATAATTAAATTAAATTAAATGAAAAAGTGAGGTAATTATAAATTTGCCGGGTAGTTTTCGAATATTTTCGACAAATTTTGAGTATAATGGGTAATCTGAACCCGACCCAAAGTTTTCTAATACACGAATGGATATTATATCTCTAAACCCGAATCCCCGATCCAAACCCAAACGCCCACCCCTAGTCATGTATTGTAATAACCATAGATCAAAGGGTTTATTGTATTCTTAATTGTCTCATTCCCATCTTAATCACACAAAAGAATACTGGATAATTTTTCCAACAAAAGCTACATAGTACATACCTCTTCGTTTGCATTTGGCGTTTACATACAAACAAAGTTTATTCGGTAGTCTGTAATAACTATAAAGGTAAACGCCAAACACAAACGAGAACTGTGTAATGTAAGCAAAAGATAAAAAGAGGCATTGAAAATTTCAAGCTACATTTATTAAAGAAAAGACAAGTTAACTCTTAACATTTTATCATGAGTCTTTGATTTTGGGCTGACCAAAGATTAAGCCAGCAATAATTGTTAATGTCTCATCTTAAAGCAACTCTAACATATAGATCATAGCTTCCAACAGCACAAGATTCAGAGGCTACCGTCCATAGTAAGAAGCACCTTGTACAAATCTGGACGACGGTCACGGAAAACTCCCCAGCTTTGCCTTTTGGACTTGATCTTCTCAAGATCAAACTTTGCCACAAGGACGGCTTCTGCTTTATCATCAGCCTCAGCCACAATTTCACCTGTTGGTCCTGTCATATCACAAATGGGCCAAAATGCTTAACTAACATATTGGTCCGATGAACAAATTCGCATCAAGTATTAAGTGATACCGGCAATGAAGGAATTCCCATAGAAAGTGATCTGACTTGGTCCATGCTCAGTTTCAATTATTTCCTTCCCTATGCGATTTGACGCCACTAGAGGCACCTGAAACACCAAAGTATTCCAACCATTACACAAAAACCGGTCACGCACTGGGAAAAAAAATCACTTATAGGCATAAGTTATATACATAGCAATCCGAAAAGACAAAGGTGACTTTGAAAAATCAAGTGTTAAGGCTTAATAGCTTACCACATTAGCCCCAGCATGGCCTTGCATGACTCTCTTCCAATGATCACGCGAATCCAATCCCTGGTCTTGAGGTTCAGATCCAATAGCGGTGGGATAAAACAAAACTTCAGCACCTTGTAGAACCATAGCTCTAGCTGCCTCAGGAAACCACTGATCCCAACATATAGCTGAAAAAAGATGTTGCACCAATACTTCAGTTCTGATGAAATAACGAAGAAAACGATATGTATATAAGAAACAGAGTTTTGCATAGAGCAGCTTACCTACTCCTATTTTCGCAAACTTGGTCTGGAAAACCTATTCAAACCAAAGGAGGCGGATAACAATTATAACATGTCAAATGATAAATATGTTTCAATTTGTCAAAACTACCTTAAAGCCAGTATCTCCAGGATTGAAATAAAACTTCTCTTGATAACCTAAAGTTAAGAAAAAACCGTATCGGTAAAAGGTAGAACAAACTTAATCTATTTCTAACCAGCTCCAAAAAACTTTAACTCACCTGGTCCATCAGGAATATGCGACTTCCGATAAATCCCGAGGTCAGTTCCATCAGCGTCAATTATAGCTATCGAGTTGTAATGTGCATTATTCGCTTCCTCAAAGAAGCTAACCGGTATCACAACACACAGCTCCTTTGCCAACATTTGCATCCTGTATGTAGCAACTGATTGATATCAACTAATAGTAGTAGAGACATGTTGAAATGCTACTTTTACTGTATCAAATGAAAAAAAGCAATGTGACCTTGCAATGGTAGGATGGTTCTTGTAAGGCTTGGCCCTCTGAAAAAAATCCTCTCTTTGTGCTTGACAGAAGTAATATCCCTCAAATAGTTCCTGTATTCATAAATTCATTGATTTTTTTAACCATTACTATGCTTTTT
This sequence comes from Draba incana, assembly GCA_963576765.1. Classification (NCBI taxonomy): domain Eukaryota; kingdom Viridiplantae; phylum Streptophyta; class Magnoliopsida; order Brassicales; family Brassicaceae; genus Draba; species Draba incana. The sequence continues at coordinate 8,489,500 of OY755215.1, read as the reverse complement.
AGTGTGTTCCTAATCAAAACTAAATCTGAGAAAAATTGTCAAGGGCTCAAGAATTTAACCTGAATAAGAACGATATTTGCTCCTTTTGCGTGTGCTTCCCTGACTAGGCTGCATAGAAACGTAAACAGTTTTCTTCTCAGAAACCGATTGCATTCAAAACCTAGAAAGCTCAAGGAAGATTTTGATTCCAAGTAGCAAAATCACCCTAAAATACACACATGAAACTCAAAGAGAAGACTAGAAATTAGGAATGGAGAAAAACTGAAGGAGAGAGAGAAAGAGAGGAACCGTTCGGCGGCGGCGACGTTGGTGGAGATATCGTCGGAGCAGGCGAATTGTAGAGCTGAAACAATCACTTGACGATTTTGCCCTTCCATTTCCGTCGTCTTTCTCAGTATTTTCTCTCTGATTGACTGAGAATTGACGCTCTGCTGAAATCGAAAGATAAAAGAAGGAATCGAATATAAAAAAGGGCAAACTTTCATGAACCCATAAACTTCGAATTTAGATCGAATTATTCTCACTAAAGAATAAAAATAAAATAAATAAACAAAAATCTAATACGGCTAGAGTGGAGAGGATGATTGCATGGGTTAAACAAAATGAGGATTGGCTTAAGCTAAACACCGATGGGGCTTCAAGAGGGAACCCAGGATTAGCGACAGCCGAAAGCGTTCTCCGGGATATGGGAGGAGGATGGTGTGCGGGGTTTGCGTTAAATATTGGAATTTGTTATGCGCCGCTTGCTGAGTTATGGGGTGTGTACTACGGTCTGGTCATAGCATGAGAGCGTCGGGTTATGAGACTAGAGGTTGAGGTGGATTCAGAGTTGGTCGTGGGTTTTTTGCGGACAAGGATATGTGAGTCACATCCGCTGTCGTTCCTGGTACGGTTGTGCCATGACTTTATATCAAGAGACTGGATAGTCCGTATTTTGCACATGTATAGGAAGGCTAACCGTCGTGCTGACGGGTTAGCTAACTATGCGTTCAATCTTCCGTTAGGTTTTCATTTGTTTCATGTTGCTCCGGACATTGTTCGTCCTGTTTTAGTAGAGGATACTGAGAGAGTTGCACTCCCACGTCAGATCCGTTTGTAGTATTGTTTACTTTATGTTGAATAAATCAAAGGGGGATTCGTCCCCCTCCTCCGATAAAAAAAAAAAGTAGAAAAAATGTTCCCCCAGCATGATCTCAGATGAACACCCTTCCATTAGAACCTGAAGACAACAAATAGAGCCTGAGTTCATGTATGAAACATCTTCCTTACGAATTAAGTTCATAATTATTTCAAATACTTTAATTTGAATCTTAGGTGGAAGAGTAAAAACTTTTCACTCATGCATACTAGGATAAAAAAACAATTACACACAAAGAAATTGATGAAAACGTATTTTGTTTGAGTTTTAGAACGAAGAGATTGAAGATAAATATTAAAGATGTATCAGTTTTGAGTTACATTCTGTGTAACTCAAAAATTACTTCATGAATCAATTGACGTGGAACAAGATGGCTGAGCTAGACGAATGATGGTAGCTGAGCTGGATGACTTAGAGAAGTCTAAAAACGTGGAGAATCATCTTATAGGCGATCCACATCATGAAGATTTAAACTAATCCCTTAGTTGAAAAACAAGGGATTGGATAACAATGAAATAGAGATTTGGTATTATCTCTAATTGAAGATCACATTTAGGGTTTGTCATCTGCTTACTGTGTATAATAGGAGGGCTAAGTTTCGTAGAGCTTTAACCCATGACGATATAGAGAAAATTCTCAGTAAAGGGTTTTGGGGGTTTTTATAAGAACACATATACAAAGAGGGTTAATGTTTCTCTTGAGAGGTTTTTGGATCATATATAGATTTTTGAACAAGTGAGGCTAGATAGTTTGTTTTACGTGAAATTTGTAAGTGCATCTAAAAGATTGTACGTCTAGCAATATATTCTTGTGAAAAACTCTATGTGCCAAGTTATGTGTTACTTTCTGTCTTACTCATAGTTCTCGCATTTACAATTGATTCCAAAAGATCAACCAGACGTAAGATCCGCCGTATGGTACTAACATTGGTGTAGGTCAAACTTAGTAATGTAAAATTGTATTGTGTGTGGCTAAAAACAAAACCAAGATTTTATGTGAAAAAACACTAGAGTGCATTGCACCGTACTTAACTAAGAGTCTAAACATATAACGCCCCGACCGTTAACGTTTTGTTGGCTCTCATGCCCACTCTCAGCCTGTGGATCACACCCTTATTTGACGATCGATGCGTTAGTCCACGAGGCTCAAAAGACGTGTTTACTGACCATGCAAGTTACCACGTTATATTTCTCGTATTTTGTCCTATTCACACGGTAGTTAAAATGACTTTCGAATAGGTCAACCATTTTTAAATTGCTCCAACTCAAGTACGCTTAATTTTGGATTTGTCTTTAGAAATGCGACCAAAAAGAAAAATGCATGTAGCCAAATCAATTCTTGTAAGTTCGTCCGTATATTTTCAAAAATCGGGATGTTACAAAACCCGTCCAACCAAAACAAAGATTACCGTATTGAAGCCTAGACAAGTGAAAGTTTATAAATACTTCCATATTTCTCTTCATAAAAGGATTTGAATTTGATCCTAAAAACCCTTATACAAAGCTAATTTCTCTCGTAACTAAGGTCTAATCCATTTAAGTTCATTCTCAGTTTGTTCATGCGCTTCTCTTTTTTTTTCTTTATCGTTCTTGACCGGATTTTTCCCATACTAGGGATTATCCCACGCTACGCGTGGGACTTATGTTATAATATAGGTTAAAAACTATTAAAATTCAATGTGAAATTATTATATTTTATATTTGGTTTGTATAAAATATTTTTGTAAAACTATTTACAAAATCTATTAAGGAAGAAACATAAAAAAAACATAAAGAAAGTGAGAACTTCCAAATCTCTATCTTTACAATGTGATAATTGTAGGCAGCCTCTCTTCTTTTCTAACGGCCCAACTAATTATCATCTTACCTACCTTATGAAATCCACTCTTCCAGTCTATATGAAAACATGAAACTATGTCTTCTTCTTTAAACAATAATTTTGAGAACATATACCCAACATTAATCGTGTAATAAATAGATTTTTCTTTATATTGGAAACACATGTGTAATGATATAGATTCAATTTATAGTTATCGATGGAAAACATTTTACAAATAATTGATTTGGTATCTTTTTTTTAGTGAAAGATTATGGACTCTTTACTAACCCAAATACAATATTAAGTTAGTAACCAATCTATTAAAACGACTGGAATCTGTAATGCAAGTTTTGGTAGTCTCTTTCTTAATTTGCACCAACTAAACCATTATATAAATGTTGATTATTGAATAAGCTCTAAGAGTTTAATCCTATGTTTATACTATGATGGCTAAATACACAATTGAATTCGGTACTTAAATTTGGTTTAGAATAGAGGCAATTCCAATATCCATCTCTTTACCAGACGATTGCTATCATGCATAAAAATAAGAAACTCCGTCACTACAACTTTGCTTTCTACCCTTGAAAAAGCTGTTGTCAACATTGAAACCATTGACTATTTTTATACTATGTTTTTTTTCTGATTTGTGGTGGAATATATCTGATTAATTTGTGGGGATCTTGTTATATGTAAAGTTAAGTATGATTTTATTTGGTATTAGGTTTGCAGTAAATATTTTTTATACATATGTAATCAATATTTTTAGAATACGGATGGTGAATATATTTCTTTATATGTTGACAGGTTGGAGATTTGATGTTCGTATTCGATGTACCCACTTAGAAACGAAGGCCAACTATGGAAGCTGAGATTTGTGGTATGATAATATGCAATCAATCTTTCCAAAAATTAGAATTGGAAATATGACGATGGATTATGCTTGTCAGAAATTATTTTGTTTTTGATTTTTTTCCATCATATCGATTATATATTCTTAGGCAACTGCAGTTGAGATAATAACCTTTACATCCAATTTATATATGTGAATGGTTTTCCTCTATGTCTATAGTGATGATTATATCATGGATCCTCCACCTACCTATTATCTCGTGAATAGTATGTCTATATGTGAATCAAACTCGACGTCTATGTAAGCCTTTGATACGTCTAGATTTAGAGTTTTCTCTAGAGCTTTCAGGCATTTGGTCAGAGCCACGTTAAGTTCTTTATGAGCGCCTTCTAGTTGATTGCTTGGAGCAATCTCCTGACCCGTTTTCTTCAGATCAAAGACTACAAATTTATGATGAAGTGGATTATCTGGTTCAATGGGTACATCCTTTATCGCATTCAATGCCTTGTCGACTTCTCGAGATAGCTTATCCACCGTTTCTAGCGTTTTCCAACATGAAAGTTTCTGCTTTTTTGCAACACGGTCAAGCACATCTTTAACCGTCTTTAGCTCCATTCTCGGATAATCAAACCACTCAAGAATATATGTGAATTATACAACCTGAAAGGACATTACCCTCAATAAGCAACAAATGAAAACATTGATGACATTCAAATTATTCATTATAACCATCATCACTGGATTCAAATTTTTACAATTCAAACTCCATTAAGCACATGATTTCAAGAGATGTGAAAGAATCTATTGTAATATAAACCCATGGTAATGGTTTTAAAGAATACTAACCTTCATTTCTTGAAAAAGATTTACTTCCGGAATATGTTAAAAATGCTTACTTTACAGGTTCAAGTGATCGTTTAGGAAACCATTTAATGGTTGGATATCCACTAACATCAAATTTAGAGTAAACACTCTTATGTTCGTCACAATCCACCTTCAACAACCAAAAATACCCACAAATTAACAAAAAGAATCAATCATTTCTAACACTGAAGTTACATACAAGATTATAATAACACTAACCTTTGTAATTAACACTGATTTAGCTTTCTTAAAGCTTGCTCCAAGCTTCTCATACTCTGGAGAAAGTTTCTTGCAGTGTCCACACCTATAATGACACAGATTCAGGAAAAAACAAATTTCTCTCAAAATTTTCGGATTGTAAAATTGAATAGGAAATCAGTGACTCTAGTTACTCAATCAAACATATAAATCGATTTAAACAATCTAGAAACTAATCGAAACCATGGATTACAAATCAAACGAAAACAAAACTATGAATCTAACAAAAACAAAGATCGCATCAGAATCCAAAACTAATTGATTGTGGCAAGGATGCCAAATTTTTTTGCCATTCTTAGGTTTAGATTCTAGTTGTTGTATGTGGAGTGTGGAAGAGGCATTTGAGAATTCTCTGTTTATATAAGAGAGATAGTTAAAGGTGATGGAGGAGTGCCTCATTGAAGATACGAAATTGAAATCAATGAGTGATTGAAGATGAGGAAGTTGGAAAGAGTTAACGGCAGTGAAATGATTCAATTTTTGGGAGTGGAATAGTGGGAGTTTAGGAAGTGAAATCACCGATGTGCATCTCTGTAACGGAGTCCGGAGATTGAGGAGAGGAACACGTAGAGTCTGTGTTAGGTTTGGTGGTTTGGGGGTGATAATAATGGGCTTTTGTGATATGGACTTAGGAGGATTATTTATTGTGGGCTTTTTAATTTGCAGAAAAATAACTAATGGGTTTCGTATTTGTGGTTTTAAAAGGCTATTCCGAGGTGCTGACAAGGCAACGTGAGAGGAGCTCGTTTTTTGCTGAGGTGGCTAGCCTCATGTGCTCCAAAAACAGTTCCTTTAGTTAGTAGGATGGCTTTATAAGGATTAGACATTATGGTAGTTTTGCTATGAATTTTTATTGCAGAAACAATTAAATCGGGCCTCGTTTTTGTGTTAAAAAAGCCTGTTCGAGGCGATGATGTGGCACCAGGAGAGGAGCTCATTTTTTTGCTGACATGAACACCCTCTAGAGCTCCAAACAGCTGCTATTAGTTAGTAGGATTATGTTTTTCCTTTTTATCTTACCACAAATTTTTATAACTATATGTTCAAACGCTCTGTATATTATGTCTTGATTGGTCTGGATACACTTTTTTCTTTCTCTTTAAATTTTTCGAACATCATTTCTTTGTTCATCACAAGAATTTGTTTTCTCTTCTCTCTTTTCTTTTTACTTTATTTCTAACTTTAGCGTTGAAAAACTATCAGAATACACCCTTCATATGTTTTATCCGATCTTCACGTGTTTGTTAATTGTGTAGAAACGGATTTCCTCAATTATTCTTTAAGAAGATTAAAAGTTTTTGAAATATAATTTATAAAGTCTAGGGGTGGGCAAAAATACCCGGAACCAAAAAACCAAACCAAACCGATCCGAAATTACACTAACCGTATTCAAACCGATTTAAAAAAAATACCCAATGGATTTTATGTGCTTAGAACCGAAAAACCAAAACCGAATTCGAACCGAACCAAAAATTCACGGGTAACCAAAATATCCGAAACATAAATTAAGAATTTGTGTTTTATTTAAGACTTTGTGTTTTGGGTCCTAAGATACTTTGTGTTTCATTTTATGCTTATTGACTTTGTGTTTCATTTTGTGTTCCATTTGGTGTTTCAATGTGGATTTTAGACTCAAAACATTTGGCATATTATGTTTTTGTGTTTCGTTTTAAATTCGGCCCTTGATTTGAATAGGTTTCGATTCGGTTATCCAATTAATAATCGAAACCAAACCGAACCGAAACCGAATCAATTCGGTTCTATTATGGACCTCTAAATGTGAAACCGAACTGAACCGACTCATAATTCATTTGGTTCTATATAGACTCAATTCGGTTTTAATATGGACCTCTAAATGTGAAATTGAACTGAACCAACTCATAATTCATTTAATTCTATATAGACTCATTTTAGCTGTAACCAAAAAACTGAATAACCGAACCGAAATTGAATCAATGAACCGAATGCCTACCCCTAATATTAACGATGCTAATTTTTTTTAAAAACGTAATCGATATTTAGAAAATTCAGTAAAGATATTTTGATAATTATTATCCCAACTTTTATTCTAGAGTTAATTAATGGAAAACCCCAAACTCGTGGGAAATTAGGTAGGAAGGAACGAAAACCCCAAACTCTGGCCGAGTGCAAATTTTTCCCCCAATCAGGACGATAATAACCTCATGTTGTCAGCTCACGCCACTACAAGAAAATAGTCATTTTGTGACTCCGATTTGTGTCACAAATCAGTCACTAAAATAGCATTTGTGACATTTTTGTGACGAAATTAAAGAGTGACAATTTTTTCGTCGCTAATTTGGTTCGTCACAAATGCGACACATATTTGCAACACTTTTGTGACCATTTTATGGAGTAGCATATTTATGACAGACCTGAGACGATCTGTAGGCGTCACAGATTAGTGACATAAGAGAGACTAAAGAAAGTGTCACGAATTACCAACTAAAGTGTGACACAAGTGTAGTGGCTAATGTGTGACGGTTTATAGTGTCATTAATATGTGACTCTTTTATGACTACTTAAAGAAAAGTGGTAGTCTCTAATTAATCACTAAAGTGTCACAAAAGAGTGACCAATTTGCTATGTGTATGTGAGAGTTTGGATAGTATTTTTGTTGGTATTATCCTCTATATTATATTCGTATTCTACCCAATATTATACTATGTATTCTACTTCGTATTGTACTATGTATTCTACTAATAGAAATATTACATAAATGGAATTCTACATAAAGAAACATAGACTTAAGCAATTAGTTGAAGCAAAATACGGTTCCAAATTCTGAATTCCGAATACGGTTAACAAAATGTATAAAATAGTTAATCGTTACATAATCGATACATTAGACAAGAGCGATTAGTTCAAGCAGACATAAACCGTTTATGGGATTGGTGAGGTGGTTGGTGCTATGCATGGTGCAGTGGATGGTGAGGTGGTTGGTGCAGTGGATGGTGAGGTGGTTGGTGTTATGCCTGGTGTGACGGCTGCTGCGGTGGGTGGTTGAGGTTCTTCACTGGTCGGAGAGTTGTGACGCGGAGACATGAGCTCTAAAGTAGGAGCAAGTTCATTCACATAAGCAGCGATGCGAGGATTATCGCTCTTCAAGAACGACACGAGCGTTCTCATTTCAGAGAGCTTAGCTAGAGCGCGTTTTTGCTCTGCATCGCGTCGACGGTTTTCCTGTTCTTGTGCATCGATCTTCTGGTTTGCTGCTTCAAGGTGGTCATGGAGCTGTGCAATCAGATGAGTAGAAGAGGTTGCATAGCTCCCTTGGCTGCTTCCTTGCCCGATCAACTGGTTGAGTTCACCAAGTCCAAATTGGTTCCCTTTTTGGTCAGTCTTGGTACACTACAAGAACCAAACAATTACAAGCAACAAATTAATTTAATGAAGCTAAACTACTAAGTTTATAAATATGCAGAACAACTAGCAACGAATTCAATACCACACACAAACCAAAAGCACACACAGAACAATAATTTAAAACAGGAATGTATAATAAAGTAAAAGACAGAATATTTACCTTGAGAAATATGGCATTTTTTTCATCGACGGTGAGACTGCGGTGAGTAGGATGCTCTGAAGAGTTTTCAGAATTGTCATGCCCGTCAGCAGGATCCTGAGACATAACCTCCTGGAGGTGTCTCTCATAAGCTTCAACATCCTCTTGCGCTTTGAAGTCAATAAAGGACCCATCTGTGTTGGTGTGTGTACGCAGGAACACTTCCCCGAAAGTGATCGGACGGCAGAACTCCTCCTCCTGTAATTGCATGAGTAGGTATAAGTGAACGCAAGAAAAACAGAGAGAAAAAAGTGTAACTAGAAGAGATTAGAAGAGTTATCATATCATGCTGGATCCTCAATAACAACTTCTGACCATAGCGGTGATTAGCAACTCCTAGACCGCCACAATCAGAGTTGCAACATTGAGAAGCAATCACAGTTCTCTGCTGGACTTCAGGTAGGTTCCAGTGCTGGCGCATTTGACCCCACAGCGTTTCATTGATCCAGTAAGGCCTTCCAGGACCATTCTTTGCCAGACTAACAATACCTCACAAACAGTTGGATGCAATTATGAAGAAATGCTGCCTCACGATTGGAGTAATACCAATCTCTCAATTGTACATCCCCTACAAAGAACTTGTGTTAGTAATGTCTTATATGAATGTTAAACATGTAAACTAAAAGCAGAAAGGGTCAAAACAATTACCGCAAAGGTTCGGAAGAAGAGCTCTTGAACATGGATTGGTGTAACCGTCCAACTATAGAAAGGACCGTCAAATTTATAGCGGAGAATTCCAGCAATGTTACGGGTCAAGGAACCATCGTCTTGTCAAATCATAAGACGTAAACATAAACAAATACATTAGCACATATATAATCTTAGACAGAGATATGAATGTGCAATGACAAAGCTAATCACACACATAATGACAAAGCTAATAACAGATGCAAGCCTAATCACAAACCTAATGACAAAGCTAATCACATATGCAAGCCTAATCACAAACCTAATCAAATAAGCAATTTCCAGAATGTGCAAGCCTAATCATATACCTAGCAAATCTAAACTGAGAAAACTTACCAGGTGGTCGTGACATTTGGGATAGGATGCTCCAACAAACGCAGCAGCTGCTCGCGGCCAGGAAGATTCATTAGGTTATCCAAGAGGAGTTGATAGTAATCACCTATTGGTTTGGAATAGGAAATTCATCTTCAGCTTCGAGGGGAAGTTCATCATTCTGTGGATAGTCAACTTGATCTTCATCTTCATCTTAAAATTGAGCCTCTAGAACCAGCGGAGGAGGAGGACCTCGGCGTGCGAGCTGCTGCGGTATGGGCGGTTGTGTTGCTGGAGGAAATGAAACAGCAGTCTTGTTCTAGAAACACTCCCTGAAACATTGTTATACAAAGAATTGTGGCTCGTCGATGAACCTCCTACATTCCCACTCGTCCCTCCACTTGTGAGATGCCTTCTCCTAGTGTCGGTAGAGTACCATGGCCATTGACTCGACCAGTGACACCGCCTCTGGGTGTAGATTAGTTGCTCGGAGGGACCAACATCGGCTGTGGATCGAGCCACCTGTTTTCCCTTAGACCCATGTGGAACAACTGCAGAGTGAACAAGGTTGGCTCTACCACCACGACCACCACCTGTGGCTGGTCCAGATCGGCCGTTAGCTCCACGGCCACAAGCACGAGTTACACCTCCAGATGAGACGCTTAGTCTTCCACTAGATCAAGTAGCAGTATCATCAGGAGGGTTTCCAACGATGCCTTTACCGTTTCTTTTAGTCATTGCGACGGATTGGAATCGGAAAAAAGAGAAAATGAGAAAATCCGAATTAGGGTTTCGGATTTGGTGGCTGAGAAATCAAATTTCTGAGAGAGGAAAGAGAGATTTAGTGTTTATAAAGATAATATGAGAAGAAACAACAGAGAAGCAGAGAAACCGGATCTCAAATTAGAGTTCAGATCTCAGAATCGCAGCAAGAGAGATAGAGAGAAAGAAATGTTTATGTTGTGAAAATGAAACTAGGGTTTCTGTGATTCTCGTATTTTGTTCAGACGACGTCGTCACAGATCTGTGACTAAAGAGTCACAAACATAAGGCCCAACCGGCCAAAAGCTCAGTTTTGGCTAATTCCGTCCAAAAAAAATTTGTGACACTGTAAATTCTGTGACAAATATGTATCTGATTTGTGACACATTTGTGACACCAAACATTGAAACCCTAAACACTAAACATTTTTCACTTATCATATGAGGCATAGATGTTCCCTATAGTTTGAGCATCCTCAGCATAAATGTGTAACATCTCATCACGTGAATATAGGTCTCTGAGCAGCTACTATAGGGTTGCAGGCGGCATTGTTTCATCCACACAATCTCCGAACCGGCTAATTAAATAAATATCCAACCTTATCTCTACTAGTAAATTTGAACCTAATACTATACCCCAATGTTGTAAATCGCGGTGCACAGAAACGACGATAATCTTTTACTCGTAACTCCTATGGATACGGATTGGATACCACTGGAAATCTGAGAGTCGGGGCTTTCCAACGATACATTGATCGTTTTCTGGGTCCTTATAGAATGACGGTAAATCAGCCCCCAAGTTCCTTGGTCGATGTAACTCCGGGATCGTAACGTAAAGGTGATCTTGGATAGTGATTAAATCGTACTCGAAAGCACTTTCCTTAAAGTGTATTTCAATCCTTATCAATGCATTGGGTAATACAAAATTCTTTGTAGGATAAGACAACCAAAGTTTCCTCTTGTTTTAGGCTAAGACACAAGAGATACAAAAAGAGTTTTGTGTTTTGTTTTTTTGTGTTTTGACCAACGAAAGAAATCTTTTGGTCTATGGTGAATCTCACGTTCCTCTCTTTTCTTCTTCCATTTTTTATGCAGAGAAACAATTATTTATAGTTGTTGAAAAGTTGTAATGAACGTTTGCAACCGTTCATTTATAAAATTACCAACATTTGCAATTGTTTGTCAAAGGCACCCTTTCACTTAAATCTCCAACATTCCTCCCCCATTTAAGTGTAATCTTTGTTTTACAAAATCAACAACACAAAAAAACAAAATCATGCATAAATGAAAATGTCGTAACGATTGAATTTTTATTTTAGTGTTATTACACATTCCAATCGCCCGAGAATCAAGATGTCCTCTGGATTGAATCTTTTCAACTCATTTTGGACATGAAGATAATACACACAAGAGTTTCTACACTACTCTAAGTGTTTATACTTGACACTATTATAAGCCATGTGTCTTTATCCGTTCACGAGAGTATACGAAGCAAAGTCCAAATTAACTTCTTGAAGCGGCTACACTTCACACTCGTATAGGTAGATCTTTTAGTCATGCACCTGCAACGTGCACTTTTTCAAAAAATCTATTAAGAAGAAAACTTCAACCTAACTTTCTCTTGCAGGTCTAAGCACATACCTTGGGATGTTATGAAATTAGTGCTTCAATCACTAATTATAGGCTTTCCACATTGAATTGAGCCCCTAATGTCATATTAGAGGGGAATTGGGTTTCCTATAATTAAAAATTTAGATAGAATTTAATCCCATCCCTTTAGCTAACTTTGTTACCAAGACTCTAGCTAATTCTTTTGTCAAATGATCTGCTAAATTTTGTTGAGACCAGACAAATTCTAAAGTAATCACCCCATGAGTGATCAGCACACGTACCGCGCTATGTCTAACGCCCAGGTGTCGCGGCTTACCATTATATACTTGGCTATAGGCCTTAGCCAAAGTAGCTAGACTATCACAACAGATAGAAATAAGTTACACTGGTTTCGACCACAATGGAATCTCAGAGACTAAATTTCTAAGCCATTGTGTCTCTCTTCCCGCACCCGCTAATGCTACAAATTCATATTCAATAGTCGAACTTGTAATACAAGTTTGATTCTTGGAAGCCCATGAAATGGCACCTCCCCCAAGTAAGAACACCCAACCACTTGTAGAAGAATGATCTTCTATGCTGGTGATCTAACTCGCGTCTAAATATCCTTCTAGGACCAAAGGAAATCTACCATAAGATAAACCATAATTTATGATTCCTTTCAAATACTTGAACACACGCCTTAAAGCTTGCCAATGGTGGGTACTCGGGTTACTAGTATATCTACTTAACCTTCCTACCGCGTAAGCTATATCTTGTCTAGTGCTCGTCATGGCATACATTAAGCAACCAATTACTTGAGATTACTCGAGTTATGATACCGTTTGTCCCGTATTGGGCATAAGTTTCACACTCGCATCCATATGAGTGCTCATTGGAGAACAATTCTCACAATTGAACTTCTTAAGCACTTTCTCAATGTAATGAGATTTTGTTAAAGAAAGTTCGTTACCATTACATTTGATTCGAATTCCTAGTATCACGTCCGCCTCTCAGTGTCTTTCATGGCAAAATTTGATGACAAAAACTCTTTTGTAAGTTCAACTTGTCTAAGGTCAGTACCAAAGATCAACATATCATCAACATATAAGCAAATGATTACTCCATTTCCGGACTCATCAAATTTGCTATATAAGCACTTATCCGACTGATTTAACTTAAATTCACTTGATAAGACAACCTCATCAAACCTTTGATGCCACTACTTTGGTGCTTGCTTTAGCCCATATAATGACTTTATCAACTTACACACCTTATGCTCATTACCGGACATAACAAATCTTTCGGGGTTGTTTCATATAAATCTCTTCTTCTAAGACACTGTTTAAGAATCATGTTTTAACATCCATTTGGTGAATCACAAGATTATGAATGGTTGCCAAACCAATTAATAATCTGATAGAAAAGATTCTAACAACGGGAGCATAAGTATCGAAATAATTGATACTTTTCCTTTGTCTAAAACCTTGGATGACCAAGCAAGATCGTTCCATCGACTTTCATCTTCCTTTTGAAGATCCATTTAGAATCTAAAGGCTTGCAACAGGGTGGGAGATCCGTCAAGACCCACATGTTATTTCCTATGATGGAATCCATTTCATCATTCACTACTTCTTTCCAAAAAATAACGTCATGAGACTTCATGGCCTCACTAAAAGTCCTAGGTTCACCATCAATATGATAACAATATGAGTATTGGAACTCAATGTCATCTCTTGACCCTTCAACCAAATAAATTTGGACCAAATGATTTTTCAATCCTCCTTCGTTTGCTTCTACGAAGCATCGGTGACTCGTTAAACGGTACGATTGTGTCGTCTTGTTCATTAGTTCCACTTGAACTAGGAATCAAATCCTTTGGTCTAGGTATTGACGAACAAATATTTTCATCAAAAATTGCATCTCTTGATTCTATTACAGTGTTAACCGATACGGAATCATTAGGTTCTATAACATAAAACCTATAAGCTTTGGAATGCTCGACATATCCAGTAAAGATACAATCAATACCTCTTTCCCCCAAAGTTTTTAACTTTGGTTGGGGTGGTCTAACGACCGCTCGACATCCCCAAACACGAAGATAGTTCAAACTTAGTTTCTTTTTGTACCAAAGTTCATAAGGGGTAACCTTGTTTCTTTGGTTAGGAACTCTATTTAATAAATAACAAGCCGTTAACATGGCTTCACCCCAAAATCCGTCACTCAATCCCGAGTAAGATAACATGGAATTAACCATTTCATTAAGGACTTGATTTTTCCTCTCGGACACACCATTTTGTTGTGGTGTATACGGAGCCGTAGTTTCATGTATAATGCCTACGGACTGGAAATATGTACGATAATATGTAGTTTCATGTATAACTTCTTAACAAAGTCATTGTGTTCTAGTTCAACCTCGGTTTTATAAACCTTGAACTTATCAAGAGCCTCATTTTTAGCATGTAATAAATACACATAACAATAACGAGAATAATCATCTACGAATGTGATGAAATATTTTTAATTCCCAAAAGACGGTGTAGCATGCAAATCACATAAATCACTATGTATAAGTCCAAACACCCTAGCATTTCTTTCTATCCTCTGAAACGGTTGTCTAACTATCTTATTCAACATACATGTTCCACACCCATCTATATTCACGTCAAAAGTTGGAATTTATCCTTCTTTAGACATTTCAATCATATGTTTATAATGTATATGACCTAATCTAGCATGCCATAGAGAAGTATCATTTTTGCTAGAGCATGTCACCGAAACATTAGCCATCGTTCACGAATAAATACTCTTTAAGATTGTAGTAAATCGCGGTGTACAGAAACGACGATAACTTTTTACTCGTAACTCTGATGGATACGAATTTGATATCACTGGAAAGCTGAAAGTCGGGGCGTTCCAAAGATAAGCTGATCGTCTTCTAGTCCTTATAGAACGACGGAAAATCGTCCCGGAAGTTCACTGGACGATGTAACTCCGGGATCGTAACGTAAAGGTGATCTTGGATAGTGATTGAATTGTACTCGAAAGCACTTTCCTTAAAGAGTATTTCGACCCTTATCAATGCCTTGGGTTACACGAAATTCCTTGTAGGATAAGACAACCAAAATTTCCTCTTGGTCTAGGCTAAGACACAAGAGATACAAAAAGAGTTTTGTGTTTTGTTTTTTTGTGTTTTGACCAAAGAAAGAAATCTTTTGGTCTATGGTGAATCTCACGTTCCTCTCTTTTCTTCTTCCATTTTTTGTGCAGAGAAGCAATTATTTATATTGGTTGAAAAGTTGTAATGAACGTTTGCAACCGTTCATTTATAAAATTACCAACATTTGCAATTGTTTGTCAAATGCACCCTTTCACTTAAATCTCCAACACCCAATTAAGTATCATAACCCAAATTCAGACATTTAAAGAATAAATATTTGCTAAACCCTAAACCTTAATCTCTAAACCCCAAACCCCCTCCCAAATCTATACCCTAAAGTATAATTATTAACTCAAATGGTCCATAAACTTAAGTACAAATATTTTTTTTAATTTTGCTTAGTCATTTACCAATAAAATTGAAAACCCCAAACCTCCCACCCCCCCCCCCCCCCAACCAAATCTATACCCTAAAGTGTAATTATTAACTCAAACAGTCCATAAACTTAATTACAAATGTTTTTTTAATTTTGCTTAGTCATTTACCAATAAAATTGTAAACCCCAAACCTCTCTCTCCCCTAAAGTGTAATTATTAACCCAAATAGTCCATAAACTTAAGTACAAATGTTTTTTAATTTCGCTTAGTCATTTACCAATGAAATTGTAAACCCCAAATCTTCTCCCCAAAATCTATACCGTAAAGTGTAATTATTAACTCAAATAGTTTATAAACTTAAATATAAATGTTTTTTAATTTGACTTAGTCATTTACCAATAAAATTGTAACACTAGCATTTAGACATACACAAATTAAACTGGATAATCATTAAATAGTTATCGATGACAAATACAATTAATATCCATTTTTTTAAATCAGAAACGGTTATATACACACACAACTACATACTACCGCATATACACACAAATACACATACCATCAGAGCACATACACACGCAACAACACGCTACCACTATATTTCGTATCTCTAGGGTTAAATTCGGATTAAAAAAAAAAAAATAGTTAAATTTCTTGTTAGCTAAATATTCAATTTTTCGTTCCTCTCCTATGCAAATACTCTTTATTCTAAGTTCGAACTACCTTTCTTGTGCAAGGTTTTTATATCATTTTAACAACTAATTCGCTAAATTGTTGAGAATGATTTTTCCAAATTATAACTGATGCGTAGATTTATGGATTTTGGGTCTTCGATTAACCAATAAAAAAAAATTTGTACAAGGTTTTGGTATTATTTTAACAAACTAATGCGTGTTGTGATTCTGCTGTTGAGAAAAGCTCTGAGATCTCGCCACGTAGTACTCTGAACAATGTGTGGGGTAAATAAACACACACCACGTGGTTTTTCCCTCAGACCAAGACCCCATTGTTTACACTATTTTAATTGCTCGGACAGCTGCCTAACCAGGCCCCACTTTGGGCTAAGAGCCACTAACGGATAAGATCAATTAAATTCTTGGTCGCTCTTTGGTTTTTAGCCGTTCGATATTTGTACTTCACAAAATCTTCTTCAATCGGACGATTCAAATACTTTTGCTTTTATAAAAAAAATGGAGTAAGAAATTAACAGTTGTAATTGTAACATACGAACTAATAGCTTTAGTGATTCCAGGTATTTTTATCTTTCCTTTGTTTGTATTTTTCAGGTCTAAGGCTTCGAATGGTGACAGCGGTTAAAGCGGTGCGGGACAAGCGGTTTAGAGGATACAGTGCGGTTTTAGTGTGATGCTGTTAGAAAAACGCACCATGCGGAACTAATGCGGTTACTGCGGTTTGAGCAGTGCGGGACAACATATGAATGGTTGAAAAAACAACATGCGGTGCGCAGGGCCGGTCATGAGCCAACGGAGGCCCCAAGCCGAACAGGAAATGGAGGTCAAATTACTACAAAAAAAAAAAACAAAAAAAAAAATTTTAAGCCTAAACTAAAACGGAGGCCCAAAGCCACCGCTTCTCCCGCCTATGCTCAGGACCGGCTCTGGCGGTGCGGTCTATATGTGTGAATGGTGAAAATGTCAAAAGCGGTGCGGGATATATATTTTAGATAAATATTTTATAAATAAAAATAGATTAATGACATTAATATAATTATAAATTAAAATTATTTATACATTTTACAATAATATATTTATTGCTAAACTCAAATTAAAAATACATCCAAAAAAAACAAGTAAAATAATATAATATATTATAATATTATATAATAAAATTATTTTTAAAGTGAAAGTTTTATTTTATAAATATAACAAACTATTTAATTGATCAAATATAATACATTACAAAAAAAATTATTATCGACTATATTGATTTGCCCGTAACATATTTGCTATATTGTCCCTTAGCCGTGTCATATATTCTCTATCTGCTTCATCTTCTTCATTAGCTGCTTCCATGTCATCTAAATCAGGCTCCCGATTTGTGTTGTTTATTCTCGTCTCTGTCATTACTTCTGCAAAGTCTGCATCTGAGAAATTTGAAATTTTAATAAAATTATATAATCCCATTGTAGCCATTATCACTCTCTTTTGTACGTGAATGTTGTATCTTGGAAAACCAGAAAGAATCCTCCATTTCTTCTTCCAAACTCCAAAAGTCCTCTCAATGACAGAACGTAAAAAAGCATGACTTTGATTAAACAATTCTTCTTTATTCCTCGGAGGAAGACCAGAGTTGAACTATGACATATGATATTAGAAAGAAGAAGGAAAATGAGAGTTTATTTATAGAGTAATTATTTTGAATATTTTCGATTTAGAAAAAAAAACAATTGTCAACTAGTTACAGTGTTTAAAACACACCACAACTGTTGCTTTTCATTATCATGTGTGTTTATCATTTTTGCTTCCTAATTATGCATGTCTCGGTCAGTGTTGTATTTTTTGTTTTGTTTTTTTTTTTTCGAAACAGAAAAGCAAAAAATAATGTTGAGTGGTGACATGTTTTTGATACCACGTTGTGTTTACAAGAAACACTCCAAACACTCATAACCTAAGTTGAAAACGAACAAGCTTCTTTAGTTTACAATTCCAATTCAAGAATCTCTATTTTAATTTCCCTTCACCCAAATACGCATAAGCATTTTTTTCATCAATCTCTTTTTGTCTGCCTCGAATTTTTATTTTTATTTTTTTTGTCGGTGTCTGCCTCGAATTTAAACCTCACATTTTAATGTTTTTTTTCTCTACTTTGGAGCTGTGAATAATACTTCTTGAATATATTCCTTTTCCTTTTTCTTTCTTTCTCAGATGTATTAAACCATGTTCGTTCAATAAAACCTTTACTTTTTTCTTCTTTAACCTTTCTTTCTTTTACAATCTCTGAACAAAAACACTAAATTCTCTCTTTCTCGCAAAAAAAAACAAAGAAACAAGTGTTTCTTGTCAGAACAAGGTTAAAATGGTTTCAAGATCGTATTCAAATCTACTAGAGCTTGCTTCAGGTGACTCTCCAACATTTGGTCGCATGAATCGTCAGATACCTCGTATCATGGCAGTAGCTGGAATCATGTCCAACATCGACAACGATTCTAAACAAACTCTCTCTCCTAAAGACCGTATTATCATCGTAGCTAATGAATTACCAATACGAGCTCAAAGAAAGCTCGAGAGTGGTGGTACTAGTAGTTCTTCTAGTAGCAAAAGTTGGAACTTTTCTTGGGATGAGAATTCACTTCTCCTCCAATTAAAAGACGGTTTAGGAAACGAATCGACTCAAGTTATCTATGTAGGTTGTTTAAAAGAAGAGATACATCCCAATGAGCAAGAACAAGTTTATCAACTTCTTCTTGAGAATTTCAAGTGTGTACCAACTTTTTTACCACTTGATTTACATACAAGATACTACCATGGATTCTGTAAACAACAGCTTTGGCCTTTGTTTCATTACATGTTACCACTCTCACC
This sequence comes from Draba incana, assembly GCA_963576765.1. Lineage (NCBI taxonomy): Eukaryota > Viridiplantae > Streptophyta > Magnoliopsida > Brassicales > Brassicaceae > Draba > Draba incana. Next base: position 8,470,557 of record OY755215.1, on the reverse strand, counting down.
TGATCTTGGAGGTAGATTTGATAGGTCTTTATGGCAAGCTTATGTTTCGGTTAACAAGATTTTCGCTGATAGGATTATGGAAGTGATTAACCCTGAGGATGATTTTGTTTGGATACATGATTATCATTTAATGGTTTTGCCTACTTTCTTGAGGAAAAGGTTTAACAGAGTCAAACTCGGTTTCTTTCTCCATAGTCCGTTTCCGTCTTCGGAGATTTACAAAACGTTACCTATTCGGGAAGAGCTCCTTCGAGCGTTGCTGAATTCGGATTTGATAGGGTTTCATACGTTTGACTACGCACGGCATTTCTTGTCTTGTTGTAGTCGAATGCTCGGTCTTACTTATGAATCGAAACGAGGATATATCGGACTTGAGTACTACGGTAGAACCGTGAGTATTAAAATACTCCCTGTGGGGATCCACATGGGTCAGCTTGAGTCGGTTTTGAGCTTACCGGAGACTCAAAGGAAAGTCGGGGAGCTTATTGAGCGATACGGACGAAAAGGCAGGACAATGTTGCTCGGTGTGGACGATATGGACATTTTCAAAGGAATAACGTTGAAGCTTTTAGCTATGGAACAGCTTCTTATGCAACATCCGGAATGGCAGGGGAAAGTTGTATTGGTGCAGATAGCGAATCCTGCGAGAGGGAAAGGCAAAGATGTTAAAGAAATGCAAGCAGAGACTTATTCAACGGTGAAACGGATTAACGAGACGTTTGGTAGACCAGGGTATGATCCTATAGTATTGATCGATGCACCGTTGAAGTTTTACGAAAGAGTTGCTTATTATGTAGTTGCTGAGTGTTGTTTAGTAACAGCGGTTAGGGACGGGATGAATCTTATACCTTATGAGTACATAGTTTCTCGTCAAGGAAACGAGAAGCTGGACAAGATTCTGAAGCTTGAGCCGAATCAGAAGAAAAGCATGTTGGTGGTTTCTGAGTTCATTGGTTGCTCTCCGTCGCTAAGTGGAGCTATTCGTGTTAATCCGTGGAATGTTGATGCGGTGGCTGATGCAATGGACAGTGCACTCGAAGTAGCGGAACCGGAGAAGCAGCTAAGGCATGAGAAGCATTATAAGTATGTGAGCACACATGATGTCGGTTATTGGGCTCGTAGCTTCTTACAGGATCTCGAGAGGAGTTGCGGTGAGCATGGACGGAGACGGTGTTGGGGGATTGGGTTTGGTCTTAGTTTCAGAGTTGTGGCATTAGACCAGAGTTTTCGGAAGCTGTCCATGGAACATATAGTATCAGCTTATAAAAGGACGAAGACGCGAGCGATTCTTTTGGACTATGACGATACTTTAATGCCACAAGGTTCTATCGATAAACGGCCTTCGTCAAAATCAATCGACATTTTGAACACCTTATGTAGGGACAAAGGCAATCTGGTGTTCATTGTTAGCGCTAAAAGCCGAGAAACATTGTCGGATTGGTTTAGTCCGTGTGAGAAGCTCGGTATCGCTGCTGAACATGGCTATTTTCTAAGGTAACTAACCGAAACTTCGTATTTCCATGCATTGCGTTTAATCATATAGCTCAGGCTTTATCTGATGGCTACACAGGCTAAGGAAGGCAGTAGAATGGGAAGATTGCGTAGCAGCAGCAGATTGTTCTTGGAAGCAAATCGCGGAGCCAGTGATGGAACTTTACACCGAAACAACCGATGGATCAACGATAGAAGACAAAGAGACCGCTCTTGTTTGGAGCTATGAGGATGCGGACCCTGATTTCGGCTCGTGTCAAGCTAAGGAGCTTCTCGATCATCTTGAAAGTGTCCTTGCTAATGAACCTGTAACAGTCAAACGCGGACAGAACTACGTTGAGGTCAAACCACAGGTTGGTGTCACTGTTAAAAAACCGAAACATTTCTTTCCTCCCTCGTGTACTGTCACAAATCGTTCATCGTTGTTGTTGTAATGCAGGGCGTTAGCAAAGGACTTATAGCGAGAAGGATGCTTTCGATGATGCAAGATAAAGGAACACCACTTGAGTTTGTTCTATGTATTGGAGATGACCGGTCTGATGAAGACATGTTTGAAGTGATATGCAGTTCTACCGAAGGCCCTTCGATTGCGCCGAGAGCTGAGGTTTTCGCTTGTACTGTCGGTCAAAAGCCGAGTAAGGCCAAGTATTATCTTGATGACACTACTGAGATTGTCAGGTTAATGCATGGTTTAGCTTCTGTTACAGAACAAATCACTCCTGTTTAAATTAGAGACTACTAGAGATACTTGAATGCAAAATACAACAATCTTAAGAGTTTATATGAGTAATGGTTTCTTCTTGTTAATCTTTGACATTAGACTAAGAAAAGATATTAGTTTCTTCTTTGCTTTAGCAACTTCCTCTTGGGATTGAAGATACTCAGCTGAAACAGAAGTAATAGCACAGAGAGAGCAGTAAAAATTTCCAGCGTCGTCGTAAACAGGCGGTGATGAATCCGCGATACATTTCTCGTGAACCATGACTGTACATTCATCGCCGGAACAAAACAAGAGCTTCCCGCTTTCTTTGCATTGAATGCATTTGTATCGATTCTCCGAAGGAATTGACACATGACATTCGCTTTCGCTTTGGTTAGTCTCTTGCTCCTTACAAGGCGATACTTGGGTATCATTCTCACATGATGTCTCTAACATCTGAACAAATGAAACGAATGTACAAACATAAACCTCGGAAGTGTGATATTGCTAATCCGAATAAATTGAAAAACGGCTAATACCAGTTCCAAAGCGCATTTTGGAAGGGAGACAAGTTTGCTTCGGAGAAACGGTACAAGATTCCATTTCGATAGTCCCGGTGCGCCTGGTTTTAGTTCCGACAACGGTACCTAAGAAAAGACGGTTTCAATCGAGCAATCTAAGTACATACAAATGTAGATTTGAACATTTCTACCTCGTCTAAGATACATTGAAGTACATATTCACAGCTCTCGGACGAATCAAACTCGATTTTCGACATATTGGTATCGGTAACAACATCTTTACTTTGTAGAGAAGCTAAGCATCTGAAAGCAACCATCTCATTGGTATGTTCACCAAGATAATCTGGAAGATTATTTGGAACCATTTCAAAGACATCTGCAAATAAAAATAAAAGAAGAATCTCAGAAAATTGAAATGTAGAATCAAAAAAACTGATGCAAGATTCAGTTGTACCATGAAGCATCGAAATCTCAGTTTTGAATTTGGCGAAATACTGGATAATCCAAATCCAGTTATCAAGATCTGAATTTCCAGTCACAAAGCGATCACATAAACTGTATGATTTCGATGGAGGAGAATCCATTATCGACAGAGTTACTTCGTCTTCAACGGAGAATCTGAGACCGGAATAGCTTCTTCGACGGAGAAACGAGACCGCCGAATTTGCAGACTTTAAGAGCAGAATTTCACCATTGTAATTAGTATAGAGAAAAGGATCAAAAACTGAAAAAGATGAGTTTATCAAGAAAATATAATTGAAGCCCAGGCCCAAGCCCAATATCAAAGCCTGATCTAAAAACAGCTTCATATTTTTTTGAACGTCTATTTATTAATCTTGAAATGTTGTTACTGTTGGATAAGCTTCTAGAATATCTTGAAGCCCAAGACATCTAACAAGTTGGTTAGATTAAGATAGGGTAAAAAGGAAATTGTTTCTTTCCAATAGGATTAGGAAAATAAACTTCTAATCTATATAAATATATGATCATTGAGTTTGTGATGATTATGAGAGAGCAATAAAGCTAGTTTAGGTTTTGAGTAATTTTCCTAAGCATTAATAAAGAGAAGGATTTCTTTAAAGCTAAGTTTGTTCTTTGATCACAATATTTGGTATCAGAGCCAGGTTTAGAGGAGGAGGCAACGAGAGCATACCCGAGCTATGGGAGATAATGCTAAGAGCGATCCACCCAAATCAAAGGACCTTGTACCTTCATCGGTTGTATGTCCGATGCTAAACTCATCGAACTACACGGTGTGGTCGATGAGGATGAAGGTGTTGCTGCGGGTTCATGACGTATGGGAGACAATTGAATCTGGTTCAAGAGAAGCAAAGAAAAACGACATAGCTACTGCCTTGTTGTTTCAATCCATACCCGAAAATCTTATATTGCAAGTTGGTGATCATGATTCACCAAAAGGTATATGGGATGCAATAAAGATGAGAAATATTGGTGCAAATAGAGAAAAAGAAGCTAGACTTCAAACTCTAATGGGCGAGTTTGAACGATTGAAGATGAAGGATGGAGATTCAATTGATAGATTCTCGGGCAAGTTATCTGAATTAGCTTCGAAATCTGCATCCCTAGGACAATCCCTTGAAGAAACAAAGCTGGTAAAGAAGTTTCTTAATAGCTTGCCACGAATCAAGTATATCCAAATCGTTGCATCACTTGAGCAAGTTCTAGATCTAAACAAGACAAGTTTCGAAGACATAGTGGGTCGCATCAAAGCATATGAGGAGCGTATCTTGGATGTTGAAAGTCAAGGTGAGACACAAGGAAACCTACTGTTTTCAAGCACGGATACACGCGGAAATCAAAGTGGTTACAAAAACTCAAGAGGAAGAGGTTTCCATGGAAGAGGACGTGGGAGGTTTAACTCTCAAGATCGAAATAGAGAAAAGAGAGATCGATCCCACATAACGTGTTTCCGTTGCGATAAAACAGGGCACTTCGCCTCTGTTTGTCCCGAAAAAAAGAAGATTCTATAAGAATTGAACAAGACCAAAACAGAGGAAGCCGATGCGGCGTTGTATATGCACGATACTGTGTTTTTGAATGAAGAGAAAGTGATGCCAAAGAAATATGAACCAACAAAGAAAGAAGAAGGGATTTGGTACTTGGATAATGGTGCTAGTAATCACATGACCGGGGAGTTATCATATTTTTCAGAGCTGAACAGGAAAATTAGAGGGAGAGTCAAGTTTGGAGATGGTTCTACCGTAGATATCAAAGGCAAATGGTCAATTCTCTTCGAAGCAGAAACGCGAGAACAAAAGCTTCTCACCGATATCTACTACATTCCGGAGTTGAGAAGCAACATATTGAGTCTAGGACAAAACACTGAGCAAGGGTGTGATGTTAGAATGAGATCTAACTACCTAACACTACGAGATTAAAAGGGAAGGCTGCTTGTGAAAGTGTTGAGGACTCCTAATAGACTCTACAAAATCAGTCTCAAAGTTGGCAAGGCGGTATGTTTGCATAGAAAACTCGATGAAGAAACTTGGAGATGGCACGCAAGACTTGGACATGTTGGTTTTGGAACCTTGAAATCTATGGCCACTCACGAGATGGTTCACGGTTTGTCAAAGATCGAAGGAGAAACACAGATTTTCGAATCTTGTTTGGTGGGAAAACAAGCTCGACATTCTTTTCCAAAGGCAACTCAATTTCGATCTTCTCGGCCTTTGGAACTACTACATGTTGACTTATGTGGTCCAATTTCTCCAGCTACACCCGCTCTAAACAGGTATATCTTTGTTATAATAGATTATTATTCAAGATATATGTGGTCAATTTTGTTGAAGGAAAAGAGCGATGCGTTTGAGAAGTTCAAAGACTTTAAGACTCTTGTCGAGAAGGACTTTGACAAGATGATTGTGACACTACGTACGGATAGAGGTGGTGAATTCACTTCATATGAGTTTCAAAGCTTTTGTGACCAACACGGAATCAAACGTCACTTGACAGCTCCCTATTCTCCTCAACAAAACGGAGTGGTTGAAAGGAGAAATCTAACATTGATGGAAATGACTCGAAGCATGCTTAAGGCAATGAGTATTCCTAATTTCTTATTGGGAAAAGCAGTCCGTCATTCCACATACCTGATCAAGCGTGTCCCTACTAGAGCTTTGCAGAACATGACACCGTACGAGTGCTTAAGGAAGAAAAAGCCAAACATCGATCATCTTAGAGTTTTTGGTTGCTTGGCCCATACAAAGGTTAGTTTTCCTCATCTCAAAAAGCTTGATGATCGTTCACAAAACCTTGTTCATCTTGGAATTGAACTCGGTTCTAAGGCTTATCGTCTTTACAATCCAATCTCAAGAAAAGTTGTTGTAAGTCAAGATGTGATTTTCAATGAGAAGGAGAGTTGGAATTGGAAGGGAGCCGATGATAATGAGCAAGGACAGCCTGGTATGTTTCGATTAACATGTGGAGAAGTTACAGATAATGGCCAAGGACCATTCGTAGCCAACAATACTCAAGGAGAAGACAATGAAGAGGCTGAAAAAGAGCAGCCCGAAACAGAACATGGTGAGCCCGAAACAGAGCATGTCGGGGAAGGAGAAGAGCAAAATCAACCGAGAAGATCATCACGAGAGGTACATCTTCCGAAATATCTCAAAGACTACGTTCTCTTGGCTAATATAAAGTGTGAGATTCTTCTCTTAACTCTCAATGATGAACCATTGAGCTACCAAGATGCAAAGGACTCGGTTGAATGGAAAAATGCGTGCGTCGATGAGATAGACTCAATCAACAAGAATCAAACGTGGGAACTTGTTAACAAGCCGGTTGGAGTGAAAGTGATTGGTCTCAAGTGGGTATTCAAGATCAAGAGAAACGCGGATGACTCAATAAACAAGTACAAAGCAAGATTAGTTGCAAAAGGTTACTTGCAACAAAGTGGAGTTGATTTTGATGAATTATTTGCACCCGTTGCTCGTATTGAATCTATAAGGTTGCTTATTGGTTTGGCTGCATCTGAAGGATGTGAGATACATCATCGCGACGTCAAAACGGCTTTCCTACATGGGGAATTGAATGAAGATGTTTATGTATCTCAACCCGAAGGGTTTGAAAAGAAGGGAGAAGAACATAAAGTTTTCAAACTTGCTAAAGCTTTATATGGATTAAGGCAAGCTCCACGAGCATGGAACACCAAGCTTGATCAAATATTGAAGATATAAAGTTTAAAAAGTGTTCAAAGGAAAGTGCCGTGTATCGAAAAGAAGATGAAGTCGGTTTACTCATTGTAGCCGTGTATGTGGATGATCTTTTTGTTACTGGAAATTTGATCAAGATCATCAAGGAGTTTAAAGAGGGAATGTCTTCTAATTTTGAGATGTCGGATTTAGGAAGACTTACCTATTATCTTGGTATAGAAGTGAAGCAAAGCCAAGATGGGATTGAAATCAAGCAAGAAGCATATGCTCGGCGTATTTTCCAAGAAGCGGGTCTCGATACTTGTAATCCAACTCAAGTTCCGATGGAGTTTTGTTTGAAATTATCTAAAGCACTTGAAGAACTAGAGACAGATGCTACGCTATATCGAAGAAGGATCGGATGTCTAAGGTATCTCTTACACTCACGACCAGATCTTACCTTCTCGGTTGGGATCTTAAGTCGTTATATGCAGTCACCACGAGAGTCACATGGAGTTGATTTGAAACAAGTCCTAAGATATCTACAAGGTACGTTGAGTTATGGTTTGTCTTTCAAACATGGTGGAACAAAGAAACTTGTAGGTTATAGCGACAGTAGCCACAATGTGGACGAAGATGATGGAAGAAGCACAACCGGACATGTGTTCTATTTTGGAGATACTCCGATTACATGGTGCTCATAGAAGCAAGAGAGTGTTGCTTTATCATCTTGTGAGTCCGAGTTTATGGCAGCAACAAAAGCCGCGAAGCAAGCAATATGCCTCTAAGCTCTCTTGAGTGAAATCACCGGAAAGGGATGTGAGAAGACTATGATTCGAGTGGACAACAAATCTGCAATAGCCTTAACCAAGAATCCGGTCTTTCACCGTCGCAGCAAACACATCCACAAGAGGTATCATTTCATCTGAGAGTGTGTTGAAGAAGGATATATCGAAGTTGAACATGTACCCGGAGAAGAGTAATGTGCGGATATTCTAACAAAAGCCTTAGCAAAGATCAAGTTCAAGAAGATGAGAGACTTAGTTGGAGTTCAAGATCTTAAGAGGAGTGACTTGAAGCTTAAGGGGGTGAATGTTGGATAAGCTTCTAGAATATCTTGAAGCCCAAGACATCTAACAAGTTGGTTAGATTAAGATAGGGTAAAAAGGAAATTGTCTATGTCCAATAGGATTAGGAAAAGGAACTTCTAATCTATATAAATATATGATCATTGAGTTTGTGATGATTATGAGAGAGCAATAGAGCTTGTTTAGGTTTTGAGTAATTTTCCTAAGCATTAATAAAGAGAAGGATTTCTTTAAAGCTAAGTTTGTTCTTTGATCACAATAGTTACAGTAGAGTAAATGTTGTATACAAAGTAGAGAAGAATTATAAATACGACAAGAGTGGAATTGAGATTGTCTGATGTGCGCTAGTTTGTCGGTCGGCTATGGCATTGGAATGTCGTTCTATATGGATTATATGAACACTTGCAAAAACTATTAAACGAAAAAAGTATCTCACTATTTAGATTATCGATTGCTACTTCCTTAGTTCGGCCATGTATGAGATTGATTAGAAGCTGATAGTCGTCTTCAAAAATCATTCGTCGATATCCTTGGTGCTACAATGTTGCATTGCATGAAGCAAACTAAACCCTTCTGCCTCGGTTGATGATTTAGTGCGTGGTAAAAAATGAAGAGGCTATCGTAACAAAACAACTTGATAAATGTATGTGGCTTCTCATATTTTAAAATTTATCATGATTGGAAAACGAAATTATCAGAAATAGCGATTGACAAACATTATACACATAAGTCCTAATGAACTATCTAAAAAACAGCACATCTAGATTATTATATTTGTAAGAAATTGACATTTTACTACGACACTTTAAGGGAAATGGCAATGCAATATAAGGCAATGCTGCCGATAGGGAGAAAGGAAGAGATGTTTTGTGCAGCGATCGGAAGCAGAAACAATCGCTTTCCATGTTCATGGATTTTGGATGTGTCGTGTTTGAACCAAGAGACAATGGTTGTGCACAGTGGCATTGGTTTGGTCTGGTTGTGACTTATTTAAAAAAACAACCAACGGAGTGTATAGATCCCATTTTGTTGTATCCAAAACTCTTTTAATAAATGAATTTTAACCGGTATCTATTGAAACCTTATAGAGTTTATTATGAGAAAAGTTTAACGGATATTTATTTTCAAATTTACATTAAAAGCCCATTTAGATCCACGAATTTATGAACTCATTTTAACATTTCTAGAAAACGAACGTCACTATTCTTGTTTTTAGCGTTAGATAATTATTTTGCAAAAATCTATTCAATTAAAATATTTTTGCTCTTTGATTCAAAAATAAATATCCGTTGAATTTTTTTTTTCAATTAAAATATTTTTACTATTTTAATCGGAGAAAACAAATTAATTTGAATTTATTACTATCATATATATTGGCCTCTTTTGGTATATGTTATTGGATATTAGTGCAGAGCATCTCCTTTTGGAGACCAATCTCATGAACCCTACGATTACCAGAGTTGGATTTGAGCAAATATTTTTGAAACATTTGAATGGCCCCCACTTTGTAGGGGCCCCACTTATTTATAAAAAAATCAAATTTATATATTAATTTACATAAAAATATGTTATTTGGTGGGTGGGTCGTAGGTATGTGTAGAGCTGGTGTTGGTGGACTTTATATCGTGGTTTATGGTTTGGCTTTTGAGCTTCTCTGGAGGTTAGGATTATCTTGGTTTTGCCCACGATATCTTGCGATACCTCGGAGTTTCAAAGTCGCTACATTGTTCCGATCTGATATGTCCTCTTCGCGTTTGTGTTATTTGTTGTAGTTATATTTGTGGTTTTTTCTCGGGTTTGTCTTGTGGTCTTTGAGTTCCCTTGTCGCACAGTTCCTGGTCTTATCCTTCATCAGGTGGCTTCTCTTGCGGTAATCCTTGTCGATTTCATCTACCAGACTCGCTCTTGAGTTCTTCTAAGGGAAGAGGGTGTTTTCGAGGCTCTACCTCGCTCAGATTACTCGCTGGTGTCCCTCTTCGTTGGTCTCAAACAAGTCGTCAAGAAGATCGCGTGCCGGATCCGGATGGCTCTGTGTCAGGTCTCGTGTTAGGGGTTTTAACTGGAATTGTAGATGTGGGTTACAGATTCGATTTAGGAAGGGAGAGTTGGGGTTTTGCGGATATGGGAGCGCCGAACGAATTAAACATGAAAATTCGTGTTGGTTTGTGCAGCATAGCTGCTCTCGCAACATCCCCGTTTACATCCCCGTTTACTTTTCTTCAGCTCTGGTCCTAGTTTGGATTTGTGGTTGGTTTTTGTTTTGTAATGTTGTTTATGTATTTCCTTGTGGCGCTGGAAGACAATGTCTTGCCGGCTTGTGTATCAAAAACGTATCTCAAACGAACTCTGGGGCTAATCTGTTAGCCGCCAACTTATGTATTTCACCTTGTATTTCACTTTGGTTTTAATAAAGTTTACTAGATGAAAAAAAAAAGCAAGCAATTATTTTATATAAAATCTAGTATTTTATAAGATTATATGATTTAAAAGGTAAAAATGTAAAGCCGATTTTTCATAAATTTATTTTAAAAAAGAAAGCATGAATGTATTGTTGATAAAAAATCATTTTTGTTTAAAAATGATGTTGATTAAATGTTGGTTATTTAGCGTTGTACGGGCCCTCAGTAATCTCAAATCCGGCTGTGACGACTACGTACTTTTCTCAAGAGAGACTTATAATTATTTTAGCGATCAACGAAATAATTGACTTTAAAAAAAAATAGTAGTCTTGAAAACAGGACCACTGTAAGTTTAATCACTTATATTTCATTAATAGCATCTACGTTTAAACCATATATGTGGTAGTCCATTGAATATGGTTGGTACACGGGAGTGTCTAAGCTCAGATGCTGCTCAGGGGACCAATGAAATTGTTGACAAATAAAAAAACTAGTGGGGGGTTTGTTAATCTTAGGGAAAATTGGGTGTATAACAAAGAAAAAAATTATAACTAAAATACTAACCAAAAGTTCCCCATGTGGCATAATTATAGCTATTAGATCTAGGTTTTTTGGTTAGTATTTTATATAAATAATTTTTTCCTTGTCATAAATCCTATGTTTATATATATAATTTTAAAAAAATTAAAAATTCTATTAATTTCTCTCCAATGAAGATTCTGCGTAGCCTATATAAGATTCTTGTTTATAAGAAATTTTTTCCATTTTAACTGATTCGAAGAAGAAATATAATTCATTTACAACTAATCCTACCTATTTCTTTGTATATATTTCACTTGTTCTAAAACAAGCACTACGAACTTTACAGTGTATAGTCGTGTATATAACGTGTGTATGCTTTATAATGTATTATGTTTACTTAGCTATTCATTAAATCCAGAGGGTTTCTATATCACAATTTTTGTAGTATTGTTTACCACATAATTTATATATCTGCTATATGTCATCTAGACAGATCTTAAACTGGAAGCAAAACTGTTGTTGATGATATTTTCTTGATATTTCTTGCAGAGTTAACTATCTAATAGTTAGCTAATACACAAATAAAACAGTTGTATTTTGATCGCCAAAAATAAAACAAAAAGTTCCGAACCTTATTTCTATAATTTTTTCAACTGCCGTGTGGAAGAGTGATTTTGAAACTAAGCTAATAATTAACAAGTCTGAGTATTCCAATTATTGTTAAAGTGAATATAATTTAAGCACTACATGTAAGGGCATAGCCTATATAAATGATAGGTAACAGAGTCTACACCCAAAAGTATAGAAGAAAAAGGATCAAATTATAATGGGGAAAGCTGAGATCGTTCTTAATTCACTACCTATGAGTGGGGGAGATGGCCCCAGTAGCTACTCTAAGAATTCCCATTTCCAGGTCTATATTTTCATAGCTTTATTTTTCTTCTTCGTATCTCCATTCCTTTTTTTTTTCCATAAGAACTTCAAAAAATGAATTTTGAATTGCTTTGTAACTTTTGATTCAAAATTTGGTATAATAACATTTGGCTTGATTAATTTGTTAAATGGATAATGAAATAACATAATAGTTGAATGATTGAATAACAAAAATACATTACCTAACAAAGTTTTCAAAGAACGATCGTTAATGAAGAAGAGGTTGAGATTATAGGTTTAATATGTTTGTATATTATAGCGGAATCATTTTTCAAAAACATAAAACGTGAGAATTTGGTTTTTTTTTTTTTTTTTTTAAGAAAGAAACTTAACAAGTAATTTTGATTTTAGCATGTGAGAGAACCCCTAAACAAAATGAAAAGCCGAGTAAAAACTTTCTGAACTTAACATAATTAGTTTTCATTTTTATAATTCTTTAATACTTATAAGATACTTTCAAATGGAGTTGAAATTATTATATTTCAATGATTTTGCAATATATGTGTGTGTCGAAATAATAATCTTTTATAGTCATGTTTCAAAGGGTTTAGATTGAAGTCCATTTATACAAAGTAGCATACTCGATAAATTGAAATTTTCCTAAAATGTGAAGATAAAATATGAAAATAATATCATTATTTAATCGAAGACATGCTTGAATACGAGTTAGTAGTCTATTTTCGAATATAAACATATTACTTAATTGGCTGGCTATTCGGATCAACTGGAAGTCCATTACCTTTAAACAAGAATATAATTCGACTTCATTTTCATCATCTCTTACATGACCTTTGTTTAATCAAAACTTGATTCCTTGTTTTGTACTTTTTTTTTAACAGAAACTTCAGTAACGATATTAAAATGTCCAGAACTCTTCGAGCCACACAAATAAACACCGAAAAACACCAGGGCGGCTTCATTGTCTTACGAAAAGCTGCATCATGAAATTAAGCTAATTTTAATATAGTTAAAAATTAAGCTTAATCAAAAAACTAAGATTAACCTACTGAAATTTTATTATATCCAGGTTCGACATTACGTTATGGAAAAAATAATGATTTTTTTGTACGTTGTCGGTTTTATTGGTTTTGAAATTTTGATCTCATCTCATAGGGCATCAAATTTGCTTATATGTAATAGTCTACAAGATTTGGAAATTTTGGTTCCACTTTTGATGAACACAATATCACTTTGTTCGAATCCAACTTACTTTTTAACCCAGCCAAACAAAAAATAGTATTGAACTTCAAAAATTAGGTTGCTATATATAAAAAAAAAAACTTAAAACGATATAGGTTTCTCGGTGTTATATGGTTTATATAGTTTTTTTTTTTTTGGATAAAATGTATATATCATTGAATAATGAAAATTAGATTTTACAAAAAGCATAATATATGATCTATACAACCATGGTAAACAATTGTGATTTATTAGTTTGGACTTTTAATCGTTTTCAATTGGAATAGCACATCTTAATACGATATACCAACAACTATAATAATCTCTTGTTGCTTCTGTTTGGACAGAGAAGAACAATAAATTTGTTGAAAGATTCAATAGACAAACTGATAATGGAGAACGTCGATGTAAAAACCCTAATCTCCCACTCCAACACAATCCGCATAGCCGATTTTGGTTGTGCAACTGGACCAAACACATTCTTTCTCGTCGACGACATCATCAAATCCATTGAAACCACCTTAAAATCAAACTCGCTAAAGACCAAAAAACCAGAGTTCCTAGTATTCTTCAACGACCTCCCCAAAAACGACTTCAACACTCTCTTCACCTCCCTCCCTCAAGACCGAAGTTACTTTGCGGTCGGTGTCCCAGGTTCGTTCTATGGCCGTGTTCTTCCTGAATCCTCCGTTCATATTGTAGTGACGGTCGGGGCCACACACTGGCTATCGAGTGTTCCAAAGGAGGTATTGGACAAAAGCTCTAAAGCGTGGAATAAAGGAAATGTTCACTACTCGAATGCGGCAGAGGAAGTGGTGAAGGCTTATGAAGAGCAGTTTGGTCGGGACATGGAGAAGTTTCTAGACGCTAGGGCTAAAGAACTAGTGAGTGGAGGTCTTTTGGTTGTTGGAATGTGCGGGATTCCTACAGGAATGTCTTTCTCCAATCTTTCCGACAGTATCATGTACAGTTCCATGGCTGATGTTCTCATTCAAATGCAATCACAAGTAAGTTCTTCTTGTTCTCTACTCAATTGTTCCATTATATAAGATGTTTTAGAAGTTTTTGTTTGTTCCATTTGATTTGATTTTTTCTATGTACAATCTTTATCAATTGAATACTTTATGACCATTTATATCATGGGTTAAAATGTTTATAATTAAGTAATGTTTTTGAGTTAAATACATCCAAATACTAACCATATACATTTTATCAAAACGACACTTAATATGAAACGGAGGGAATATATATATAAACTCTATATGTATGAGATTCATTTGATATTGTAGAAATATTACCACACTAATAAAGAGTTAATTATTTTCAATTAAACTTTCAGCTCTGGATGTGACCACGAGCACCGCTCTTAGCATGTGAAACTAGAGCACTCGAATACGACTCGATTCATAATCTATTTTTTAAAAAAAATTGTGAATATGTATATAAATTGAGATCCCATATTATAAAAACAAAAATTATAACACACATCATATATACACATGTAACCCAAAATTTTCACTTAGCTTCAAATAGTTTGAGACACTTTTTCAATATTTTTTGTAAGTTTTCTTAATTGGATTATTTGATATGCTACTATATAAAAAGAAAAATAGATTAATTGCACTTAAGCGTCATGTCTCTCTAGTTTATTTAAAATTACGGGCTTGTTGAGTTTAGTAAGATTGGCATGTAGGGCTTAATCAGCGAAGAGCAAGTCGATACGTTCAACATACCGATCTACTCGGCATCGCCTGGGGAGGTAAGAGTTTTGGTTGAGAAAAATGGCTGCTTCACAGTGGAATCGATGGAGCTGATGGACCCCACGGCCTGGCTCAAACGGGCAATGACCACGGAGGATGTGATGCAATGGATGCTATGCATAAAGGCCACAATGGGATCTCTCTTTATCAGTCATTTCGGTGACCATCTTCTCGACGACATCTTCGACCGTCTCATCACCAAACTCGTTGGACTCACCGAGAAAATTGAATCTGGCTACCGTGAGAAGGTCATGTTGTTCTTTGCGTTGAAACGAAAATGAAATTTTCTTTGATTGGTTAATCCGGTCAAGGAATTAAGGATAAAATGTTGTGTGATTATTTACTAATTAATATTGGTATTTGTATTGTATTGTTTGTTATTCAAGTCCAATAATTTTCATTTATAAAAAAGTAATAGTTTCATTTCTTAAACTAAAATGATGCCTTCATGTTCATTCAATTTACACAGCAAGATTTCCATTTTGTTTTTGGGTAATCAAAATATAGTTTTAGGTAAAAACAAATTATGTAGTTTTCAAAATCCAATCAAAAATGAAGTTTACGTGTAACTGTTTTCGGAGATAACTAACATCATTTTTTAGAAAATAAGTTTTGAGAAAATTCATAGTCTCCCTTGTCGAGGCTAGTCTTTTCCAAATTTTTACTACTTAACTATATCTACGCCACTAGACCAAGAACTACTTATTATATTTAACGTAATCATATTCATGCACTTGGTGAATAACGAGTGCCCGATCTGCTTGATAGAAGCTTATAATTAGAGGGTTGTACTAGAGTGTTATTGATACACCATAACTTGGATTCAAACTCGGTAATATGGTTGTATAACTGTGAATGCCAACAACGAAGAAGGTGGTCCCGTGGCAAAAGCAAAGTTCGTGGTCCCGGATATTATACCATAATTTATAATCTAATGAACATCTTACAAAGTTTAATATATACAAATAAAAGCATAAATAAGGAGAATAAATTATGCACTATATTTATTTAAACAATGAATCAAAGGTTTAGTAACGTTGACAGTGAAAAGATAAATTGGCTATTGGATGAAATATAAGGACGAGTGTTACGTTTTTTTTTTTTTGCTAAAAGGACGAGTGTTACTTCGAAAAGTATATAAATACATTGGTTAGTACATAACAATAACACATATATAATTTTGAATAAATATTCTTTTACTAAAGAATAAATAAGACTTTACCTTGATAGGGTGGTCACTTCAACGAAAGATATCCCTCAAAACTGTTCATGTGCGTCATTTACCATATGTGCCATGGCGGTTCATACATGTTCAGCCATCAAGATTCGTGGTCGTGAGAAGTTTGACACTTCCAACCTCCGAAGTCCAGACTCATCAAATCACTTAATTCCAACGATGAACGATGAACATCATTTTTCCACAAATTATATCTAACATTTGTGTGGTTAAACTTTTTAACAAAACAGCCTTTTCGCCAATTATAAATTTATATGTCAACATATATGTACTAGTAATACCATCGTAACCACAGTTCACAAAGTCAAATTTAAAAGTGTGTGTGAATTAGAACATATATATGTTTCCATTTGAATAAATCTTACTATAATTTAAACATATGAATGCCAGATTAGACTAAAAAAGCTGTGAGGATCCATTATACATCCTGGCCTCCTAGGCATCCTATTACACTTGTTTTTGGGGTCAACTTTGTGTTTCTTACAATTATATACATATATACGACACTCACTTATCCCCTTAATGATTTGTCCCTTCTAAGGAATCTTGTCCCCACAAATCAAGCCAGCCACACAAATAAAGAAAAACTAATCACATTTAAGCAAATGTATGCACTTATATTCTTGACTTAACAGTTTCTCTCTCTCTCTATATATATATATATGTATGTGTGTGTGTATCTGTTATATTCTTGTTTTATACGATGTTTTATTAAATGATAACCATATCACCTTTTCCTTTAATTAAAGAAAAGCTTAAGCTACAGATTTAAAAGAAGTTTTCTTATAAGCGTAAAAAAATATATCAAATGAAACAAATAGGATATTAATATTTAATTTTCGTGTGAGCTTACACATTTTTTTATATTAGCTTACACTATTTTCGAATTGAGAAGTGAGCTAGATTCTAGGGCTGTACGTGTTACATGAACATACCAACTCTCTTAATTGCTGTTGAAGTCATATTTTTATATCTTAACTTGTGGAAGCCCTAATTATCAATTTATTTATAATGTACACGTTAAAGCACATGCAGTCCACCAATTATTTATATTATTTTGCTTAGCAAGATTTTGAAAAAAAATTTTAAGAAAAAGAAAATTTGATAATAAAAATATTCAGATCCATAGAACCTTAAATTTCATAAAATGTGCGATCCACCATGATAATTGCAGTGCCTAAAAGTAAAAGCTGGCTCTGTATGTCTTGCACTTCAGATGATCAGTTGGGTATAGTCACAAACTGATGAGATCGGCTCAACTTGATAAATCCATATTGTAACTTGATGAAACAGTGAATGAAACGTGACAAACTCGTTGACATGTTGGTGTGGTAAAGTTCCTATGTTAGAATGGAATGGATTGTCAAAATTTATAAGTGAAAATGCGGTGACATTAGAAGAAAAAGAGAAGGTTTTGTCAAAATTAAATTGTATAAACTACGTTATTTAAGAACTTTTTAAATAAAAGATTTTAATCTAGCGGTTGAGATTCATGCGATTAAATGAATGGCCGAGATTAAATTATCAAGATTTACTTATCGATATGTTGAATAAGATTTTAATCCAACGGTTGAGATAGATGTGATCAAATGAATGTCCGAAATTAAATATCAAGATTTTCTTTTCCGATATGTTGGATAGGATTTCTTATATGATATTTGCATATTGAAAATACCAAGAAAATTTTAAATTTAAAACATTTTGACAGTTTTGAATTTTTTTGATAATTTAATCTCAGTCATTCATTTGATCTCATCCATCTCAACCATTCGATTAACTCCTACCCAACATATCCCATAAGAAAATCTTGATAAATTAATCTCGACCATTCATTTGATCGCATGCATTTCAACCGCTGGATTAAAATCCTATTCAAAATATCATATAAGAAAATCTTGCTAATTTAATCTCAACCATTCATTTGATCTCACCCATCTCAAGCGTTGGATTAAAATCTTATCCATCTGATCCTACAAAAATTCTACAAATTGATAAGTGGTCATTTATTTAAATTCTTGTACATCTTTTTCGTGTATAACTATTAGACTTCAAGCATTGAAAAAATCACACTTCAACCAAGTCTTTTTCTTTTAAAGAAAAAAAAATGGAAAACAGAGGCTCATCATTTAGTCAAATGAAGATGAGTTGTTATGTCGTGTGTAATTAGAATATCGCAAGATTCAATTGGCAACAGCAGTAAGTAATCTCTGAGAAAATTAAGATAAAAAATACAATGAAACGAGAATGAGAGTTGTGAAAGTACAAGAATTTAAAAAATGTATTCTTTAAAAGAGAAAGAGTTTGTTGAAGTGTGATTTTTTAAAGGGTGATTTACACGTACAAGTACTTTCTTGAAACCTTGTTACTATAAACATACTTTACAAGGGTGCTATACTTTTTCAACTGTTTGAAAAAATTAATACCCAAACAGCCCTTGAAGCAGAACCAGAGAGAAGAGTAGCAACTAGTAAACAGATCTTATTAATTTCGATTTTGATCTCAACCGTTGATTTGAAAAGTAGAAAACAAGAATAAATGGTTCTGATTAAGCCACCATTTCGTAAAAGCGTCGTCGTCTTTGTTCTTTTGACGGTGGTATATTCCAATCGGAGTCGGAGATTCTCCTCCGTCTCGGCCTAAGCTTCTATGTCGGCATCACCGAAAACCCTATGCTTCCGAAGATACCACTTGGATTCAGTCTGCCTAATAATCGAATTTTGGGTACTATAATCTGAGAAGTGCTTGTTTGGATCTATGGAGACCAAAATCAACCAAACCGGAAAGCTACGACGGAGTTCGAAATCCGGAGATCATGTTAGTTATCCGACTATGGAGACCAAAATCAACCAAACCGGAAAGCTGCATCTTAATTGGAGTATTGGTTAGATGCGGTTGACCACTAAATAAAAGGCACAAAAATTATAATCCAATTCGTTTCAATTCTCCTCTTGCAATTATGTACAGTGAATAAATTTGACTGGACTTTTGTTCGGCAAACTTTGATTTTGTTTGAGTGATGCAGAGGAAACATTTGGTTTGGAACTTTCCCATGGACATGATGTCGTGGATACAGATAGATTGACATATGTTTGTCGTGGATACGGTTTGATGGATAGATGTTCTGATTGACATGATGTCGTGGATACGGTTCATGCCAGTTTTCATGATTATCAGTGTCGTGATCAGAAAGGATCTGATTGATGTAAAATTTCTTAAACTTAACAAAACTATTTTAAAACTTCTGCTAATAATATATACAAAGAAAAAGAGAAAGAAATTTTTTTCTTTTTCATATGCGACCATCCACTGTTCACGAATCTACCGTATGAAATTTAGACGACAGTAACACAATTTCCAAGCAAAACCAGTTTAAAGGATTTCCACTTTCATCTAATCCACACAAACGAGACATGAGATAATATCCACACAAACGAGTCCATGAGACAATGTACATACATGCTAATATATCCACACAAAAACTGTATATGTGACATTATCCGTAGAACAATCATGATTTCCATCTCATTAAAATTCACACAAAAGATCAAGTCCTATATAGATCGGCTTGAAGAAACGCATTCTTCAAAGAACTCTTGACTTCTTCGACATATATACTATCCACTTCGGATGTTTGTGGAAACTTATCGTCATCAAAGAATAATCTAATGGCGTTTTTTCGTACGTAAGCCGATGCTTCAGGTCCTCCATGGCTATCAAAAACCTATATACAAGAACAAAAAAAACCGTAAATTGACTGATCTTCTAATCAACCATATGACACAAACGTTAGCAAATTGATTGCACACTCCTCAAAAGGTATACACATACAAAGACAATATTTCTACAAAAGACAAGATTTTTCCAAGTAGAGTATTTAACAAAGTATCTAACTTTATCATAAGTAGTCACTAAACTTCAACAATTCACATCTTCAGACAACAACATCACAAATCACAAGCCTATACTAAGAACACTGAAACGAATCAATCTCAAAAGTCCAAATTCCTAAAAAATATCAAGACTTCCTAATTGATGAATCTAAGAGCCCTAAATTTATCCAGTTCCTAACCACAGAGCAAAAAATGCAAAGCCCTGGAAAAAAATTCCACTTTTTGATCGGAAAACACTTACCGAAAGAGAAGTCGATAAGTCGGCGGCGACACCGTCGGTATCTTTAACTCCGGTTGGTGGAGCAAACAATTGTACATCTAAAACCACCGGTAAAATTTGTTTCAACATAACCTCTGCTTCATCCACCATTTTATGTTTCTTCACATCAAAAATTCGATCTTTCTTCAAAATTTTTCAATTCACCCAGAAAATTGCGTCACTTGCGTTTCTTCAAGCCGATCTACATCAAGAATAAAAGATGAAGAAGAAGAAGAAGAAGCAAACTTATTTTCGTTCGCTTTTGAACTTTCCTTCTGCGATCTTGACTCCTAGAAACTCAATCTCTGGTTTTGCTATCATTATCTTCTTTGCTGCGAGCATGACTCCATATTGTTGAACTAGGTCATGAAACTGCCTCAAAACCTTGACATGGTCTTCATTACTCTTGGAGAACAGTAGAATATCATCAATGTAGATTAGTGCTGTGTCGACTAATTGTTGGAATATCCTTAGCATTGCTTGTTGAAATAAGGACGGAGCTGTCTTCAGACCAAATGGTAGGACTTTCCATTCTAAATAACGATCTGGTAAACATAATGTTGTCTTGTGTCGTTCCTCCGGTTTGACTCCGATTTGCCAAAATCCTGATTTCAAATCGAATTTTGAAAAAATGGTTGCTCCGGAAAGATGCTGCAACAGTGCCTTTCTCGTTGGGAGTGGGAACTTGATATCTTGAAGGAATCGGTTCAGTGGTTTGTAATCAATCACCAACCTTAGTTTTCCCCTAGCTTGTTCTGATCTTTTGTTGACATAAAAAGCTTTGCATGCCCATGGTGAATTTGTTGTTGAGACTATTCCCTGTTGAATCAGTTGTTCACATTCCTCATGTGCTTGTTGTAGAAGTGCCGGGGGCATTCCCGCATGACTTTCCTTGGTTGGTGTAGTGATGATATTTTCTTTGAAAGGGAGTGACACGAAGAACGTCGGATTTAGCCATAACGGATTCTTGCACTTCTGAAGAAACTCACTGTGTGAATCTGCACAGGATTTCTTTGTGATTTCTTCTTTTATGTTGTCGAACTCGAATGACATAATGTCTTCGATAGGGAAGAGCCTTGGAATTGTTGTATAAGGTTTGAACAAATTCTTCCATCTAACTCCTTGGGGTTCGATGGAGATATCAAACTTTTTCTTCAATGACTGGTAACAATCCCAACCGAGAATAATGTCTTTGCCTGGTGCAATCGATCCAAGTACTTGAGTCGTGATTTGGCATCCTGGGAAAATCTCGATCGTGATCGGTTTAGACTTTGCTTTGATGAACAACGATCCTGCATTCGCGACTCTGAACTCTTGATTATACGGAATCCACATTGATGCCGCTAAAACGTTAGGATTCATGATTGATGTATGGGCTCCAGTATCTATGAAAACAATGATATGAACTGGTTGTATCTTCTTTTCTGGATCAAAGATGGTTACTGGAAGATGAGGTGTCTGTATATCTTCTTCTCGTTGAGGAATTTCCGTAATCTTGTAACACCCTTCTTCATCTTCGGACGACGAATCTTCTTCTTCAGTATCTGAATATCCACATATTGCGTCTCGATCATCACTATCATATGATAGGACTGACTCGAGATCATGCTTGTCAAGGTCGAGGTCAGGAGCAATGTTGGATATCGAGTTGATGAGATACTGCTTTTTCTTCTTGGATTTGCTAGGACAGTTTTTCGCAAAATGCCCTTCTTTGTGACAAAGAAAGCATTTTGTCGTTTTCCTGAAGCTCTTCTTTCTTTTGAAGAATCTTTTACGCCGAAATGGATATTTGCTTGGAAACCTCTTGGTCTCACGATGTTTCTTCTTCCGATCGCACGAACATGATTTCTTCTTCTTCGAACATGATTTCTTCTTCTTCGAACACTTGATAAACAAGTCAGATTTTGAACACACTTTTGTCAGATGTTTCGAATTATCCATGAATTCTGAACAAAATTCTTTCTACCTGCAGAGCTTGTCTAGCGTTCGAAAAACATATTGTTGGATCTGGCCAATGGTAACCTCTTCAACCGTCTGGTTTTGTTCTCTGATGTAAAGCTTTGTTTGTTGGCTGAGATAACTATCGATGGACAAAAGATAGACGTGCTTGAGACTTGGATTGTTTAGGCCGTTCAATGCATAGTACCGCTTCGTCCGTCTTTCAAAGTGTTTTGCAAGATCTTTCTTCTGGAGAGAACAACATTTTGCCTTAAAATATTCTTCTTGCAATTGATCCTTGATGTGATTGGGTGTTCCGATAAACTCTTTATGAATTTGCTCAAGTACTATCAGAATAGTAGACTGGTAAGCTTGCAGATGTACGTAATCTCCAAGAGAATTCCACCATTCTTTTAATGAGCCAGAGAATCGAGCGGCGAATTGTTCTATGACCGTGTACGTCGGGGAGGTGAGAGCCTCAGAAGTCATCCACGCTCAAAACTCATCAAGTCTTTCACCCCATTTGTAAAATGGAATATCATCAAATGTAAATGTGACGACTTTTGAAGCAAATTGTCTTGCTTGGCTAGTGTCTTCGTGAAATTGCCAAAATTAATTATAGGGGATCTCCTCATCACTGGGCATTTCGTCTACTACTGGTTTTTCCTTATGACCGCTGCTTTCTCCTATGGCAAATTGTCTTGGGAGTGACTTCTCATCCTCTGTAGCTGTATCACTATCGCATGAGCTTGTATCAGACAGATGTCTGATTATCGGAAAATGAGTAGCTTCTTTTTTCTGATAGGCTTGGGATACCTCTTCTTTCTGGTGGCTAACCGGTTCTTGAACTTTGTTGGCCATTGAATTAAGTAAATCGGTCATTGAGAAATCTATCATTCCAATGTCTTCAACCTTGCCTTTGCCTTTGTCTTCCTCATGAGATGATCCTTGACTAGATTGTGAAGGAGAAAAGCTTGGTTTTTTAGTTGATTGATGTGCTTCCTCTTTATATTTTCTTGTTTTCTCTTTGTAGGAATTTGTCTTGAATATCGGACGGATCGGCGTCTTGAAACTGGACATATATTGTTCATCCGATGGTAGAAATTGACTGATTGCGATGTCGGTCTGGAATATTCTTGCGGAAGGAAGTTTGGGAGGTGTGATCCCTGATATGGGGGTTCTGGATATACACTTCCGAACGAAGGAAAGGAACTGTTAGTCGATCTTTTGTTCCCCTTCATTTCTTCAAAACATCCTTGAAGACTCTTTAATTGGTTTTTGAGACTTGACATCTCTTTTTCTTTGAGTTGGAATTGAGAGGTGTTGATCGACACATGTTGCACCATACTTAGCATTTCCCTGTGAAGTTGTTCTAGGCGAGCCTTAATTTCCGATATCGAATCTTGCAAAGTGACCATCCTTTTGTTGTGGCTGCTTGCCATCTGATCCATCTTATGGTTGATTGTATGAAGAAGTTTGGTTTGGGCCATTGCGTTCTCTGATTGCCAATTGAGGACTTTTTCTGCTTGAGATAACGGATCATGGCCAGAAGAATTAACCGCAATTGGTCTGATCTTCGGACTGTGCATGATGTCGTCTTTGGTAAAGTCTTCGAAAGGAGGAAAGTCATTCGGATTGAACATCATAATCTCAGGGGGTTCTGATTTCTTTGGCTGGGAATATTCAACGATGAATTCGTATCTTCCGTTGTCTTCGCCGAGCATGCCCACCGATGGATCTCCTTCCAAATATCTTTTGTAGAGAGGGTCCTTCTTTGATCTTCGTCTTCTGCGTTTATCTTCGTCAGATTCGTAGTCGAGATTGTCATCTGTGCATGCCGTGCAGTTGCAGACGTCAAAGAAACAATGTCCGTTTTCGTCTTTGAACGGATACATGAATGTTCCATCTTGCTCAAAGGAGATGGGTTTTGGATATTGATCTTTGTAAGGACCATGGAACTTGCTGTCATCGATTTGGATAGCGAATTGTGTAAACATCGGTCTTCGGAAAGATGATGATTTCGCCTTCTCGAACTTGATTTCCGTGAGGCCATCGGTTCTTGAGTGGAAAGTTGCTTCAGATTTCTGAATTGGGCCTTGCGGTGCTTGATGAAGCTTCTCGTAGCTTGTCACCCATGTTTCAGGAAGCTTCTGTATTAGTTCTTCACGAGTTATCTGTCGAGGGATCTGGATTGCATTTGGTGCCTGGGAAGCTGAATTAACTTCCAGGAATAACGCTTCATCCGATGAAGGAAGTACTAGATCTAGGGCATGATCTTGAACGCGGTAGACCATCTGATGATGTAGTGTAGCGAGGACACTATTCTCTTGCATCGGTGCTCCAACGATCTGCAGTTGAACTTTAATTGCCTTCAAAAGATTAGGATCTTTCAAAGATACATTAAAGTTAGAGAACAATGTTATGAAGATTGTTCTTGCGTTCAAGGTGGTTTGAACGGTTCCAATACACGCCTGTTGGTAAGTCTTTAATCTAGAATCAACCAAAGCGACTCTCGCTGTGACCGGTAGTCCTTTTCTGGCATGTAGAGTGAGACCGATTCGCACAACTCCAAAGTGGAGATGTGTAAATCCTTGTTGCTGCCAAAGCCTCGGAAGTTGTTCTGGAATATTCAACGTGATGAACTGTTCTTCTTCGGTGGCCGGGACTTGACAGGATGAGAACTTGCTTGCTTGAACATACTCCTTGACTCTTTTGGTCGAGGATGATCGTACGAGTTGAGTAACTCCACGAATAGAAAAGAATCCAAGTTTTTTTGCAAAGATCTCATACGGATTGACGAGAGGAAGAGTAGTTTCAGGCATTTGATCACCTGGGACATATTCTACCTCATAAAGAGAATCTATACTAGAGGATGATGAACTATTTTTTTGATTTTTGTTTTTAGGTAAAGTAGAAAATTGAAAATTTGAAGGAATGATTTGAGATTCAGACATGATTATGAGAATTAAGTTTCCTAGATACCCGAACGATCAACATAAACAATTATTCTCTCAAACAAAACACAAGTCCTGGGCTCTGATACCACAAGGTTAAAGGATAGGCGGAGGAGAGACTTCACAGATCTAAACGTATTGGCTAAGCCGTGTTGACAGCCGCGAAAGGGTCTCAGGTAAAGGAGAGCATCGTAGGCACTAACTCATCAGCCATGGCTCAATCCACTGTTAGAGATACCCCTTCACGACCACCGTATTGGCAGAGCCGTGTTGTTTAGACCGGAAACTCTTCTGGATCTATTCAAAAATCTTGAGTACTTCGATCGCTACTTGTATTTTGGAAGAAAGAATACAAAGCTTATGAAGATGTTGAGATCTAGAAAACTTAGAGAGATTTTAGAGAGACATAATTTTATAGAGAGAAACTTTTTATTAGAAATGAAAACTTTTGAATCGGTGAATTCGTCGACGTGAGAATTCGGAAAGCATCGTCTAGATGAGAACTCTCGTCTTCCTCCGCCGCATCGTCTTTGTAGTAGACTCAAACAGTATATGTACCTCAGTCCTCAGATTATTGAAGAAAGAGAGAAGGGTTTTTTAAGAAAGAAGACGAGGAAAGAGATAATGTTACAGAGATGTTTTATCGAAAGAAAAATAAAATAATAAAATCATCTAATTGTTGTTAAATTTTAGTTAGAGGGTAAGATTGGCAATAACCATCAAGAAAGTATAGTTTCCCATGAAAGTATTTTTGGTGAAAAAAGTCTTTGAATAAGTACCTTTGGAAGTAAATATTCCTTTTTTAAATGCATGAAGTCTATTATTTATACACAAAAAATATGTATATAAATTTAAAGGAATGACATCATATCAATTTGTAGAATTTTTGTATGATATGTTGGATAAGATTTAATTCAACGGTTGAGATAGGTGAGATCAAAGGAATGGTCAAAATTAAATTACAAAAAAAAATTATTTGATATTTTGGATAAGATTTTAATCCTAACGGTTGAAATAGATGAGATCTAATGAATGTACGAGATGAAATATCAAGATTTTCTTATCTGATATGCGTTGGGTAAGATTTTAATCCAACGGTTCAGATATATATAATCAAATGAATGACCGAGTTTAACCATCAAGGTTTCTGGTCACGGCCTAAAGTCAGCTCCAACGAAAGCTTCGAGCATATACTTTGAATAAGCATTTTAAAACTAAGTAAGAATGTTACAGAAGTATGTTAATTTTCGTCTGACGCGATTAGCCAACATGACGAATATCTATATTTGATCAACAAAGTAATTTCAACAAAGTCACAATTTGTCTTAATTATTATGGCTTACAAACTACACAATCATTTTCTCTATTCTCTATACAAAAAAAGCTAAGAGATAAAAAGTTTTCCTCTTCTACTTCATTCTTGTTCATTACCTTTGAGAATATCGAACTTGCAGAGTGGGCATGTCGCGTTCATTTTCAGCCATTTCACAATGCACGTCGAATGAAAGTGGTGATTACAAGGAAGTGCGACCAGTTCTGCTCCATCTTCATATGAACTCAGACATATACAACAGTCCTACACACACACACACAAAATTAGCTCTGAATTTCACCTCAAATTTATATTAAAAACATCAAACAAAAAAAAGCTTTCGGAATAACTTACAGCATCTTCGGGAAGAAGCACACGTTCATTTCCCGAATAGTCAGAGCCTGCCTCGACGGGTATCATTTTCCCGCCACTGTCACTTTGCTTTTCACCATTGTTCATCATCTGAAACTTGTACTTGGGAAGGATGCTGAGATCTGCTTCGGATGCACCCTACTGAACAAACACATAAACGGCTCTTTATTTATTTCACTTCTTCCAAAGGTAAGTCAATTTGTATTTAAGGGGTTGCTGTTTTATATACCTGCCCTGCAACAGCGTAAAGAAGAGCAATAATACAAGGAAGGCAGCAACAGAGGGCGATTCCGATAAGACATGCCAACACAACACAAAAGATGGCGAAGAACACATCAAATGCCAGGAAAGCAAATGCCAACCTGCAACCATTATAATGTCATTGCCATTCAGCTCAAAAACAAGAAACGGAATAAGATCACACGACTCTGAGAGTTTTCAGTAAGAAACATTGAGCAGATCAACCCATACCAGTACAAATGTGAAGCTTTTTCCAGAAGGATAAGACCACCAGTTACAAGCCAGTAGAAGCCAACAATCCACCATACAAATGATATTATAGTGTTCATTGATTCACACGTCTTCGTGCTAAGAAATCGATTGAGAAATCATTATTAAGTAATCTTAGCTAAAGAACAAAGCAACACAAACAAGAAATTGAAGACACTAACTAAGATAACCGAAACAGCTGGCCCTTCTCACACATATTTTGGAGTTTCATCAAGAAAGTAATAACTTTGACAATGAACTAATCCTGTTCATGCTTTCCCACGCTAAGAAGTATCATTTTCATAGTAATCACAACACGCGAAAGACAAGATGCATTGTCGGGTCTGGATATTGTCACAAATGTCTAAACTTGGATTGTTTACAGAGAAAACTGATAGCAAGTAATGATGCTAAGACTAGAACAAACCCTCAATCACAAAATAAAGTAGAACCAACTTCAAGAAACCAAGAACCACACAAAGCAAACGTTCCATATACGTTGAATTCAGTCTTCTAACTCTAACCAGCAAATCTAATTCAAATTCGAAATCTGATTATAGTAAATGATGTTGCAAGCCATTCAATCCAACCTAAATTCAAGAAACCAAGAACCAAACAAAAGAAACGTTCCATATATGTGTTAAATTCAGCATTCTAACTGTAACCAGCAAAACCTAATTCAAATTCGAAATCCGATGTTGCAAGTAATTCAATCGTAGAGAAAGAGAGCTAAACCTGAGAGCCCTTTCATCACTATCCTCATCTTCACTATCATGACTACGTCCATTTCCAGAACCACCACCTTGACCAGATTCCAAATCCGCACTTCCCCGGTTCGAATTCCTCTTCCTAAACTCAATCCACACAAGCACAACATGAACAAGACACTGTACCGCATAACCACAAATCCAAATCCTAATCGGAACATTTGGTTTCTCATCCTTAGAAATCAAAAGCATCACAATCGCAACAATCACAAAAGCTAAATTCCAAAGCATATCTAAAGCAACCACAGGTTTCGAGTAACCCCAATCGGCTCGTCGCTCTTCGAGCTCTTGCGCAGCCGTTTCTCGCACCAGCATCGAAGCTCCTCGTTGACCAGTAGCTCGACCTAAGAGAACGGCGATTACGGGTGGACGGCGAGGTGAAGATTGGCGAGAGCGGAGAAGCTGTGTGGTGGAATCGGAGTTGGTTGGTGAACCGGAGGGAGATTGGGAAGACATGGTTGAATCCGTAAGACTGAGAGATGGGAAGAAGAAATTAGGGTTTGTTTGTAAGTCTTCGTACCCACCACTCAAAAGTTAAGGGAGGTCAAAATTGTGAAGATGAAATGATTTTGGTTTATTGACAAAGACAACCAAAAAAAAATGGATTTGGTGAATAGCAAGAAACTTTAATCTCTGTTTATATTTTTTTAAAAATCATGTATAAAAAGTCTATAAAAATCTTTGATACTAAAGTGATTATATGAAAATTGATTAAAACATTACAAAAATGGTAATATATTATACATATTTAATTATTTTAAAAACTTAAAAAATCAAACTTGTTCGATTCACCAATTATGCGACGATTTTGCTAAATTTTCCAAATATATAAAGAACAAAATATGTCTAAGAAATAGGCAGTTATTGAAAAGAAGTAAAGTTTAACAATTAAAATACGAAACATTTCATGCTCATGTCGATAAAACGACAAAAGATTTTAATTTCTAAGTCAATAAAATGAAGTTTTGTGGTGATTTCTTCTTTGACATCTCCGCCTCCATCGATCCTCACAATTCTTCACACTTGCAACAATTTTAACTAGAAATTTGGTATCTTTTGCTAAACATCATTTCAATATCCATCTGCATATTGAAAATAGTATTGGTCAGAATAGAAAAATATCAACTAGTGTTTGAGTGAGACACAATACATAGAAGAAATTTTAATACCTCATCGTTGGTTCTTTTGAGATTCTGAAGATAATCCACTAACCGTTCAACGCGATTCTCAATCTTTGTTTGGCGCATGTCGCTTCTACCCCCTTCGAGCACCAAAGGCTTATTCCCTTTGATTTTTTCATTGTTTTCTTTAGAGCGATTTTCATCACTGTTAATATCATGAGAAGCACAACTAAGAGATTTGTCTTTATCGTTGCTTGATAAGGCAGATATTTGACGAATGTTTTCCAGTTGAGATGACCTAACTCCTCTTCTTGCTGTTTTGTTTCTTCTCTTGTTTTTAGGTCTCCCGCATCTTCTTATGGGATTGACTTCAATGGGGTGATTAGAAGAATCATCTTTGTGTTCATCAACACTTGCCTCATGTTCTCGAACTCTTCTTTTACCACTTTTACGAGGCTTGTACTCTTCATCAGAGGTTGAATCAATGTTTTCTTCCTCGCTATAGAGGTCATTTCTTTGATTCAGAGTGTCATAAGGTTGAGATACGATAGCTTTCCTAGGTCTTCCACGTCTTCTTGTGGGGATAACTTCAACATTGGGAATATGTGTTTGACCAACCATCTGAGTTTCAGAAGATGGTTGAGATGCGTCAATGTCTATGACTTCTATAGGAGGCTTAGGAGAAACATCATTCTGTTCAACAACAATTGATCCTTGCTAAAACAAACACATACGAAAGTAGTATTTTTGTTAATCATTGAACACTAATTCATGTCGTTATTTAATTTAAAAAGAAAAGGAAAAAAAATTCAAATTTAGTCGAATGATGATGATATTATCAAGCATGTCATATTTTACCTCTTGCTCATGATGATTACTATTCAAAGATAGCCGCCATGCAATGATTGAATCTAACTTTGTATCAGCTTCAAGTACGCGACGAGTGGGACAACGGATACGACATATAGGGCAATTTTGGTTTCTTTATGAAATAGGCCAAATTATTCAAATACGAAACAAGAGTAACCAAAGTTAACATAAAGCAATTTTCATCCAGAAAAGGTAGTACAAGATTTTAATAGAAACATACGTAATGCGCATGGATTTTTCAATGCATTCCTTGCAGAATATTGTGCGAACTGGAATTTCACACAATAGAATTTGTGAAAATTCAATGTAAAAAGAGCTTCTTTAGGGTTTCAAACACAAAGACGGATTTCGAATTAGAATTCTTAGACTGTTCTTAGTTTGTAAAGAATTTCGGGATTTTATAGTTGTGCCTTATAAAAAGGTTGCCAACGTACCCTCAAAAGGGATCAAGCCATTCGTAGTTCTGTTTCTAGTGAGATTTTTTCTATCCCTCAATTATGAGGGGTACATGCCTATTTATAGCAAAATAGGTCGGTTGGGACAAATAGTATTGAGCCTTTAATGGGCCTCTATCTTCTGGGCTTTGACTGGTGGGCCGGTTTGACGTAAACCTCCGGTTCTTCCACCGGTTTACTAGAATCCTTGGGATAGCCGGTTTAGCGTATACTTAGTCGTTTTAGGCTTATTTTGATTCTTCTAGGGGAGATTTGACCCCTACAGTTAGCCCCCCAGTTCAACAGTTTAATTAAAAAGTGTTGAAGTAAGGGTGTCCAAATGTAGAATCGATTTCCGTTAGACTGTTAACGTGTTGATTTTGTGATTCGACTATCCCGGTGAAGCCCGTTTCGATAGAGATTGATGTCGCAAGATGATGCCGAGCCCAGGTGATAAAAGTTTGTTCTTGAATTCGGTGAGCTGATTGAGTAGGCTTAGCGGACGAGCTCGTGAGCAGAATTTGGAGACTTGAACCGTGCTTGAGTTGTTACTCGTGAAGTATAACAAGGTTGATATGGAACTCGTGCTGATATGATTTGCGTAGTAATAGAGCTTGGTTGTAGACGAAGCTACGAGTTGACTCGGCGAGGCGATGCAGAGGAGGCGAGCTACACGAGCTGGAGCTGCGGCGAGGTCGTAGACGAAGCTACGAGCTGACTCGGCGAGGTCGAAGTGAATCTTGTTCTACTGTGAGCTTACATCTCCTAGCCGACTCAATCTTGGGAAGATCTTGCGAGGTAAATTTGAGAATCAAAGTGTTCTTGAGATCCAAGGGGTTTGATTGTTGATTTTGATCCAAAATCTTCAATCCCGAGTCGTGTTTGTTGAGGTAGAGAGATTGCGAGGTGAAGTGAAGATGAGTCGAGCTTCGGCGAGGTGGTTCAGGTGGTGGACTGAGCTCAGCCAGGTTGTGATGAGTTGAACCGGAAGCTTGTAACAAGCTAGCGAGGTTGACTTGTGATTTGAGCATAGGAGCTTGTGAGGTCGACTTTAGGTTGGGCAGAAGAGTTCGCGGCGAGGTGAAACGAGGTGGAATGAGGTAGAGCGAGGTGGAGCGAGGTGGCTCGGTTGACTGAGTCAACTCAGTGGAGCTCACAGTAGGTGGAGAAGAGCTTGTTTGAGGTCACGAGACTTTATTTCTCCAATTCATGCTTGTGCCTCCTCTCCTTTGCTGCACGATTCACAGGCCGAGTTTGTAGTGAAGTGGTCGAGCTTAGCGAGCTTAGCAACGGTGGTCGAGGTAAAGCTTCCCGAAACGAGCTTAGCGAGGTGGTTGAGGTGCAACGAAATGATCGCCGTTTCTGTTGCATGAAGAAGAAGAAGAAGAAGATTCGATCTTCTAGATGTGACCTTGAGATGAAGACAAGGTGAATTTGTTTTGGAACTTGAATACGAGATGTTGCCAAAGTCGACTTCAAAGATTGATTTTTGTTGTTGCGAGCCCGAGAGGTGATTTCAAATTCGCGAGGTGCAAGTTGAAGAAGACGGCAAAGTGGGCGAGTTGACTCGGTTCAAGGTGCGGTGAGTTGAGCAGTGAATCGAGCTCGGCGAGGTGAAGCTTGATTTGGCGAGGCAAAGCTTGATTCGGGGAGGCAGAGGAGCTCGATTCGGCAAGGTGAAGGTTGATTCGGCGAGGCGAAGCTTGATTCGGCGAGGTGAAGGTTGATTCGGTGAGGCGAAGCTCGATTCAGCGAGGCAGAGGAGCTCGATTCGGCAAAGTGAAGCTTGGCCGCTTCAACAAGCATGCGAGGCGGACGAGGTGACCGAGTTGACTTACTGAGCTCGCGACGTTGAGCTGCTTGCCGTGGAGATGAAGTCGCGAGATGACCCTGGAATAGCTTGTTACGAGCTACTTGATGATCTTCGCCCCCAAGCTGGTTTGTCATCTTGTTGCGGCTAGCCGTTGTGGTGCGAGATTGAGCTCGATTTTGAGGTGAAGAGAAGCTTGCGAGCTTGTATATTTGATTGTCGCAGTGACGAGGTTGGTTTGCTTGGCTCAGAGAAGCGACTGCGAGGTGAAGCGAGTTGACTCCAACGAGTTGGACGAGTTGACTAACATCGATGTTGAGTTGACTCAGAACAAAATCGGTTCTTGTCGCGGTGAGCTTGCGAGGTCGATT
The DNA here is from genome assembly GCA_963576765.1 of Draba incana. NCBI lineage: Eukaryota > Viridiplantae > Streptophyta > Magnoliopsida > Brassicales > Brassicaceae > Draba > Draba incana. Next base: position 8,437,989 of record OY755215.1, on the reverse strand, counting down.
TGCTAAAGGAAGCTCCCGAGGTTGACTTAAGCTCGGCGAGGTGATGAATTGAGCTCGGCGAGGTTGATTTGAACCGTTACATGAGGCGCGAGCTACAAGGTTGAATTGTCTAGTTGAGCTACGAGCTTGGAGACGTAGACATGGTGGCGAGGTCGATTTGTGTAGTAAACAAGCTCAACGAGGTTGATTGAGCGCCAACTTAAACTCGGCGAGGTGAAGGAAGGACATGTCGAGGTCGACGAGGTGAAACGGCGTTACATCGAGCTCGGCAAAGTGGCAATGTAGTAGACTTGATTTTGTCGTGGTGTTGATTGATCTGAGCTTCATAAAGGAGAATTCGAGCTTGATTTTGCGAAGTCGGATTGCCAAGTTTGCAAGGCGCGGCTAGTTGATTTGGCGTTGCTACAAGCTCTTGAAATCACATTTGGGCTTCAAGGCCCATCTCTAATTTTTGACCCACAATTGGTGAATTGATTCCTGAGCAAAGTGATGACGAGATGGTCGAGCTGAAATTCGACGAACCCAGTGGCAAGGTATCTTAAGAAGTTTAGCGACGGGGCGGTTTTAAGACGCTTAGCGGCGAGCATGTCCGAAGAATTTTTGTGGCGAGCCGACTGATAATGTTACTGCGAGCGAGTCGTCATGATGACGGAACATTTTGTCAGCGGACCGGTCGAGATTGAGACAGAATAATCTACCAGTTGATTGGTCTAGATGGACTGTCTTATCAGCGGACTGAGTTAATTCCTACGAACCATCCAAGTAGATAGCGAACTGAGCGAAGATGTTTTCCTTGAGTTTAGCATGGCGATTCGTCAAAGGAGACGGCGAGCCCAACCAAGAATCATGATGATTGAGGAAAATGGCGAGCCTAGCGGTAAAGACTCGTCTTCGAGTTTGGCGAGCCCGGAGGCGAGTATTTGTTGTTTTTCAAACTTAGTGGCAAGGACTCGTCTTTGTTGTCGACGAACACGGGGACGATGTGTTGCTTAAGATAACGACGTGTTGAGCGACAAGTTTTGCCATAGATGATGGCGAGCTCATTAACGATGTTATTGTTGATAACAACGAGCCGCCCTTAATAGGACGATGGAGAGCCGCTCTTTTTGTGTTGTCTACTTGATTAAGCTTGCTTTAGTGTTTTTAGACCAGCTATTCGGTAGCTGGGTTCTTGAGATTGAACATTTTGGTTTACAAGAGTGTTACCGCGAACACGCCTTCTCCAAAAATGAACACTTAGCAATTTTTGATCAGCGATTCGAGCCAATCAAAAAATGCTATCGCGAGCAGATTTGAGATGCTTATCGGTGAGGCGGTTTTAAGATGCTTAGCGGCGAGGCGATTTTAAGACGCTTCATTGTGTGCCGACTGATAGTGCCGCTGTAAGATTTGCCATGTTTGGCGAGGCCTGTTCTAGCTGATCAAGCGAGGCCTGTTATAGTTCGTTACTTGGAACAAATTTCGGTGCCGACGAGTTCCACAGAATCTCCGACCCAATTATATTTGCCAAGTTCGACCAGTGTTTAAGTATAACTGGGTTTTGCGAGACGAACATCTTGGTTTACAGACATATTCCCGTGAATACATAAGCTCCAGTGATGAACTCTAAATTTATATAGCGCGCTTTATCCGTTATGGATGTATATGTAAACTTCGCGATGAAGTGTTATATAGATCGCCATTATGGTCAGTAATGACGACGAGTTGACATAGATGTCGCGTTTAGACAATTAAGTCGGTTGCAGATTATCGCGTTTAGACAGTTAAGTCGTTTGCCAATCGTCGCGTGTAGACAGTTAAGTCGTTTGCGAATCATCGCGTGTAGACAGTTAAGTCGTTTGCGAGTTGTCGCGTTTGGGTGTATGAATATACGGACCCATTCCCCCCCCCCCTTTTTGAGGAGGCAACTGAACTCGTCAGAAAACGAGCTGCTTACGTACCCTATGAAAGGATCAAGTCGCCCCTCAGCTGAAGCGTTAAACTCGATAATAAAAGAAAAAATAGATTTTATAGCTGTGCCTTATGAAAAGGCTGCCTACGTACCCTCGAAAGGGATCAAGCCATTCGTAGTTCTTTTTACCTCGAGTAAGGATCGTGGTCGGCGAGATGCTGCGAGGCCACGAGCTAGTTTGATGAAGAGAGCAGCGAGGCCGCGAGCTAAGTTGATGAAGAGAGCAGCGAGGCCACGAGCTAAGTTGATGAAGAGAGCAGCGATTCTGCGAGCTAAGTTGAATGAAGAGAGCAGCGAGGCCGCGAGCTAAGTAGATGAAGAGAGCAGCGAGGCCGCGAGCTAAGTTGATGAAGGGAGCAGCGAGGCCACGAGCTAAGTTGATGAAGAGAGCAGCGAGGCCGCGAGCTAAGTTGATGAAGAGAGCAGCGAGGCCGCGAGCTAAGTTGATGAAGAGAGCAGCGAGGCCGCGAGCTAAGTTGAATGAAGAGAGCAGCGAGGCCGACGAGGTAATCAAGCTCGGCGAGGTTGAGATTGATTCGCGTGGTGAAGCGAATTATGCGGAGCTCGCGAAGTGGAGGAGATACGAAGTGGCGAGGTGAAGAAAGATAGAGATCCGCGACGACGTGAGTTGAGCTCGCGATGTTGCTTGATTCCGAGGTCGTGAAGTCAGTTTGGAGAGATGACGAGTTCGCGAGTTGACTCAGGGAACTCACGAGTTGACTCAGTGAGCTTGCGCCATCCAACTGATTTGGTTTCAAGGAGAAAATTGGCGAGGTCGTCGAATCTTGCAGGGTCACTTGCGGATCTGCGAGGTTATCAGAATGGTTTTTCTGTTGCGGTTGAGGGTGAACTCGCAAGAATTCAAATCAGCAAGGTGACAAGGACCTTGATTCTATTTTGGAAAACCACAAGACCTTTTTTTTTGTTGAATTTCTTCTTTACCGTTACTGGAACTCTACTTTGTCGACAAGGTTGATTAGTGATATTGAGAGAGACGGCGAGATCACGAGGTGGTAAATTTGTCATGAATCATGAAGATGGTGAGGTGAAAATATCACGAGTCTAAGGCAGTCCAACTCTCAAATCTTCCATGGGCTTGTCATGTTGTCTTCTCCAAGCCCAAATACGATCCATCTGCGAGGTGATAAGAGAAAGATGAGGTCGCAGCGAAGTGAGATCGAGACAGGAGAAGCTGTTGAGCTCGCCGGCGAAGTAAAATCGAGTCCCGTTGAGGTTGCGAGCTCTGTAGCTTTGCTAGGTGATTTGTTGTATACACGAGCTCGATTTGTAGGAGAAATGGTGTCGATCTTGATTTGTGATTTGGTCCTGACGTCACGAGGTGAGAAGAGAGGCGAGATCAAATCAAAGATGCACGAACTGTGACGAGGTGACCGAGTTGACTCACTGTGAAATGACCGAATCAACTCGTTACTAGCTTCTATTGTCGTGTTCTGTTGTTCGGTCAAGCTCGCGATGTTGATTTAACTCGATTACGAAGTAGGTCCCGTTGAGGCAGCAAGATTCTAGCGAGGTCACGAGGTAGTCGTGTGTTTCAGGCGAGCTCGCTTGGAAGACTTTATTTTTGTAGATTTGTCGAGGCAAACTTCTCTTATCGAAATCGAATTCAAAAAGTTGTTGGTGAGCCGGTCCGCGAGGTGAGCTTGTTTACGAGGTGAAACAATGATGCCAAGGTCAATTTAAGGCAGCGACAAGGTCAAGTCTGGTCCGTTTGATTCACGCGAGGTTAGGATCGAGCTCGGATCCAGCGAGGTTAAAATATCGGCGAAGCGGATCTTGCAAAGTGATTTACAGCTTGCGGCAAAGTAAAATTTGGTTTTCGTCAAAGTGAAAGCTTGGCCTCGAGGTCAACGACTAATACTTAGAGCAGTGAGGTGAACATGAGCTTTTCCAGAATTACAACAAGGCGACGAGTTGGATTTGTGAAACTGACGCTAAGGTCAATTAAGACAACAAGGTTGATGAGGCAAAGTGATCGCGAGGTTGACGAGATGAGCTGGTAGACAGCGAGGCGAGGAGCCAGTCGACAAGGCGAGGAGTGCCAGGCGACGAGATGAGCTGGTAGACAGCGAGGCGAGGAGCCAGGCGATGAAGCGAGGAGTGCCAGGCGACGAGATGAGCTGGTAGACAGCGAGGCGAGGAGCCAGGCGACGAAGCGAGGAGTGCCAGGCGACGAGATGAGCTGGTAGACAGCGAGGCGAGGAGCCAGTCGACGAGATGAGCTGGTAGACAGCGAGGCAAGGAGCCTGTCGACGAGGCGAGGAGTGCCAGGCGACGAGATGAGCTGGTAGACAGCAAGGCGAGGAGCCAGTCGACGAGGCGAGGAGTGCCAGGCGACAAGACGAGGAGTGCCAGGCGACGATGCGAGGAGTGCTAGGCGACGAGTGCAAGGCGACGAGATGAGCTCGTAGACAGCAAGGCGAGGAGCCAGTCGACGAGGCGAGGAGTGCCAGGCGACGAGGCGAGGAGCCAGGCGACGAGGCGAGGAGAGCCAGGCGACGAGACGAGGAGTGCCAGGCGACGAGGCGAGCTACTAGACAGCGAGGCGAGGAGCCAGTCGACAAGGCTAATTGCCAGGCGTCGAGGCAAGCTGCCAGGCGTCGAGGCGAGCTGCTGTCTAGGCCTTTCCAGCGCGTTTCTCTCATATGTCTCTCTCTCTCATGTTTTTCCTCCTCCAAAGCGAACTGGCTGTTTACGTTGGTTTGCCCATCCACAGGTGGTTCCGGTTGTCGCTGGAGTTTGCTGGCTCGTTCCTGACATCTTGCGAATTCGTCTAAGCGTTTGTTTCGTGTATGAAGCTAGTGTTGCGAGTAGACACCCTCCTTCTAGCGCCAAATTGTGCGAGCTGGAATTTCACACAATAGAATTTGTGAAGATTCAATGTAAAAAGAGCTTCTTTAGGGTTTCAAACACAAAGACGAATTTCGAATTAGGGTTCTTAGACTGTTCTTAGTTTGTAAAGAATTTCGGGATTTTATAGTTGTGCCTTATAAAAAGGCTGCCTACGTACCCTCAAAAGGGATCAAGCCATTCGTAGTTCTGTTTCTGGTGAGATTTTTTCTATCCCTCAATTATGAGGGGTACATGCCTATTTATAGCAAAATAGGTCGGTTGGGACAAATAGTATTGGGCCTTTAATGGGCCTCTATCTTCTGGGCTTTGACTGGTGGGCCGGTTTGACGTAAACCTCCGGTTCTTCCACCGGTTTACTGAATTCTCGGGATAGCCGGTTTAGCATATATTTAGTCGTTTTAGGCTTATTGATTCTTCTAGGGGAGATTTGACCCCTACAAATATGTGCCCGCATTGCGGATCTCTTCGAATTTGGCGTATGATACCTGGAAGAAACATAAATAACATTGGCATAAAGACATTTAAAAATCTAAAATCATGAACATAATTGTGGGTGAAATAATAAAAATTAAATGTTATCACTAAGAGGAAACAATGTTTATTCATTAGTTAGCCGAAATAAAACAATGGTTATCCGGCCATCATTATTCAGTATTAGCCATGTCACAAAATTTTACCAAAAAAACAATTTGTGACAAAAAAAGCTCAAAGTTGGAGCCTTATAAAGATAGAAAAGCATAATCAACACATGCCATATATGTTTACCACCAAAAAGGATATTTGACACTTAACATAAGCTAAAATGCAAATTTCTTTATATATTAAGTAATTATGTTACTCCCAAATTTACCTTGATTAGATATAGATGAATGATCGTTAATTCTATTGTGCAGTAATAAGTAGAGAAATGTTTTCTTAAAATACCTAAGCATATTGGACATTTCATAAAATTGCGGAATTCAGACAATTCCATATTCACCATGGAACATATTCTGCAAGAAAAAAATGCAAATGTAATTAGTTGTAGCAAATAAATTAATGCAAAAGCTACTTATGTCAAATAAATAAATAAAACAAACAAGTGGAAACTAAATTTATGAGATAAAAGTTTAACTTTGAATATTCCATTGTCCTCAATTTATCTATGTACATGTCATTATCATAAGTTTGACTTTGGACATTCCATTGTCATGAATTAACATTGGACATCATATCGTCTGATATTACATTTTTCTGATAACAAATTACTTTGGAGCATAAGAGTATGTAATTACTGATTTAAACATAAAACAAACAACATATTTGTTTCTAATATTTTACTTTAGTTTATCAGCTAATTATATTAGATAACATCTAAATATTAATATATATATATAATCACAAAACTTATAATAAAAAAGTTAGAAATAACATTTATCATGTAATTTTTTTTTTATAAATAATAACATTGAAATGAAATTCAATAAGTCATAATCTCTTAAAAAAAAAATTTCTAAGAATAAAAAAAAACTGTTTTGTTTTGTTTTAGATTTTGGTTTTTAAAAGTTGTCTAATATGAAAAAACCATACACATATTACATAAACAAAAATGCACACTGATTTTATATTTACATGTATTGACCTATACATTTTGATTATTATGAACATGTATCTCATGCTTGACTATATATATAAACTAAAAAGATGATAAATTTGTTATAAACTAAATTGCCATAGAAATTAAGTTATCACATGATCAATCAATTGCTTAAATTAAACCATCCTAGTCAAATATGAAGCATAGTTCAAACAACATTTAGACAAGATATAAGATACTAAGTACACCCTTGCCAAAAATAAATAACAAATGAAACTTGTTAATACAAGAAATGACTTCAAATGATAAAGATAATTTTGTTTAAACCAATCAACCGTGTATCAAATCTATGAACAAATGGACAACAAAGGTAATAAAATCAAACAATACAAGAGTCATATCATGTCAATTAAATTATTTTACAACCAGTTAGACACAACATACAAAAAATCATATATTTTTAGATCTAAAACCCAATCCACATTTTGACATATTGATTCAATACTGAAACAAAATTGAAACCGAAAGCAGATGAAACAAAAATTACAAAAAAATGAACACATTTGTGAGACCTTATATGACATAATGAAGATGAAGTTTGCATGTAAATTATTATGAAAAAAAAAAAAATTAATGAAAAACAACATAGAATAAATCATTGTCGTACCTTTCTTTCTCTTTTTCGGTCATATCAGAAACTGATTAATAAGAAAAAATCCAAAAGCAAACAGTATTAGATATAAATGTTGAAATTCAACTTGTATGAAATATTTTGGGTTTTTAATAAAAAATCCCCTCAACTATTATCGAATCATGAAAAATCCCCTCAATTAATTTTTTAGTATAAAAACCCCTCAACTATACTTCATTAATGAAATCAATCCTCCGTCTACAATAACATTTAATCCTAATAAAAATTGTTGTCTTTTGTTACAAAAACGATAAAACGTCTCAAATATTGACCAAAACATCAAGTTGTTTACATGAAAACAACACAAATGCGCAAAGAAAAACTAAGTTGCAACTTGTATTCAAAGAAAAAAAAAATCGTGATCGTAGGTGTACTGTAAATCGTGATTAATGCTAAACTCATTCAAGAAACCAGCCATAATCTTAGGTGCACTATAGAGATTCACCACACTTATTGAGTAACATATGTGAGTTTCGTTGTAGGATTTCACAACCATAGACCGACTGTTTATTGAAGCATATACTCTCTCCAATCAAAGTGATTTTGAATACAAGTTGCAGCTAATTTCTTCTTTGCGCATTTATGTTGTTTTCATGTAAACAACTTGATGTTTTGGTTAATATTTAAAATGTTTTGTCGTTTTTGTAACGAAAGACAACAATATTTGTTGGGATTAAACGTTATTGTAGACGGAGGGTTGATTTCACTAACGAAGTATAGTTGAGGGGATTTTTCAAGATTCGGCGATAGTTGAGGGGATTCTTTATTAAAATCCCAAATATTTTCTATTCAACATAAACAACATACCATTTTTATCTTGTTTCGTTTGATGTTTGCTTCCCAGGAGGTTTTCAGTTCGCGAGATGACATAATTGTAAAATTTTCCGATGATTTCTGGAGATTGCGAACCTTAGTTGAACGAAAGATAACTTTTATTTCTTCTTCTATGGATTGAACTATCTATCTTAACTCTCTTAGGTTTATCCGTACGCTAGAGAAAGAGAAAAATGAAAAGAGAATCCAAAATCGAAGTCTCATTAGTTTTACCGATTTTATTTCAGCGATAATGTAATATTTAATGTTGATCGATAACTTTTGTAGTCTATTTTGATTTTTTTTTTTTTTGTGGCTATAATTCACTCGTGTATACGTTACAAATTTTGACTTCAAATAAGATAAAAACACTATTACATATTTTTAGTCAATATAAATACACTAATATATATTAATAATTAGGTAGATAAATAATTAGGAAACTAGCAAAAAGAAAACGTAAATAAAAAAACGTGTATTTAACAAACATATATTATTTAATATATAAAAAATATTTTAGGAAATTAGCATATTTTTTTCTTTTTGTTATGGACAGATTGATTTACGTTTTTAACATTTTTTTCTAATACCCAGCGGTATACAGTGTCTTTTAGAGCTTGATTGGTACACCCGCTATCATCTACAAACGCAGCATTTGCGGGCGGTAGCGGTTCTTAGCGTTTGACAACAATCATGAAAAACACTTTTTACCGCTCCAAATCGCTCAAAACCAAAAACTGCTTTCCTCGAGAGTTTGCGGTTGCGGCGGTTGCAAGTGGTTGCGAATGAATTTATTTTTTATTAAAAAATAAAATAAAATCTACTTAAAAATCAGAAAATATATAATAAATTTTAAAAAATCAAGATTTGAATATTGTAATTATGAAATATATAAATTTGACATTTTTAATTAGTAACCTATTATAATTTTATATTTATAAAATCTTCACACCAAAATTCTCTTAATACATTACGTTCACAAATATAAATAAATCTAACAAACTAAAATTTTAAAATGTAACATTAATCTACAAAAGAAACAATTCTCCATTAATTCATTATTTTAATCCAAAATAATTATAATAGTAGTAATAATAATAATAATAATAATAATAATAATAATAATAATAATAATAATAATAAAAGAAGGAATGTATCATAACACGATTGTTTAGTTTTTAAATTTATTAAATTAATAATTTTATATTTTATTATAATAATATGATTTTTGATTATTTTTATAATTATTTAATGTGTTTATAGTGTTAATTTATTATTTAACCGCTACTGCACCCGCTGTCAACCAGTCGTAAATATCTCGCAAACCCATCAATTTTAAACCACTGCACCAGTCGTTCAAATCGCTCAGAAACACTTGCAACCGCAACCGCCCGCTTCCGCAAACTTCCGCAACCGCAACCGTTGGGGCCAGGGCCGACCATGAGGGCAAGCGGGCAAAGCCTATGCTTGCGGTCCTCATATCGATCCTAATATTTTTTATAATATATCAGTTCTCAAATCCTAAAATTTTCTTTAGGATAATGGTCAAATCGGCCTATTTTTATTTTTAGCTTGCGACCCATTGAAACTCAAGGCAGGTCTGAAGCTATACCAGTCAGGCTCTTAAATTTTCATTCACATATATTAAATTCAGGGTTATTACAAATTTATATTTTTGCAAATATCTTTTTCTATTTTATTTAATTTTATAATTAATTTCAATTGATATAAACAAGTTAAACATTAGTTTGTAATTTGTAGATGTTAAAAAAATTATTTTCACCATTTAATCTTTTTAAACTGTCTAAAAAATATTGCGGCAAATGATGAAAGACATAAGGCCATCACCATTGGAGACATTTTACCAATGTCTTATAATATAAAAATATTAAAAACACATTTTCTCTTCTTTTTACTCAACTTTATACCTTCTTTTTCATTTTTTTTACTCAACTTTATACCTTCTCTTTCATCCTTTTACTCAACTTTTATTAATTTTATATTTAAACACACCCTAATTATCTCTCTCTTATGTCTTCTCCAAGACACAATCTCTCCAACTAAACCCACTATCTCCTCTCTTTACTCAACTTTTATTAATTTTATATTTCAATACACCACACTATTTCAACAAAAAACACTCTATTTTTTCCTTTAACTCAAATTTTAATAATTTTATATTATGAGACACACCCACGTTGTCTCTAATGCACATACTCTAATATTAAAAAAAAAATATTCGCATTCGAGGCCTTAGTAAATTATTACTAGTCCTATCAATATATAAAAGTTGCATTTTTTTTTTTTTTCCGTTTTGCTTCAGAAAAAATCCAAAATTGCGTTTTATTCAGGAGACTCTTTCTCCTCTAAATTTGTTTAGACTTTAGACTTCACCGCCGATACTGTTTTTCCGATTCTGATTCACTCACAAACTCTTTTACCCGAAAGACCAAAACTTTCACGTAGCAGAGACCCGAATCTTGAAACCCTTAATCAATTACTCAATTCCGATTTTGATTTTGAAATGTCCGAGTCATTTAGAGAGCACCCGAGGCTGATTCTGCACAATTTCCTCTCACCAGAAGAATGCAAAGTTGTCACCTTTTTTTCTCCTTCGTCTTCTCAATCTCTATTCCTTAAGTCTCTTATTTGTTTAATTTTGCTTTTTAAAAAAAAAACAGGAACTTGAATTCATACATAAGAGTTGCAGTACTGTTGGGTACAGACCAAATGTCTTCTCCACACCTCTCTCTCACCTCATTGCCACCAATTCCTCTCACCTCATTATCCCTTTCGTCTCCATTAGAGGTCAAACTTCCTACACTTTCTCTTTCAGATTTCAAGTGAGTCCATTGTAATGATTTAGTTTTGTGTTTTGAGTAATCAGATAGGTTAAAAGAGAAAATGGAGGAAACATTTGGGTGTGAGTATGAACTGTTTATTGAATTCACAGGTTTAATTAGGTTAGTAGTTTTGTCTCTTCTTCTTATTTTAAAAGAGAAAAAAAAAAGTGAAGAATGATTTTTTTTCTTTCTTCTTCGTGGGTTTGTGAATCAGTTGGTGCAGAGGAGCGAGTATTGGATGGCACAGTGATGATAATAGACCGTATTTGAAACAACGGGATTTCGCGGTTCGTGTTCACTCGGTTTTCGTAGTCTAATCGTTGATTTCGAGGTTTTATGTAAATGACTTTGGTTTTAGTATGTTTGAATTGAAGGCAGTTTGTTACTTGAATAGCTACGGGAAAGAATTCGAAGGCGGGCTTTTTCGCTTCCAGACTGGGAAACCGGCAATGGTTGCTCCGTCTGCTGGAGTAAGTATGTCGTTTTTCAGTTGGCTCTACGGTTACGAGTTGATTAATAAATTTGTCTCGACCAGGATGTTATAATGTACACAGCTGATGACCGGAATATTCATTCCGTTGATGAGGTAACAGAGGGAGAAAGATTGACACTTGCGTTATGGTTTAGCCGGGATTCGTCCCATGACGAGGATTCCAAGCTTGTTTCCCGTCTTTCCAGTAGCGAATCACTTGAGTTTTGTCTCCCTTTGCCTGCTTCCTCTAACATGTACTGGTTCTGCTCTAGTCAAAACACGGGTTTTGATATTTGTGTTGCGAGGTTGCATCTTCTTGGTTTCGACGTACATAGTTTACAAGATAAAGATCATTCTCCAGATGCTTCAGAACAACTCATGGGACCGTTACAATTAGCTAAACGAGAAAAGTTACTCACCTGGAAATTTACCAACATTCTTCATGCACTTCAGGTACTTTCTCTCTATATGTTAAGCCGGACCTTGAGTCATATATAATCAAATTGTTGGTAATTAATTTCTTTCCGTGTTCTTGATAACTAGGTTGTCCAGTTCTACCACTGGAAAGCTTCTAAAATCAAGACTTCTAGTGTCGAAGATGACGTTGTAACAGAGGTGAAAGCTATATCCCAACCGCAGTTGGAAACTATCAATGCCCTGAAATCAATCTTCCTGCCAGACGAGGGCCTCGTAACCACAATTTTTGGATATTCATGCGCTAATGAGGATCGGTTGGATTCACTCTGCTTAACGGAAATATCACCAGCGATTACCTCGTGGGAAGAATACACTTGTAAGTTACTCAAGAAGCTATTATCGTCCTTGCCTCAATGGAAAACTTATCAGACTATACACAAAGTTGAATCTGATACTGATTAGAAATTGATTTTGAGATACCAATGAATTCAGTAGTTCACAAGGTTAAAGTGATTACTCTGGCTTTTTTCCAATTTCTATAAGCATATTATAATGCCCCTTAAAGATTCTTGCAAGAAATATTGTATGATACAGACACATAATTACATATCAGTGTGAATGTTGGTATAGCATTAGAGAGAGAGAGAGAGAGCTCAAACATTAGGGCCTAAAAGAGAGAGGAGAAAAGTCCGGTAACTGCCAGTTGTATCAGAATGAACAGCATTGTGCAAACTCTTCTTGTATCTCTTACGGTACTCTGAGATGATGTACTGCATATCAACCTCTGCTCTCGTCACCACCATTCTTATCAATGCCGTGTCATCCGTTCCTAACCCTTTCATCGATTTTCTCAGCGCCTGCACTTTCAGTTTCATGTTTTAAACTCGAAAAACCCTAAAACCGGCATAGTAGTTAGGTTTACCTTTGCGAAATAGAAAGATGAGTTTTCAGCACATTGTAGAATTGTCAGGAGGACGTGCTCAAAGTTCCCGCGCGTCTCATCCCTTATGGCCTATCAAGATTTGAGAAAGAGAAAGCTAAAGAATTGGGTATGAACTATATCAAAGGTTTTCTTGAGTTCTTGATTATACCTTTCCAAGTTCTTTACCGTACATGGAACGGTAAGTAGATCTAACAGCGACCAAATGAGTCCTGCTTCGGTCTGTGAATATCTGAATCAAAGTCTGGTTATCAGATTTATGCTTCCTTGCAACCGTGCTCTTAAGAGTCCTAGCGTCATTCTCTACACTCCCATTATCAATCTCTGGTCCTTCGTATCGCGTAGTGTTCAAATACGCGAGCAAAACCTGTTACATATATACATGTCAATGTCTATTTATCATCTAACTCAAAAGCATGGATCAGATAAAGACACTATTACTCTTTTGTGATTCCCGGAAGCTTCAGATTCGATGTCTTGTTCTATTTTAGTACCAAAAGTGTTGAAGTAAACTTCTTTGATCTGACGAAGCTGAGAGCCAGTTCTTGTACATATAATCTCCGCGACCGCTTTGTGATCAGTCACGGCTCCTCTCAAGGCGTGTTTCAGTATCGAAGCATCTCGCTCTACTGCTTCAGGCATCCATAGAAGAACCGCTTTCTAAAATTTTATAAACATTTTCAAATTTCGCGCGTAAAAACATATTTTTTCAAGATGAATAATGATTCTTGTAGCTACCTTGAGATGACCGTGAAGCTCGGATTGGAGACGTTTACGAAGATCGTCTGAGAATTTTGTTTCGTATTCTTGTTCGATTAGAGCTCTTTGTGTGGCGTTACGATGAGCTAAAATGTTGATGATTACCGAAGTATCGCAACCTCTTCCTGCAAATTGCAAAAGATTTAATTAAATGTAAAATAATTTGTTGTAACCACAATAAGAAGGCAATATACCTTTGAAGGCTTTAAAGAGTTGGTCAGCATCGACTCGAGGAGAAGGTACATTCATTGGTATTTTCGTTGTTGCCATTTTTTCTCTTCGTTTCTTTAAAGATTCGATAGAGGATATTGTACAACTCTAGATCTTGCTTCTTCTTTTTTTCTTGTTTTGTTATGTTGTTTTTGAATTTTGTATTTTCTTGATCCTGTTTAGGTTTAAGGTATTTTTGTTGTTGTTGTTGTGGTGGTGGTGATTTGTGGATGTTGAATGGTTTAGGGGAGATTTGTGTTTTGCCTTGAAATATGCAAATGAAGTGGACATTAGACCTTGGTTTTAGGAGTTGAATCATCTGTTTCGCTCTGTCAAATATGACGATGGATAATTTGATGCATACAATTTCAAGCACAACCATCTTTTTTTTTTTGGTCCTCCAAACTGATTTGGTTCAATAGAAGAAAATTAAAATTCACAAACTAACCAAGATGGGCTTATGTGGCAAAATCTCAACCCTTAGATTAGGGGTTTTGGTTAGTTTCTGAGTTTTATTTTATTTTTGTCGTCTTGTGAGTTTTATTTTCTTTCATGGTCTTTGAACCAACCCTTTAAAACACAATTTTTGTTTTAAGAAAAAAATACTATTGTGGCAAAAAGCCCTGATATATTAATACCCTTTTTCGACATAAGAGAAAAAAAACGGAAGTTATCGTATTTTGTTTTGGAAATTTATTAAAACATTTATCATCAATATGAGAATCTATAGAGAATCAAATTCAATGTACATCTTCGAAAAATAAGGAAATCAAATCGACACTAACCAAAAACGGTTGCAAAAGATTTTAGGTAACGGATAATTAATGAAAAAAGTCTTTATGACATCTTCTCAAGCACGCTACATGCAATAACCTTATAAATCCTCTGATTTTTCCTGATAACGAAACTTGAGACCTAAACACAATCATGGAGAGAGACGAAGGAGGCTCCGTTTCGAAGAAACGGCGTGTAGATTCCGGTGTAACCGGAGATATTCCAAACCAGGAAGGCGAGGCTTCTTCTAAAGTCGTCGAAATCCAATCTCCCAAGGCCAAATTTGTGGTGGACGATAATGTCAACTACCGATTGTACTTCAAGGGTATGGAACAAGACGAGTGGGGGCCGGCTGGATACGGAGTTGCGATTTGTGATCCGACGGATAAGTTGTTGTTTGAGTTTAAGGAACAGGTTAGTGAAACCTAGTTGGGCAACAAAGCAGTTGAGATTAAGGGTCTTGTTCGTGGGCTACGTGAATCACTCGATTTGGGCATTAAAAACTCGTGATTTGTTGTAATGAAGATCAGATTTACCAAAACGTAAGTGTTGTTTCTTTTATACTGCTTTAGTTAACTTGATGAATAGGCTTCTCCTTTGTGAATTGTGATTAACCATTAGATAGTTATGAACTAATTGGTGCTTGAATTCTAGTGAGTAATAGTAATAGCTTTTTATAAACATCAATAATCGTGAAGATTTGGTAATTGATTGGTACTTGACAAGAATTTTGTGTTTGGTTGGTTACAACGTACATCTACTTGACAATTTTAACGTTTTTGATGGTACCAATCACAAAAGTTATAATAAAAACTTTACCAAAAACCTTACATATGTGAAGGTTTAGCTTTTTAAACGATAACGACTTAGATTATGATGTTGTCATGTCTTGTTCAACAAAACTGAATCTGTTTTTTTTTCGTCAATACAGATAATAAAGCGCAGACGTAAATTCAAAAAAGGTTATGGTAGTTATAAACTGAAGGAGAAAAGAGTTTTCAAAGAACTTATGGAAGAAGTTCAACAGCTTAAAAATTTTTTTGCTTCAAGTGAAGTTACTAAGGTTGGTTATAAGGACATTAAGTTTGCTGATGAACTTGCAAGGGATGCAAGAGCTACTCAAACAAGCAGTGGCGATGGTGATTATGATAGTGATCCTGATTGGGCTAACGGTTGTGGTTGTGATCACCATGGTTTTGATTCTCCTCCCCATGTGGATTACGTGGATTATTATACTCTTTAGTCTTTGGGTTTGGATGGATTGAGATTTTTAGTTGTTTTTGAAACATTTTCTCTTTTATATTTCTTTGTTTAATCATTTTAAAACCATGGGTTTTTTGGATTATCTTTATTACTATACTAGTGGTTAATTATGCTTGTTTAAATAAGTAAGCATAACAACAACATGAAGTCTATTGATCAAGTGTTTCGAAACTATTTCAACAACATGGAAATCGTTTTGTGGTTTCTTAAAGAAGAAAGTTTCAAAAGTCTTACCGTTTTATTAATTTATTAATGTTATGAATACGTAGCATAAACGTATTTATATCCCTCTCAGCAACTATCATGATTCCTCTAAATTTTTTGTCTTCTTCATCTGCCATGGAAGTTCTTCTCTTTCTTCTCACCATTTTGTACGGCATTGTTAACCTCTTGACCCATATACCATACCATAATCATAGGTTGCAATTAAAAAAGTGACGGAGGGTCATTTATATTGTTCTTGAAGGATATTGAGAAATCTTGTGGAGAAAAGTATCATAAGTTTCCCCCCAAAAAGAAGTAGATTATCATTTCTTAAATAAAATAGTATTTTCTATTGTCCTTTTTTTCAAATCACTCTTACTTATCATGCATAATCTGAGTTCACAACTCCACAAACGTGAAATGACTAGTAACAAAACACAAGTTCTGTTTAATATTTGATCAACACACACCATAACTCAAAACAACTCTTAACATTGTTGTACCCAAAAAACAGCAGAAAGTAAAAAGAAACCCAACAGCAACATCATATGGTTTTTTATTAAGTAAGATAAGCATCGCAATGCAAGAAGTCATATAGGGTTCCAAGATCCTCTTTAAGCATTTCCAAAACACAACCCCTCTCATTGTTCTGCTCCTGCAAGACCACAAGTGTAATAATCTCTATAAGCCACTATCAATAGAATTTCCAAGAATGCAAAAGGTACAATAATTAACCTGTAACTTAGTATTAATGCCTTTAAGCATCAGAGCCACCTCTCTCTTGATTTCCCCTGTTCCAATCCTCTCATTGAATCTATCAGTTTTTCTAACCCTAAGCCTTAGATTTTGGTTTCTGTAGACTGTAGATTTAACATGACAAGCTTCAAATACTTTGTATCCATCCCCAGACGAAGATTCACCAAGCGGCCACCTTAAACCGCCTTTCACATTTGGATCAACAGTCGCTGAATCTAGTAGCCTTTTAATGTTAATCATCTCTTGCTCCTGCCAACCAGAAAGGTTTACCCAAGTTTTAAGCCCAAGAGAGGCATTGCTTATCTGGAAAAAAATACATATATCAAATTTAACTCACAGTAAGAGTCGTCATTTTCCTTTTAGCAGAGAGCAACAGTCTCATGTCAAGATTCTTATCAATGCATGACACATCGACAACCAAATGCCTAATAAGATTAAGCTCGACCTGTGCAAAAGCAAAACTCAAGCTTCCATGTAAGATGTTAGAAGACAAACCAAGTAAAAATATGGCACATGTCAAGGTAATATCAATGATGAGATGAATCATTTGTTCTCAAAACAATATTTCTCAATGAAGTTATTGGTTTGTTACGTAAAATAGTAGATAAGTCTTGTTGTTTACTCTAGTACTTATCACATACATACAAAGAACATGAGACTTGCCTTGTACAAACTGAGGTGTCCATCTTCCTTAAGGATACATTTACATTGGATGGTTTCATTGGGACGAGTGTAATGCGAAACCTAAAAAATAGAGGCCGGACAAAACAAAACATATTCAAATGACATCGAAATGATTGGTCTATCTAAGACATCAAAAAAGTACCTTCACAGTGTATCGTTCCTTTTCCTCCTCAATACAAAATCCATGACTTGGTACGACCTTAGTCTTGATGTGTTGTATGTAAGAAGTTGGAAGGTCTGCAGAGAAAATCTTATTCATGTTTTTTCGCGAACATTCAACCAACGGACCAGCATGACGCCTAGGTTTATGTTGCATATGTTAGGAATGAAAAGTAGTGTTTTCTGTTGTTGTTGTAAGCAACGACATATTAACTATTAAGATCAAAGGCTGAATAATCACTTACCCAAAGAAGAGATTTTTACCAAAACTAGCAACCAATCTCAATACACAATGATTCTCCTCGTCCAATACAGTCATAGCTCGCTCATATGCCAACACAAGATCCTCCTCGACTTTCTCTGCCACTAACAAAATCCACCGAGTTCTCTCTTCTTCTATGCTCTCTCCAATATTCATATTCACTGAATATAAATCATATACAAAACCACACTTATGGCATGACAAAATAGTCGCTTTGTTTCGTCATCTAGAATTCTAGATGATATTAAAACATAGGTCAAAGGCCAGATTCTGCATGTTAAGACACTAACAAACACAGTCTCTTTACCTTTTTGGACATCGTTGTTCATCAATATTGAAGGTTTTTCTCCATTTCTCCATTCGACAGAATCTGAGGACAAAGGAACAAGAGTAACATATGGAAGAATCTCATCCTCAATTCCATTTGAACCAATAAGAAACCATTTGAACATAGAATCCCCTGAATATACAATACGGTTGAGTTTATCGTTGCTACTAGTTAAGTTGAGGTTTTTCTTGAATCTGGTAACAAAGGAATCTGGAACAGGGGAAGGTGTTTTCGGATCCTCCGAAATTCGCTTATGTGGAGGAATATAAGACATGTCTAAACCTGAAACTCCCAGAAAACAAAGCTTTCAAGAATCAAGATCAAGAACGATTGAAAAGAAGAATCACATCTTATGGAAATTATAGAAAACAAAGACAGATTTGTTTCTGTGATTTTCAAGTTGAGAGGAGAAAAGGAGAATCATTAACCTTTCGTGTTCTGATGTCTTGTGCAGAAGGAGAATAGTGAATCCCAGGAGACTCTTCGCATCGTTCAATTGACTCATCGGTTTCTTGAAACTTTTTAATAAAGTTGTTTGGTTATTACCGAGAACCAGATTTGGAAACAAACAAATGAAACATTTTCAATTAATAAAAAAACAAATTATTTATTAATTTATGAAAAGTATATTTATTTGATTGGAAAAAATAAAAATTTATTGAGATTGTATAATAAAAACATTAAAACTTTTAAATAGTTTTTTCATAACTTTATGAAAATAAAAAATCACGAGTGAAATTATATTTAAATTAGATTTAGTGAGATTATTTTTAAATTAGATGTATATATATTTTTTAATAAGTCCCCCAAAATCTCAGATCCGGCTCTGATACATAGTATATGTCAACATGTTTATTTATGGGGTCTATTCCATACTTTACCAACAATTATTGTTGTACTAGTGGTTAACATATTTGTTTAAATATCGGGTATACTTTACCAACAATTATTGTTGTACCTCACTTTACATCCATTTTATTTTTTTAAGTCTACACAAGTATTTTTTTCCAACACATTCTTCATTACTTAAACTTGCATCATACAAAAAGAGGGAATTAAAGATCCTCTTAGAATTTCACAACATATATTAAATGCAATACAACATAAGACAAATAAATCATCGCGAGAGATGGACAGCGAATCCGAAGAAGGCCTCAAATACGTCAAGATAATCTTCATGGCCAAGCCGGAGCATCTAGGGTTGGTCACTTGGAATTTCCATAGTGACGTTAAATACGAAATCCTATCTCCGGTAATCGACAAGGCGAAACCGGTTGTTTCTTTTGGTCTCTTACAAACCGCTAAAGAAAACAATACGGAATATTCCCGGCCATGGGAAGCGGCCATGGGATACGGGAATACGACCACTCTCAAAGAGGTGGAAGAAGTTGAATTCGTTCTTTTCTTCTTAGGGAGATATAGTGAGATTAAGATCTTCACTAGCTACGAAGTTGATAAGAATGCCATCATCCTAACAATCGATACCCTAATCCTTACCAAAACACTAAAGAACTCATCTATGGAATTAAGCTTTTGGCTAGAAGATATAAATTGATACCTTGCGTCGGATGTAATCGAGAAGAAGAATGATAAAGGTCTCTCCATGCCTGCAATGGAGGAAATTTGAATAGAGACCATAGGTCTCACCGGACTATAGATGATCTCTTCTTCGCCAAGGAGGAAGATGGAATTACGACCATGGGAAGCGGCAAACACGGCAGCATAAATCTTCGACATACCATCACCCACGGGCTGGTTTAGTATGCAATAAAAACGAGAACCATACATCGCTATGTTTGACATACAATTGGCAATATGGGCCAAGTAGACCTGGCCCACCAAGGCATCACACAGTGATACGAAGGTGCTATGTCGGTGGAGATCGCAGAAGCTCTTACACTGGTACTGTAACGCCCCGACCGCCTCTACCATGGGACTCCCGTCCACTCTCGGCCCGTGAGCCTACCCTTTCTGACGGTCAGTGCGTTAGTCCGGGAGGCTCGGAAGTCTTGTTTACTGACCCTGCAAATCACCACGCGATCTTTTCCCGTATTTTGTCTTCACTCACACAATACTAGAAATGACTTTCCAGTAGGTTACCAATCCTTAAATTGCTCAAGATCAAGCACGCTTAACTATAGAGTTTTCTCAAGACCTATGACCAAAAATAAGTGCACTTTGGTGATATAGGTAGCCAAACCAATTCTCTTAAGTCTCTCCGGATGAACCACATATTTTCTGAAACTAGAATGTGACATGTACATTGAACATGGGGCTGCTAACTAGATCTTGATAATGACAGGCAAGGGGTATGCTCGTAGCAACCTCGACGGTGGTGGATGCGGTGGAAGAGGGAGTTGAAGCCGGTAAACAAAACATCGGCTGTGATTTACCGGCGAACAAGACGGTGGTGAACCGGAAACACCAAACATTGTCGGGTACAATTTCCGGTTAAACAAGATGGTCCTTAGCCTCAATAGAGGCGGAACTCCTCGAATTTCTCGTAGGTGAAGCGAATAACTACGAGACAGATTAAGCAACAGCGAGGATAACTGATCTCGTGGATCTGGAGGGTCCGGTGGCTCTGGCGGCTTGAGACGGTGTGGCTGTGTCGAGGAGGCCAACACCTTCCGCTGAAAGAGAGACAAGCTCGGATTAGCAAAGGACCGCATAGGTCGAGTTAAACTCTGGAACATGAACTTTGACTCGACCACAAGCTTCATGGAGGAGCTGAGCAAGTAACCGTCCGAGCAAGAGGGTCGAGAGGAAGAGATTTCGCCGGAGATGAAAACAAACCAACGGAGGATTAGACTGGATCTTCTAGGATTAGAATAGATCGAACAAAGAAGGTTGACGGAGGTGGTTCATCTCGGTTCAGTGACGATTTGTCCTTGCGGCGATGGCTGCCTAGGGCTTCTCTCTCTAAAGTCTACAGAAGTTATTATTATTATTTTGGTTATCGATGTGGTCACATTGATGAATGGCTGTTATAATCCCTTTTGAGATTTGGAATCCTTACAGATTTTAAAATTTTACATATGAATTATGTTTAACAAGGTTTACTTTTGGATTATTTTTTTCCTATATATTTTACTTAAAAAACTTTGAAATCTTTCAAAATTTAATGTGGATTTTCAAAATAACTAATAAATCATTAAACATTTTTAGCACTTAGTCAAAATTTAAAATTATTACTTTTTGGAATTTTATTTCTCATTTACAACAACTCTAGTTTTGACAAGTGATTACATGCTATAATGTTAACCGCAACTGTTTTATCGTGCCTAAAATCCGGTTATTTCGGCGACGTCTCCATCGTAAAACTCACTAGAGAATGGTGTAAAATATTTTTTTCAAAATTGAATTCCAACGAAAACAACATTATATAGATGAGCCAGAATGGATTTTTTTTTTTTTTTTTTTGCATTTTCGGTCAAATAAAGATTTTTGCGCAAATTTTTTTTTTTTTTTTGAGAAAGGGTATTCAATTGAAAAACTAGCAAATATTACAAAGCTATGACATTTTTGGATCATACAGTTTTTAGAAAAAGTTTGAGAATGATATGAAATAATCAAGCATTTGAGCAAGATTTAAACTAATACAAGGCAGAGAGGGTGAGAGAGTAGCATCAATCTCATTAGGGATCACTTGTTGCTATGTCCCCGGCCTCCACGGTGACGGTTACCGCGACCACCAACTATCGTCCATTGCATATCTTGGAATTTTTGTGTTGGTTTGAGTGGTCTTCCTCCACGAGATCTCTCCACATCTTGAACCAAATCCCTTTCGAGAGCATCACTTGATTTCAATAAAGCAAATCCTTTTAATTCTCAAGATACGGGCATGACATCTATCCTTTTATATAAACAAACCTTTGTATGACTTGTAGATTCTTTATCCAAGGCTTGTATCATTTGATGATTTACAGTAGTTGGAGCTACACCAAGAAGACAAATAAATAAATGCGAGTGTTACATTTTTAGAGAAGAAAAAAAATAACAAAAATGATTTGCTGTCTGTCACCAAATAAACAAATCATCCAGAAGTTTGCACTAGAGAGTCAACGAGTCTTTCACTAATAAATCCCAGTAAAAGGGTTTTTCTATTTAATTGTAAAACAAAGGACCCAAATCACAAATTTAAAAAAAAAGATTTCAAAGGGTTTTAATTTAATTATTAACAAATGATGGATGTGGTTACTTTCGGAATCATAGTCGGAATTATCCTTCTCTTCTTCTGCATCGTCTGCTTCATCACCGTTGAAGCCAACTGCATCAATCGCTGATCTTCTTAGCTCTCTCTACAGTCGTCGGAAAAAAACTCTTTCGATGTCGTTCTCGCTTAGAAGAGCCGTGGTTCCGTTTCTGATCTTAGGGCTTTGTCTGGATCTGTGCGTAGAAATCGGTTTCTCTCAGTCAACGCCGGCGCGTGAGGACCACGGACACCATCACGGCGGTGGGTGTAGTCATTCGCACGAACACGATCACGATCATCATATCAAGACGGAGCCGGTAAAGATGAAGTTACCGGAGGAATTAGCTGAGGAAGAGGATATGAAATTGTGTGGGTTTGGTCCTTGTATTCATCATCATCACGATCACGATCACGAATCAAGTTCTAAACTCACCGGATTTGGTATTGAATCATTCAATTTTACGGAATTGTGATTTTAGAATCCATAAGCTTAGCAAATTGTTCTTCTTTTTTGCAGCATTGTGGCTAAATGCGTTGGGATGCTCTCTTTTGGTTAGCTTGGCCTCACTCATATGTCTGGTTTTGCTGCCTGTTATGTTTGGTAAGCAAATTTTTGTGTTCATGAGCGTAGTTTTTCAGGTACAAATTCCTGCTATGAATTTTTTTTGTGAGAAAGGTCATTCCTTTTAACTAGTTTTGTTTCAATTGTAGTTCAAGGGAAGCCAGCAAAATGGTTTGTTGATGCCTTGGCTCTTTTTGGGGTAAGTCATTTTGATTTTTCTATCAAAAATTTTGCTGCTTTAGCTTTTCTTTGGTGGTGGTTGTTCTGAATTAGTAGAAATGTTTGATTCAGCAATCTCTAAGTACACCGTTTTGTCACAAATAGTTTCGATTTAAGTTTTATTTATTTGGTGACCAGGCAGGAGCTATGCTTGGGGATGCTTTTCTTCACCAACTGCCTCATGCTTTTGGTACAGTAATGGACACAATTATCTTCTCTTTTTTTCCGCCTTTTTTCCGACTGTCGATTTCAATTCTGTACCAAGTGGTATCTTCTGAAGTGAAAAATATATTTTGTGGCAGGTGGTGGTCACTCTCACTCTACTGATCACCATGATAGCCATGACCATCATGATCATTCTCATTCGGATTCACCCTCACACTCACATTCTATACAAGATTTGTCTGTTGGATTGTCCGTTCTCGGTGAGTAACATCAAAACCCTCGGTCTTGTGTATATTGAACGTAGAGCTTGACAGATTTGATCAAACATCATTCTTGATTTTCTAGCTGGGATTGTGGTCTTCCTTCTTGTGGAGAAGTTGGTGCGGTATGTCGAAGAAAACTCGTCTGGGTCCAAAACTTGGGGCCACCATCACCACCACCATGCAGGTAGTAAGAAACTCAAGGATGAAGACGATGATAACAACGTGGACCAAAAATCTTCCTCTGATGCAATTGTAAATTCATCAGAGAAAGACTCTAGCGGCCCTAAGGATGGATCTCTCCGTAAGGTGAGAAACCAAGACTTCTATGGCAGATGAGTTTGAATTCAATTGATACTTTGGATTATGACTTTTTGGTCCTTGCAGAGAAAGACTTCTGCTGCTGATAAGTCTGATTCAGGCGCAGAAATCATTGCTGATGGAAAATTGGACAAACCAGAACAGGAGGAGAAGCATTCAAGCCTAGTCTTTGGTTACCTCAACTTGTTCTCCGATGGCGTTGTAAGTACGTGCTCCTTTTTTCATTTACTAAAGAAATAGCTTTGATTGGGAATCGGGTCAATGAAAGATTGCGAAAGTGATGCTTCATCTGAGAAGATGAGAATTTGTTCGCGTTTTTGTTGTGCAGCACAATTTTACTGATGGAATGGCGTTAGCAAGTGCGTTTCTCATTTACGGATCAGTTGGTGGATGGTCAAGAACCATGTTTTTACTTGCTCACGAGCTTCCCCAAGAGGTCCCTATTCCATTTCCTAAACAAAATTGAAAATGTGTATAGCAGCAACATATAACGCCTTAAAAGATTTCAATAACTTGCAGATTGGTGATTTCGGTATTCTAGTGAGGTCAGGCTTCACCGTAACAAAAGCACTCTTCTTCAACTTCCTTTCTGCACTCGTGGCACTTGCAGGAACTGCATTGGCAAGTCTTTTTAATATCTTCAAAACTGGCAGCTCTCTCGAACATTGAAACCGAACTAACTCTGGTGATGTTTTGTCTTGGCCACAGGTCTTGGTATGGGGAAATGAACCGGGACAGTCGTCGCTGATTGAGGTAGTAAATGACATATTTCGCATTTATTCGATCAAGTAACATGTAAATGTTGTTAATATATATGGTTGGGGATTGAAAATCTTGCAGGGATTCACAGCGGGAGGATTCATATACATAGCGGTTGCTGGTGTTCTTGCGGAGATGAACAACTCTGGAAAATCGACAGTTAAAACCAGTGCATGCCATTTGATTTCTTTGATGCTTGGCATGAGTGTTGCTCTTGGCATCTCTCTTTTAGAATGATCTCTCATAACATTTTGTTTTGTAACCAATATAGAAGTCCCTAGCTCGGGTTACATATTTGCATTCATTATCCAAATATATGACTTCCTTAGACGTGTATTGAATTATTTACTTTGCTCTGGTTTGCACAAATTGGTAAAAGCTAAATTCAACATTACATACACAAGGCCACAAGTCTTAAAACGTCTATGTAGTATTAACAAAACACTCATCTGGATAATCCATGAACTTTTCTCGGTTTTTAAGTCTCAAGAAGAATGAGAAAAAATGTCAAACGACCCCCACTTGTCTCAAAGAGTTTTTAACACATTCTCTTACGAATGCACATTATTCACTTTTTACCAAATGCTATTTGCCAAATCCTTTGAATATCTATATCAATAGGTACAGTACTGTTCAATTACACGTATTGGTGACCTCAAACCTCAAAATGCAACAATGACATCTTATTATATAAAAGAGAAGCCGGTCGACGAGAACTCGACACGTAAGCGAAATTGTAACTTACGAGATCATGACATGTGTCTAAGATTGATCGGATGATGACATGTGTTAAAACTTAAATTTAATTAAAACAAATTAAAAAGTAAAAATGGTAAACTTCTAATAGTTCAAACTAATAGAAAAAAAGGAAAATTCCAAATAGTTAACAATTAACTAAAAAAAGGAAAATTTTAACAGTTTAACGGAATTATGGGGGAAAAATGTAGTAGTCCAAACTAATAATAAAAGTATAATATAGAAATTAGAGAGAACATAAACCGTAAAAAAATAAAGAGAATATAAATTTCAGTTAAGACAAATAAAAAAAAACAAATGATGATATAAATTAAAATGAAAATCTTCAACCCATGACGTTATTAAGAAGATTAAAGCATGTTCATAATGTGCGACTATGAATCTCTATGAGAATTAAAAGACCCGATAAGATTTATCAATCATTGATTTATATGTGATGTTAACAAATTATTTATAATATATTTTTCTATGGATCTTTAATGAGATTATTTATCTATAGATCTTTAGTGAATTTAATGGATTTTTCTTTTATTTAACTCTATATTATTTGAATTTTTTATAATTTTATTACATATCTAATATATTCAAAATGGGTAAGAATATAATTTCTTTCTTTTTTTATAAAGAATATTGTTTGAATATTCCGGTTATATATATTTTTGAATCCGCATGATATGAATTAAGACATGAGAATTAAGATATAAATTGATTTTCAAGGATTAAACTTCATGCTTAAATATTACTATTACAAAGTGTTTTTGGTAATTCAGCGGGTTGCAAATTAG
Organism: Draba incana; assembly: GCA_963576765.1. NCBI lineage: Eukaryota > Viridiplantae > Streptophyta > Magnoliopsida > Brassicales > Brassicaceae > Draba > Draba incana. The sequence goes on along the minus strand of OY755215.1, from coordinate 8,411,994 downwards.
AATTTTAATATTTATATCAATAATTTTAAATACTTTTACCCGCGTATTCACGTGGATCCTAATCTAGTCTATATATAATAGCAAACCTCTTTTTTGTATTGATGACGTCATATTTTTTTATAGGAAAAAAAAATTCATCCGATGGTTTAAATTCATTTCTATTCTAAATCTAATGGTTCAGGTTTTCTTTACATTGAAAAGAAACGGATGGAAAGAAACGCATTCTTTCTTCCCCAAATAGTCGCGACTCTCAGAGTCTCACACTATGACTCCTTTCAATTCAATATTTTCGATTCATGCCCTCTCCAATTGTCTAAATCACCAATTCCGTGCCATATAACAAAAAAAAAATATATATTTCAAATATAACTAAAATCCCTAAATCTAGTGGTTAGAAATTAGCCACATATGTGAGTTTTGGTTAGATTTTGAATTAAAATGTTTTTTCGAGTTATACAACTAATTATCCCTTTTATATTTAGGGTATAATTTTTGGGGTAGAGTTTAGGGTTTGAGTTTTGACAGATCCATACAAAAGGCTCGACCCCAATAGAAAATTAATCTAATAATCCAAAGTCGACAAAAGAAAAAAAAACTAGTTTAATTCGGATTCCACTTTTGGTTTTCAACTTTACCTTTCCATGAACCTAATTTCCCAAAACCAAAAAAAAATATAATTCAAATCTAACTAAAACCCCTAAATCTAGTGGTTAGAAATTAGTCACATATGTGAGTTTTGGTTAGATTTTGAATTAAAATGTTTTTTTCGAGTTATACAACTAATTATCCCTTTTATATTTAGGGTATAATTTTTGGAGTAGAGTTAGATTTGGGTTTTGAGAGATCCATACAAAAAGCTCGACCCCAATAGAAAAATTAATATAATAATCCAAAGTCGACAAAAGAAAAAAAAAACTAGTTTAATTGGGATTCGACTTTTGGTTTTCAACTTTACCTTTCCAAGAACCCTAATTTCCCAAAACCTTCGTCTCGTCTCCCCCAATCTTATTGTTGCAGCAAGACATGGATTGGATTTTTTGAATCTGGATTTTCGAGGAAGATAAATGGATCGTAACAAGCGAAAGCTAAAACTAGCGAATAGGCCGAAGAAGAAGAGAAATGTTGACTTTACTCTTAAATTGAGCAAAAGCGGCATCTCACATCTTGCTATTGAGGAGCTTGATCGGTTTTACTCTGAAAGTGACGGTAAAGGAAACCCTTCGAAACATACCGAGAACGATCCGTCTTGTTTTTGTCAGTATGTGAAAAGACGGATCCCGGGTTGCTCTTTCACCGAGAAGCAAATACATAATTGGTCTGGAAACTTCAAGGGCAGATATCGAAACATTTGCGAGATCCGTACAAAATCCGTACAACTGGAGGCAACGTGTTTGTGGATCCGGCTGACTTTGTTATGTGGAAAAGTTTTGGAAAAAGAAAAAGAAAGATGCAGAGGACGAGGCAGAAGACGAACATGCAACAATACTAGTGATATAATAATTCGGTAAACCATATCGGTTAAGAAACTATTTGGTTCGGTTTTATATGTTTAGAAAATATTCTGAATTACCTTTATGTTCTATAGTTAGTAGTTTTTTTTTTTTGGGTAAGGTCTATAGTTAGTGGTTTAGTTCTAGTAGTGTTCATCTTTTCTCTGGCTCAATTTGGTCATTCGGATATAAAAGAAAACAAAAACCATATCGGTTTATAAATCAGATACTTGATACGATTACGGTTCGGTTTAAGAAGCTGCACGAATGAAGTAAGCACACGTGTAAACTTTAATCTTTCCTTTTTATTAAATAATAAAAATAAAAAGATTTTTTGAAAAGGAGCGGTTACAACGGTCTAACGGACGGTAAAGGAAAAGAGAACTCAAAATAGAGAAGCAAACATTTACAGAGAAGACTTTCTGTTTTCTTGAGGAAGAAGACAGAGAGAAAGAGAGAAAGAGAGAGGATCAGGGAAGGGAGGAGGAGGAAGATGAAGCTGTGGAAACGAGCTGCGGCCGCGATCAAAGACCGTAAAAGCTTATTAGCCGTCGGATTCTCCCGTCGTAGCTTAAACCGGAACGCGGATCTCGAAGCAGCTATCATCCACGCCACCTCCCACGACGATTCCTCCGTCGATTACTCAAACGCTCACCGTGTCTACAAATGGATCCGTTCTTCTCCTCTCAACCTCAAAACTCTAATCCACGCGCTCTCTTCCCGCGTTAACCACACCCGAAGCTGGATCGTCGCTCTCAAATCGCTTATGCTTCTCCACGGTGTTCTCTGCTGCAAAGTCCCGTCCGTCGTCGGCGAGATCCGTCGTCTTCCTTTCGATCTTTCCAATTTCTCCGATGGACATTCGTGTCTCAGCAAAACTTGGGGATTCAATATCTTCGTTCGATCCTACTTCGCTTTTCTTCGTCATTACTCTTCGTTCATGTCCGATCAGATTCTTCAACGCGGGAATCGAAGATCGTTGGAGAAAGGTGATTCGGTTATCCAAGATCTCGATAGGATTCAGAAACTTCAGTCTCTACTTGATATGCTTTTTCATATCAAACCGATCGCTGATAATATGAAGAAAACGCTGATTTTAGAAGCCATGGATTGTATCGTTATCGAGAGTATTAACATTTACGGTAGAATATGTAGCGGGATTATCAAAATCTTACCGGTTGCTGGTAAAACAGATCCCGCTACGATTTTGAAGATCGTCCATAAGGCTAAGTCTCAAGAGGAAGATCTAGCAACCTTTTTCGAGTTTTGTAAAGGATTTGGGGTATCGAATGCGCGAGATACGCCTCATTTCGTTAGTATACCCAAAGCGGAAGTAAAAGCAATCGAGAAAATGATCGAATTGAAGAAAGAAGAGGAAAGGAAAGCCATTGTAGTGTTGGAGAAACCGAATTTGAAGACGATCATTACGGATAAATGGGAGATATTCGATGACGACGACTATTATTTCAACGAAAAGACGAGTAAAGACTATCAAAATTCTCTGCCTCTTATAGTAACGAACCAGCCGGTTTATCTCGAGTATCCGATGCCAGATTTGATTACCTTCTAGTTTTACATTACAATCTGGTTTTGAGATTGATTTTGTTTTGTCACCCCTGGTTCTGTACATAACACAATTTTATCAGTATCCGAGTAAATTCAAAAGAAAAGAGGTACATTTTGAGATACATTCTGAGTTTGATTACGAGTTCGTAACATTAAGCATCAAACAAAACTAAAATTTGAGTACAAAAAAGGAAGAAAGGTTCGATTTTTTTGTTTATCTGATGGTGACGAATTTATTGGTTCCATGTTTAGCCCAATGAGATCTCAAATCGATCGGATTTGAGAAATCGAAACCATCAACGGAAAGTTTCTCGAGAACCTTCCTAAACGCACCTTGACTCATTTTCCTACCTGAAATCCGAGCACCGCGTCTTTTAGTACTCATCGGCAAAGGATACATCGAAACATTAGTTGTACAGCACGCGGACTGCCATCCTCCACAACCCCACCTATAACACGGTTGAGGAATTCCCGTACACGAGCAAACCGGAACTGGTAAACATCCTATATCCATACAAACACCATTTATCACCATCTCGATACTCTTCTTCAACGGACTCCTCTCTCGTTGCATTCTCCGAACATTAACATTGTTATCCTTTAACTTCCTCTCTTTCTTCGCCATTGGCTCAACACCGCATTGTCTTCTCTTCAAAGACTCATCGAATTCGACCAACTCGGGTTTCGGAATCTGCATTGGTTGAGTCATGCCAATGTCTTGAACATGAAAAGTGTGTTGATTTGAAGGATTTGGTAAGTTGTTGAAGAATTTGCTGTCTCTGTGTTGGTTTAACCAGCTATAGCTCATGAACGGTGCATCGGAAACGGCGTAATCGCGCGGGAACGACATGACATTGCTGCTGCTGCTACTGCTACCATTGTTGAAGTTTGGATCCTGAGTTGAGAGAAATGGCTTCTCGTCTCGGTTTATGATACTTGGTATTAGTTGAAACCCTAAATTGGGTCTGAATTGAGACGGCTCGTAATATCCCCAGTTTCTATTGCTCAATCCATCATCGTCCATCATAATAATCAAAACTCCTGCATAAAAATCATTCCTTTTTATTTGGGTTCTCGAGTAACAGTCGAAATTGGACAAAGAACACAACTTTTATGCCCAAAATCAAATCTAACTTCGCTGATTTGGGGTTTTTTTTTTCTAAATTGGGAAATTCCAACCAACTAAAACTGAAAAGGCAATCAAATTGAAGGATTCGAATAACAAAAGAGGAGGAATTTAGTCAGATTCGTCGATAGGATTTTGGATTATTAGGGTTTTTTCGAAATCGAACATAAAGGAGAAAGTATATGAACATAATACATGTATAGGCATAGTAGAGATATACGACGTTAATGGAGAAAAAAAGACTAGAAATACAAAATTATTTTATCAAAATGGAGAGAGGAAAACTTACCAAGGATGGTGAAATGGATATTTTTGGTGTTTTTTTCTTCTTTCAGAAAGTGAGAGGGAGGGGACGGTGGGTAGATGGTAGAAAGGATGAGTATGATACTATTTTAATATATTATTTTTTTACCTCTAAAATATTTCTTTGGTAAAATAACTTAAAAACTTACAATAATAAACAGAAATTTACCTCGAGAGGATGTTGATTTAATTATGTTAGAGGACGTTGGTGGGGTTTCGATTGGAAAATTAGCTATTTTACTCTTAGTTAAAATAAAAAAAAACTCATACTCTTTATGATTAGCTAAAATGCTCTTTTTCCATGAATTAGAGTTTTCCGAAAATACCCCTAACCATTCAAAACCAATCCTTCCGATTCCATTCCCAAAACCAACCAAAACCAATTTGTACGGAACTCGAGTTTCCCGTTTTTTCCTCCCCCCGTCCCCGTCGAATCCACCCACCCAAATCTTTTTCCAATCACTCGATTCGAACTCAATGTCATTGGAATCGAACTCAATCTCATCAAACCGGATCATCAATTGAAGGTTGAAGCTTTTTGGGGAAAAATCCCGGATTCGATCGGAACCCTAGTTGAAGCTTCGAAATTGAGGTGAAATGTTGCTCCTTATATGATGTTGAGATGTAGAATTGAGTTGTTTATGCTTTATAATTGGTATTGTTGGATTTGTTGAATTTCAATGGATTTCAATATAATGGAGATTGTAATTAGCATTAAAGTTATAAGGAATGATTACGGTCTTCATTGGTAGTAAATAGAGGAATGTAGTTAGGTATAGAACCTGGAAATGGGACAAACTAATTCACATTTCCAGAAGCAAGATGATTTTGCATTAGAAGAACTCTCTGCTCGGACAACCAGTACAAATAGGAATACTGATCATAGTGGGACAACTGGGATAAATAGTATAACTGTGCCCAGCGAGAAGGTGTTAATGAATTTTTTTACTATGTTTTGGCAGGTGCAATGGTCAAAACATTGGATGTGGATGGTGGTGTTGGAGAGGATGAGAGTATACCAAGTGGGAATGTGGATGTGGAGGATGAAGACGAATATGATAGTGAGGATGAAGATGAAGATGAATATGATAGTGAGGATGAAGATGAAGATGGATATGATAGTGAGGTTGAAGATGTGGATCACGGTATTGGTAAGGAAACGGTTGAGGTTCCATTTGATGGAAACGAGAATCAATATAAGAGCTACAATATTTTGCATTCGTATTTGTTCATGTTGGAGAAGGCGAATCTCGGGCCAGTAACAAGGTGTGTATTGGATGTCGAGAGAAGATTCAAATACTTGTTTGTGGCTTTGGGAGCTTGTATTGAAGGGTTTGGAGCAATGCGGAAAGTTCTCCATGTCTATGCGACTTTTCTTAAAACACGACATGGTGGGATGCCTGTGTTTGCGACAGCTCAGGATCCTAATCATCACCATTATCCCATTGCGTTTGCCGTTCTCGATGGTGAGAACAACGCAAGTAGGAATTGGTTTTTCAGTCAAATGAGAAGTATTATTCAAGATGATCCACAATTGGTTTGGATAAGTGATAGAAATAGAAGTCTCATTAAGGGGATTCACGAGTTGTACCCAAAAGCGCAACATGGGTTTTGCATGTATCATCTATCATTGAATGTGAAAGGACAAGTCGGTTCCTTGAGAAAAAAGCATGTACTGAGAAATTCAGGGCGTTGGCAACCACTTACACGGACGTCGAATTCCTAAGGGAGTATGAGGAGTTTAGAAGATTATACTCTAAGGGTGTGGAGTACTTGGAAACTAGTGTGGTGGAGGATCCGAAAAAATGGGCGAGATGCTATTTTTCGGGAGAGAGGTATAACATAAACACGATGAACAGTGCGGAGTCCTTGAATAACGTGTTCAAGGACGCAAGAAAACACTCTTTGCTACGTATGATGGATAAGATAATCAAGAAAATGGTGGAGTGGTTTAACCGATATAGGAAGGAATCTGCCGGAAGGAGTAGAGCAAGCGCACGGAAATTGGTGCCCGTTGTTGAGAACGAATTGTCCACTAGATGTTTTGTTGCTAAGAGATTACATGTGGATGTGTTGAACTCGTTCTTGCTTGAGTACATTATGATTGGTAAAGATGGGTAGTCTTACTTGGTGGATGTTAGGGTCGGTTTTCACCCACTCAACGTTAACATTCAAAGTTAGGCGACAGAAGAAATGGCCCTTCGGACTCTCGATGAAGAAGGCGGAATAGCACGTAGGTCTCAACGCGGAGCAAAGCAGGTAGCCATGGAAGGTGTTTGGGCAAGGTAGAGGGCCGAACAAGACTTCACGAGTGAAGACGGGTTCGGCACGACGGAGCCGACCACAGACTCGGCCTCGGCCTCATGACCGAGCACGGCCTCGACCTCATGACCGAGCACGGCCTCGGCCTCATGACCAAGCACGGCCTCGGCCTCATGACCAAGAACATCCTCGGCCTCATGACCGAGCACGGCCTCGGCCTCATGACCGAGCACGGCTTCGGCCTCATGATTGAGGACGGGTTCGGCCTCATGACCGAGCACGGCTTCGGCTTCATGACCGACCACGGCCTCGGTCCAATAACTGACCGCGTCCTCTCCTCGGCTCCTGATTATGTCAACGGTCCATCACAGCCTCTTGCCCAACGACATAGAGATAGCCTGAAGCCCGGTCCAGACACGAAGCCCACATTGATGCAACCGACTCCGCGAAGACTTAGGAGGCTTAACCGACTTAGAAAGCTATAACAACTTTGTACTCAAACTTTTACAAAGCAATAACAAAACTCTTTTCTCATCTCTTGCGATCTTAGCTTACCCTAGGAATCTCTGCTTCCTCACGAACCATTACAAATCTAAATGTGCTAGTTTAGGCTCCCACAATTTGGCACCGACTAAGGGGAACTAGAAAATTTCTGACACAAGAAAGCTAGGTTTCAGAACACCGTCAAGATGTCAGGCAGCAATAGCGCGAGCGGCGAAGGATCCTCGTCTCATACGAACGACGAGGCAAGGGAGAACCCCGTGGAGAATACCGTGCCTCGCGCTGCTAACAACCCAACGGATATCACGGAGATCAAGCCGATGCTTGAGACGCTGGAGAAGAGAGCACGAGATCAAGAGAAGTACAACGAAGCTACTAAGAGCGAGCTGTGAGCGCTCAAGAGAAAGACACGCAAAAGATCCCGTGTCCGTCCAACACGACTCAGCTTCAACACGCCTCGAACTAATCGAAGGAATCGGAACAAGGAGCTGCCGCCTCAGACCGATCGCATAAGCCCAGAGGACTTGCCTCCACCACCGCCTTGTCGGGAATCTGATGAAACTCCCGAGCGTGTGGTGGAAGAATCGGACAAAGATCAACTCCCTCGGAGACGATCCCGAACCGACGCAGCTGCTGACAACGCTAGGGCTCATGGAGATCAACCTCCTCCTCGGAAACGTGTCCGAATGGACACTACTGACAACGCTATGGCTGATGGAGAAGGAGCTCCAACCATAGCGGAGCTTTACAGGAGAGAGCAGAAGTGCGGGGCTCCATAAGGCTCCCGAGACGAAGAGGTCGCCTCTGACCGGAGGACTACCAAGCTACAGATGTACCGGATCATAGTGAAGGCTCCCGGGGTCGCTTTCGTACTGGAGAAAACACGGAATACGGCTTTTGCTGAGAGCATCTCGTGGGCTAAAATATTTTTTCTTGGATAAAATAATTCACTTGAAAGCTTCTCGTCATCACCTAACAAGAGCTGAAATTGGTGTCGTTGTTACAAGGCCTGTTGACCTCACTCCACCTCGCGTCACGCTGGATCACATCGCAGACCCGCAAGGAAAGAGAGGTGAATGGAGGGGCTGCGAGCTCAGAGATTGCCAATACGAACCACGATTCAACCCGCAAGGTGATAGGAAACGGACAAAGGGGTTGGAGATTCGTAAGAACTCGTTGATGGGCTCGAAAAAAACAATGTTTTAGGCCCAAATTCAATCAACTCGTTCTCACCTCGCAGAGCACCTCGCTGCAAACTTGGCGGACTTAAGTCTACGAGGATCAGTCACCCCAACACTTCATCTGGCCTAATGGTTCAACAAGCCACTTCGCTGTCACTTCCGGAGCTTGACGTAGAATGAAATCCACTTGTTACGAGCCTAACCAAATCTAACTGAGCACTTTGCTCCACCTCGCTGCGACAAAGGAGAGTTTTGATCTCGCCAAACCTAGCTTCCAATTACCTCGCCGAGCTCGATTTATCCCCACTTCACTTTGCAGACACAACGAATCAACAATGGAAGCTCAACGGATTAATGCCTTGGTGTTGCGAGCTCGTCGTATTAACTCGCAAGTTCACATGACCTTTAACACTACGACACAAGCTCCTCAGCTCTAAACCCACCTCACAAAATAAATCAAGTTCGCAGCTTGGTTCACAAATTAAGCGTGCGTTCACACCGCAATTTCCTCCTCTCCTTAATCACCTGGTATTACCTCCACTTCGTTACCATCAGATCAAACACCAACAACAACCTCATTGGAACCAATCTCGATGTCACTGCTACAAATCTATGATGGAACTCGATCTTGTTGACTCACCTTGTCACCCTAAAGCAAGGGATGACGTTGTCGTCTCCTCTAAAGAAATTCACCTCGTGGTCTCTTCAACTCAATGTGACCTCGCAAGACCAAGACCACGAGCTTAACTTGGCACCTCCGCATCCGGTCCACCTGATGACAAAAAATAAGTTGCTCGTGGTGCTCACAATTTGAGAAGGATATGGGCCTTGTATGCCCAATTGAGATTAAGTTGACAAAGACCACTTCATCTTCTCGCCACCAATACCGCCTTTAGCTTCGTGTCAAGCTTTTCACTAAATCGCACCACGGCGCACCTTGAAAGCTTGATAATTTAAGCTCGCATCGTCTCCTTCTTACTCTAATCACCTCGCTAGCTCGACCAGACCAGAGAACACAATGCAAGCTTGCACTGAGTTGACTCGTTCGCCTCGCAGTGGGTCAACTCGTTCACCTTGGAAGCTTGACTTAACTGACTCGCAGCTACAACTCAACCTTGTTGCACCAACTGGATCAAGTCTCACGGTTTAGCAACCACTTTCAAAGCTCTAGGCGACGCAATACGGTTCTCGGTAGCAATAAATCAACTTCGGCGAGCATCGATTACCCAAATCAATCTAGACATGCTCGCGGTTCGTGACACAACAAATCAACAAGAATCGGCATCGTTTCGAGTCAACATCGCAAGCTTAACTATGCTAGGATCCACCTCGTGGAGCTCGCATCCAAGTCACCGCCTCTATTTGACCACGGATCACCTCGCGACGTATTGATCCAACCTCGTGACCTCGCCAAAGGCACGAAGTAACCTCGCCAGAGACATGAAGTCACCTCGTGACATCATCGGGTGTATTGTTATACCTCGTGACAATGAGTCTCTTGTCAAGTTTCCGAATCTTTCCGAATTAACCTCGATAACAGATCAATTAGCTTCGCCTTGTGGATTCATGCCGCGAATGAAATCATACCAACTCGAAGCCAAACTTGCACCTCGCTGGTTAAGGTCACGAGCTCATCGCAATGTCGAATCAACTTGCCGCGCCTTACAAACTAAATAATCTGACCTCGCCATTTGGAAAAACTCGGCATCACTTCGCCGTGGCGAGTTCCACCTCGCAGGCTATCAAGGAGACGGATTCGGGATATCAATCTGATATCAAATCAAGTCAAACTCAACCAATACCGGTAGACCCAAAAGATTCGATTCAAATTCGCTTCGGTTTTGGCTTCGCCAAAAATCGTATTTTTTCCTCAACGTGTTAGCCACCTCGCCGAATCGAGCTTCTCCACCAATCAAGCTTGAATTCACCTCGTTGCAAAAAAAAAAAAAAAAAAAAACTCGTGTTGTTGACAAGGTGGGCCTGAAGATTAAATCAAAGGCCTATACAGTTTAACTCCTTGCAACGTAATTTCTTCTAAGACAAGTCTCACTTCGCAACTAATCCGTCATGATGAGCTCGCAAGCACTCAACTCCAACGACCAGCACCTCTCAGTAACAAACTCGTCAACCTCGTCGTGACGGAGCTCACCTCACCTCGCAGCGAGTCGGGTCACTTTACTTTGCCGCGACCTCGTCTCTCTCTTCCTACATGAAATTTGACAACTACACAAGCTCGTTGATTCAACATCGCATTTACCTCATCGTCACTCATCTTCTTCTCGACAAGCAACTGTACTTTGACGTCGTCATTGTTAAATCTGCCGTGTCACTTCGCTGTAACTAATATTCACCTTGCAAAATCACTCAAGTTACCTTGCACGTTCGGCAGCATCATTGCTCAAACTTGCTCCCTCAGGGACAAACCCGTGCCACTAAGCCATTGTGCCACACTCGATGACATTTCATCTTCTTCGGTGATGGCCTTACCTTGGCAACCATGGGATTTCTTCGTCAACAAAACTAGACCTTGTGGGTTCCGAGTCTACTTTATCGACGTTTCACATCTTAACTACTTTGTGATCCTTTTTCCCGATGTCACCGACCATAACACCTCGCTGTTACTCGTTTTTGAGCGCCTCGCCGCCAACATTTCGTGACAATTATTAATCTCGGTATCAACTTCGTCCACCTCATCATCTCAAGAGAAAGAGATACGAGATTACCTCGAGGTGAATGCGGCACGCAACGAGTTTGTTTTCTTCTTCACAAAGCAAAAACACTGACTCCCACCCAGTCCGCTGCAACGCCACCACCCTTTTCAAAGCTCTTGCAATGAACTACGAGGCAACTTGATCCCTGCAAAGAGTACGTAGGCAGCTTGTACGAGTTCAGTTGCCCCCCTCCGTCAAAACGGGGAGGATTACGCGTTTCACAAGCCTCACCTCCGGATGAGCTCCACTGATCTCCTCCGCCTTAAGGGGGGGAGTCAGTGTTTTATCTAAGCCTTGTCTCCGGACGAGCTACAATGATCTCCTCCGCCTTAAGGGAGGGGAGTCAGTGTTTTATCTATGCCTTGTCTCTGGACAAGCTACAGTGATCTCCTCCGCCTTAAGGGGGGGAGTCAGTGTTTTATCTATTCCTTGTCTCCGGACGAGCTACAGTGATCTCCTCCGCCTTCAGGGGGGAGTCAGTGTTTTCAGTAAGCCTTGTCTCCGGACGAGCTCCACTGATCTCCTCCGCCTTAAGGGGGAAAGGGGGGGGGGGGGGGGGGTACCCGTACTCTACTCTTTGACTACATCATCACCACAAACCTCAAACATCGTCACCAGAAACTTCAAACACTTGACACAAACCTCATCATGAGAACAGCTATGTTATTCATGAGCGAACAAAGCCTCATTCATGAGCAAACAAAGCCTCATTTATGAGCAAACAAAGCCTCATTCATGAGCGAACAAAGCCTCATTCATGAGCAAACAAAGCCTCATTCATGAGCGAACAAAGCCTCATTCATGAGCAAACAAAGCCTCATTCATGAGCAAACAAAACCTCATTCATCAGAGAACAAAGCCTCATTCATGAGCAAAAGGACCAAAACAATTCTTTGTACTGCAACAACGCAATGGCTTCGGCAAGCAAAGTAAGAAGTCTTCAGACCTTCAATCAAGCACGAAGTCTTAAAACCTTTGGTAAACCAAACGCTTACAGCGTTGGCAAACACGTGTTCGGCTCCCTTGCCCGCGGCAACCTCGCCACCGGCATTCGGGACACGGAGTCTTAAAACCTCTATAGGAAATACGAAGTCTTAAAACCTTCGAAAACCAAAAAAAATTCTGCAGAAACACAGTGGCTTCAGCAGACGTAGCAGGAAGTCTTGAAACTTCAGAGGGCTTACAGAGACTTAAAACCTCAAGTATGAAGTCACCCTCTACTGCTGTGTGAGTGGTTATGCCAACAACGCCATGATTTCAAACGTTAATGCTGATACCCAATACATCTTTAACTCGGCACTGTTATCTCCAACACTGCCGAGCTGGGGGGCTAACTGTTGGGGTCGGTTTCACCCACTCAACGTTAACATTCAAAGTCAGGCGACTGAAGAAATGGCCCTCCGGACTCTCGATGAAGAAGGCGGAATAGCACCTAGGTCTCAACGCGGAGGAAAGTAGGTAGCCATGGAAGGTGTCTGGGTAAGGCAGAGGGTCGCGCAAGACTTCACGAGTGAAGACGGGTTTGGTACGACGGAGCCGACCACAGCCTCAGCCTCGGCCTCATGACCGAGCACGGCCTCGGCCTCATGACCGAGCACGGCCTCGACCTCATAACTGAGCACGGCCTCGGCCTCAGGATCGACCACGGCCTCGGCCTCATGACCGAGCATGGCCTCGACCTCATGACCGAGCACGGCCTCGGCCTCATGAGCGAGCACGGCCTCGCTTCATGGCCGAGCATGGCCTCGGCCTCATGTCCGAGCACGGCTTCGGCCTCATGATTGAGCACGGCTTCGGCCTTATGACCAAGCACGACAACGGCCTCATGACCGAGCACGGCCTCGGCCTCATGACCGAGCACGACTTTGGCCTCATGATCGAGCACGGCTTCGGCCTCATGACCAAGCATGGCCTCGGCCTCATGACCGAGCACGGCTTCGGCTTCATGACCGACCACGGCCTCAGCCCAATGACTAACCGCGTCCTCTCCTCGGCTGCAGATTACGTCAACGGTCCAGCACAACCTCCAACCCAACGACATAGAGATAGACTGAAGCCTGGTCCAGACACGAAGCCCACGTTGATGCAACCGACTCCGTGAAGGCTTAGGAGGCTTAGCCGACTTTGGAAGCTATATATACGTCCTTGTACAAACCCTAAAGATATTTTGAAACTCATTCCCAACTTTGTACTCAAACTTTTACAAAGCAATAACAAAACTCTTTTCTCATCTCTTGCGATCTTAGCTTACCCTAGGAATCTATGCTTCCTCACGAACCCTTACAAATCTAATTGTGCTAGTTTAGACTCCCACAGTGGATTTGAGGAAAAAAAGTTGTAGTTGCAGGTGTTTTGACATCGATAAGTACCCTTGCGTGCATGCAATAGCCGCACTTCTTAAGTACATGAGTTGGAAAAAAGGCCCGTGGATATCCATATACATTAATTATGCTCTAAATATTATCAAATGGACATATCGGCACTAGCTTATGTCAGGACGATTTACCGAGTCCCGCATCAGATTGAGTGATCCGGAATCCCTGAGCATATACAAGAATCGTGGGTGTCACTGCCAAAGTACAAGAAAAGAAAGGGAAGAAACCAAGTGAAAAGGATTCCGTCGACCGGAGAAAAGCGTCGGAAGCCTAGTAATACGTATGTGGGGATCAATATGGTGGGGAGTAGTGCCGATGCACCACAAGTTTGAACCTCTTTTGCTTTGTTTTTGTATTTCGCTTTCTGTTTGGACAACTGCGTAAAATTTGGGACAACTATTAAGCTATTATTTTCCTAGATTTATGTATCTCTTCTCTGTTCGAACAACTGGAGAAAACTGGTTACACCTATTCCCGAGAATCTGCTATTTACTCTTTGGTGTAACAACTGGAGAAAACTGAGGATAACTGTAAACGACTAGTTTAGAACAAATTAAAAAAACGAAATTATCACCGAACACTAACCTCCCAATTATAATTCGCATTCTAGTAACGTGTATAGTTCCATACATATATGTTTGGTCAAAAATACAATCAAATTTTTGAATTTCATTTTCAACCATATAGAGATTTCCCCATAAAATACCTTACCCTTTTGTGTGTTGTTTTTTAATCATATCCAATTTACCAAGGTGAGTATCAGCGTAATGTTTCTCTGCCAATTTTGAGTGCTTTGATATCTTTGGCATGTACCAAAAGTAGACAATTACAAGTGTGCAACCACAATGTCAAAGATTTTTCAGGGTTTAACAATATATGTATGAAAACACACAAAAATGCAACTGTTTGTAAGTTTGGACAACTAGAAAACTGAGGGTACAACTGTTAGAGAAAATTTTGGAAATTATCCCTCCAAAAATTTTCATCCGAAAAATTTTCCCTCCAAATCAAATTTCCTTCTAAAACTTTTGTCTTCTCCTAAGTCAAATCAACTATTAGGGAAAAGTACAATAGCTACTTTTTCTTCTCCTCCACCATATAATCCGACCCCCTCCCCTTCTCCTCCATCACTTCTTTACACTCCACAAAACCCAAACGCCCTTCTTCTCCTTCTCCTTCTCCTTCCATCAGAACCCCAAAAATGTCTCGAGATCCTTACAGAAATTGGGGGTTAAACTTCCCTACGGACAAAAGCTCAAGCGAGGAGGAAAACCCCACATTCCTCACCATGTGCATTGCCGACGGGACCCCGAACGGTATCCGGGAGAAGTGTTTTTGTGGTGGGAAAGTATTCATTCATCGTGAACCAAGCGGCGATAACAAGGGGAGGGCTTATTACGCTTGTAATGAAACCGATTGGGGTCCTCAATTCCGTGACGGTCCTCACTTCCGTAAGTGGTGGGATTACTTTATGACGGAAGAAGTGGAGGGGTTGAAGAACAAATCCTGCGAACAAAAAATCCGCATTCAACACTTAGAATTCGAGAATGCCAAGAAGAGCAATGAAATCGAGGAGTTAAAGGGGAGGCTTCTCGATCTGGAGGTGGTGGTGTTAGGGAAAAAGCGTTAGACGTTTTTCCGGTTATCTTCTCGGTCTCTGTTTGTATAACTAGTACAACTACGGTTTCTAGTTGTTCCTCTTGTTCTTAGTTTAATATTTTTATGGTTAACTTTTGTGTTTTAAATGTTTGTTTTTGTACTTGTTCTGTGTTATTCAACAATAATAGAGAAATTATCTATTGTACTCTAGTTCAAACCAATGCTAAAATAGGTAATATGCTAGCAATAGATCCGAAATGCAAGGTTCCAAAGAAAAACAAGTATAGTTGTTCAAAACAGCAACACTATAGTTGTCCAAAACAGAAACAGGCATAGTTGTACCAGTTTTCCCTAGTTGTCCAAACAGCAACACTAACAAACTTCAGATACAAAAAATGCTTATCAAAGAACTTTAAATTCCCTCTTTCCTCATAGTTATCCATGTACGGCCTATAATCTAAACCAGAAATAAGAGCGTGCCCATTCATAGAATACCGAATTGGAACTTTGTTCACGATAAACCATACTTCCTTCTTTTTCATGATTTTTGCGGATGATTACCGTTACAAAAATCGTATCTATTCATAAAAAAGAAGTCATCACATACTGAAACGCTGATAACGGCGCTCGATCCGCAATAAGAATCGCATCACAAGGACTTTCCACAACGTGATTTCAACAATCATAAATCACAATTCTCAAAACCTACTTCTAAATCTACATTACTCAAGCAAAGGTCTCTGTCTCTACCTTTGAAATAGCTCCAAGTTGGACCTTATTAAGGACTTTACAAAGGATCTGATTAAGGAATAGAACAAATAATCATCGTGAACTCCGTTCACGATAAACCATACTTCTTTATAAGAAGCAAATAAAGCATCGTTGTTTTGTGATTCACCTCTCTAGTCATGTGGAATAAGTGACGAAATTGAGGATGATTGTGGAACCATTCAATCTCGTTCGCGTCGAGAACTTTCTCCAAATTCTCCACCGCTTTGGCAACGTAACAATTCGTTGCTAGCTTCATGCTTTTCTTGTAGAATTCCGGCTTTATATAAATCTTTTTCGGTAACAAGGCTACGGTTTCGTCATCCGAATCCTATAACCGAGAAAACAAAATCAACAACATCAATCTCAAACCCAAAATCATTCAAATTCAAACTCCACAATTCATTCCATACACTCAAATCATTCAATTCATTACCGTTTCTTCTGCGTCTTCTTCTCCTTCACCATCGCCTACTGTGCGCTCGAGGGTTATACCTCCGGTGGGCTCGACACCTTTCTCTCTGTCGTCTTCTTCTCCTTCATCGTTGCCTACTGTGCGTTAGGCGGTTACGCCTCCGGTGGGCTCGACGCCTTTCTCTCCGCCGGTTTCTTCTAGTCTTGGGCATACGGGTATTCGGTTCGGGTCCAGGTTCGGGTCCTAACGGGTACAGGTTCCAACGGGTATAAACATTTTGGACCCATTTAGGTACCTGTAATGCTTCAGGTCGGGTACAGGTTCGGGTCCTAACGGTACAGGTTCGGGTTCAGGTTCCACCTAATAGAACCTGTAAATACCCGAATTTTTACAGGTTCCTTTCGGGTACAGGTTCGGGTACAGGTTCTTGAATGTTTTTTACCCGAAATAGTAAAAAAAATCAAACTTAGACCTGTAAAATTGAGCTCAATAGTGCATTTGCAACACAAAAACAACCGAATAGTTCAAAGTTTTTAAGAGTTTGAGAGTTGGAATTGTAACGCCAATGTTCAAGAGATTGTTCAAGAGATTGTCCAATAGCCGAAAAAAAAAAACCAAAGTTCAAAGTTAAGTAGAAACATAAACTTCAAAGTTTAGACTTTAGAGTTACAAAATAGAAAATGTCTTGTCTTTTGGAAGTTGGAATTGGAACCATGAAGCTTCAAGTCTTGAATCATCTTCAACTTGAATCTAAATCAAAGAGAACCTATGAATGAGACTAAGTTTGAAAAAACAATGGAAATGATATAAGAATTATTTACCTCATTGTGGTTGCACTGGATGGAATGCATGCTCAAATTCTACAAACAAATGGAATAAGGTTAGATATCTAGCACAATTGAAAATTAATTATAACATGAAAAACACCGAAGTTTACCTCTCATGAGCTCATCTTGTAGCTCAAAATCTGCCAGCATTTGTTCTTTTCTTATAATGCCTTTCTCATTCATTTTAATCTCACACTTTAGCCATTGCTCCAAACACATAAGAACTTCAACCATATAGTGAGTCAAACAGCTTCTAGATGAGTTTAAAAGCCTACCACTAGTGCTAAAGGCAGATTCCGAAGCTACAGAAGACACTTGCATTGCAAGAATATCTTTAGCTATGAGTGAAAGAATTGGATACTTACCACTGTTTAGCTTCCACCAAGAAAGAACATCATATTCTAAACCATTAGGGACATTTGCAATCTCCACACACTCATTCAAGCACAACTCCAACTCATTAGTCTTCTCTTGAGACCCAGATTCTTGCATAAACTCATTGTAGATGTCATCCATGTTTTCATATGTAACACCATTTCCAAGAACTGTGGTATCAGAAACTTCATCAACAAATGGATCTTGGGACTGAGATTGAGAAGAAGAACCATGTGTCTGAGAGTGTGAAGAAGTTGCACCACCATTTCTTTCAAATGAATTGCTATACTCCTCAAACAGTTTCTTCAAGATAGCCTCAATTGCATCGGACAAATGACTAGCCTCTGCACTGTCTTTACCGTATAACTTACCAAAACACAACTGTGCATACTTCATCTTCTTTCTAGGATCAAAGACACTTGCTACTATCAACAGCCTATTCATCTCTACCTGAACTCCAAATGGATCCCAATACTTGCCTAATTTGTCTAACATAGCTGTTGCATCTGCCCTCAAGTAATTATCAGGACCACTCTTGCTCAATATTCCAATATTTCTAGTCATACTAACTATCTCATTGTACAGCTTATGAGAAGCCACAGAGGTTTAAGCAGAAATAGCCAAAGTAGACTTGTAAAAGATTATGAGGAATTGGACTAACCTATCAACTGCTTCCCAATCATTTTTCGTTGGTGGTCCAATCCGTTTCTTTCCATCCACTGGTTCACTGAAGTAGTCATTGTATGGCTTATCTTCTTCCAACATTCTATCAAATGCATTTCTGAACTTCATAGCTTGTTCTAGCATGATAAATGTTGAATTCCATCTTGTCTTCACATCTAAGGGCAGACTCCCTCTTTGAACCCTTCCTAACTCCACACGATCTTCAAAAGATTTCAGCCTTGGTGTAGATGACCTTACAAAGTGAATGGCATTACGAATACCATTAACACTGTCTCCTATATCTTGCAAACCTTCTTTGACAATCAAATTGATTATGTGTGCAGCACATCTTATATGAAGATATTCACCTTGTAGAACAAATGCATCTTCTCCATTTTCTTCAAATTCTTCTTTGAACTGCGTCATGGCTGAGCTGTTGGCAGTGGCATTGTCCACAGTGATAGTAAACACTCTCTTGATGTTCCATTCTTTCAAGCAATCTCTCAAAACCTTGCATATTGTTATCCCTTTGTGATCATAAACATTCTTGAAAGCTATGATAAACTTCCTCAAAACCCACCAATCATCAACAAAATGAGCTGTGATAACCATATAACTAGCCCTAGTGAATGGATCAACCCATATATCAGTAGTCAATGAGATCCTTTGCTTGTTCTGCCCAAAAATCTTCATCATTTCTTCCTTTTTGGCCACATGAATCTTTACAATATCTCTTGTGGCTGTCCTTCTAGAGTGAGGCTTAGGCAACTGAGCTTTAGCACAAAAATATCTCCAAGCTAAGCTCTCTACAAAGGCTAAAGGCAACTGACCTATCACTATCATCTCATTTGTAGCATCCCTAATCACAGTATCAGAGACCTTTCCAAAACTAAGACTACTATCACCAGTAGGGTTCAAGGCTGTTTGGTCTTGATATTTATTAGCGGCTTCCCATAACTTGTAACCATTGCACGTTTTATTTAAATGTTTCTTCATATTACTCGTACCTGAGGCAGATGGAACAATCATCTCTTTTCCACAGTGATTGCAATTAGCTTTGTCTCCATCCTCTTTTTGTTCTGTGAAGTGTTTCCACACCCAAGATCTTTTCTTGATCTTCGAATTAGAACAAAAACCTCCATCTGCTTGTTGACTCTTTCTTTTTTTTGCTTGGTTTGGTGTTTCAAAAGGGTCATTGTCAGCTGTAGCATTATCCATATGGACATTGTTATAGTCCAAATTAGAAGCCATCTGTGAAAGACAAAATAAAACAGATTAGGTCATTAGAGTATAGAGAAATATGAGTTATGAAACAGACGAATGAAACAGATTAAAGAATAGAGAAAGGTGAGTTATGAAATACAGAAATATAAGTTATGAAATATAGAAGATGAAATAGCAAGACTCGAATCAAACAAGATTATGAATCAGCAAGATTATGAATCAACAATTACACAATCAAACATAGCAAAACTCGAATCAACAATTACACAATCAAATCGAATCAAACAAGATTATGAAACAGAGAATATGAAACAATTACACACTATGAAATTGTAACGAATCGAATATGAAACAGACAAGACAATTTGGTGAAACAGACAAGACAATTATGCAGACAAGACAATTGCAATTGATTATGAAACAGACAAGACAATTAAACATATATTATGAAATAGAGAAGAGGATTGTGAATCGAATTGAATCAATTATGAAATTGTAACGAATCGAATCAAGGTTAGAACTTAGAAGGAGATTGATGATTTACTTACCGTAGATCTGAATCGAGACGTCTCTGATGGAGGAGACGATGGTGGTCGAGATCGGAGATTATTTGGTGATTCCAGTTTGAATTTTTAGGTTTTGTAGAAGAGTGAAGAGTTTTGTCAAAGATCTGGGAAGAGGAACCGGCGACAACAAGTGAAAACAACTTATGTGCCTTACTGTTCGGGTTAACTTCGGGTCCTCCTTCGGGTACAGGTTCTTACCCGGACCCGAACCTGTACCCACGGGTATGACAAAAACATACCCAACAGGTTACACCTCTAACTTCCGTACGGGTTCAGGTTCGGGTCTTACAGGTTCGGGTCCAGGTTCGGGTCCACAGGTTCAGGTTAATATGCCCAGGACTAGTTTCTTCTACTACTTCTTCATCGCCCCTTCTTTCTTCACCATCGCCGACGGTGGTGTTCGAGATGGCCATATCTAAGGCTACGGTTTCAGCCGCCAGTTGATCTTCCTCACTTCCAGAGGAGAATGAAGGAGAAGGAGTTCGTAACTTAGCTCTCACCATGATTCTGATTCAATTATACTAGTTGTACTCCTCAAGAACAATCGATAGATAGAGAGGGAAGAGAGATCGATTGAGTTTCGGAAAATCTTGTTTGTGTTTTGAAATTGAAATTTAGGGGAAAATTAGGGATTTTAATCGGTTTGAAATGGTTATCTTGGTTATGGGTCCCGGTTTAGGAATTAGTTGGTTAGGTTTCGGGTTTCGGGTCGGGTTTACGGGTTCGGTCTGGGTTGATACTGGTTGGTCTTTGTAAATAATGCCAACTTCTCTCTGATTTGGTAAATGACCACATTTTGTCCATTTAAAAAAAGAAAAAAGAAATTCGGTGGAAATGAGAGTATTATAGCCCAAGTAGTTTGAAGGAAGAGTACAGATTCCCAATTTCGATTCCACTACATATACCGTTGAAATTCTTATATTTTTTTGAATAAATAGTAGGGGATTCAGCACCTCTTTCATACCAAAAAAAAAAATAGAGAAATTTACATTGTATACCATTTATCTTAAATGGTATTCTGAAAAATACCACAACCAAAAATACCTTTCAAACAGTACCACATTTTTGTCTTCTTCCTCTCTCTTTCCTAATTCAAAAGACCATTTTGCCCTCCTTTTAATTTATTTCTCTCTTTCTCTGTTCTTCTTCACGTGAATACCACACTCTTTCTCTCTGTTCTCTCTCTTTCAATGGCAGAAAGGTGGTGGTGGATCGTGACGACGGCGGCGGAAAAGACGGCAACAATCATGGAGGACAAGACAGTGACGAACACAGTGGTGGTGGACAATACGTCCATACCGGAGACAAGACGACGTTGGAGACAACGTTGAAAACAACGTCAGCAGACAAGATGGTGCCGAAAAAAGTGGTGGGGGACAAGATTGCGATGGATACAGTGGTGGTGGAGAAGACGTCCACACCGGAGACAAGACAACATCAGAGACAACGTCGGGGGACAAGATGATGTAGGAAAACAACGGCGGGAGACAAGATCGCGACGAATACAATGGTGATAGACAAGACTTCCACACCGGAGACAAGACAACGTCGATGACAACGGCACTAGACAAGATGATGTCGGAAACAACGGCGGTGGACAAGACGGAAACGGCGACTTTAACGGTGGAAAACAACAGTAGACGGTGGACAATAAATATTGTCTACGGAATGAAAGAAGTAGATGGAAGGATTTATTTTTCTTTTCAACAATCCCAAATAGTAATCATATATAGATTAATTGAGGAGACACTAAAAGTTCAAAATCTTATGTGTCGTTCAAAGATGCTTTTAAGAGAGACTAATCTTATGTGTCACTTGCTATGGTCAAATTAACCCTAGAGCTGCTCTCTTAAATTAAGAGATCAATTGCAGTATTTAGGGATCGAATCCACAGGGAATCAGAGAAACACAATAGATTTATAAATTCAGATTATGCTAAGAAGAATTAGGTGAATGCAAAAACAAGTAAACCAAGCAGTTAAAACGGTGATGAAATCAGTAAAGAGAAACGCTAGGCACAGGGATATCTCAGGTGAATCAGAATTGCAGATCAATAAATAAAAGATAGGATATTAAGCACAGTTCTTAAACATGAACGCGAATATAAAATCAATCAACTTTCGCTTCGAGATTACCTATGTCTAAATCCTAGAAAGCCAAATTTCTTTGCGAATCCTAATATTTTAAACAAGCATTAAAGTTCAAGTTCAATTGTTCACAAAACCCTAAACCAAATTTCTTTGGAAAAATAAATTTTGCTCATCAAAGTCTAGATCAAGTGATCAATAAAACTGTTGTTTCTATTAATTATCCTAAAATCAGATTTCAGGTCATGAATCTAAAATCAGCATTAATCACAAGACAAGATGAAGAACTTTCTAAAGATATTATCCTATGCAATTAAAATCAGATCTAGCAAAACATCAAACACCTTTGAATAACCCTAAACCTAACAGGGAAATTACTCAGACATATTCAAAGAAGAAACCATTACTTTTATTGATAGATATCTCTTAGACTAAGTAGAATAAAGCATAAGCCTAAACAATGGCTGCGAAAACGTATTTATAAGGTTCCTAAACTGTCATTAACATAAAAGTAAACATCTGGGACTTTTGGGCTTCGAACGGACTTCTTCGATTGGGCTTTTGTCTTGGTCGAGCAGGGTGTCGATCAACACCCAGAGGTGGTGTCGATTAACACCATCATCAGATTTCAACTCTTCACTTCGATCTTCTCCACTTCATTCCGTAATGCTCCAAAACTCCCAGTAAACATCTTTTATGCTCCAAACGTCTAGTACCTATAAAGACTCTAAAAACCAACTGGAAAACACCAGAAGACTCTAGATATAGGACTTATATCATGGTCTAAACTGGGTAAAAACCATGATATATAACCTCCCCTAGACTTAACTTTTTGCTTGTCCCTAAGCAAAACAGTGTTATCACTCTTTTAGGAACCACATACCTTGCAAAGCTAATCTGGTGATACTTCGATGTTTCCCTAGAAGTATAGCAGTACTCAAGATTGATTCCAAACTCCTTAGAGAATCTCAGTCGCAAACCTCTTTAGTTATTTAGGTGCGGTCTCATCGAGGGAATATCGATCGCTGGACCTTCTAGATTCTTTCGCTTCCTTGAATACTTTCATGCGTTTCACCCTCTCTCTTCCCTCTGAAACTGTATCCAATTAAGGATATCATAGAGATGCATTGCCCATTTTTGAACTTTTTGATTCATGATTTTTCTGATTTTCGGACTTGAACTTTTCTGTAAAATTTTTTTATTAGATCTTTGGTATCTCTATGACTTCACTAGATCAGAGCTCACTACTATTGTTCTATGGTGGGAGACAGGGTCATGAGGATTTTTCTTTTTGATCTAGGACAGTTGAATTCGTCATTTGGGAAGAAGTTTAAAGAGTGGTCCGTCCTCGCTTTCAAGTGTTTGGAAGCTGAATCTAGTCTTGCGATTTCCAACGCCCAAGACAAGAGATTAGAGATTCATTAGGGCGGGGTCTGCAACGTCTTTCTGGCGTTCTCCAGAAATTTGAACTCGCTCCGTTAAAACGATCCACTTCCAATTACCCACTTCAGTAAAACCAGCCAACTTGCATCAGAAATGGTCCTTGAGTGCTCTTTAAAGCAAGTGGAAAGGGGAGTTTCGACCAGAAAAATTGGAAAACTGACTCAAAAAATCAAAATAAAACACAATAATTAGCAACTACCTCCCTTAGACTTAAACAACATTGTCCCCAGTGTTAGTAAGCCTGAAGAAGGTGAATAAAATATATAGAAAACGAAAGGAATCAAAATTTTGAAGAGAAAAACGTAACCTAGAGGGGGGTGTCGATCGACACTGTCACGGGTGTCGATCGACACCTTGAAATTTAAGCTATGACGAGCGACAGAATCACTTGTGTTGATCGACAGGTGTATATGAAGTTCATCCAAACGTTTTTATCTCCTAAAAATCAAAACCAAAAACAACACCAAACATAAAATTGTAAAAGAAAATCAAATAAAACATAATTATTAAGACTCACAAATGGATTGCCTCCCATTAAGCACTTGTTTTTAGTCCGTAGCTTAACTGTTTTGAGGAATTTAGATATCCGGTGGATCTGCACTCTTCCATGGAATGATTCTAGGGGAAAGTTTCTGCGTTTTCTGCAGCATCATCTGAACGACCATCTCGCCTTTATCCTTAAGCTCTTGAGGAATGATAATTCGCATGTTTGCAAACGGTTTAGAACACCTTTTTATCCTTGCCTTATATGGATTAGCCTCTTCTTTATACGCCTTAGGTGGTCCCGCAGATTCATCAAAGGAAAAACCAAGACATGCACGAGAAACTCGATGCTTGCGTGAGCGCGTAACTGCTTTTTGATATTTTATATCTTTGATGAATGGAGGAAATACAGAATTAAGTTCACGAGACTCGTACCTTTGCTCTAGGGGAGGATTGTGGGCTGAGAGTTGTGGAATGACCTGTTCAGCAACAGATGAAGGACTAGAATCTGACTCCTTGATTGAGTCTTCATCTTCTAAAATCTCCACAGAAAATGTCTGACCATCAATTGTGGATTTCCTCCTTGTATTCTTCATATCAAAGTCCATGATCACATCTCCTATATCAAGTTTGACATTTCCCTTTGTGACATCGATTTGCGCGCCAGCAATAGCTAAAAATGATCTTCCTAAAATCAGAGGATCTTCAGGCTCATCATCATACTCAAAAACCACAAAATCCGCAGGAATTATGTAGTCTTGAATCTTGATTGGAACATCCTCTAGAATTCCTTTTGGGAATCTCCTGGATCGGTCAGCTAAGAGAAGCGACATCCTAGTTACCCTGAAATCAGTCATCCCAAGATCAATAGCAACAGACAATGGCATCAAGTTAATATCGGATCCCAAATTACAAAGAGAATGAGGAAACTGCCCTGTCGAGATTGAGCTATGATGCACAAAGTTTCCTGGATCCGGAAGCTTGACTTGAATCCTGCTCTGGATCACTGCGCTAACTTCCTCTGAGACTACTACGTCCTTCTTCTCCTTTTTAGGCATTGGAGCTGTGTTCAAGAGAATAGCTCTGATATCTCTAGTAAGCAAGGCTCCTTCCACAGGACTAACTCTATTAGCTGCAAGTCGCTTGATGTATCGTCTTAAAGCTGGTGAAAGCTTAACTACATCGATCAAAGGCATCTCAACCATCACCCTGTCAATCATCTTCTTGCAAATCTCCTCTTCAATCTGCTTCTTGGATTGCCTATCTCTGGGGAATGGAAGCTTGGGCTTGTAAACCTTCTCCTCTGAAGCAATCGCGATCACCGAAAAATCTGGTGCTGCCTAGACGGGGTGTCGATCGATACTCCCATGTGGGTGTCGATCGACACTAAGCTTTTGTATCCCGATCTTGGATGATTTTTCGTGCGGTGTCGATCAATGCTCAGTAGTAGTGTCGATCGACACTTGCTCTGCAGTCCCAAAAATTTAGTCGAACTCCGCGAAATAATCTTCCGTTTCAGTTTGAACGGCATTGCAAGCGTTCCTTGGGTTTACATCAGTCTTCGCATGAAGATAACCCTCTTGTCTCTTGATAGAACTTGCCGTTTGAGCGACCAAAATATCCAGGTTCTTCATATGCGCACTTAATGCAGAGATCTTCCCATCTAATTCTTGGTAAACCGAATCAAACTTTCCATTGAAACTCACGGTCATCTTCTGTTGTCCTTCTAGGATCTTGTCCAGCATAGTCTTAACCTTGTTGTCCAGCTCAGGAAGTTTCTGATAAGAAGAGGAACCGTAATTCCTTTGATAGTTGTTTCTCTGATATGGCTTTTGATAGGACGAGCCATAGCCTTGCTTCTGAAATCCTTACTGGTTGATGTAGTTGACATCCTCTAGCTCAAATGTCTCAACCTCTTAAGCAAACTGGACCGATTTCTTTCTAGCTATAAGACTATGCATCGAGTCAAGCTTCCTAGTGACTTTTGCAAACTAGTTACCACTGATGTCTTGCTTCTGTTGGCTCCTCTCGTAGTTCAAGTTCTTAGCACTATTGCTATTGGCCAAGTTCTCGATCAGTCTCAAGGCAGCTTCTGGCGAATTTGTCAAGAAGTTCCCATTGCTCGCTGCATCCAAAGTTACTGCATATCTCAATGCAATCCCTCTGTAGAAGATACTAAGTAGCTGAACATCCGTGAAGCCATGATGAGGACAGTCTCTCTGATAGCCCTTAAACCTGTGCCACACAACCTTGTATGCCTCAGAATCTCCTTGCTTGAAGGTGGCAATCTTTGCTCTCAGATCCTCGGACTTTGCATCGTCAAAGAAATTGCTTAAGAAAGCATTCATCGTATCCTCCCAATTAGTTAACGGGCCCGGTGGAAGCGTCTTTAGCCAATACTTAACTCCGTTTTCCTTGATGCTTGATGCGAGATCCTCGAATCGCTCTATATGGTCCATGGGGTTTTCATGAGTAAGACCGCAGAAAGGCTCTTGATCAACTAGTGAGAAGAATGCCGGTTTTAGCTCAAAGTCGTTTCGCTGGAATGGAGGTGGTCGAATAGTAGATCTATTGACGTAGAACTGTTCTGGACGGTTGAAATCCGCAAGCGTTCTCCCGCGCGCAACATTCTCTTCGTTCCTCAAAACGTTCTGGCGATTCTGGAGCTGGTGTCGATCGTCACCTTGTATCATGTCGTGTCGCTCGACAGGGAGCTGGCGTCGAGCGACACCATCTGCCTGAATCGCCAGATTCTGTTCGACGATCACTATTCCGTCGTCGTTGATCCTCTGTCCTTCCGCATTATACTTCAGTCCTGCCGGATCACGCAGAATTCCATCATTTCCCAGAGCTAATATAACGGGTGGTATAGCAGCCATCCTTTCTTCTCAGACTGCTCTCATGTTCTCACGTTCCAAACGTGCTAACTCCTCGAGATTGTAGTTAACTAGCTCCTTGTATTGATTGCTTCTAGTATCAGGCATGTACCTGAAACATAAAACAAAAAGAAACAAAAGAAATTATCAAAGCAAAAATAAAAATAAAAGCCTAGACAAAATCCTAATAAAATAAATCTAATGGCGTTGAATTCTCCGGCAACAGCGCCAAAATTTGATAAGCTGAAATTAACCCTAAAGCTGTTCTCTCAAATTAAGAGATCAATTGCAGTATTTAGGGATCCAATCCACAGGGAATCAGAGAAACACAATAGATTTATAAATTCAGATTATGCTAAGAAGAATTAGGTGAATGCAAAAACAAGTAAACAAAGCAGTTAAAACGGTGATGAAATCAGTAAAGGGAAACGCTAGGCACAGGGATATCTCAGGTGAATCAGAATTGCATATCAATAAATAAAAGATAGGATATTAAGCACAGTTCTTAAACATGAATGCGAATATAAAATCAATCAACTTTCGCTGCAGAGATTATCTATGCCTAAATCCTAGAAAAATAAATTTCTTTGCGAATCCTAACAATTTAAACAAGCATTAAAGTTCAAGTTCAATTGTTCACAAAACCCTACACCAAATTTCTTTGCGAAAAGGAATTTTGCTCATCAAAGTCTAGATCAAGTAATCAATAAAACTGTTGTTTCTATTAATTATCCTAAGATCATATTTCAGGTCATGAATCTAAAATCAGCATTAATCACAAGACAAGATGAAGAACTTTCTAAAGATATTATCCTATGCAATTAAAATCGGATCTAGCAAAACATCAAACACCTTTGAATAACCCTAAACCTACCAAGGAAATGACTCAGACATATTCAAAGAAGAAACCATTACTTTTATTGATAGACATCTCTTAGACTAAGTAAAATAAAGCATAAGCCTAAACAATGGCTGCGGAAACATATTTATAAGGTTCCTAAACCGTCATTAACATAAAAGTAAACATCTGGGACTTTTGGGCTTCGAATGGACTTCTTCGATTTTGGGCTTTTGGCTTGGTCGAGCAGGGTGTCGATCAACACCCAGAGGTGGTGTCGATCGACACCATCATCAGATTTCGACTCTTCACTTCGATCTTCGCCACTTCATTCCGCAATGCTCCAAAACTCCCAGTAAACATCTTTTATGCTCCAAACGTCTAGTACATGTAAAGACTCTAAAAACCAACTGGAAAACACCAAAAGACTCTAGATATAGGACTTATATTATGGTCTAAACTGGGTAAAAATCATGACATATCACATCACTCAAAGAGAGTTTTGGGGATTAATTAGCATTCTATTAAAATATTTTTATTCTAAACATATAAACATTTATGGCAAAACAAATTAACATTCCTAAAGTTTCTCATTGACTTTACTACAACATTCTGAAAATATATTTCCCTAAACTATAAATATTCACTGCACATTTTTTTTAAAATTATAAAATCTTAATATACACATCCTACACAATCCACTAATTGCATATAGAAGATAATGAATATTGTGGTCATTAATTACACAAAATATCTACATTTCCTATTAATTTTAAAGAATTAGAAAGAATAAATTGATTTCTCGATCAAAGATAAATAGATAATGATTTGCAAGTTTTTATTGATTTTGTTTTTGGTACTACTACAATTTTGTAGTTGTACGTTTAAAGATGAAAATATGGGTTTGGTATGTGTGAACCAACTCAATAAACTTAAAATAAAATTTAGATGTTGATTACTTAGTCATATTTTTGTCAAAATACATGTAAATGTTATTAACTTGAGTGTATATAAATGATTTGAACATTACACACAAATCGGAGTACCGATTTTATTTTAATAATTTAAACTAACAAGAGTTATTTAACATTTAACATATGATTTGTAATTATTTCAAAAAATTATTTTCTCAATTTATGTATTAGTCCTATGTATTTTATGTAAATCAAAATATACAAATAAATAAATTAAAATTCATAATTTTCAGGAGGGTCATTTTGGTTTATATATAAACTCTTTATGTAAATAAACTCTTACTTAAGAGTTTTCAAATTCACTATATGTATCCACTTGAAAAGCATAGTAATGCTGATCGTTAAAAAATTATTTTCGATTTTTGTTTTTGTTTTCATTAAGGAAGCTAATGATTTTTATACAAATATATATATGTGTGTTGACTTTCTTTTGATATGAAATGTTTGCAATGAAAGCAATAAGGCCGATGGGAAATCGCTATCATTCGTAAAAATGGTATGGCCAAAGCAAAGACTTTAAGGGTTGTACCATAATTTTCGAACTTTTTAGAGACCAGTACTTTCTCATAATAATCGCCCGACCATATATCTAATATTAAGCAAAACAATAATATTAACATTTTACAATATATTGTCAAAAAAGTTTTTTAAAACTATGCCACACCAAAAGGTATGGGTTCAAATCCCAAAAAATACGATTTATTATCATTGATTGCAGACAGGGCCGGCCCTGAGTTCTTATGGGACACAAGTAAAATACGAAAATAGGCTGATTTGACCACAAAACTAAAAATATTTTTAGGATTTTAGGGCTGATTTGTTATAATAAATTTGAGGGTCGATATGAAGGCCACAAGCATAAGCTTTGCCCGCTTGCCCTCAGGGCCGGCCCTGATTGCAGATTAATGAAAACAAGTGGCCAAGATATAATCGTCTGACGTGGATCACAACGGAAGATTTATTCGTTGTAAAATCGTCGATGTAACTGTTCTCATAATTTGTAATATAAAAATAATAAAAATGCAGTGTAAAAAAAAACATACATTCCACAACGTTGTACAAGCATAGATCCCATATACTAACTAATGCTTAATTAGGAAAACAAAACGCCGTTAGTAATATCTTTAAAAAAACGGAAGTTGACCATGAAGAGTTACATTTTATAGCCTTTAATCCCCGTAAACAGACCGTTATCTAAATATTTTTGAATCGGATCAAAATAGATAACGTATCAAATAGTACAATATTACAGATCTTTTCCATCTCTACCAGAGAGTAATAATCTCTACGTCCAAAATTATGTTGTTTTTTCCTTCCTTTCCTAAATTAATTATTTATAAAAAAAAAAATTTATCTAAAACTAGGGCGAATATGTTGTTATCCTATCCTCTATATATTAAAAGAGAAGCATTTTGGGATGAATTTGCTTAGATGTCATTCCCACAATTTTTCTCATTCTTTTTTACTTGATAAATTAATCCTACTATACTACTATTCAAACACTATATTTCCTATTATACTAATATTCAAACACTCTATAATGACCTAATTTTTTTCTACTTAATAAATTAATTCCTACTATACTACTATCCAAACACTCTATGTCACACTCTACTAATGTCCATTTATATAAAAAATTATAAAAACTCACCATATCATTTATAAAAACTCACTATACTATTTTTATTAAAAATTAATTCACAAGACCATTCGTTAATATAAAAATCTAATTCACAAAACCCTTCTTCAAAAATGTAACAAACTTTAGTTTAATTTATTTTTAAACAACTCATGAACTTAAAAGTTAAAACTCACATGATAAAATTATTAGTTCAACAATAATTCAATTACAAAAAATCACTATACTATTTTTGACTAAAATTTAATGAAAAATCCCTCTTTCACTAAAAATCTATGAACAAAAACATATATAGTAAGATAATAACTAACATAATCAATTACGATTCTAAATTTATTTTCAAATATCTATTACATTACTTATTTGTTATTCAGTATATTCTTCTTACAAGATTTTCCCGTCTACAAGAGATTTTCTAAAATATATCATTCCATTATCTTATGAAAACAACTAAAAAGATCTAAATTCTTATACATTTAATCACACATCCATCATCATGAAGAAGAAAAGAAAAATTGGCACCTAAAAAAGAAAGTTTAAAATAAGTCCAAAATTTCATAGTTGTAGAAACAAATACCATTTTAAATAGGGTTATTTAGCTAGATATATAAGAAAATATTCAAAATTAGCTCTATGACAAAAACTTTTTAAAACTAATTAGTACTATTGTCCATTGTGCGGTTAATGACTTTTTTAACCTTTTAAAAAAAATTGTGGATACGGTGGTGGTAATTACGGAGAAGGAAGAGACAGTTACGGAGAAAGACGATCGCCAGAGGTGATGGTGGTAGAGGTCACCGGAGGTGGTTACCGTGGTGGTCGTTGGAGGTAGTTACGGTGGCCGCGTCGTCGTTGTTTTCCATTAACAACCCAAATAGTAATCTAAACCCCCTCCCTCTGAGGGTACGGTGGTCGCCGGAGGTAGTTACGGTAGTGGTGTTGGCGTTGTTTTCCGTTGGAAACCCAAATAATAATCTAAACCCTCCTTCCCCGGAGGATACGGTGGTCACCGGAAGTAGTTACGGTGGCGGCTCCCCATGGTATATACGGTGGTCGTCGGAAGTTATTACAGTGGTCAGTGGTGGTGGTTTTAGAGAGAGATGACAGAGGAGAAGAGAGAGGAAAATGGTACGGTGGGAGAGAGATAGAGGAGAGAGGAAAGAGAGAGAGTCAAGGGAGAGAGAGAGGGTTACGACGGCCATTTAGAAATATGAAACAGTGGTTTTGTCATTTTGCAAATTATGCAAAATTCCTTTGTTTTACACTGCAAATTCCCTTTTAAATATACATAGGCAAATAAATGTCTTATCTAAATTAATCATATAAATAATTTATTATACAATTATAAAAGTCACTAGAAACATATACAATTAAACATTTTATTTATAAATTATTTTATTTATCTATAATCAAATAATTTAAAAATTAAATTGATGACTAAATCCGTGTACAGCACGGGTCTTATTCTAGTATATATTAATTGAAGGCACACTAAAAGTTCAAAATCTTGGGGGGGTGTATTGAATCTTGCATTTAAAAAAATTTGAGTTTTAATAAGATTTGAAGTTATTTTAATGATTTTGTGTGATTCTATGAGATTTATAATAAAATTATCTGCAATCCCATCTAAAACCATGAGATTTGAGTCTTTGTATTTTTAACAAGATAATCCCCTGGAATTTCCTTTAAAATCTCCTGGAATTTCATTTAAAATCTCCTGGAATCATTAAAATCAAATCCTTAGTATAATTTCAATAACAGTGGATTTTAAAGTATTTTTTAAAATCACTAATTATATAATAGTGGATTTTAATAGGTTTTTTAAAATCCATAGTTCAATAACATAGGATTTGACAAATTAAAACGAATCACTTAAAATATTAGATTGAATACACCCCCTTAGGTGTCACTCAAAGTGGCATTTAGGAGATATTAAAACTTAAAAATCCTATTTGTCATTCAAAGAGATTTATAGGGGACAATTATCATTCTATTAAAAATTCAAAAACAAATTTTAAAATTATAAACATGGCAACAAATAAAAAAAACATTCATAAAATTTTGCATTCAATTTCCTTAAGATTCCGAAAAGTAGCATTTATATAACTTTCCTAAAATCATAATAACTTTTAATATACAAATCCTACGAATTCCACTATTTGTCCATAGAAGGTAACAAATATTGTGGTAATTAATTACAGAAAATCTCTAACTTTCCTACTAATTCTAAAGGCATTAGAAGAAAAAAAAAACATGATTTGTCGATCAAAGAGAAATAGATAATGATCTGCAACTTTTTATTTGTTTTGCTTTTTGATACTACTACAATTTGTAATTGTACATTTAAAGATGGAAATCTCGATTTGGTTTGTGCGAATCAACTCGATAAAATTAAAATAAATTTAAATATTGATTATTTATTCATATTTTAATCAAATACATGTAAATGTTATTAACTCGAGTGTACATAAATGTTTTGGACATTACATAAATGTTTTGGAAATAGTACCAAATTAATTTAAACTAAACAAGTCGCATACCATATTTATTTAACATTTAACGATAGATTTTGAAATTCTTTCATAAAAATTTTTTCTCAATTCATGTGTTTGTTCTATATTTTATGCAAATCAAAATATAGAAATAAATAATAATTTATAATCTCGCATTTGATGCGGGTCCAAATCTAGTAGCACTTTATAAGAAAATTCTATAGTCCTGGCAGATTGGACACATAAACCATATTAATGGTGAAAACAATTTTACGGGATATGGACTTTACGTATTCTTAATCTATACTATTTTTATTTTATTTTTTAATTTTTTAATCTATACTATTTTTATTAATAACTTATATTTGCTTGAAACATGTAAAACATATGTTTTATACTACTAGTGTAAAAAAACAGTGTAAAACCATTCCATTATTTGCAGAGTCATTTTCTTTTAATATATTTATCATTGGGGGATTCTCTCAAATGTATTACAGTTGCGTTTCATTTTCCAAAAATATGGAGACTTTGTTTTGGAAAAATTACCACCAAAAAATATATAGAAAATACTTTTAAGGCTTTTGAAATTTATTGCACTTTTACTTTACGAAAATTTCAAAAATGTATCCTAAAATTTGAAAAAAATAATAACGGATAATTTTAAAATTAATTATATGTTGTGAATAAATGAAAAACAATAAATTATGTCTAGTTTTTTTTTTTGTTCAACAACTTCTTTTATATATCTTAAGAGCCTTTTTTGCTAACTCGTCAGCCCATACATTTTTCTTTCTGGGGATATGGCAAAACATAATCATCCTAAACGATTTTGCACAAGCCAAAATATCAGATAAAATTCCATAAATCGCCGGTACCGGAATTGCATTATTGATTGACTGGATTAGTATCTGTGAATCCGATTTGAAGGTGATATCGTCGATTTTCTGAGCTGAAGCCTGGAAAATTGCATTCCTCATGGCCAAAGCTTCGGCTGCTAGAGCTGAAGGGACATGAAGCGTCGAGGACGAATCTTCTGATCGGAGGTTTTAGTCCTTCAAAAATCCATCCAAGTCCTGCGATTCCTGAAGCAGCGATCCAAGCCGCATCAGTTTTACAGGTGATGATCCCTTCCACAATGGGAATAGGGTTTTGAGCACAGTCCGCTCCTCTGAGTGTGACCGGACTGATTGGGTTATCTTGGGCATGATTCCACTCCCTAGCCTCCTTAATTGCTTTGAGAACAGTTTCCTGAGGCGTGAAGCATCGATTATTAAAGATTCGTTGATTTCGGGAGATCCAAAGGTTCCAGCAAATTCAAGGAGCCAAGATTCCTTTCTCTAATCCAACTGGTGGTAGAGTAAATAGGGTTCTGGTACTTGTTAGTCCAGTAAGAGTTCCCATCACTATTGATGGATCGAAACCTGGGAAAGCTTCTTGCCAGGTCTCTATAGCATACGGACACAGGAACATCAGATGTTGAATTGACTCTGATCCAGAGCAGCGGCAACACTTAGCATCTTCAATAATGTTCCTTATCTGCAGTTTTTCACCTAACGGGACACTACAAGAAAACAGTGTTTTTACGACTGCAACATTAGTAGCAATGTAGTCCCTAAATCAAGAATTACGACTATTTTACGACTACTGAGTGTAGTACCAAATCGCTAGTCGGTGAATACATTAGTTGTAAAGTAGTCGGCATTTTGGCTACTAATTTACGACTATTTTATGTAGTCGTAAATATTAGTAGCAAAATAGTCGCTAAATAATACGACTATATTACGACCCAGTTACGATTAATTCGCATGAACAAATGAGAATCTTTGTGCAGTCGTAAAATAGTCGTAAAATTTAGCGACTACTTTGCGACTATGTTACGATTATTTAATGACTACATTACGACAACTTGGCGACTAATATTTTGCAGAATCAGAATGTGTGCTATCCAATTCTTCCCTGCCTGCATTTTGTTTTTGTTTCTAGGTTCTAATGTCGACATAAATAAATACAATGCTAATGGAAGTAAAACAAAGCTCATACCACTGAAAATAAAAACACAAAAGAGTAAAGCTTACATAGAATTACCATTGTTACAAGTCTTTACACAAAACAAAAGAAAGAGTTTGTACACACACATTCATACTAGTTCATGATACTTAAGAAGTGGAGAGGGATGGATAAGTAACCTAAGAAGCAGAAGCTTGTGGAGTTGAAGGACGAGCCATTGTTTGAGAGGTTGAGAGAGGCCTTGTTTCGGTTTCTTCAGTTGAACGAGCAGCCAAAAAATCCATAAATGCGGGATCAGTTGTGCGCAGATACTCTTCCACCAAGGAGAAGTTCTTCAGCTTGCCTTTATGCTCAGCAACCACTTTGGAATGCTCTTCTTCGCGCTTTGCACTTTCCCGAGCTTGCTCCTCGATTAGACGTTGAGCCTCCTTCAGTTTCTCTTCCAATGTTACAAACGTTGAAGCGTCTCCTGGTTTGTTGGGAGTTACAGCATTGTCAAGGTTGATGCTTCCAATTCCATAAGGATTGCCTCGTGAATCCTTCTGAGTGGCCTGCCAAAACAAAACAAAAACAGTAAATAAATAGCATGACTAATTGTTATTAAAAGACTATATAAGCTGAAGATATGTTACTTAACTTGAAGAAATATGGCATTACACTCATCTGTTGTGAACTCCCGAGGTCGTGAAGTACCGTCTGAAACACATGAAGGCTCTTTCTGGAGCTCAGCCAACTTGTCTTCCAATTTCTTCTCATAAGTCTGAGCGATAACCTCCGCCTTCCGATCAACAAATGTACCATCTGCATTTGTATGCGTTTTCACGAAAACCTCACCAATACTAACTGGTCTTCCCAATTCTTGTTCCTACAATGTTACAAAGTAAACAAGGATTATGAAAAAATTAAAGTAAACAAAATACAGAAATGAAATCTTACAGGACTTACCATTTTTCCTTTTCTTTCTTCAAAAGAAGTCGGCCCTGATACGTGTATGTGAGGACCGAGACCATTACGGTCAGACATACGACATTTGGAATAAGTGAGACTCCTTTCTTTTGCTTCATCAGTATCCCAGTAGTCAACCATCTTTTGCCAGAGTGTTTTCTTGATCCATTTAGGGCGTTGTCGACTAGTCCTCACGTCGCTTATCATGTTTTTCAATCGCCGTGCGGCAATAGTTTCAAAATGTTGATGAACTGTCCCTGTTATCAAGGGATCCCAAGTGTGGGTTTTCTACAAAACAAAGTGAGTAAGCTGATATTAGTAATTAAAAATATAAGTAAGGCTATATGTAGAAGGCTGGAGGACAGAAAAATTCACCGCGAACTCGAGGAATAATACTTCTTTCTTAGCCTGAGGCACACATGACCAGTTATAGAAGGGACCATTGAATTTGTTTTTTAAAACTTTAGTTATCTTTCTAACCAGGCGTGATTTAACATCACGAGTAAACCTGCAATTGGAGAAAACATTGCTTTGCATCAAATTGGTCATTAAGAAAATATGAAGCTGTACAGGTGAGAGAGATATCTATTTTAAGCACTGAATTGCAGTCTCAAACATCAAGTAAATAAAGACTGATCAATACATATATATCTTTTAAGCAGAAAACTGAATTTCAGATTCAAAATCATGTAAACAAAGACTGGATCAATACATATATCTCTTTAAGAGATAATTCAATTTCAGTCTCAATGATCAAGTAAACAAAGACCTATCAATACAAGGCAATCAGCTAAGCATACAGTTACAAGGCAACAAAACAACAAAACCATAAAAGTATCAACAAAACAACTCGACCCTGAATAATCATCTATCAATCAAATGAATTCAGAGCAACAAACATCTCTGTAAGGATCACATCACATCACATAACAAACATCCAGGAACGAGCCACTACTCTATCAAATCGTAAATCTAAGCCAAATTCAGATTCCAAATGTTCATAAAGAACCCCTAATATTACCCTAGCTTCTCCAAAACAAGCAAAAGACGAACAGTGAAATGTATAAAGCTGAAGAAGAAGACTCATACCATTGCGTATTTGGCGTAGGTGTTGGAGAGAGAACCGTGACAAATGTCTCACGTCCTGGCATCCTCAACAAAGCATTTAGCTCCCTGAGTGAGTTCTCCTGAAGGACTGGCACCGCATCTTCGTCATCCTCCTCGAAGTTGTTCCCGGTCGAAGATGGACGACTGTGCGCAGCCTGAGAGTTGTCATGAGAAGATGGTTGGGTCGGTTGGACTTGGAGATTGATTTGAACTTGTTAACTTTCATGGTGGTCACGTTGATGATTAGAGGAGCTCTGGAAAAGCGTATGTGGTGGGGGAAAGTCCCGGAAATGTGGTGCTCCGGGAGTTGAAGGTTGGGGTAAAGGACGGACTGGCTCTTGGGGTGACTGCGTCGGAGGAATTGGAGCCGGCGGCGTAAAATTGTACTGAGGAGGTAGAGAGTTAGGTCTTTTCGGTTCGGCGGCTCTCTGAGAAACATTGGGAAGGGCTGCTCTCTTTCGTCCTCGGGTCTTTGTTCCAGCCATTTTCGGTTGAATAGCAGAAGAATCGAAGAAGTTGAAGGAGATCGATGAAGAAGAAGAAGAAGAATCAAAGAAGGAGATCGAAGAGGTGTTGAATCGTGTGTGTTTAGGGTTTGTAGAAGAGTAATCATATAGACTGAAATGAGAAAATGAAAGAGATTTGTAGAGATTGAGATGAAAGACTAAAACAGAGAGTAACAAGATCGAAGATGAGGAAATCAGATTTTTGGATCTAGGGTTTTTGGAGAAGGAGAAAGAGGAATCGACAAGGGAGAGAGAGAAGAGGAAATCAGATCTTTTGTTCCTCTAACAAAAAAGGCTTGAAGTAAGTGGGGGCCCATAATTTTTGGGGGGGGGGGATCCAAAATTTCGTGAAAATTTTGGTGAAAATTTTGGTGAAATTTTTGGGGAAATTTTGGGGGGGAATCCAAAATAAAAAATTTAGTCATATGAACTTACTTACTTAATTAATTAATTTAATTTAACTTACTTAATTAATTAAATTAATTTAACTTACTTAATTGACAAATTGGAACTTAAAAATTGTAATCATTCAAACTAAATAATTACACCGGAATTTGTGGATCCTCTTGTAATTCATCATCTGAAGACGATAAATTACACCGGAATTCATCATCTGGTTCTGCATCTCCGACATCATAATCCAAATTTATTGTATCTACTCCCTCTCCCACATTTTCAAGTTCGAGATCTTCAATTGTAGTCATTAATACACCATCATCATTTTCTGTTTGCAAAAG
This sequence comes from Draba incana, assembly GCA_963576765.1. Classification (NCBI taxonomy): domain Eukaryota; kingdom Viridiplantae; phylum Streptophyta; class Magnoliopsida; order Brassicales; family Brassicaceae; genus Draba; species Draba incana. Next base: position 8,373,908 of record OY755215.1, on the reverse strand, counting down.
CGCCGGTTGATTCGTCGCATATCCTACTTCAATGTTTTGCCTGGGATTGACTTTCACAACATTGAGCCATGCTTTCTTCGGTTTCTTTATGTATGGATACGGAATATAACAAACTTGACCTGCTTGAGAGGCTTTTTTGCAATATAAACATGTAGAAGTTAATAAATGATGACATATGTGTATAATTATATATATATATATATGTAAATAAGTTCAACCTATTTATACGTACCTAGAATAAATGGTTCGTATTTATTGTATTGTCTCGATGAAAGCACATCTACAACGCCACCATTGCTCCTCCGAGTGCCTCTACCGATAACAGGGTCATACCACTGACACTTAAAAAGTGTGATTCTCAAATTGACCATCCCCTCATATTGAAGTTCTATGATATCAGTTAAGGTCCCATAGAAGTCCGCTGCATCAGACGCATCAGTGTAATTCTCACCTTTAACACATATCCCATAGTTACATGTCTTTCCTCCAGAGCCGTGATTTTCTGTATGAAATAAATAGCCTCTTGTAAAATACATTGGCCATGTTTTGACCTTGTTCAAAGGTCCTTGCACTATCTCTTGAACCCAAGTAGGAAATGGATTTGTGGCATTCCAGTGAGTAACCTGCATAAGCTTTTACTATATCAAAATATAGAATAATAAGATATAGAATTAACATAGATATGTACATATTTTTCACTTACATACGCTTTAACCCATTCATGATATTCGTCAGCCCTTTTGGCGGAGAGTTCTTTTTCGGTAAGTCCTGTATATTTGGCCAAAATGTATTCCTCGAACATACTATATATATAACCAAACCAACAAATATATATATGAGAGCTTATATAAAAGCATAATTAAGTTGAGAGATGGCAGCTTATATACCTTTCAATTGGCTGAAAATAGTCACAATTTCGTAAAACATATGAATGTGCACATTCATAGTCTCTATCTGAAAGCCATACTTCACGCATTTCCCCACTTGGGCGGCCGACCTGAGTAAATATAGAAGGTACTCCAGAGACATGATATACAGGAATTTCACCTTCATCAAATCTTGTTAACCTGACCAAATGAATTTTAAGTACGTAATGTAAATAAAATTAATAAATTGCCTTACTTTTAGTAAAAATTATTAGTATATTAACATTTACCTTGATTTTGTTTGTATACTATCGGCAAAGTAGTGTTCTGTGAAATATGCAATCTCGTCATTGATATATGATTCAACAATTGATCCTGACGCATACCTTTTGTTCTTTGCTTTTCCTTTCAACTTTTTGAAAAATCTTTCAAAAGGATACATCCACCTATATTGGACAGGGCCACCTAATTCAGCTTCGTAGGGGAGATGTATAGGCAAGTGCTCCATCACATCAAAAAATGATGGTGGAAAGATTTTTTCCAAATTGCATAGAATTAACACTATGTTCTGTTTTAGAATTTGAAGGCGGCTTTTATGCAACGTTCTCGAACATAAGTCCCGAAAAAAGGCTCCAACCCCTACAACATAAATATTTTAACTGCATCAACTTAATCACTATAAAAAGACTAGAATCATATTAGGTGTTGCATATCTTAAATAACTCTTACCTGATAAAGCAAGGTGGACGTTCCGGTCTAGGAGTTCTGCAAAGATAAATGGAATTAGCCGCTCCATAAAAACATGGCAATCATGACTCTTCATGCCTGAAAACTTTCTGTTCACCAAATCAGCACAAGTTGCTAAATCTGACGAATAACCATCTGGGAATTTAACCGCATATTTCACACATTCCAATAAACTTGTCTTTCCTGCTTCTGTCAATGTGTAGACTGGGAAAGGAGCTTGACCCCCACTAATATGTAAATGTGGCCGAGAGCAGAACTATTGAATATCCATTCTTGACATGATGTTGTCTTTTGATTTACCCTTCACACTCATAAGAGTATTCATGATGTTATCAAAAAAGTTCTTCTCCGTATGCATCACATCAATACAATGTCGGAGATTAAGGTCCCTCCAGTACGGCAGCTCCCAAAATATACTTTTTTTGTGCCAGTTATGTTCCTTTCCATAGCCAGGCATCTTCTTGTCGTGACCATTTCCACCCACATCCTTAGTTTTAGGAGGATTTACACCATTCAATCGTTCGCAATAAACTTGCTCACCGGTCAAAGACTGAGGTGGATACTCTCTTGACGCATCTTTTCCCTTTCGGAAGTCTTTTTTATTCCTTCTCATTGGATGACCATGAGGAAGAAATCTTCGATGACAATCAAACCAACACGTCTTTTTTCCATTCGGTAGATAAAAAGACTTTGTATCTTCCATGCAAACTGGGCAAGACAATTTACCATGGGTTGTCCATCCTGATAACATGCCATACGCTGGAAAGTCGCTTATCGTCCATATAAGCACTGCTTTTAGGTTAAAATTTTGCTTCAAGGACACATCGTACGCATCAACTCCAGTAGACCACAACTCCTTTAACTCCGAAATAAGTGGTTGGAGAAAGACATCAAGACTAGCTCGCGGATGATTTGGCCCAGAATTCAAAATTGTAAGAAACAAGTACTCTTCATTCATGCACATACCAGGGGGTAGATTGTATGGAGTTAAGATCACAGGCCACAACGAATGATTGCGAGTCATGCCAAATGGATTGAACCCATCAGTACATAATCCAAGATATACGTTACGGGGTTCTTCAGCAAATAGGGGATTTTGATCTTTAAAATATCTCCACTCCGCCGCATCAGAAGGATGACTCATTTCTCCCTCCTTTGCTTGGTGCTCGGCATGCCATCTCATTGCCGCTGCAGTCTTGTGGCTTTGATACATTCTCTTCAATCTATCAGCAATGGGTAGATACCACATACGACTATATGGTACTTTCGTTCTGCGTCGGGGGTTCTTAGGCTTCCATCTTTGTGCACCACAAAAGAGACATTTATCTTCCTTCTCGTCTTCTTTCCAGAAGAGCATACAATTGTTAATACAAACATCAATTGTATGATATGGGAGGCCTAAATTGCGCATAAGTTTTTCTGTCTCGTAATGTGAACCAGTACTCTGGTTTCCTTCTGGTAAATAATCTGTCAGTATTCCGCATACCGAATCCACTAATTTTTCACTCATATTATATTCAGCCTTATTTTGCATGACTCGAGCAGCTAAGGATAACTGCGAGTGACCTTCACGACAACCATCATATAATGGATTTTTTGCACTATCTAACAAGTCGTAGAATTTTTTTGAATGGTTATATACCGGTTCTTCTACAGCCTGATAACTAACATCCTGATAATTAACATCCTGATAATTAACATCCTGATGATAGTTATCACCAAAATTCACATTTACCCGAAATGCATCATTCACCATATCCACATATCTATCTTCTCCTACAGTACCAACTTCTTCACCCCTATCTACATACGTCGAAGCATTGTGACTCGTTCCTAAATTCATATTCACTTCTTCACCATGATTATACCAAACATAATAATCTGGCATAAATCCTTTGCTAAATAGATGATTCCAGATTTTTTTCCCCGGGAGAAATACTTCGTTTTTGCAAACATTACAAGGACAGTAAAACTTACCGAGATTATCCTGTGCTAGGGGCTGGCTATTAGCAAATGTTATGAACTGTTCCACCCCCAATTGGAACTCTTCTGAAAAATTTCCAGTAGCATCATCAAATCTCTTGTACATCCACTCTCGAGAATTACAATAATTCGAATTGCCCGACATTTTTTTTTCAAAACGTTTTTTTTTTTTTGAAAGAAGATCTGATGATGGGGAAGATAAGAGATGGACGAATATTTATAGGCTCAAATTGGCGACTACATAGCGACTAATTCACGTAGTCGCTAAAAACAGGTACAACTACCGACCCAACATGAAAACCATGTGTTTTTTTCAAACGTTGCGACTGTTTTACGACTGTTTTACGACTAGCCGTTTCAGTCGCATATTAGTTGCCAATTTAGCGACTATGTTACGACTCGCCGCCAGACTCCCGTTTTAGTCATAAATTAGTCGCCATTTTAGCGACTAATTTACGACTACTCTATGTAGTCGTAAATTTGCCGACCAATATACGACCAAATATGTGTAGACGTAACATAGTCGCTTATCAATATCTAATTAGTCGCCAAATTTACGACTACATATTTAGTCGCCAAATGTAGTCGTAAAAACGCTGTTTTCTTGTAGTGGGAGTGCACCGTGGGTTGCCTTCCATAAGAAAAGTTGAACCTTTGGCGGAGCTTTAATCCTCCAGATCAGTCCATTCCAGTCTATCTTCTCGGTAAATTCTTGTCTTATCTCTTTTTCCTTTTCCTCTGCTGCTACCAGATATCCAGACTTTGTAGAATAATCTCCATTATCACTCTTAAGCCATACTCTCTTATCAGGAGCTCCAAGTAAACTTGGTTTTAGTGCTAAAATTTTATCTTTGTAGCTAGGCAGTAGGTTCTCAATCAAATCTTCATTCCACTCAGCTGTTTGAGAACATAAGAGATCACTGACCTTTAAATTTTTTGATGATTCAGGCGCAGGCCCCATTGGTTGGATTTTCTCATAAGTTGATAGCCATGGTTCATTCCATATTCCTATGGATTTACCATCTCCAATAGTTCAGCCTAGTTGTTTCACCAGCAAGTCTCTTCCTATTAGCAAACTTCTCAACCCATGGGAAGCTACTGATGAAGCTTTGCACTCTAGGATGGGTGTATGTTTGCAATACTTGCCTTTCAGGATTCTGGCAAATAGACTGTTTGGTGAGGTGAGCATTCTCCAGCCTAGTTTAGCCAGTAGGGCATCATTAAAATTATTAATATCTTTAAAACCCAGACCACCCATGCCTTTTGGCTTTATCATCTTGTCCAATGCCACCCAGCTGATTTTCCTCTTGTCAGGATTGGAGTCCCACCAAAATTTGGTGAGAGCAGATTGGATAAACTTGCAGAGTAACTGTGGTAGTTTGAAACAGGGATTGCATAAGTTGGCATGGCCTGGAACACACTCTTTAGTAGAACTAGCTTCCCTGCTCCTGACAGAAGCCTTGATGCCCAATTTGCAGCTTTCTGCCGTATCTTGTCTACTATATAAGTGAAAAGATCCTTCTTCTTCCTTCCAAAGTGTTCTGGTAAGCCCAGATACTTTCCCACTCCTCCTTCTTTTTCAACTTTCAACATTCTTTTCATCTTGTTCTTCATCCATTGAGGGGTTATTTTGGAGTATGTTATAGAAGATTTCTAAAAGTTTACTTGCTGCCCTGAGACTTTCTCATAAGATTGTAATATTTGTTGTAGTGCTTGACAGCTTTTCTGGTTTGCTCTGCAGAAAAACATCGTATCATCTGCAAACAGCAGATTATTTACTCTAGGACTTCCTTTGGCAACCTTTACTCCCAGCATTTGTCAACTGTCTTGTGCTCTTAGGAATAGTCTTTGATATATCGTGGTTTTTACCCTATTTAGGCCACGATATAAGTCTATGTTTTAGGGTCTTTTGGTGTTTTCTATGTGTTTTTAGAGTCTTTACAAGAACTAGACCGATTGGAGCAAAAAAAGATGTTTACTGGAAGTTTTGGAGCATTGCGGAATGGAGCGTCAAAAAGTCAAAATCTGCCAGCAGAGCCAGCGTCGATCGACAGAGATTTGCGTCGATCGACAGGAGGTCTGGCGAGACAAAAAGATTTTCCAGAGAGTGTCGTGTCGATCGAGAGAGATTTTTTGTCGATCGACAGACATGCCAGACGAGCCAAAAAGCCCAAATCTTAATCAGAAGAAGTCCAAAAGTTCCAGATGTTTACTTTTATGTTCTAGTCGGTTCGGGACCCTATATATACGTATTTACAGCCATTGTTTAGAGAGAGCTTCATTTTATTGTGTTTAGAATTACTCTTAAGAGATATCACTAATAAAGATGTTTTGTGCTTCATTGAATATGTCTGAGTAATTTCTCTGTTAGGTTTAGGGTTTTCAAAGGTTTTGATGAATTGCTAGATTTGATTTCTTGTTAGGATAATATCATTAGAAAGTTCTTCATCTTGACTTGAGTTTATTGCTGATTTTAGCCTCGCGAACTGAAATTTGATTTAGGGTTTATTAATAGAAACGACAGCTTGATTGATAACCTGATCTAGTCTTTGATGAGCAAAATTCCTATTTGCAAAGGGATTTGGTTTAGGGTTTTGTGAACAATTGTGTCTGATCTTTAATGCTTGTTTAGATTCATAAGATTCGCAAAGGAATTTGGCTTTCTAGGATTTATTCATAGAAAACATTCGCAGCGACAGCTGGTTTGTTTTACTTTCGTGTGCATGTTCATGAATAGAGCTTTAATAATCCTATCTTTTATTTATCATCTGCAATTCTGATTCTCCTGAGATTTCCCTGAACCTAGCTTTTATCTTCACTGTTTTAAAGCTTATCACTATCATTTGTTTGCTTGTTTTATTTGCTTTTTCATTATCATTATTTTGCCTAGCTTAGTCTGAAAGTAATAATCTATTGTATCCCTGATTCCTTGTGGATTCGATAACCTTAAGTATTGCAATTGATCTCTTAATTTGAGAGAGTAGTTCAAAGGAAATTTGAGCATATCAAATTTTGGCGCCGTTGCCGGGGAATCATACCATTAGATTTTTATTACTAGGATTTTGTCTAGGTTTTTATTTTTCTTTGTTTTACTAACTATTTTTCTTTTTGTTTTTGTTTTGTTTTGAGTTTCAGGCGTAACAAGTATGGAGGCTTTGCTTGCGAAGCTCCTCGAAGGACAGCATAAGATGACTGAAGCGCTTAATGAGAGGCTGGATTCAATGTACGCTGATCTGAATGGGAAGCTCGAAGCTTTGGGTACCCATCTTGAGGAGTTGGATGTTCAGGTGGCTGAAGCTGCTGATTCTATCAAGCAGCAAGACGAATTTCTTCATGCGATGACTGATACGGACTCCAACAGTGCTTGCGATATCATTCCAGTGAAAGACGAGGGCCATTTCGATGAGTTTAAAGCAATTTTTGGAGTTGCAGAGTCAGTGTCGATCGACACTAAGGAATTGTGTCGATCGACACTTGAAGAAAATCGAAAACCCAAAGCATAGGAGCTAGTGTCGATCGACACTACACGCACGTGTCGATCGACACGTGAAGTTGAAGCAGCATCGCTGAACATGGGACTCGACGACGAACAAGAGTTTAATACTGGGGTCGAGCGACACCACCCCAGCGTCGCTCGACACCCAGCCCAAGTTGGTCCAGATCTTCTTGAATCGTCTGAATCAGTCGAAAAACGAGTCCATACTCCTAAGCTTCCATTCCCCAGAGCTCGAGGGACATCACAGGAGGTTGAAGAAGCTTTATCCATGACTATCATGATCGAGAATCCTCCGAAAGAGCCAAGGTATGAACTTCCTGTACTTATTTCTAATTCTCCTCCTTTCGTCAATAAGAATTTTAATTGTGAAAAAACTGTTTTGCACTTATGCAAGCAACGAGTTTCTCGAAAGCTTGGTTTTTCTATTGATGTTTCTGCAGGAAAGCGAAGTAATCAACATCCCTTCAGACTTAGAGGAGAAAGGAGAAGAAGTCATTCAGCGAATTATGGAAAACACGATGAAACTTTTCCCAGGAATAGTTTTTGATAAGTCTGGGGGAGCTGCAAAGAAAGGTCGAACCAAGAACAGAGCTGCAACCATCCTAACGGATAAGGGAGGTACAACACTTCCCAAAGATCCAAACGCCTAAGCATGTCAAGCTAACGACTTAAAACAAGCGCTTAGTGGGAGGCAACCCACTGGTAAGTAGATTTAAATTCGATTTTCGTTTTGTTTTACTAACCTTTTAGTCTAAGTGTTTAAGCTTCATAAAAAAAAAAAAAAAAAACAGAGAGTCAAGCGTCGATCGACACTCACTAAGTGTGTCGATCGACACACGAGGAGAAGACCAATCGATGGAGCCGCGGATCGACCAGATCAATCGATCTGATTTGGGCGAAATCTCTTGGTGTGGATCGACACCATGTGTGTATCGATCGACAACCCCTCGGCAGGTAAGTTTCTCCTTCCTTTTTCAATTCGATTCATTTTTGTTTATATTTGTTTCACCAATCTTAGGCTGAATAACACTGGGGACAGTGTTTTTTAAGTCTGGGGGAGGTAGTTGCTAATTATTGTGTTTTCTTTTGAGTTTTTATGGTGTTTTTCAAAAAAAATTTGTTTTATTCGGGTCGAAAACTCCCCTTCCACTTGCTTTGAACAGCACTCAAGGACCATATCCGATGCAAGTTGGCTAGTTTTACAAGGTGGGTAACTGGAAGTGGATCAGTTTAACGGAGCGAGTTCAGATTTCTGGAGAACGCCAGAAAGGATGTCAATGACCCCGCCCCTAATGAATCTCTAATTTCTTGTCAAGGGCATTGGTAATCGCAGGACTTGATTCAGCTTCCAAACACTTGAAAGCGAGGACGGACCGCTCTTGAAACTTCTTCCCGAATGACGAGTACAACTGTCCTAGATCGAAGAAAAAAAAGCCTCATGACCCTGTCTCCACAAGAACACCAGTAATGAGAGCTGATCTAGTGATCATAGAGATGCCAAGGAAATAAAAAAAAAAAAAAAAAGTCTACAGAAAGGTGCAAGCATGCCAGAATAAAACGCTCAAGCTCTGGTGGTAAAGGACCCTCTGCTGAGGTACCCGCCATCACAAAAAATCAAGTTCTAAAGGCATTGCATCTCTATGATATCCTTAATTGGATACAGTTTCACATGTTTACTGGAAGTTTTGGAGCATTGCGGAATAGAGCGTCAAAAAGTCAAAATCTGCCAGCAGAGCCAGTGTCGATCGACAGGAGGTCTGGCGAGACAAAAAGATTTTCCAGAGAGTGTCGTGTCGATCGACAGAGATTTTGTGTCGATCGACAGACATGCCAGACGAGCCAAAAAGCCCAAACTTTTATGTTCTAGTCGGTTCGGGACCCTATATATACGTATTTACAGCCATTGTTTAGAGAGAGCTTCATTTTATTGTGTTTAGAATTACTCTTAAGAGATATCTCTAATAAAGATGTTTTGTGCTTCATTGAATATGTCTGAGTAATTTCTCTGTTAGGTTTAGGGTTTTCAAAGGTTTTGATGAATTCCTAGATTTGATTTCTTGTTTGGATAATATCATTAGAAAGTTCTTCATCTTAACTTGAGTTTATTGCTGATTTTAGCCTCGCGAACTGAAATTTGATTTAGGGTTTATTAATAGAAACGACAGTTTGATTGATAACCTGATCTAGTCTTTGATGAGCAAAATTCCTATTTGCAAAGGGATTTGGTTTAGGGTTTTGTGAACAATTGTGCCTGATCTTTAATGCTTGTTTAGATTCATAGGATTCGCAAAGGAATTTGGCTTTCTAGGATTTATTCATAGAAAATATTTGCAGCGGCAGCTGGTTTGTTTTACTTTCGTGTGCATGTTCATGAATAGAGCTTTAATAATCCTATCTTTTATTTATCATCTGCAATTCTGATTCTCCTGAGATTTCCCTGAACCTAGCTTTTATCTTCACTGTTTTAAAGCTTATCACTATCATCTGTTTTCTTGTTTTATTTGCTTTTTCATTATCATTATTTTGCCTAGCTTAGTCTGAAAGTAATAATCTATTGTGTCCCTGATTCCCTGTGGATTCGATAACCTTAAGTACTGCAATTGATCTCTTAATTTGAGAGAGTAGTTCAAAGGAAATTTGAGCATATCAGTCTTGACAATACCTCTCCACAGATGATAAACAGGTATGGAGAAAGGGGATCTCCCTGCCTTATTCCTCTGTTTGGTTTTACATAGCCTCTAGGAGCACCATTTATTAGGAATGAAAACTTGACAGTAGTAATGCATTGCATAATCCATTCCACCCATTTAACATGAAAACCCATCTTAAGCAGCACTTTTTAAATAAACTCCACTCCAATCTGTCATAAGTCTTGCTCATGTCAGTTTTAACTGCCATGGAACACTGCTTTTCTGCCTTTGAGTTCTTTAAGTAGTGGATTACTTCATGTGTGATCAAAACATTATCTGCTATGGCTCTTTAAGGGACAAAAGCCGACTGATTTTCTGAAATAATCTCCTCCATAATAGGTTGCATTCTTCTTGATAGTAGTTTAGCAATAACCTTGTAATTGAAATTACATAGGGCTATGGGTCTATAGTCTGCTACCTTGGTAGGACCTATGATCTTTGGAATAAGTCTGACATATGTGTCATTGATGTTTGCAGGCATTTTGCTTGACTGGAAGAAGCCATTTACTTAAGCTATCAAGTCAGGAGCAATCACTTCCAAGTTTGATTGGAAAAAACATGCTGAGCATCCATCTGGACCAGGAGATTTGTCCGGATGGATGGAGAACATAGCAGCCTTTATTTCCTCATTGGATGGATCTCTAATCAGGTGATTGTTTACTTCTTCCGAGATCACTTTCTTGATTGCTTTGTTCACAGTCTTCCTTGTTAGCTCATGTTGATATCCTTGTGAGGTAAACAACGCTTTGAAGTACTTTGATATCACCTTAGCTATCTTATCCTCTTCATAAATTGGACCTCCATTTTTATCTTCAAGAACTGAGAATTTATTTATTGCAAATCTTTGTCTTGTAGTTGCATGAAAAAAACCCAGTATTTCTGTCGCCTAGCTTAAGCCAGTTTTGTCTGCTTCTTTGTTTCCAGTAGTTCTCCTCATCTTTGTATTCTGCATTTAATTTTTCTTTCACTTGATGGAGCCTCTTATTTTGTACTTCTGGATCCATCATTGCTTCTTCCAGATCTTGCTTAAGCTCTTCTATCAACTTCTGACTATTTCTTTGCTGCTCTCTATTCCAGATCACAATGGCAGTTCTACACATACTAATCTGTTGATGTACTCCTTTTTCTTTTCCTTTTATCCAGGTTTCAGCAATGATCTTCTTGACCTCCTCATTTGACTTTAATCTTCTATCATATCTAAATAATCCCCTCTTCTTTTTCCTCTTAGGATCAAAATATGATATGATGGGTCTATGGTCAGAAGCTTCAAACCTGAGATATTCACATCGAGCTGAGGGAAAGAGTTCAGCCCAAGAACTGTTTGAAACTGCTATCCAATCTGCATTTAACAATGTCTTATCCCCTAGTTCCTCTCCAAGACAGAGCACACCCAGAATGACTGAGATCATATAAGTCCCCTTCAGAGAAGAAAGTTCTAAAATCACCAAATGTGCCTTCTGCTCTGAATGTGCTACCTTCCTTCTCTGAATTCCCCAGAATGTCATTGAAATCTCCTGACAAGAACCAAGGTGCATCTCTAATTCTTGCTAACTCAATAAGATAATTCCAGTTTTGCTTTCTGAGATTCTTATCTTGATTGCTATATATGAATGTAGAGTAGAAAGATTTCCCCTCATAGGTAACTTTTGTATCAATGAAATTATCACAGCCTGAGAATACTTCTAACTTTATTTCCACTTTCCACATAAGGGCCAGACCTCCTCCACTGTTACCATGAGTAGGTACAATTGTATGTTTAGTAAATCCAAGTTTAGTAATCTTTTGGAGTACAAATTCATCAGGGTTTTTTTGTCTCGAATAGGAATATAATATCAGGATCACCTGCAGTCGTCGAACTGTATCAGGGTTCCCCAAGCCTTGACAGTTCCAGCACATAATCTTTAAGGAAGAGGAGAAGACGGATTCTGAAAATCCGTGTTTCTCTTCTTTTGGGACTTTGAGGTGGTTGGAGGTTTATTCTGCGGTATCATTGGGATTGAAGGAGGTCTGGTACTCTGGTTTCCACTACAACCAGCTTTATCTCCTTGTTTCCTTCCACTTCTTCCACCTTTACCAGCCTCATGTAGTAATCTCTTCTTTGGAGAAGGATGTACTGGAGCAGTCTTTTTCCTCTTTGTTCCACTACCAGTGCCAGTTGCAGTTCCAGTTCCACTTTTCCTTCCTGGGGGTCTTCATGGCTTCCTCTTCAGGTTAGATAGGACAGTGGTAAGGGGTTCCTCTATATCTTCATTTAGAGGTCCCAGTCTTTGGCTTACTAGAATTCTATTAACTTATGGTTCCTCAATTCTTTCATTTTGAATTAGTTGGATGGAAGCTCTCACCATATTGGTTGCTGTCTCCTGGAGTTCCCCTGATATCTCAGCTTGTCTGATCCATTCTCTCCTAGCAGCACTTTCAGTTTGGTTTTCACATGTTGCATATCTGCCCATAGCTTCTCTAACTTCTCCAATTGCCTCCTGGATAGCTTCTTGAGGTAAGTTTTCTGCCTGGCTAGTTACACTAGCAGTACGTTCTGGTTATTAATGCAACTTTTTGTAACAAACAGTTTTTCATAACAATGAACCAATAGTTATTCTCTAAATTTAAATAGTTTTATTCAATATTTCTTGGAACTTACAATTTTTTTAATATAAATTGATTTAAAAAATATAAAAAAATCTAGAACATCAATCTTTGTAGAACAACAAAAATGTGGTTGAAAATCAATCTTAAAAAAATAGAGGAAGTATTAAAATTCTGAATTTAAATGCCACAAAACTTCGTCCCATGGTGAACTAGAGACACATCCTTTTGGGACCAATTGATTGTCGTAACCAGTTGCAACTTCACATCAAAAAGCAATGAGGGCATTCTAAATTTCTAGAAAGGAAAGGAAAAGTAGGGTTCATGTTCATGTTATGTATACATCCGTGAGCATTAATAGGCTCAGCCTATTTTACGAACAAATGAACAAATCCATAATGATGACAATGTATACAAAGGCTACAAATAAGAGATGTAATAATGAAGAAAATGTAAAGGCAATAGAGAGAGTAGCGAGTAGGGTAAAGGCTTACACCGTCCATGTGGCCATAGATTTGGCAATGCTTTCTATGAAGATTATGACATAGAGACAAAGTCACTTTTTCTCTCTATATAAAAAAAAACTATAGCTATTTTTTTTTTTTTAATTAGTAGTCTTTATGCGTTGTCAATAGAAGTTTTCACCGATTCATCATTACTGCTTGGAAAGCAAAATGCCACATGGGTCCAACTCCCATGTTGTCATCACTATTCTCTCCCCCTTAATTAACCTAATTAAGTAATACTCTTTTTTGTTGTCAACAACTAAATAATACTCTTTTTTTGTTTGTTTGCTTGTACTCCTCTCCTTTATTCGTACTTCTCTTTTTCTAAAACGAATCTCGCATCTAATCTTACCCCCTAAATCTTGCTTTTCTATTATCACATCAATATCACTCAGTCGCGTGGAATACCTCAACTCCGATCTTATTAAATTATCTAACATAGTTAGAGCTTTCTTTTGCACTGTTAATTAATCACATTGGTCGATTAATCACATAAAGCAGAAAAATATTTTTCATTTGTCCAAAAATAGCTATAAGATATGAAACAACCAACACTTTTTTTTTAATTTAAACAATAGCCCGAGTTAATATTCTATAAATACTAACTCTCTACGGCTACTCAGACAATTGCGGAAATTCTCATAAAAATAATTCAATAAAACATTAAACCAAACATTCAATTTAACAAATTAATTCCATAATTTAAATCAATCTAGCAACCTAAACACCAGGTTCACTAGAAACTAAAACAACAAAGCTAACAACCCTATCATCCTCTTATGTGGCCTTGATTCCGCAATCACACATTTCTTTTACCTGCAACACATGGAAATAAGAGTCGCGTGAGTATTACCACAAATACTAAGTGAAGCGGTCACCCCGTCTACCGGATACATAATAAGGGAATAGAATGTCAATTACTACACGGTCAAACAACAATCAACAATATTAAAATCAGCATTTATATCAAGTGGTGTCGATCGACACACCCACATGGTGTCGATCGATACTGCAATCCAAAACGCACACTTCACAACCGGGTGTCGATCGACACTACCACTAGGTGTCGATCGACACTCCATGCTCGCACACAAGCCTCGCGATCCTAAAAGTGGTGTCGATCGACACTACCTCTCGCAGAAACCTAAACCGAGTCAAATCCTCTCGCGACTCGATTCCGTTTCACCTTACGAGATTGATCACGACTCAAACCACACAATATCACACTGAAATCACCGAAAAAATCAAAAACATCACCAATCAATCAACCGATACCCTAACAATCTAATCTCATATCCACGATCACGCATTCACCTCGAAAACGAATTGAAGAAGAGAACAATGGATTGAACAGCGACGAACAGCAAGGAACTCGCGACAAACGAGCCTCTAACGCAATGAACTTCAAAGAACGAGGGTTCCTACAACTCTAGGATTCAAACGAGAAGGTTTTCGAGGGATTTCTTTGCAACAATCCTTCAAAAAATTTCAAAAATCTCTCTCAGACCTCTAACTCTCGATTTCTCCTTCTCCCCACGGCCACAAGTCTGCTAAGCCTTATAAAGCCGAGCCCTAGGGTTCTCCCTAAACCAACATCGCAAACCGAACGATTTAAAACAAACTGAAACGTTCATCAGAACATGGTGTCGATTGACACCCACACATGGTGTCCATCGACACCCCATTCCAAAATCAACATTTTTGTTTCGGGATGTTACAAGATACGAATAATTAGTAGTAAATTGGTAAGGAATAATTGAAGTTTTTTTAAACTTTTTGGTGCAACATATATTACCTCCAGTTTACAATATAAGATGTTTTGGCTAAACATGTGAAGATTATAAATTACTACTACTTCAAAAAGTATAAATTAATATATAAAATAAAAACACTTCAACTAATTATAAACAAGATTATAAAATACTATTAGTTGCATAAGGTTGCATTGAAATGTAAAAACATTTTATATTAGAGAAAAAAAACATCCAATCATCTTATATTTTGAAAAAAAGAAAACATATAATTCTGTTACTATTCGAACCGTATTACATTACTCTGCACCATCACCATAAATTACCAGATTGAAAATTAACATGAATCGAACGAAAATATTGGAGACTAGCAATTTCACAAAATCTCCTATATATTATTAGAGAGGTGATTTCTCCTATTAATATGACATGACATATCATAAATTATGACATGACATCCATAAAATATGAGATGGACACTCATTTACCTTAATCACAAACTCTCGTAAAATTACTTTTCAATATCACTTGAAATTTAATAATAAACATTGTTTGAATAGTAGATTTATTTAAAATACAAAAATAAAAGCAAATTCACAATTAAAATCTTCATAGATTTGATAAGAAGTGTTTACCAATACTCATTACTACCAAAATTGTTTAATAGCAATATTAATCTAACTAAAACTTCGTTTATATTCACATAACTATTTTCAATGGATTTTTTCCCTATAATTATAAATCTTTTAAGATATTTTTTTTAATTTATTGAAGAGAATCTAAAATATATCTTTAAATTACATGAATTATGGAATTAACATACGCATAGAATTAATTTTACCCTAAATAAAAGAGTGATATAAACATAACCATCCAAAATATTTTTATAATTAACTTAACATAATCCCATAAAAGAGTGTATAATTAACTTAACGTAATCCCATATTTACATTCATATAAATTTTATTTTGAATAATACTTTAGATAAGATAGTTAAAAATCTTAAAAATTCACAGCATTTAAATTAAAATGAACGCTTTTAATTCATTAAATTTTAAAAATAAATGAACAAAAACTTATCCGCGTATCACGCGGGGAGTCATCTAGTAATATAATAAAAGAAACATTGGAAGCAAGGGTGAAGTGTGCTAGTGGTTAGAGCAAGATCAACAATAAAATTTCTTAAATGAATACATCTAACTAATTTAATATTAATATTTTTGATGTAATTGTATTCAATAATTAAAATTAAAATGTTGAGCCAATTATAGAACTACATGTCACATAAAAGTTTATAATACTTCTCTTAAGAGTTTCTAAAAGTTCTCCAATTAGATAGGTGTAACATCAGCAAACTGAAATTGGGAATTCAATACTCGTGTCGAGCGACACAGGTGGTGTGTCGATCGACACGAGGGATTTACAAGTGTCGATCGACACAGTTGTAGTGTTGCTCGACACATGCTTCAGTAAAGCGATCCTGATTGATTTTTAATCACGGTTTCTGACTCGGTTAATGTTATATAAGCGCCTAGGGTTGCGTGTTTAGAGCAACCATCGTGTTTTTAGGAGAAAACGCAAAGAATTGTGAGAGATTTTTGTTTCTTGAGGATTGTTGTAAAAAAATCCATTAGGAAACGTTTTATTCGAGTTCTAGAGGCGTAGGAATCACCATTTGTCGTGTTCTTCATGTGATTCAATCCGAACAGTGGATTCTCGAGTCTAGATATTCTATTTCGTGTGCCTTCTTCGTCTATAATCCGTGCTTCGTGCATCTGTAAGAAAAAGTGAGTTCGCGACCACATGATTCTAGACTATGATGGTATTTAGGGTGATTTTTGATGAGTTTTATGAATGGTTTCCTGTGTGATTTGGATGGATGTCGTTGATGTATATTCGTGTGTGTGTGTGTGTGGTGTTGTTTTGTGCAGGTTTTGCGACTCGTAATGACCAGAATTTAGTTATGAGAGGAGAAACTCGATTCTGGTGCAATTACAGAGGCGTGTCGATCGACACCAGGAGGGTATCGAGCGACACGAGTGTTTGTAGCGTGTTGATCAACACCAGGAGGGTATCGAGCGACACGAGTGCTGGTAGCGTGTCAATCGACACTGTGATGTGTCGCTCGACACGAGCTGTAACGCCCCGACCACTCCTCCCATGGGCCCCCGTCCACTCTCAGGCCCATTGTCCCACCATGTCCGACGGTAAGTGCATTAGTCCGGGAGGCTCTAAAGTCAAGTTTACTGACCCTGTAAATCACCACGCGATCTTTCCTCGTGTTTTGAGCTCACTCACACGGTACTGGAAATGACTTCCCAGTAGGTCACCCATCTTGAATCTACTCCAGCTCAAGCACGCTTAACTCTGGAGTTCTCTCAAGACCTGTAACCAAAAAGATAAGTGCACTTTGGTGATATAGGTAGCCAAATCAATTCTTTTAAGCCTCTTCGCATATACCTCATATGCTCTGAAACCGGGGTGTCACAATCACCCCCACTAACAGATCGCAACGTCCTCATTGCGCATACCAAGATCGTTACCCCCGACAGTCAGAATCACACAGTTGTCCGGGTTCGCTCTGATACCACTTGTAACTCCCCGACCGCCCCTTCTATAGGCCCCTATCCACTCTCAGGCCCGTGTGCCCACCATGTCTGACGGTCAATGCGTTAGTCCGGGAGGCTCTAAAGTCATATTTACTGACCCTACAAATCACCACGCGATATTTCCTCGTGTTTTGACCTCACTCACATGGGTCACCCATCTTGAATCTACTCCAGCCCAAGCACGCTTAACTCTGGAGTTCTCTCAAGACATGTGACCGAAAAGATAAGTGCACTTTGGTGATATAGGTAGCCAAATCAATTCTTTTAAGTCTCTCCGCATATACCTCATATGCTCTGAAACCGGGGTGTCACACGAGCTGTTTATGTCTCAAAATGTTTCTATATTTCATTGGTTGATCAGTTGTTGTGTTGTGATGGTTTATATTGTTGATTGAACTGTTTACCGGAGTCTGTGTGATACGCTAGTGGGTGGTATGACCGGCTTACTAAGTATTTATTAACTACTTACGCAACTCTTATTTCCATGTGTTGCATGTAAAAGAAATGTGTGATCGCGGAATCAAGGCCAAATGAAGAGGATGATTAGGAAATTTATTTTTTTGTTTTAAGTCTAGTGGAACCTAGTGTTTAGGTTGCTAGAGTTTGTTTCTGTAATTGATTTTTAATTGTTGAATTGCTGGTTATTTGATTTGGTTTAATGGATTGATTGGTTTATGAGAATTTTTGCAGTAAAAATGATAGTTTTTAAAAAAAAAATGTTGGGTGTGACTGTATGACACATATAGTAGAAAAGAAAATGGATGAAAAGAAAAAATTCACTAAACGTACTAGTCGAGAGGAAATTGGAAGAAAACAAATTCTTCTAAAAAGTACCAAAAAGTAATTAAAATGGAAGAATTCTTCCCTCTCAAATACACGAGTAGAATTTTTTCTTCTATAGAAAAGACATTTCTTTTCTTCTCATTTCTTCTATTTTGTTTTCAAGTCAAAGCCGTTGGTTGTTTTAATAGGCTTTTATTCTCTCTTCCCATTTTCCTATTTTTTTAAATTTTTTAACTTTAAGACTCTCTAATATACTAGCGATGGACATGACGTTAAGCATTTGCAGTTGGTTCTATTGTGCCATTGGTTTAATCCTACTTGGAAAAAAAGACATTTTTAAAGAGAATGCACTAAAGGTTGGCTCAGGGCCCACAAATATTAAGGTTTCGACCCAAATTTCGAAGTTATCAATAAAAAAAACATTGGAGAAACATTTGATTTGTTGCTAAACTTATATGCAGATTTTGCTTACCGTTGATTTGTTGGTAAAATTATGCAGATTTACTTAATACTCCATCCGTTCTAATATGTAAGTAATTTTGGCTAAAAGCACGGTGTTTAAAAAACTATTTTTTCTTATAAAAATATCATTTAATATACATAATAAATATAATTTAATCAAACCTAAAAAAGACTACAGAATATTATTGATCACACAGTATTCAATAAAGATGAAAAGTACCTAGGATTCTCAAAACAACTTATATTTTGAAACAAAAATAAACACTCAAAACAACTTATATTTTGGAACGGAGGGAGTACTAGTTAATAGACTTATCAAAAAAATTTGTGGGCTAAAGAATTATTAGTAATAATCATTGAAATTAAAATCTTAGTAATTAAAAAAAATAAAAATGATCGAAACTAATAAACAAAATTTTGAGAAATTTTAAGCTCTCGTATGGCTACGCGTAACATGAACACGTACAACAATTATGTTTTACATCTATGTATTTTCGATAAAAAGCGACATAAAGTCATTACTCTTCGTTTTGGGTTTCAGTGTGGTCTAAAAAAAATGTCAATTAACTTTTAAGTTGAACTTTCAGATGGCAACAAGAGCGAACGAGACAAATGCCAGGTTTCAGTGCACAGCTCCACTAAAGGGTTTCCGGGCATGTTCTTTTATTTTTTAATATAAAAATGATGTTTTGTGTAATTTACTAGTATTACTCGTTTCACAACAAAAAAAGTACAACTTAACAACTAGAAACAACTAATTAAGGGAGTGAATAGAGTTGATGCAGTCAAATATATTAGTATATGGGAGCTTTTATTTGCAAAAAAACTACATGCACGGTGACAAATCGTAGATTCATGTGTATGTTTTTCCAATATAGTGATACAAAAAAGTCTGATATTTATCCAAAATATGCATGAAATCCGTATTATTTTAAAAGTTCAGACGCGATAGATAATCTAAATTAATTACTTAAAATTTTACTATTTTGTTTCTTTTGCAAATAAATGACCAATATATATGGTTATTTGTTGCATATACTTAAAATAGAACAAAAACGAAGTGATGATTATATCCTAATATCTTAAGCAAGAAAGTGATTGTGAAGGATCGCTACAGGGCTGGGATAAATAACCGAACCGAACTGTCGAACCGGAACCGAATCGAAACCGAACCAAACCGATTCACTGTACACTAACCGATCGGTATGATTTTTTAAAAATTTCGGTTAACCGAACCGAACCCGATAACCGATCGGTAAACCGAATAATTTTATTTTATTTTTTTTAAAATTTTTTTCTAGAATTTTAACCGGATTTAACCGGATTTTAACCGGATTTTAACCGGATTATACCAAAATTTTGAAATTAACCGAACCGAATTAACCGAATTTACCAAAAATTAACCGAATAAACCGAAAATTTTACAAAAAACCGAATTATTCGGTTTTTAAAAAAAAAACCGAAAAACCGAAAACCGAACCGAATAGTAGTTCGGTTATTTTCGGTAGGTTTTCCAAAAACCGAATTAACCGAAAAAACCGAAAACCGAACCGAAAACCGAAATTCCAGGGCTAGATCGCTATATCCAACTTAAAAAGCATTGCATGTGATGAGAATCCACCTCCCCCATCCTCCCACCCATTCTTTCCAACTCAACCCTCTCCTTTCTCTTCCTATTAAAGTATCTTCTTCTTTTTGTTTCTCCTTTTTTCTTTTTAAATGGAAAAAATAAAACTTTTTAAAAATTTGTATTTACTTCAATATTCTTACAGTTCCACTTGGTTAGACAAGTTCCCTTTAATGAGATGGTGGACTTTAATTTATATGTTATATACCTACAACACACACACATAAACACTTCTACTTTATAGACATGTTTTTTTGTATAAAGAAAATTCTTTCGAACATATTCCAGCTCTATAGTTTTTATTTTGTTCGAGATATTAGATAGAATTGGTCTCAGCTAAAACATGAAACCCAGATCTGACTCTAGGGTTTGTGTTTGTGCCCGTTTAATGAATGTAACCACACAGCATTCATCATATTTGATTAAAATCAAAATTTTATATAAAAAAGACATAAAGTATGTGAGATGATGGCACCACATTGTAAATTTGTATATATACGGAAAATGAATTGGGTATATGCATGTGTCTTATTTTACAAACAAATATTCTCATGTCCCTCTTTTATATAGAAACCAGCCCTAAAGGCTACACATACATTTGTCACCATTAAAAAACATGTACTCTTAACATCAAATTTCCAAGATTCCATTTGAATTTCACCCATCAAGCTTTCTTTATTTATCTTGAAAGAAAAACAAGAAAAAAGACTAACTCAATCGGATCGAATATTGTATGATATGAAATAATTATGACTTGTAATTGTTTTGTTGTGAAAGGGGATGTTTTTTTGTTTCTTGTCCAGATGCTAATGTGGGCTCCAAGCTCCTTGTCCCACTCTCTTTATATGTATACGCATCTCTCTATGCATAGTATATGTTTTGTGTTTGTAAATAAACAGTGTACAGATAGAGAAGAGAGAGAGAGAGGTTCATAACTACTCTGAAGATGATTGAAGCACCAAAAGACCATACTACCATCTATAAGGTAAGAGGTCAATGAAACAATTAACAAAAAGTTGAAACTTCATTTCATTTTTTTGTTGGTTTTTCCAGTATATTATAAAAAGATAGAGTGTATAAAGGGAATAGAAAAAGCTTTTCCCTTTAGTGAGAAAAAGAAGGTTAATGAAAAGATGATTTCAGAAAACAAAGCCATTTGTTTCTTTCTCTTAACTCATCTTACTTTCTTCTTCTATGGTAAAACACAGTACTCTCTCCACCAAAATAAATAAGAAAACAAAATAATTTCTTCTCCTTCTTTCTCCACATGAAAAACAAAAGATTCTTCAATTTTGTTCTTATTTTTAGTTAGTCACAGTACCCTTCTTTACACACTATAAACCACACTCTCTTGAGTTAAAGAACAAAAAGAGAGAAATTAGAAAACCTCATCCGATGATAGACTACGAGAGAAGCAACAATAACAAGAACATCAATCATCATCGGAATCCTCCTCCGTCTTCTTCTTCCTCCGATCTTCTTCCCGACGGTAATGGAGCCGCCGTGACTCAGAAGAGGAAACGGCGACCTGCCGGAACACCGGGTATTTAACAATTCCGCTCAAGTTTTTATTTTCTTGATTTACCAAGTTTTCAGTTTATTTTGGTCACAATTATTATTAATGTTTTGATTGTTTCCAAATAAGTATTTCGATTACTTTTTCTGGTGGTGGCAGATCCGGAGGCGGAAGTTGTATCTTTATCGCCAAGAACACTACTAGAATCGGATCGGTACGTATGTGAGATCTGTAACCAAGGGTTTCAGAGAGACCAAAATCTACAGATGCATAGGAGACGACATAAAGTACCATGGAAGCTTCTAAAGAGAGAGGCCAACGAGGAAGTAAGAAAAAGAGTCTACGTTTGTCCGGAGCCAACTTGTCTCCACCATAACCCTTGTCACGCACTGGGAGATCTCGTAGGAATCAAGAAACATTTCAGAAGGAAGCATAGTAACCATAAGCAATGGATCTGCGAGAGATGCTCTAAAGGATACGCAGTTCAATCTGATTACAAAGCTCATCTCAAAACATGTGGCACTCGTGGCCACTCTTGTGACTGTGGTCGCGTTTTCTCCAGGTTCGTTACGAAGAAACCCTAGCTTAGTGCCAATACTGATATATAATTTTAAAAAATCACGAGATATTATTATATCTTGAATTCTGAATCCTTAAAGTAAATCAAAGAATGTTTTTTTCCTTCTAGTATGGAGTGTACATGTTTGATTATAGATAATGTACACAGATCTTGAAACAATCTTACTAATGGAAGCTGAGGTTTGTATAGCTTGGACTGTTGTTAATTAATTTAATAATTAGGAAACTATATACTCCTATATGTTTTGATTAGATATTTGAGCTCAAGTTGACCCCATCACAGATTTCATTATCGCACTTTGTTAAGTATATACCAAAACAAAACTCGGAGTCTTGCATCTCATACTCATGATTTATATAATCCAAAAAGATACCTAACTCCACTAACTTAGTTAATTAATATTCCTTCATGCTTTCATTTTTAGTTAACCATATATATATATATATATATATATGTAACTAATACACTCTTGATTTTAGAGTGGAGAGTTTCATAGAGCACCAAGACAATTGCACTATGCGTCAATCTCAACCCTCTAGCCATCGTTTACAGCCGCATCAACATACCGAAAACGCTACACAAACCGCTTCAACCGCGGAACTCTCCATTGGTCCTGTATTGCCTGGACATCCTTTGCTAAGACAATCCCAACCATCCCATCAACAACAATCCAATTTGCTCTATCCTTTCGTTTCCTCATGCGCTACGAATGGTAGTAGCATCGAGCTTCAACTACTTCCATCGAGGAATAATGCCGATGACACTAGCCTTAGTCTGTCCATAGGGATGGATCAGACGATAATGTCAGAAGTTGAGAGGAAAAGCTACGAGAAGGGAGATACAAGCTTACAATTTGGAGAAAGAGAGGAAGCCAGAAGAGAAGCGAAGAGGCAGATAGAGATTGCGGAATTGGAGTTTGCTGAAGCCAAGAGAATAAGGCAACATGCAAAAGCTGAGCTACATAAAGCTCAGCTTTATAGAGAAGAAGCAAGTAGGAGGATTAATGCTACTATGATGCAAATCACTTGCCATAATTGCAAGAAACATTTTCAAGCCGTTGCTGGTTCGGCTCCTCCTCCTCCTTCTCAACTGCCTTGTACCGATGAGAGTACGTCTCTTGCCGTGAGTTATGTGTCTTCGGCTACTACCGAAGGAGAAAAGGCGAGTGATAGAGCTTCATCATAGTCCTTTGAAAAGAGACACAAAAGAAAGAAAGAAAAATATTCTTGATCTTATTTTTTCTTTGATTCTTTGATTGAAATTGAAGATCATCTTTTGATATTCGTTGGTTTTTATAAATTCTTGGTTTTGTGGGTAACCAGGGTTGGGGTTTGGTTTTTTTTTTCCTCAAACAAAAACCGTAGAAGGGAAGAGTTTTGTTATATGGAATATGTGTTGTCTTTTGATAGTTGCTGGATATTGTAACTCGGGTACCTTCATCAAAGTAACGGTGTGATTGGTAAAACAATGGTAAAACAAAAAGGTGCAAGTGTTTTATTATTGGTAAATAATATTGGAATACCAAATATTTAGAGTAAGTAAAAAGTAGCAGTACAAACATGAGAATACCGTTTTCATACGGTAAAACTTCAATAAATTAATAATATCGAAACCATGATATTTTATTAATTTAGTGAAATATTAATTTATTGAGAGATTGATTGGCTCAGAAACTTAGTTCAGGACCAAAATTTATATCAATTTAATATGTATTAATTTATAGAGGTATTAGTGTATATAGAGTTGACCAATACATGTAAATATGTTGACTATACTTGTATAGAGGTTGTTAGTTTGTTACAACTTATAATGGTATAAATACCCACATGTACAGTTGATTTCTAATTAATGTGAAATACAGTTTATTTTGTGCTTGTGTTTAATATGGTATCAGAGCCAAAATAACAACTTTTCTCTCATGCTTCCGTTTTCTATTTCGCCGCCGCGTTTCATCATCTCCGATTAAGCTCCGGTTGAGCTCCGATGAACGTTTTTCACCGGCGATTCAACTCGATTTCCTCTTTCATCTCGCTTTTCTGGTGATTGAGATATTTTTCTTTTCAAAATCTCTGAGTTTCTTCATCTTCATCTTTCTTTGACCTTCGTTTGTTGCCGATCTTCTTCTACACAATCTCCGGCACATTCTTCTTCTAAAATCGAGTAAATAGAAGCTTTCTACCACGAATTCATGACGAATCCTACTGAGAATAGATCTACTTCTGTTCCTAATGTTACTTCTCAGCAATCGACGGATCTTTATGAGAATTCTTATTTTCTTCACTCTTCCGATCATGCTGGACTGATTTTAGTCTCTGATCGACTAGAATCTGGTGCGGAATTTCATTCATGGCGTAGATCAGTGAGGATGGCTCTCAATGTCCGTAATAAGCTGGGATTCGTTGACGGAACTATTCCTAAACCGCCGGAAGGTCACCGTGATGCTGGATCGTGGTCTCGTTGTAACGACATGGTAGCAACGTGGCTTATGAACTCTGTATCAAAGAAAATAGGTCAGAGCTTACTTTTCATGTCTACGGCTGAATCTATTTGGAAGAATTTGATGTCTAGGTTTAAGCAAGATGATGCACCTAGGGTTTACGAAATTGAACAACGTTTGAGTGGTATACAACAAGGATCTATGGATGTATCCACCTATTATACTGAATTAGTGACTTTATGGGAGGAATACAAGAACTACATAGAGTTGCCTATATGTACTTGTGGAAAATGCGATTGCAATGCGGCTATGTTATGGGAAAAATTGCAGCAGAGAAGTCGAGTTACAAAATTCTTAATGGGGCTTAATGAGTCTTATGAGCAAACAAGAAGGCACATCTTGATGTTGAAGCCTATACCTGATATTGAAGATGTCTTCAATTTGGTAACTCAAGATGAAAGGCAGAGATCTATTAAGCCACCTTCCAAGATGGATCAAGTTGTTTTTCAAAACTCAGGTCCTTCTGCTGATTCCTATAATGGTATTCAAGATAACTCTATCTTCGCAGCAAATCACCACACCAACTATCGTCCTAAACAACGCCCATTGTGCACATATTGTGGTCAGTCTGGACACATTATTCAAAAGTGTTTTAAGCTACATGGATATCCTCCAGGTCATAAATTTCATCAAACTTCTTCCAATACTGGTTCTGCTCAGCCAAAAGGATCTTCTCAAGGTGGATTTGTTCCTAGAGGACAACAAACATCTAATCCTAGGCAATTTTTTCAGTCTCAGAATCAGTTTAACCATCCATATCAAGTTCCACAGCAGCAATTGAATATTGTGGCTAATGTCACATCTCATGGCAACACTCCTCTGTATATGCCTTATCCTGCAACAAATGCTGTGAATCTTGATCTGAGTAAGATAAACCAAGATCAGCTGACTACTCTTCTCCAACAGCTTCAAGTTCATGTTAGGGCTCCAGAGCCTGCGGCTCCTTATCAACATAGTACTGTCTCCGAAAATGGTTTCATGGCTTCTCAATCATCTGCGGGTACTATCTCTTTTCCCTTTCCTTCTTCCAGCCTTAAATTCCAGAACCAGTGCCTTACTTTCCAGCATCAATCCCTATCTACTTTACAAAAATCCATACCTTATGGTGCTTGGATAATTGACAGTGGGGCTACAACACATGTATGTTCTGATTTAGCTATGTTTAGGTCTACCTCTCCTGTGTCTAATGTCACAGTTTCTCTTCCTGATGGGGCTCGAGTTCCAATCACACACATAGGCACAATTCATATTTCAGATATTCTCATACTGCATAATGTTTTACATGTGCCATCCTTTCATTTTAATCTCATTAGTGTTAGTAGTCTTTTGAAAGATAGTCAATGTTCTGCACATTTTTACTCTGATCATTGTTTCATTCAGGAGCATATTCAGGGGTTGATGATTGGTAAAGGCATTTTTATTCACAACCTATACATTCTGGAATCTGATGTTCTTTCTGCATCTGCAAATTTCTGTGGATCCTTGCTAGTTGATGGAAATCTTTGGCATCAACGCCTTGGACATCCTTCTACTGCCAAGTTACAGCAATTATCTGGTATAATTCCTCTTAATAAATCTAGCTTATCTAGTATAGAACATTGTTCCATTTGTCCTTTAGCAAAACAGAAAAGATTATCTTACATATCTCATAATAACATGTCTGCTTTACCATTTGATTTAGTCCACTTAGATGTATGGGGTCCTTTTGCTATAGAGTCTATAGAAGGTTACAAGTATTTTCTTACCTTGGTTGATGATTGTACTCGTGTAACCTGGATATACATGTTAAGAAATAAAAGTGATGTTTCCACAATTTTTCCTGAGTTTCTCCAACATGTTCAAACACAATATCAAGCTGTCATAAAAGCTGTTAGGAGTGATAATGCACCTGAATTGAAATTCTCTAAACTCATTACAGAATTAGGCATGATGCATTATTTTTCTTGTGCTTATACGCCTCAACAGAACTCTGTTGTTGAGCGTAAGCATCAGCATATTCTTAATGTAGCTCGTTCTTTAATGTTTCAGTCAAAAATCCCTTTAGTTTACTGGAGTGATTGTGTTCTTACTGCTGTCTTTCTTATTAATAGAACTCCTTCAGTTTTACTAAAGAATCTGTCTCCTTATGAATTGCTTAGACATAAACAACCTGATTACAATTTTTTAAGATCATTTGGTTGTTTATGTTATGCCTCCACATTGCAAAAGGATAGACATAAATTCACACCTAGAGCAGAATCGTGTGTTTTTATAGGATATTCTCCTGGTATAAAAGGTTACAAAGTACTGAATTTGAAAACTAATGAAGTTACCGTTTCTCGTAATGTAGTTTTTCATGAAAACATTTTCCCATTTAAAACTGATAATCATCAATCACCTGATGTAGATTTGTTTTCTAAATCTATTATGCCATTACCTGTACCAGTGGCTTTGGATTCTACTAATATTTCTACGGATCATTTCCCTGTTACATTGCCTAGTCATATAACTCCTCCTGTTCATACCACTGATACATTTGCTAGTTCATCATCTCCTGTTGCATCATCTCATGTTGCATCCTCTCCTGTTGCATCATCTCCTGTTGCATCATCTCATACATCTGTATCACACTCTGGAACTCCTAGTGCCACATCTAGATCTGAGACTATTACAGTGGGCTCAGGACAGGGTAGACTAATTGGAGCTAGACCAAAACGTAATGTCAAAGCCCCTGGTTACTTATCCCAATATCATTGTTCCCTTACTCAAATTTCTTCTCCATCTTCATCACCTATACCATCTTCTACTTCTGCTTATCCTTTGTCTTTTGTCCTTACCTATTCCCACTTAACACCTTTATATCAATCCTTTGCTCTTTTGTATTCCCTTGAAAAAGAACCCAACTCTTTTAAAGAAGCCATGAGATCATCACATTGGACTAAAGCCATGAATGAGGAGCTTCAGGCTATGGAACTCAACCATACTTGGTCTGTAGTTTCCTTACCTCCTGGTAAAAATGTGGTTGGCTGCAAATGGGTTTATACATTGAAATATAAAGCTGATGGTTCTTTAGAAAGACATAAAGCCCGTCTGGTTGCAAAGGGATTTACTCAACAAGAGGGTGTGGATTTCACTGATACTTTTTCACCTGTCGCTAAGTTGGCTAGTGTGAAACTTCTGCTTGGTTTAGCAGCAATTAAAGGTTGGACATTAAGACAAATGGACGTGTCTAATGCCTTCCTTCACAGTGAGTTAGATGAGGAGATTTACATGAGCTTACCTCAAGGGTATACTCCAACCTCTGGTACATTGCCTCCTAATCCTGTTTGTCATCTTCACAAATCTTTATACGGTCTAAAACAGGCCTCAAGACAATGGTACCATTGCTTCTCTCAAGTCCTTATATCTGCTGGATTTGTACAATCACAGGCAGATAATACTTTGTTTGTCAGAAAGAATGGTGATCAATTTACTGCAGTCCTTGTTTACGTTGATGACATCATGATTGCGAGCAATTCTAATAGTGAAGTTAGTTCTCTTCAGACTATTCTTCACTCTCAGTTCAAGATCAAGGATTTGGGTGAATTACGATTCTTTCTTGGATTAGAAATTGCTAGAAATTCAACAGGTATTTCGGTATGCCAAAGGAAATACGCTTTGAATCTCTTGGCTGATACAGGCTTGTTAGGGTGCAAACCAAGTCCTGTACCTATGGATCCTCTGGTTAAGTTGAGCAAGGATACTGGTACTTTGCTAGAGGATGCTACTTCATACCGTGCTTTAGTGGGCAGGCTGTTATATCTTACAATAACCAGACCTGATATTACTTTTGCTGTTCACAGCTTAAGTCAATTTATGTCTGCTCCCACTGATATTCACCTTCAGGCTGCATACAGAGTTCTCAAATATATCAAGAATAACCCAGGCCAAGGGCTCTTTTACTCTGCTACATCTGATATATGTCTCAATGGTTTTGCGGATGCTGACTGGGCCACTTGTCCAGATACGAGGAGATCAATCACTGGATATTGTGTTTATATTGGACAATCTCTGATTACGTGGAAATCCAAGAAGCAGGATGTGATCAGCCGCAGTAGCACTGAAGCTGAATACCGAAGCATGGCTCAAACTACTTGTGAGTTACTTTGGTTAGATCAGCTACTCAAAGATTTATGTGTCACTATAGAGACTCCTGCCAAACTTTTTTGTGACAATAAATCTGCAATGCACATTGCCAACAATCCAGTCTTCCATGAGAGGACCAAACATGTGGAAGTGGATTGTCATACAGTGAGGAATCAAGTGAAGAATGGCTTTCTCAATCTGATGCACGTATCTAGTTCTAATCAACACGCAGATATATTGACAAAGCCACTTCATTCAGGTCCTTTCTACTCTATTCTCAATCGTATGTCTGTTTCAAGCCTCTTCTCTCCGGATTGACATGTCGAATCATTGGCTTGAGGGGGGTGTATTAGTGTATATAGAGTTGACCAATACATGTAAATATGTTGACTATACTTGTATAGAGGTTGTTAGTTTGTTACAACTTATAATGGTATAAATACCCACATGTACAGTTGATTTCTAATTAATGTGAAATACAGTTTATTTTGTGTTTGTGTTTAATAAGAGGTTGTACTGTACTCCTAATTAACAGAATGTATTCGACCAAATATATATTTTGGATGATTTAAGTTTTTAGATGATTTTGGGTAAATAATTTTAGTATTCAACCAAAATCTCTGTAATCTCATCTAAAAATTAAAATTATGAGATTTGGTCATTTGTATTTTTAACTATAAAAAAATCTAAATACTTTGAAATTATCAGAAACCAAATGTTCAATATATTTCCAATAAAAATGGGTTTAAAGGTAATTATTCAGATCACTCAAGAAGAACATTGGAATTTAACAAACTTTTATAGTTTATGATTTTATAACATGTGACTTTTTATAATAAATAATTTCATATACTAGTTTGAATACATCTCCTAGCTCTATTTATTCATGTGATCGATAACTATTCAAGTAACATATTTTTACCAACAAAATTAATGCACAAATATTTGCATTAAATGCGAAGAAAGTGATGAGGTCAAATCGTAAGATTCTCAGGTATAGACCATCTCTTTTCGTATCCCACGTTTGTGTAGAGTCATCGAGTGGTAAATTTTAATTTCATTTATTATTATAGATTTCATTTCGATTTTGTGGTTTTTGGTCTCAATGCGACCAAACAAGAAATCATTTTGAATTTCATAAGTTATCTTTAATTTGACCTAATATTTTGATGTATATATAAAAGTTGGTCCAAGTTTTTTTTTGAATCCCAGAGCAAAAAAGTTTTTGGATCCTTTAACAGAAAAAAATAATTTTTTGGATCCTTTAACATATCTTCACCCTACTTTCTTTATTTTCCTTCGTGAACCTGATGCAGCCTAAAACCTAGAATCAACTCAACTTGGTGCCTTGGACAAGAAGACAAGAAGGAACCGCTTCTTGTTAATAAAATTAGATAAAATCTCATAACAAGGAATTTAGAAAACTCTGTTTGCTCTGATACCAAATGATGCATGCGGAAACTTCTAGGGATAGAACTAGATCCGTTGATTCTAAGAATACCCGGAAACTAGGGTTTGAGAGTCCTCTTTTCAGGGCTTTCGTAGAAAGCTCTTGGATTTGTGAATACTCTTCACAGTGGTTATTAAAACCTCTTTAGAAATATTTCGATTAATTAATATCAATAAACTAAATACAAAAGGAGACCATAATTGGCTATTTATAAAAAAGCTTAAAACTCTAATATTTCTAAAAATATTATAGATTATTCCTAAAAGATAAACAATAAATATAAATATAAATAATTAAATAGATAATAAAGATATTTGGAAGCTGCATCAGGTCTCGCCGGCCAAGAAAAGATTCGTCCTCGAATCTTGTATCTGCGCTGCATCAGCTCCCGCCGGCCAAGAAAGATTCACCCACGAATCTTCAACCGGTTCTTCCACATTGGTTTTGATGGTTTTACCCAAACTGGATTTTGCACGAAATTTGCACAAACCGATTTTTGCACGAACCAAATCTGCACAGAGCTGTAACTTTCTGAAATCTTTGCAGATCTGCAACCGCTCGAATTTTTTGCAATCTGATTTTCGTACGAAATCTGCACAAATGGATTTTCGCACGAACTCTGCACAAACGGATTTTGCACGTGACAGATTGTCAGAATTATCTTCTCGAAAAACGAAATCGATAATCATGACGTCTTCTTCATATGTGTCAAAGATTGGATCACCATGGATCTCTATGTAGATCTCGTGGTTTTCTTCTCTTTCAACGAATGGACTTTCGTCCTGGATAGGGTAGATGCTTTGACTCACCATAATCACCAGAATCGTGTTTGATTGAGAAACCAAAGAGACACGTCTCTGATACCAAATGATGCAGGCGAAAGCTTCTAGGGATAGAACTAGATCTGTTGATTCTAAGAATATCCGGAAACTAGGGTTTGTGAATACTCTTCACAGTGGTTTCGCAAAACCTCTTTAAAATCTTTCGATTAATCAATATCAATAAAACTAAATACAAAAGGAGACCATAATTGGCTATTTATAAGAAAGCTTAAAACTCTAATATTCCTAAAAATATTCTAGATTATTCCTAAAAGATAAACAATAAATATAAATATAAATAATTAAATAGATAATAAAGATATTTGGAAATACTCGCTCTATCAGAACCCTAGTTTAGTTTAGTTTAAAAGTGAAGATTATAAACTTCAAAAAGCTAAAATTAACATTTAGAAAATTAACATTTAGAAATGTAATTGAATTTTCATTGTTTAGCTTGATATGTTTCATTGAGGTTTGCTTGTAATCTCAAACTCTTGCTCTTATTATAATTATTTAGATGACCAAAAAAATGTAGTTTTTGGTATTAACTCTTAAATTAGTTATTTAATATTACCTAATGGTGGCTTGTATTTTTTTGTGCGAAAAAGGCATTAATGGAATTAATTGAAGTAAACAAGTAATTGAAGGACAGCTACACCAATGGTGACTACAAAAAGGTTAGAATAAAACAGTGTTAAGAACTGGGATACTCTTATCATGGTGATTATACTTTAAAGAGAAGATAAACGGTTTGGACCGTGTATAAATGGAATAGGCGGTTTCAAGCTGCGGGTAAAATGTGTAGACGATTAAGACGTTTTGTCCACCCAAATAATACCTGTCTAATTCGAATTCAATTTCGCATTATATATGTTTACGTATATTAATTTATTTTACAAACATTTACATTGCCTGAATTATCTCTTGGTTATTAGTATAAGTTTTATGAGATGGATCGCTGTCTAACACTTTAATAAAACTTGTAAATAAATGGAAATTAAGTTCAATTGGCTTCACGTAAAGATAACATTTTTGTTAGAATCACCTAGCAGTAACTTTATAAAAATATCAAAAGTTAGAAGAAACATGGCGACGGAGGAGATACTTATTTGGTGTGAGTCATAATTACGAATTAAACACTTGCATGGTTGCCATGTGGGTTTCTTAAATACTGATAAATAGTTTCCTCTTAGGTTATAATTTTGCCTCACTCTTTATGGTATCTAAATAATGTACTATATGATAATCATTGTCAATGTCATTTTCTCACAAAGACTTATAGTCAGTCATTGTTGCGCACTAATCATCGTTCTTCCTCTCACTGACCACTGGATTATATAGCAACCATCGGTTCGTTAATAATGGATTCTATAATCTCTTCCGTTTCGTTAAAAATTGTTGTTTTGACATATTTCACAAAAATTAAAGAACTTTTGAAAGATACGAACACATCCCTACTTACTATACAACTACATTATTTTTATTTAATTTTATAATTCATAAATGTGTATGCAAATTAATCGAATAACTATTATTTTTTTTCATTTAACAAACGTGTACTCGTATTAAGTTAAATTAAATTATTTTAAACTTTAAGAAGAAAACTAGTGAGAAGCTTTGTTTTATTATTAAGGGAGTGCTTTTGCACTATGAAAGAGGCTTCGCTATTTGTGAATGTTGTAATGACTTGTGAAAAAGCAGCAAACCTAGTTGGTGAAAGAATATTCAGAGTCCATTGTTCATAATAATAATGCTAGTATTTTTTTCTCTGTCAACCAAAAAAGGAAGTTGATTATTTAAATAGAAAATGAAATGGACCGCTTCTGATTGAAGCATTACTGCTTGACACATGTACTAGTTAGTTCAGATTCAACTAAAGCTAGGCTTTTCTTTCTATAGTATTGTAATTACTTATTACCGTTTTACATCTTTATTGCTATCCACGGTCAGGGCCGTCTTTGTATGGCCGACGCCAACTAGTTTACGAAAGATCATGTTTTGATGAACCACAGTTTCAGTAACTAAATTATTTAATATTTTTATTAAAACATTTTATTTTAAAAGTATAATTAGAAAATAGAGAATATCGTAAAACACTGTTCAAATGAGCTCATCAAACTCTAAATCGTATTAAAGGAAATATGCTTTTAGATTGACTATATAACTTGAATTATCCAAAAAATTGGATTAACATTGTAATTAAAAAAACATGATATATTTTAGTGGTAAAAAGTGTGTATCAAGAATGACCCGGATATCCAAATACTCAGTATGGAAAAAAAGAAATGAAAGCTTACATAAATTACTTCGAATTATTATAAATTAGTTGAAACTGATAAACTTACTAAATATCCAAACCTCAATTTGACTTTCACATTCATTGGTGAAGAGCTCGAATAATGAATGTTTTTTTTTCTTTGATAAACCGTGGAAGTTATAAATCTTTGATTCATTATTTTTCTTGTATTCGAAATAAAGTTTTTAAATATTTCAATTTTAATAACAACTTTCCATTATAAAGATTGATTTGAATCCGGGACACAACTAATTTTTTATATTATCACTACACCAACACCCTGGTGATTATTATTTTAAGTAGAATAAACCCGTGTGTAGAATTATTATTTAGGGTGTATATTCACTAAAAAATGATATGATATCGGTTTGATCAGTGTCGGCTCAATGAGAAGGACATGCTGTGGGATGTCACGGGAGCCCATCTCTTGTTCTAATAATTAAATGGTCCATTTTTTTATACATAAAATAACAAAAATATTTAAAATTAAAACTAAAAAAGGCCCATAATTTTATTTATAATGTATATATTTTTTTCATAACACAATTTTAGAAAATAAACTAGGAAAAACAATTTCTTAAATAAAAAAATCATTACAAATATATTTTAGACTTTAATTTTTTCTTTTTGCCCTATGGTCCATAATCATTTTGAACCGGTTTTGGGTTTGATCGGTGCATGCTATAACCGACCATAAACCAAAAATGAACAGAGATATAAACGATGGAGCTAGTGGAATTGTAGAAATAAGATCTCGGGACCATATGCTATATAAAATGGGAGGAACAAACTAAAGAAAAGATGCTCAGCCATTCAAGTATATAAAAGCGAAATGAATGTGAGAAATATATGTAAATGAATAGAGAAGAAAAGTCGTTTTCAGAGCAGAAGAAGTGGGTGTCGTTTCCTTTACACGAAAAAACAAAAAAGATATGATGATGAGTAAGAAAAAAAAACGCCATGATTTTCAGTGCCAAAGTTTGAAATGGTTAGGAGTCAGGCATCAGTCTCTCTCACCAGACCATCTTCACTCACTTCCATGATTTCCTTCTTCTCCTTCTTTAAAATCATCTTTTTAGGTCATGTCACATCGTGAAGATAGAAGCTTATATTACTATTACTATATCATTTCATTTTCTGTTACCTCAAAATATGTAGGGAGGATTGGTTTAATATTTCAAAAATTTTGTAAAATTTGAAAACTAACCCTTGTTGTAAAAGATTTGGAAACTAACTTTTTTTGACTAAAAGAAAAAAATATTCTGATAATTTAAAGATTTTTTTTTAAGTATTTTTGAAATTAATTTAATTTAGGATAAATATGAATGAAATTTAAACATTTAAAAATAAACCCTAAACCCCAAATCCAAACCCTAACCCCTAAAAAACTATACCCTAATTTGGGAATAGTTAACCCAAACCTACAAATTTAAACTACAAATTCATTAAAAAATATTTTTTGTATTTGTAGTATTTTTATAACTATTTGAAAAATACATATCTTTGAGATTTTTATCATCAAAACTTTGATTTTGATTAAGGCATTTTTGTTTTAAAATATTATTTTAATATAAAAAATGTTATTATTCAAAGCTTTTAAAAGAGGGGTTAGTTTTCAAATCAAAAAAGATTTTGAGAATATTTTTACAAATTTCCTCAAATGGGTATACCATTGACATCATTTTAATTCAATTATACTTTTGATCGGTAAGAGATAAGAGAATTTTTATGATATGATACTTTTGACATGTCACTTTACACGTATGTCATTGTTTAGAAATCTTTGTAGAATGCCACATTTAAATTTTTTTGGGTTTATGTTAACTATTTTATATTTAGGGTATAATTTTTAGGGGTAGGATTTAGGGTTTGGGTTTGATTGTTTTGTGGAAGAGAGAAAGAAAAAAAAAATTAATGATTTTTTTAGATATGTAAAATGTGTGCAATAAATTTTCAAAAGTGACATTTTTGAAAAAATATTTTCAAATGTGGCATATTTGTAATTCTCCCATAAGATAAAAGATAAAATATATACATCATTTTTTATCTTTATCTCTGTTGTCTTTCATATGAACACATAATACAATAAGACAATTATAGTATCACCAATTAAAATCGTGGAAATTACAGTGAAATTTACCACATCAATATAATGTCACCAGGCAAACTCATTACATTTAAGAAAACATGATATCTTCATATAGAAAAACACAGCATTTTAATCTGTTATTCGATTCTTTCTCAGTCTCCTCCAACTGTTGACAAAATGGTCCAGTGAACTCCGTTCACAAACTTTTTTGGATAAAGTTGTGTTTGTATTAATGTAAATTCATTTATATAAAACACTTGAAGAAATGTTTTCGAAAAAAAAAAACCTTAGAAGAAAGAAAACGAAATTCCAAGTTTCGTTTTAACCCACTACAAGTAAAAAAGCTTCTAAAAATCGATTTTGTTTTGCTTTTAAAAATTACCAATAAGAACCAATCAAGATGTATTTACATGTGTATATCGTCTATTATCAAACGAATAACATTCGAACTGACACACCCTTATTATATTGACTGATTAAAAAACTATTTTCCTTTACTAAAAAACCATTTATGTTATCCATTTTCAAAGTAAAGTGTGGTCTATCAACTTACTTTTTGATGTCAAAGTTGTAGTTGATTATTGTATATTTTTGGTGGTGTCAATCTCATGGATTGGTTCGTTTAGGTCTTTATGTCACATGATGCGACATAATAAAAGTACAGAAAACAGTTATCATCATTTTCTCATGCATATCTGCATTGCAAATAATCCTATATAGTATTATATGTTTACCAAAAAGAATGCGACATAATAAAAGTACAGAAAACAGTTATCATCATTTTCTCATGCATATCTGCATTGCAAATAATCCTATATAGTATTATATGTTTACCAAAAAGAACGTACCTACGTGAGAAAAAAAAAATCAAACTTCCATTACGATTTATCAAACGATAATGCTAAATTATGCAACAACAAAAAAGACAATAATGCTAAATTTTCTCAAAGATACCAACGTCTATAAAAGTAGAACTTTATTCTAGTTTATAAAGCCAAAATGTTTTTCCTCCTTTTTCTGGTAATAATAATGAATTAAATGGCTTTTTTGTCTCTCTCTTCTCGATTACGCTTCCGGCTTGAGATCTTTAGATTCGAAGTGTATAATGAATTTTGATTGTTAAAAGAAATTTAAATTGAAATTTTGTTTCAACACTCATCAAAATATCAATGGATATTTAAAGAACATGAAGAGAAGCTTTATATATAGCTCCAAATGGGAACTGAGACTCGTTGCTTAGTTTATTTAAAGCGTTCAAAATGTTTTTTTTTTTCAAAATACAATGTTTTTCGTAAATGATAAAACTAGTTCATAACACATGACAGTCATCCACCAACTACCATTTTCTTCTTTCTCATTTTCACAATTTCTTTTTTTTTTTTTTTGTGGATGCCAATTTTTCTCTAATCCAAAAACCCAAATCTCTTAAAAAAATTTTTTTTGTCAATTTGTTCACATTTATAGTCACCCTCCTCCATTTATTGATTCTGTAATTTGCTTAAAAAATGGGGACAAGACAAAACTCGATAGGGGCGAGTTAAAAAGAGAGAAAGTATAGCAAGAGTGAGCCCCCCACCATTTTGTTTATCAACATTTCATATCCAAATATAAATAAACGAGACACTAACACAAAGATAATATTATGTTATTCAAAAATCCGACAATAATGTAACTAACGATGGTCAGAATGATAATTTTTGTGGATACTCAAAACCAATCAACAACAACAGCAAAGAGTTTTCTTTCAATTAAGGTGACATGGAATTTTTATAAACCATAGTAACTATTAACTAAGGTGAAATAAAAGTTACACCGTTCATGATTCGTGAAGAGACTTCATAGTACATCTCTCACCATGCTTATTCACAAGGATTTTTATGTAAATTTTACCCAGAAAAGTTACATCAGAAATACAATGAAAACACGAAGCCAACTCAAACCTGCTTTGCTTGTCTTACCATCAAGAGCACATGAAAACAAATTTGAGTCAAATTCCCAAATTTCTCTAATGGTGAAAGCAGAAAAGAGTTTCAAAGGTTACAAGGAACCTTGCGGAAACTGGAAACTACATTTGTACCTAACGATAACATGAGACTTACCTGAAACCCCCGAATCAGACAAAGGGTTTTTGTTTTCGAGCTTGCGTTGTCTCCTCTCTCATCTAGGAGGAGGACCTGTGTTCTGGTTAGCTTCTCTATTTCTACGTCTCCTACCTGAGCGTCCCAGCAGAACCCGTCCTTGTCGCCTCATTCGACTTACCAAAGAGTTACTATGCCTCTCCTCCTCCTCCTCCTCTTCCTCTCCCGAGGAAATTACCTCACTTGCTGCACGGTTTGTTGCCAAGTCATTGAATTCTAAAACGCGTCTTGTCTGATCCCCTGATGCCTCAAAAGCATGCAACAGAAGGAAAGCATTTACTAGATCTCTACCAAGTGCAGCATTGAACCCGCCAAAACGATCATCACCCTCGTCTGCATCTGAACCGTGTGTCTCTATAACATAGTCCCCAAACACAATTGAACCACTCATTGTCGACCTAATCGTGCTGAACACATCATCCTGGGCATGCTCAATCTCGAGCCTTCTCCAATTCTGCTCCACCTCAGGATCCACTTCACGCGGCTTCGCACTAGGATGATCCGTTTTCATGTGTTTCCTCAGCTCTTTGAAAGTTCCAGCAAAAACACAATTCTCCTGCATACAGATCCTCTGCTTAAGATTCAAATAGTCCCGAGCAGGCTTTACGATTGTCCAACCTTTCACTTGGCCTCTACAAAGCGGGCACGTGAGATTCCCAAGCTCAGACTTATTGATCGGTTGATGATGACTCGATGACTTTAGTTTAGCTGACGCTTTCTTGAACTGATCTAAGCAATTTGAATATCGGAAACTGGTTCCACACATGTAAGGACGACATCCCTTGTCGTGAGACGAACAGAGGAGAAGAACAGCGTTGTGCGGACACTCCATGCAAACCGAACAAATAACATTCTCCCAGTCCCTCTTCTCTAGAAACTTTGGACAATCTTTGGTAAACATGTTCCTTGCTGCCACGCGTCGATTAGAAGATGGGAGTTTGTACGGTCTTGCTCTGATCCGACGCGAAGGAATCCTACGTCTTCTACTTGTAGCTTTTGCCATATTCTCAAAATCAAACCTGTACAATCACTCATACAATTAGCAAAAAAAAAACAATCATATAAAATGTTTGTAACATTACAAGTTTGTAAATCAATCCAAGAATCTAATACACATGAAGCAAATTCCTTTCACACATCTCAGATCCAGAGAAATTCATATAAAACTCGAAAAATCTGATCCTTGCTTACCCAGAAACCAAAAATTAAAAATGCCCAGATGGATTCTGACAAGTTCGATTATCAAGATATTAAACAATTCAACAAAGTTTCAACGACTCGTGAAATCAAAATCCAGACCTAACTTGAAGCTAGAAAGTCATATTACGAAATTACAACTACACAAAATTCAAAATTCTCAGTGACTCACCAAATTCGAACTCAAATTCACCAACATCTCGATAATCTAACAGAAGAAATGCAAAAATCCGTCGAAAAAACGCAAAAATCCGTCGAAAAAAACACAAAAATCGCTGATTACACGAAGAGAGTAGAAACGAACACGTAAAAGAGAGAGAGACTTCACCTCTAGGGTTTCGAAAACTGCTTGAGGATTGATCGATCGATCGATCGAGCGAGTGGAGTTGCGAGAATCGTGTGGAAGCACCACCACGGCTCCACCAAGGTCTCTCTGGATTCCGAGTTTTTTTCTCTTCCCTTCCCTTCACGTCTCGACGTGTGATGAACCTAATATCTCCACGCGTCACTTTGAGTGCGTGTCACTAACGCGCTTGTTGATTTTTAAAAAAGGCTTTTTAAGAGGCCTATCATGGGCCTATTATATCGAACTGTCTCGAGATTGGAAATACATTTTTTTTTTTTGTAATTTCATGACCATTGGAATTTTTTTTTCCTTTTTTTTTGGTGATGAAATGTTATATTGCATTGGAATTTTTTTCTCACTAGTTATTAGCATTTTCTACCCCATTTTCCCATTAATTTGTTAAAATAAGCTTCAAGTGTAGTAGAACGATCGAATTTGTGTGTTTTGCTTCGAAATATGATGTGTAATACTTGATATCTCTCGTCTACAATGATCGATGTTTCTAATCTTTGGATGGTAATAATAAATTGGATTTGAAGAACCATTACTTATATATAGAATGAAAATCGAACTATCAAACTAATATAATCACGTTAGATGTACAGAAATGTTTAAAACGTTTTCACTGATTTTAGTTATGGAATTTTAAAAATTATTCTACATGCCATTTGAAGCGAAGACGAAAACAACTTTGATAAGAGTGAGGAAGTGTTACGTTTGAGCTATGTAGTTAGACATAATTACCGCTAACCAATGATATCACAAGGCCGAAGCAAGTTAACTAGTATATGGAGACTCAAACGACCGTTTTATCGTGTAAAAAACATATATTGCTTAACCGCGGATCAAATTCGTATGGGCGGTAGGAAGCAGAAAATTTTAAAAAGCTATAATGGTGCTGGTAGGTTTGGTTGCCTTGATAAACAAGGATGTTTTGATCTATACAACAATTGAAAAGGAACTGGAACTACTATGAATACTAGGCCTATAGGGATTCTTGGGAAAATTGAAGCTGGTTTGGCAGAATCATACATAGGTTGAGTCGTTGACCTAGTCACCTATAGTTGCCTACATTCCTAACTAACTTTCTTTCTTCCTTTCTTTTTGATAAAAAAATCCTAACTAACTTTCAATAAATATAAACTACAAATTCTTTCCTTATTAGAATTGAGCAAGAAGAAAGGTGGAAAATAGCATAATGTAAAAACTAAAAACCAAGATGTGGTTTCAGTTTAATGGTTGACTTGTGGACACAAAGATAGATGTAAAATGAGAGAAGAAATCAGAACATCCATACAAAGAGTGACGAAGGAAATGCATTTGACCTTTTTTCTTTGTTTTTGTAATCGTAAAATTAAAATTTACAACGGACGATATGGCTGCGGCGCCGCTTGCTCTCTTGTCCCACGCTTTCTCTATCATCATTTCAATTTCTTTACTATATAAGAAATGATTTTTGTGGGAGAATTTTCATGATATGTCACTTTTAGTATGTCGTTTTACAGTTATACCTTCGTATAAAAATCTTTGCAAAAATGCCATCTTTTTAATTTTTTTGAATTTATGTTATTTCATATTTAAGGTATAGTTTTTGGAGATAAGGTTTAGAGTTTGGGTTTTGATTCTTTTCTGGAAGAGAGAAAGAAATTTTTTTAAAATGATTTTATCTTTTTCTATAAAAGGTGACATGTTTGCAATAAATTTTCAATGGTGGCATATTTAAAAAAAATATTTTTAAAGATGGCATGTTTGTAGTTCCCTCGTTGTGTTATGTATCTTATTATTGTGTTATGTATTTTATTTGTTAATAACATTTTTGGTTAGCTAAATGTAACACATGCATATTTTTTTCTTTTTATCAGGAAATAATTTTGCTTTCTTTTCTTTTCATTTATGATCGTTCTAAAAGGTTATGAAATGAATGTGAGACTATGGGTATGTATGGTAACTCTAAAGAGTAAAAAGCAGAAAAGATACTTAAAATTTATCTAAAATTGTAACATAAATCGATGATTAGTCAAACACACAGATATTTTTTCTTAAGACTCTTTTCAAATCTACACATTATATTTTAAAAAAGGATTTGTTTGATATTCTAAAATTTTTGTAAAATTTGAAAACTAACCCTTGTTTTAAAAAGTATGAAAACTAACCTTTTTGTTAACAAATAAAGTATATATTCTGATAATTTGAATTTTTTTAAAGCATTTTCGAAATTAATTTAATTTAGGTATTTAGGATATATTATGAAAACAATAAAAAAAAATATTTTGATATTAATTGATATTTAGATATATATAGATATGAATCAGATTTACTTTGACATTATTATTTTTTTTTAAAAAGAAGAAGATATACACAAATCTTCCTAGCTCTATCATCATTAAAGTCAAAACTCTATATATAACATCACCCATATGCAATCAATTTTTTTTTGGTCAATATTGAGCCACAATTGACCGGCCCATCAGCTTAATTCCTACATAAATATGCAATCAATTTATGTTAGGAAAAATATACACTTTATATTAAACTTAGCTTCGATTCATATTCAATCCTAGCTCATGAAAAGTAAGTTGCATGTATTTTTTTCTATCTGACATGCATATTCTAAGTTGCATGTATTTTTTTGAGAACTTTCGTATTCTGCATTGTATACATGCAAAACACAATAAAGTTGAGAACTTTCAAATACACAACAAAGGTGCATGTATTTTTGTGTGTGTGTGTGTTGATCACATGTTGGATATAATGTTAACAAATTTATAATACTATTGCAAGGTGTTATTAACATGATGACGAATGAATACTTTGATATATACATTATGGAGCTGAACAACATAATTACTACATCTTTTAAGAGGCTTAATTATGATATCACTGATATCCAATCAAAGTTGGAATGTCAAGCGAAATAAGTCAAAGACTTGCAAAAGAGTATCAAAATTCATGGCAGAATATGTCTTTCCATGGTATATATTCGATTTTGTTTATTTACTAGTATGCTATTTTATGAATAAGATCTTGTTTTGGAGAACAAACGTGATTTGGGAGATACTGATCAACTTACTCTACTGAGATCAACTGAAGAAAGTTCAGTGAACAAAAAACTCAAGGACAAAGGTGCAAACAAAATTGCGTCGAAAGAGGTATCGATCGATATTGTAGCCAAGTAACCATCGAAAGAATAAATTAAAAAATAAATAAAAAGATGGACAAGATAGAAGGATCTCTAAAACAATTTGGTATTGTTCAACAATCTCTGAAAAGAATGACGGGACATGTACCGCATACGACCCTTTTGCTAAAGTTGATCAGATAAAAGCCGATTGGTTGGATTCATGGATGAAAATCAACATGTTACTATTACTTAGCTACTTATATTTTAATCTTTTTTTTTTATTTTTCAAATCATTAATTTTGACGTTTAACTTTTGTTTGTAGAGATATGTTTGTTGATTAAGGGACATATGATGGTGATGTGGATAAAAGCTTTTTTGTTGACCTTATGACACCAAAAAGTGGTTAGACGATCGAGTAAGTATTAAATTAATAGTTAGACACTCTTAAGTATTTTATGTGATTAACTTTTTTTTTTTTTGTTACAGCACATCAATGCTGGTATGTCTTTGCTAAGAAGGAGATTATCAAAAGTCTCATGCCCATTCCGAAGTGAAAGATTGGCATTCATGGATATACCTTTCACAGTCTTAATACATAGCATCTACAAGGAATTCTCTAAAAATTCAGAAGAATTTGTTTGGGTTGGTATGTTGATCGATTATTTCAATCGTATCGTACCACGATACGGAAAAATAGAGAAGAAACTTGGAGTGGATGTCGATGATGTTTATGTCGTATTAAACATAAAGAACAATCATTGGATTGCTCTGGATATCTCTATTCTTCATAAGGAGATTTATGTGTCTGATAGCATCATATCACCTATTGATGACAGGGACATGTTTGAGTCTGTCAAACCGTATGCCAAGGTGTTTCCATAATTTATCAAGACATTAACTTTCCCAGTTCATCAAGGCGCAACCGTCACCCAATACACAATCAAAAAGTGTAACAAAATTCCACAAAATTTACAATCAGGGGATTGTGAAATATATGCACTGAAGTATATTGAATTTCTTGCACAAGATTTTGATATGCATGTGGGTCTCTCTGACTTTAATATAGAGAGCATACGGAAGAAACTGGCATCAGAAGTATTCGCCGGAGCAGATCATGCTAGAGAGTTTTGAATTGTCTTTGTTAGTTTTTTTTTTTTTTTGTCGTTGTCTTTTTAAGTTTTTTTTTTCTTTTGTCGTTGTCTTTTAAGTTTTTTTATTTTCTTTTGTCATTGTCTTTTTTGGTTTTAGTGATTTATTTTGACTTTCGGTTGAATAATTTGGTTCACTAGTATTTCGTTAATTATGGGCTTAACTTAATGGCCCAATGTCTCCCATAAGCATATTTCGTTTCATTATCGTTTCTTCAATCCCTCGGTATCTCCTCTTTTTTTGGTCTTCCAGGACTCCTACGGACATCAGGAGGTAAACAACGACCAATGATATCGGTCCTCAAATCAAGAAGCTTCTCTCCAAGTCTTATACACTCTGAGTATGTGTAGTAACGATCTACTACCAATTGTGGATCAATTCTCCGACTCATTGTAGCATTAATGACATGTTCACATGGTATCTTGTCAACATCAAACACTCGACAAGTACATGTCATCTCCTGAAAATCAACAACAAATTTGTTTGATTGTTCAGTTACTTCAAACTCATGAAGGTTTACCTCTTGCACATTAAACCTATGTGACAAAGCCAAACGTTTCTTGAGTTTCTTATCCACCATTGGCGTGACCAAAGTAGAATGTTTCGCTGCGTTTTATCGTCGCTCGGAAAACCACTGTGTATAAGTCTCTCTCTTATCACCTCAAGCATTGGCATAATGGGATACTTTCGAGCTTTTTTAAACACGGTGTTGATCGACTCGGCTATGTTACTTGTAATTATTATAACGATCTCCATGGAAGTAAGTTCGCGACCACATGTGTAAACCATGTGCTCAAATTTGGATTTTGAGCATCAATCTCATGAAACAGCTCGTTGAATTATGTGTCCTTGTAAGCTTTTGCTGCTTTCTTAACAAGTCGAACCATATACTTCCTGTGAACTTTGTGATGATGTTCTTTTGCAAGTGATAAATGCATATTCCATGTTGCGCAAGTGGATAAATTTTTTCAACAGCCTTAGCAATAGATGCGTGTCTGACAGATATAATTACCAATCTAGGATCATATGGTATTACTTATTTCAAGTTTGTGAAAAACCAGTTCCACGACGCGTGGTTTTTTTTTTTCTAAGAATGTTAATATTCATATAAATGA
This sequence comes from Draba incana, assembly GCA_963576765.1. Taxonomy (NCBI): domain Eukaryota; kingdom Viridiplantae; phylum Streptophyta; class Magnoliopsida; order Brassicales; family Brassicaceae; genus Draba; species Draba incana. Next base: position 8,329,385 of record OY755215.1, on the reverse strand, counting down.
AATGTTAGGGATTTACAAAAACATAAGACAATGCTTCCTTGGCAAAAAAGAATAAAAAACAAGGAAAGCATAAACAAGCAATCAATAACTCAGAGAGTTCTTATTGTAACCAAAATGACATAAAGTTGCAAAATTTTCTCCTAGATCTTCTTGAAGTGATGATAGTGCGGATGTCACGAGGCGTCGTTTTCAAAATCCACAATACCAAAGGCCAAAAGAAAAATATTAGAATTACCATCTTGAGATGTTGCAACTAACAAAGTTTCCCGATACTTTTCTTTTAAAAAGGTACCGTCCACTACAATAACTTTCCTCAAGAAATGAAAGCCTTTGATAGATGCACCAAACGAAAAGAATACGAATTTAAACCTATTGTAAGCATCAACCTCAAGACATGCTAATGTGCCAGGATTAACCTTCTTGATCTTCTGGATATACTGTGGGAGTTGCGCATAACTTTTCTCCGGAGAACCTCGAACCACTTCACGTGCAACCTCTCTAGCTTTCCACATATTCCAATAGCTGATGTCAAGACCAAAATCTTTTTCATTGCCATTGGGATCACCTTTGGCTTCATACTCAAACTGAGATCACCAAACTTTTCTATCATAAGCTTGCTCAAATCTTTAGCTGAAGCTCGTGGCGATGTCATGAATCTTGCGGTGGTAGAACATGTATGTTTGGGAATATATTTCCTGACCCAGAAGTTCTCAGACAACGGATTCATTGCTGCTGCTCGGACTCACCATTTGCAGTTACTATCCACACATTTTACAACTACCAATGTTGGAGTTGATTTGTAGACAGTATACCGAAACTTTTGTTGAATCGAAAGCATTCGTATCTTCCAAGCGAAATCTGCCTTGTTCTTGAAATAATCACTGGCGTGAATAACAAAATCATCAACACTCCCATCTCCAACTCTCTCAACTGATTTTTTCTTTCGTTGAGCTCGGCCACCATCATTTTCAACAACCAGTGGAGTACTAAGAATAACACCTTGAGATTCTTGATATTTCTTCTTCATTAAAACACAAAGACGAAGAAAAGTTGATCGACATATTTCGAGAAAACTCTCTAATTGTCGATCATTATTAATGGACGCAGGAGGAAAATCTTTTGGCATATTCACCAACATCGCGTTAGGCAGCATGTAACTAAGCTCTATGTCATCAACCAATGCATCTGTGTCGTAATCTTCTGCAACCATATGAACTAATTCAACAAATTTCATACCATCCGTGATTTGAAACAACTTACCTCATTTGTTCTGCTTAATCACAAAATTCCATTATTTTTTATCCATCACCCAATCTCCATATACCCCAAACATTTGTACATTTTAAAGAAAAGAAAGAAACTCACTTTTCTCTCAACGTTGAAAGAAATGAAAGAAAAGAAGCTGACGACTCTTCTCTCTATGGAAGTTTAAAATTTCAAATCTATAATTTTATCAAATCTTTCAGTTTTATAGTTATAGATTTTGTTTTTTTAAAGATAAATAAATGCATAACAAATCTTCGTTATTAAAGATTTTTTTATTTATATTTGATATATTGCAATAAAATCTTACTTAATCATAGGAATAGTCAAATCTTAGATTCCCTTTTTAACGCAAAATAAGATGGTTTTTTACTTTTATTTTTAATTTTAAAAAATAATTTAAAAAGAATAGTCACTAAAAATCTGATTTTGATTAAGCATTTTCGTTTAATAGTTTTCAAAACAAAAAAATTTTGAGAATATTTTTACAAATTTCCTCATATTTTAATGGCTCTTACAAAAAAAAATAATATCTTTAGATCCTTTTTTTTTTCTTTTACAAATATAGACAGTTATTTTCATTTTGATATCTTTTACATTAGCTTGTTTTGTTTTCTAATAACACGTTCATTTGCACACCACATCAGTCACACCGGAGGCGAATAAATAAATCGAAAGTCTTCTAGTTGACTATTTTAAGATCCGATCCCTACGCAACAACTAGCTTGTTCTGCGTTTTTGTAGTTAAAATTTTTTTTTTTTGTTATTAATAGATATGTTTTAGAATATCTCATATATAAAGATGAAGCTTTCATGTCTAGCTTCATCAATCTCTCTATTTGTCTTTCTCTGGTGCCTTTACCCGAGCTTCGAACATTTGGAACTTATACTTTATGTGCTAATGTGAATATCACGTTGAAGATGATAAAACAAACTAATGATATATCATATATATATAGAGATGGGTTCTTACTAAACGCTCTAACTAAGTAAAACGGCATAGCTTTAGTTTAGCATATGGACATGATTTTATATATTGATTTCTGTATATTGATAAAAATATAACCCATAGTCCATTGATTAAATAGGTCATATAATCCGACGTTCTCGCCATAAATTATGCTCGACACGTCCAAAGCTTAAAGAATCCAACAAGCCCAACTTATCTCTAACTATATCTAAACCAAATCATCAACATCAACTGTATCGAATAACAATAGAACTAATATATGAGGTTAGCTAGTATGATAAGAAAATTAGGCATCCTCCTTATGAAAGCTTTTACTAGTTTGAGAAAGTTGGACAAAAGAAAAAAGAAAATGATAATCCAAGTGTTTGTAATTGAGTGGTTGAGTTAGAGTGGTGAAAAATTTATCCTATCCTATGGATCGAGACCAAAATTTGAATCACACAAACTACGGATCTCTATTGCTGGCTTTCCACTTGGCCATTGTAGTATGCATCGAAGATTAATATATAGTACATTTTATTATAAATCTTTATTAAATTCGATTAATATGTGAATGCATTGTTTTAAAAATTATTCCAAGAAGTTGCACATCAAAAGATCGTAATTAATATCACCTCCCTAGCGCGTATATGTAGCTTCAAGGCTGCGCTCGCATACGTAATTAAACCTTAACTATTTTTTTTATGTTTACAATTTCATAGCACCAATTTGACTTTTGAGAAGATATGTGTTGAAAAAGTTTACAATAGGAAACTTCATGATTTATAGACTGAATTATATTATAATCCAACGCGTTATATATGATCAAGACCTATGGTTTTGGCTTGTGATTTTTTTTTTTTTTTATGGTACTAATATCGTATTTCATCTTTATTATAGTACGGTTAACGAACTATGCATGCTCTTATTCGAATAAAATGAATGCATCTAGTTATAAATACATCAATGACCATGCAGTTGAAAAACAAATACACATGTGACAGGAGATTTCGCGGACTCTAATGCCCAAATATTGTTATTACAATTTTTTTAAAAACAATCAAACTATTAAAGGCATCTAATTTATCAAAGATTCCATAGTAACTCCGGTTTAATTATTTTTAAGGCCAAAATATAGGGATATAAAATAGCCTGGATTGGTTTGATCTGAAAGATATAAACTAAACTGATTATTTAAACAAAGTCAAAGCTAGCTTTAGATGCGTACTAGAGTGAATAATACAAATAGTAAACAATATTCTGATCAGAATGGGATTTGACTTTAGTTTGGCACTTGAGATTCCAAAGCTAATAACAGACAAATACAGAGGTTCGATTTGCATCTCCATTAATGGGATTCGATCTTTCTCTCAAGCTCGAGGCTGAGGAGAAAGAAAAAGTTGAACAAGGATCGAAACATGAGAAGAAAGATGAAGAAGAAGAAGGTGATGGTAGTGATCATGAAGATGCACAAATGGTAATCAAAGAAGACGAAATCCATGATTCTTGTTTAGGTTCAAGAACCCAAAAAGAAGAAAATGAACGTCAAGAGGTACCTTACGTTCGTCTATATATACATCAGAACATTTTGTCTTTTTTTTAAAAAAAAAAAAACATTTTGTGTGTGATATATATATGTTAATATCCATGGATGGAGATCAGCTCTTGCAGTTGCAGATCCAGATGGAACATGTGAAAAAAGAGAATACAAGGTTGAGGAATCTTGTAGAGCAAACTCTTCAAGATTATCGTCATCTCGAGATGAAATTTCCGGTTATCGATCAAACCATGGTGAGAGAATCTTGAATATTTAATCTTCATATACACGTTACATGGCGGTTATAATTTAACATGAAATTTGATTGATGGTTTTAATTAACCTAGGATCTTGAAACTTTTCTTGGAGAAAAAGGCAAATGGTGTGTGGATGTAACAAGTAAGGCTCTGAAAAGAGGAGCTGAGAGATCTCCATCCGAGGTAGGAGAATTAGGGCTTACGCTTTCACTACAGAAAAAGCATAAACAAGAAGAGAGCAAAGAAGCTGATCAGTCTCATCATGAGAAAAGATACAATAGTAGCACCTTAGATACGAACATGCCACGTGTGATATCGTCTTCTCCGGGTAACAGAAAGGCCAGGGTGTCTGTGAGAGCAAGATGTGAGACCGCAACGGTGAGTTTCTTTATATATCCAATCTTAGACTCAATTTGAAGATTGGAACATAATTTTTTGGGGAGATGTGTGTATATGTATATGTGTAGATGAATGATGGATGCCAATGGAGAAAATACGGTCAAAAAACCGCGAAAGGGAATCCATGTCCACGAGCTTATTACCGATGCACCGTGGCTTCAGGATGTCCGGTTAGGAAACAGGTAAGAGTGCAAGAAATGCACATATAAAATTCATAACTTTATGTTCGTGGACACTCTAGATCGAGTTACTTTATGAATTTTCAATTCAAAACTAATTGACAATAAATAGATTCTCTCATGTTTTACAAAAATATCGCTCAAGATCGCATCTTGTTTTGGGCGTGGGATTTGTCATATTTTTGGTAAAATTAAATGCAACTATGTAGTAATATATAATTTATTTATGACTTGTTGCATTTGTGAAGGTGCAAAGGTGTTTAGAAGACATGTCGATATTGATAACAACGTACGAAGGAACACATAACCATCCACTTCCGGTCGGAGCAACAGCCATGGCTTCCACTGCATCCACTTCTCCATTCTTGTTACTCGATTCGAGTGACAACATCTCTCATTCTTCCTATTTTCAACAAAATGGCATCAATAATCGAAGCATAAGAAGCTTGAACTTTGATGATCCATTATCTAGAGGAGGAGAAGATAATGTTTCATCTTCCCGAAACCGATTAAATTGGATGATGTAAAGTGTCCTAGTCTCACATCATTTTACCTTTGGTCATCATTTTTATATTTACTGAAGTCGACATGGATATTTTCTTTTGTTTCTAAACATTTATGTTTCGTATATACAAAAAGTGAAGGTTCCTGATTGTTTAATCCAATGTTCACATATTTTATATTTATAAATGTAAGGGGTGGATATCACTAAAGCGTACGTGTCCATGAACATTTTATACATTTAATAAGTGACTAGGCTTATAAGTGACCATGAACATTTTATACATTTGACCAAGTGAAAAAAATCACTAAAGAGTATTAAGAATTTAAGACTTTCAACATTTTTATTAACTTAAACACTTCTCGCATTTCGAATAATCATGTTTTTATTTATTTATAATTGCGTGTTATTTTCTTCCATTATACATTGGATAAAGTAACATAATGTTTTAAGCTAATAACATGTTATTTTCTCATGATTGGTGTGTCTCATTCAACCTATGTTACAACGAAATGGGAACCAAAAGATCAAAAGATTACAGGTAAAAATCTCAACAAGCACTTTTATCTAATTTAGAAATCCTTTTATACACATTCCTTAGATTTCTCCAAGACATTGAACTAATTTGATCAAAGACCTCGTCAAGAGGGTTTTTTGAGTTTCCTGTTCGAACATCCGTCATGGAGTAAAAGATCTTTGTTGTTACGAAAGAATCACATTTCTACAAACTTGGTAATGCAATGTGGTGGATAAAAATAAGATCTTTTTGTTCCAAAGTCACCCAAGAGGCTCTTGCTTCATATGGAATCCGCCACTTTGCGTTGTGTTGAATCGCATCGCCTAGTACAAATTAAGGAATACAAAGTCACTGCTACTGCCAAAAGTGACTTTTAACACAAAAGTGAGCCTATTAACTTACCGAACTTGAATTAGTCAATATGGTAGCCGAGAGATCGTCATTGATTGAAACAGGCAATGGTGGCATCTGGCTCATCAAGCCAGGCATATTATTCATGCTGCCAAACGAAGACATCAGTTGACCGAGCTCCACCCAATTTATATGAAATGTTATAAAAGTAAATCAACTTACTCATTTTGGATGGTTATAAGGTTGTTCCGTGTCTGACGATAGAGATCTAGGTTATCCTCAACCTGTACGTAATTACCACGACGCAACAATTTTAGCAAGAACGCATTTGCCTTCTCTTAAACAAAATAATCTAATCACTTACCTTATATGAGGAGAGATTAGCTCTAATTTGAGTAAAAGCTATTACATTCTGGTCTAAGAGATTTATTGCATGACCACTTAAATCTGAGACAGAGAAATGAAAGAAATCAGTAAAAAAAGAGAGGCAAGACTAAAGATTACTACTACTTCAACTAAAGATGTTAACCTTCACATGTAATATGTTCACTGGAGTTTGTGAAGGGCATTAAGAAAGGGTATGGAGCCAAAACAAAAGGTATGCTTGATTTAGAAGACAATTTAGCGTGCTTGTCCTGAAGAAATATAAACTGTTTTAGAACCGTGCTTTCTAAAGAGGGCATAAGATATTCCATCTCAATCCTAGCAGCATCTTTCAATCTAACTTGATCTCAAATAGCAAAACAGACAAAGACGCCGCTTTTAATTGTGTTAATCAAGAGTGTTACTCATCAAAATTGAGAAAACTGCAAGAAATCGCCAACATACCTTGCTCAAACCTATTCTTTTTCCACCGTTTAATTCTTCTGCTTTTCTTCTCTTTCTCTGTGCAAAACATAGTCAGTATCTTAATGGACAAAGACTAAAGGTCAAAGTAAGAAAATCATTCTACAGATAAGAGAAATCCCAAAGGACTCAAGTGTGTTAGGCCATCTATGCTCTATCATACGTATGAAATCGGAACACTCTGCATCCTATGTGTCGCTTTCCTAAGATTTTCCACTAAAGTCTCGCACAAGCGGAGACTATACTGTAGATTTCACACTCAAGTGTCATTTTCCTAAGATTTTACACTAAAGTAGGTATTGTTTCTTCAATTTAGCAAGTCATAAGCAATGAGTTAACTCTGTAAACCGCTACAAAGCTACAAAAACCGACGAACAAAAGCTTTAAAAATGGCGGAATAGGCGAATAGAGCTTACCGTCATCCATCTACACCGCAAAGCAACATCTCGAACGGTTTTATCAGGTAAAGTAGCTGCAATTTTGATATACTTCATAATACTTGGCTTATCCCTAAATCTGCAACAACACAATCAGTCATATCAAATTCAAACAAAAACCATCACAACACAGAAAACAAAACAAAACAACTCACTTCTCCAAGCCATCTTCCAATTTGTATTGTTCTTCGTTTGACCATTCACTAGCTAAACAAGTATCAAGCTTGAGCCCAGAAACCGAATCAAGAGAAATCGAATTCGAATTCGAAGAATTCCCAGTTTCAATAGCAACATTATTGATCAGCCCAGAGAAAGAATCACTTCGTCCTAAGTAAGAACTCATCGGAATCGTGTTGGGTTGGAAATTTATGGCGTGACGACTCATCATAGAACTCAAAGACTCTTCGTGACGGAACCCAGAATTAGATCGAGTAGCCATCATCCACATAATCGAACAAACCCTAAACCTCTAAACCCTAACAATCATCCCCAAAATTATCAAAGAATCGAAATCGAAATGATCCCAGAAATCAAAACCCTTTAACTAATTTGAAAAACCCATCTTAAATCCGAGCTCTTTTGAATTTCCGGTGATCAAAATCAAAAACCCAAACCCTTTGATCAGATTTAAAAAGACAAACTTTGAGAAGGTGAAATTATTTTAGAGTAAAAAGAACTTCACTTTTTTTCTTTTTTTTTTTGTTGGTGTGAAATTTCTTAGGAAACCAAAATTGTGTTTGTTTACCAATCACACAACTTTTGTTCACTCTGTTTTTAGTTTGTGGAATTGCTTTTTTTATTTATTTGATTATTCTCTCATCTTATTATATAAAGGAGAGTGAGCATAATTCTAACTCACGAGATCGTGACACATGTTAAGTAGTCGATTAGATTATAACACATGTCAATTATTTAAATATGTAAAATTTTCAATATCAAAATTGTTAATTACCCAAAAAAGAAGAAGTCAAAATGGAAAAAAACATAAAATAATTTTACAAATTACAGAAAACCTCTATAAGAATAGTTATATAAGATATTTAGTTGAAAATAATTAATAAAGAGAAATTTAACATAAAAAAAAATTAGAAAAAGAAAGATAACAAACTATGTAATTAAAAATAGAAACAACCATGTTTCTATTGTTATATATAGGCAGATGTTTAAGATATGTATATTTATGAGGAACACAAAATAATTGTCTGTGGATAAAAAGAGAACTATATCAAGAAGAAGAAGCAAAAAAAATGGTTAGTGAAATTTTTTTCATGTGTAAAGTTTACTAAATATCATCAAAGAAGGATCGTCTAAATATGTAAAAATGATTTAGTTATTATATCAAATAGTTTACTTATATCAAACGTATATACTTTATTGATTTCTAAATTCTTCAAATTATATATGTAATTAAAAATAGAATCGACCATGTTTCTATTATTATATGTAGGCAGGGGTTTAACATATGTATATATATATATGGGGAACAAAAAATAATTGATCACTGATAAACGGATAACTATATCAAGAAGAATAAGCAAAAATAAAAAAATTTGTTTAGTAGAATTTTTTTTTCATGTGTAAAGTTAAAAAAATATCATTAAAAAAAATCGTCAAAACATAAAAATGATTTAGTTTGTGACCAAAAAAATAAAAAAATAAAAATGATTTAGCTATTATATAAAATAGTTTAATGATTCAAATTATATTTACATATATCATGCGTATATACTTTATTGATATCCAAATTCTTCAAATCATATGAGATATGAGACTATATTTTTTCAAATTACATATGAACCTATAACTTTAGTCACTATATTATCTAATTTGGGGTTTCAATTAAGAATATAATATACTTCTCCTCCAAACATTCTTTAAATTTAATTATTTACTATAAATCAAATAATCCTCGCATCGCGAGAGTTTTATTCTAGTCTCTTATATTAGAGAGCAGCAAGCCTTCTTCAAATGTCTATGAAGCAATTTGTATAAAAATTAATAAAGGTAGATAAATGGAAAAAGGTATGTCTTTATTGGAGTGCAGTGTATTATATACTACCTTATTGGTTTTGAATGGTTATCTCGTTTGGACGTATGTCCGTTTGCAACCGCCCCAATTATCAAACGGACGTTTGTATTTTTTTTAAAATAAAATATTTTATTTTTTATTTCTGAAAAATATAGGTATATACTTAACTTTAATATAAATATATAAAATCAAATTAAAAATTTTAAATTATTATTTCTATTTTAAATAATATATAATATTTTCTATCAAAAATTATTTACTATTTAACCGTTCTGTTTAAACGAAGTGACCAATCTGACTCATTATGAAAAACAACCACAACTTTCCACCATTTTTTATTGGAAACAAATCAAAGATATTGACCGTAAGCAAGAAGGGATCCGTAAATAGATTCTTTCCCTAATTGAAGAAAGGAAGACCAACAACATGTTCACTTGGTTTTGCTTTTTAGTTTTTTCTTCTTCTAATTGTCTATTTATCTAATTTTCTTTCAATTGTCTAATGGTACTCAAAAATGTAAATAAATAGATGGTTGGCAGATCGTGGGATTCAAGAAAGTGCGAATCCCAATAAGTGAGCATTTGATACCTTTATTTTTTATACCTCACTTTTTATTCCTAAAGTTCTGTCAACCAGACAAGAAAAATGGTTTTAAAAATTATAAAATTCAATATATGTCATCGTTGTCAAAATTCTATTGGAATTTTAGATTCCTGGTCTCTTAGCTAATACTCAAAGCTATCCCATGATTTATGGATTAAACTGATAAACATATCCGTCCGTACGATGCTTTACAATTGTATATGAGAATATAAAAATCATTGGACTCAAAGTCATGTGCTAATAACAGAAAATAGAGAAACATTTTTTAGGAACTGTGCTGATAACGAGTGTTGGGTAAGGGTTGAGTAGTCTCTTCCTCATCGTGGTCCTCGAAATTGTGACCTCCAAGATCTTGCATTTGGGATGAACGGAAGTTAATCCAGTAGTGCTAGCACGGGGACGGCAATTTGTATGACGTCCCGTACCGGGGACGGACGGACGGTTTGGAAACTTCCGTTCATTTTCGGCCAAAAAGTTTATTTTCTATAATTATTTTTCAAAAATGCTAGAAAAAAAAAATTCACATACAAAACTAGTTTCTAATGGTAATTAGGGTGTTAAGATTGTCATTTCTTCATCTCTTCATCTATTCTTTCACGTTTTCCACCTCTTCACACTAATTAGGAGGTCAACAAGAAAAAATTATGAAACTATCATTGATATTAACCTAGATTCTTTTCTTATGTGACATATACCTTCTTCTATATCGATAATTTTCTTATGTTTTTGTTGTCGTATCTTTGCCGCACATGAATCTATAAAAAAAGTAATTTTGCTGTTTTCGTCTTCGTTCTCCTCTCCGTTTTTGTTCCCGTATCCGTCTCAGTGCTACTTAGGCTTACAACAAAAGAAACACATGATAGAAAGTTTTTCATGATGGAGTCACGGACACTTGCTCATTTAACCGGGATGGTAAAACACGTTAACACCATTCATTAATATTGGTCATGTGCCATATTTGTAAAAAATTCTAAGAGCATGCACACCCATTAGACTTTTTGGATATTATTAGCATTATTTTAGTATTAATTTTTATATTTTTTTATTGTTTGAGACTCTATTTGATATTGTCAATTAATCTATCTCCAATGGTGAGACCGGTGTCGGTATCATAATTTTTTTTTTAATTGTTTGCAAAATGGAGAATAATCAAAGTAATATATAGAAAAACATAAGATTAGAATATGTAATATTACAATCTGTAAAAACGTAAAATTCACTCGAAAAAACGTTAAAAAATATATAAAAGCATGATGAAAAAAAAACATATAAAAACATGATAAAAAAAACATATAAAAAGCTTTCATTTTGTGACAAAAAAAAAAATTTCATTTTTAATTGTTGGCCGGTAATTAAGAACATTGATGGAGTAATAGTCCTCTGCTTTACATAGAGTTTCATTATACGAATTTTGTTGTTGTTGTTTCATAAAGAGTGTCATTTGCTTTTTTAGTGCAAGTGTTTTGAATAAAATCTAGTTTTGACTTACTATTTAAATGTATAAATGAGAAAGAGAAATTTGACCACCAAAAAAAAAAAAATTGAAAGAGAAATTTACTTGTTTCATAAAAAAATCGTGAAGAAAATTTTTTCATTTATCAAATAATTTTGTTTTTTTTTTGTTTTTTCAGTATTTTCCCCTTGCCAAAAAATCATCATCCAATCCCACATCTCCACCTGTCTATTGAGACGGTCTCAAAAGTATATGCTAGGTGAGCCTGCTCAGGCCCAAATTTCTTTTCAGATCCATTTTAGAATTAATTTTTATTCTAATGAGACCCAGAAATTAATGGGTAAACATGGTCTAATTTCATGTACATATATTATTAAAATTTGGGCTCCAAAATATGATAATCTTATTAACATATTATGGGCCAAAAACCCGGGCTGCATAATACAGAAATAATGTTAATGAAGGCCTTCACATACTCTATTTTTATTTGTCTATTTTTTACATAAATGTTAAACTCGAAAAATTCCAAACTTTTGATCTATCATCTCTTTTATTGAAGATTATTTTTTTAATATATAATATTCATTGACATGTCCACAAATCATTGCATAATTTTCATTTATCTCAATTCTCATGTTACCTAGTCATAGCTAATTTTCTGAAACCAGTCAGATTTGTGTGTATTGCAAAATAGAAATACAAGTCTCGGAGCTATTTACAAAGTCTACTCCACTAAAAAGCCTCAAAAGTGTAAAATTGTAAGAGAACAAACGGATAGCTTATGTGTAACTTTAAAGTAACGGTGTATAGTGATGGTAATAGCACAAACATGATGTACGTTACTAGAATTGTATTCGTGAATAGAAATAAAGACGAGATTCTTTAAAGCTGGATAAAAAATCAACGGCCAAGGTAAAGCATATTTTCATAAGTCATTTACTTTCCTTACAAATACATGAACTAATTGATCCTCAATAATTCGTAACACTTCACATTAGGGGAAAATTATACAATTTTCAAAGAAGCTTTTGTACTCTTTTTTGGCGTACGTAAGTAATGGAGAACAACAAAGCAGAAGCATGCGTGGCACGTGTCAACAGCATCTGAACAATGTTGCTGGATTCCCTACGTATCTCGGTTTGTATATATAAATATTTTTGCAACTAATAAGAAGTATAACTATTTGATTTTAATTTATTTATTTATTAAGTGGTAAAATCATCCACTTACACATGTTTGCATACGGTGGAGTGTAACCAATGTTTTTAAAACCGGACCGGAAAACGAACCGGAACAGCTTCCAGGTCATGGGTCAATTCGAACCGGATCCAACCGGATTTATATACTAATTATAATTATATAAAATATATAGATATAATAATAGATTTAATAGTATTTTAATCAAATATGTACATATGGTAACAGATTTATTTTATTTTCTCAAATATATACATAGATTAGTATAGGAAACCCTTTAGTATACTACATTTATTACTACAAACTAAAAAAAAAATATTTTATGAAAATTATTTGTACAACACGTGCGTACCCTAATTTCCCTTCTCTTTTCTTCTCTCCTCCAAAACAGCCGCATACTCGTTAGCCTTTGTTTCATGTTTCATCTTTTTCTATTCTTTTCAATTTTGTAATTTTTTCATGTTTTCATGAAATTCTTATATCAATTTACAAACATTCTAATGCAAATCCAAACAAAGTTTCGCTGACAAACAGAATCAGAAAGAATTGTAAAAGACAATGGAGAAAACCTATGAACCAGGTTTTATGTTATGAACCGAACCAGATACACACCCTGTTCCCGGTTTAATCCGGTTTGACCGCCGGTCCGATCCGGTCCGGTTTTCAAAACATTGAGTGTAACAGTTCATATATACATGTGGAGGTCTACTGATTTGTTTCAAGAAATTTTAAAGAATCTCTCACATATATATATTTTTTATATATTTCAAGATGGAATTCAAACTAGCTAATCTTTGAACCTATATATATGCGTTACGTGATTCTGCATTAATTACATAAAAATATGCCTTTAGCAGAAATTAATCTCTAACTTAATAATTCCATAAAACGATAACCACCATTATTTAAGTAATAGGAGTATTCATTATAGTATCTCCTATTTTCTAGTTTATACATCTCTCACACTCAAGTCTACTACACGCTGCTAAAATGTTTTGCACATTCCATTTTTAGGCCATCTCCATCGGTAAAAGTCTCTTAGAATTTCTTGTTTCTTAATTTTACATTAATTTAATTACTTTTCAGATTTTAATTCATTAAAATCACATTTAACCAATCAACTTGAAACATTTGGCAAACTAAAATAATCCAAACATTAAGACCGCCAATCTTGAATAGGAACTTTAAGAACTTTTAAATTTTTTTCTTTCTACTTTATCTCTATATTTATTATTTTTTATGCTAAAAAATCTACCCAAGACCTATTGATGGAGAGGATCTATCATAACCTTTATGCTTCGAAACGTTTGGGTCTCCATTCTCTTGATTCACTATTCGTTTGTGACGAAAGAGGAGATGTCTATAGTGTGTTGAACTAAAAAAAAATTAGTGTGAAGAGTTTAGAAGTACTTCACATTAGACACTATTATAAAGTAATTTTCCGAAAACATATTTTACCAGAATTTAGCAACTACTTATATCACATAACTCATTTTTGGTATTAAAAAAGTGGACAATATCGACACAATAAAAGTATAAAAAAGAAGAAATAAAAGTATGAATGTGATAAATAAGGGTTAGGGGTTCAGGAGTCAGAAGTGTCTTAACTCATTTAGCTAGTCTCTCTCTCTCTAGAAGAAACAAAAAATGGTAGGGAGAATATGTGAAATGTGGAGAAAAATGAAGGGTATAACGGCAATGGTGGTGGTTCAAATAGCTGTGGCAGGATTGAACATATTGTTCAAGCTTGCGGTGGCTGATGGTATGGAACCAAGAGTGCTCGTGGCCTATCGTCTCGTTTTAGCTACATTTTTCATGCTTCCCCTTGCCTTCATCTTTCAGAGGTTTTTTTCCATATATTTATGGTTGTCTACTTTGTATGTTTTGATATTAATTACTTAAATTTTTGTTACATCAACTAGGGAGAGGAGGCCTGAATTCACATGGAGTCTGTCCTTACTGGCATTTCTCTCGGGGTTACTTGGGTACGTAAATTGTCATACACAAAAACAAAATTTGTTTTCCCGAACTCTAAATATGTTCAATCGGCAACTTTTTATGGTTCTCTTGTGTTTTTGCCGAAATAAAAACGTTTTTGTCAAACTGAAATTGTGTAGATCATGAGTGTTATATGTTTATTGCAAGAGTGTGAAAATTCGCTTAATCCTACGTTCAATACTCTAACCACTTTTTCTTGTTTTCAAAAGACCTACCCACTAGATAGCTAGCTAGGCAAGTCATTGTTGTATTTAGCTAGGAATACTGGATGAATACTTTCTACCAAAATTCTGCTCAACAACATCAAGAATACACTGATATTTACAACGTAATCATCTAGAGTCTACATATATTTTGCAATCATGTCAATATTATCAACCAATGGGTTTACATTCACATGTACCAAAAACATAGAAAGCTACACATTATATTGAATTTATTACAATTTGGTGATAATTTGAACAGTGCGGTGATACCGAGTACCCTAGCCGTGACCGGAATCGCTATGACGTCAGCAACATTCGCTTCTGCTGCTGGCGTTCTCAGTCCCTTGATCACTTTCGTCTTGGCTGCACTTATTAGGCAAGTCTAATAAATCACATTTATTTCATTTTGTAGACGTTTTTAATTAAAAATAAAAATAATCCGTATTAGCCATTTCTAAATCATTCATATAATAGGATGGAGAGTGTAGGGCTAGGATCGAGGCAAGGGAATGCTAAGGTATTTGGGACACTGTTTGGTGTTGGTGGAGCTCTTGTCTTTATATTCTACAGAGGAAAAGAAATTCATCTATGGTCAACCCACGTTGACTTAGTGAACTCTAAACCACGTGATGATGCTACTACCCCCCACGTCTCCATCATCGGTACTCTTTTAGTTTTTGGCGGTATTTTATCCTACTCACTTTGGCTATTGTTGCAGGCAAGTTTTTTCCTTTTCCATTGTTCTTCTCCATATTGTATTGTATTGTATGTGTTAAGGCATGCATGCAATTTGGTTTGGGTTCTTAAATAGCTTTTGCAAAATTCTCATGATAATATTTCATATAATTTTTTTATTTAATGATAGGAACAATATGAAAGTTATAACAAATAGTTTCTACTTGATTAGCTATCCTTCACTTTGTTTTGATTAGGCTTTCTTACTCTCTTTTTTGGGCCTCTTGAAACCGTTTAGCTTCGTCAAGCTTTTAGTAAAACATTTGTTCCTTTTGGTATATAATTCACATATTATAAAAAAAAAAAGGTTTCTACTTTCTTTATGCTTTGGTTTTTTGGTTTACAGGTTAAAACAAGCAAACAATTTGGAGGACCATATTGGAACGCAACGCTAATGAACATGATGGGAGGTGTAGTAGCTGTGCTTGTCGCTCTTTGTTGGGATATGGATTTGAAGGAATGGAGTATAGGATGGGACATCAGACTCTTAACAATCGTTTATTCGGTAAATATCGACCCATCCAATCATTAAGGATATATATGTCTTGTTTTCGGTCCATCTCAAACTATTTTAAGATCTTGTGGAAACAATTTACTAAATATATATATTTGATATGTTAAATGATTTTTTTTAAATGGTTGTATTCTTGTTGGTATATATAACACATTCATACGAGTCTATGACAGAATAAATATTTAGGTTGAACTTGAAGTTTATATTTTATGTGGTCCATTGCAGGCAATTGTGATATCCAGGATGACGGTAGCAGTCAACGCATGGTGCGTCGAGTCTAGAGGGGCGTTATTTGTATCGGTATTTAGCCCTATTGGACTTGTGATCGTAGCCCTTGTTGGATCATTTTTTCTAGATGAAACACTTCATTTGGGGAGGTATAAAAAACTTTTGTATATTGTATTAATTTGTGGAGATGTATTTGATGTATATGTATATAATGGATTATATTTACTTGGCGATATTACAGCATAATTGGTACAGTGATTATCGTGGGAGGATTATACCTTGTGCTATGGGGTAAGAACAAGGAAATGAAGAGTACCCCTACGACCTCAGATCATATTGAAACAAATCATACTAGCAAAGAAGTCCCCCTCAAGAATCTCCCCACATTAAGTACTAATGTCCCTTGAATCCACATACAAATCAATAATTATTTTTATATGGTTCTAGCAAGTTATTAACTACTTTTACAGATTTACATATATATATATATATATATATATATATATATATATATATATATATATATATATATATATATATATATATATATCACGCGCATGTGTGTACGTACTTTGATTTAGAGTGGTTATATATCGATCAAGTGTACATCAGTGTACATGGGGTATTATAAGACGACGATTTCTTGAACCTTGTATGGAAATTATAATGTGCCTTCATTACTACCACATCAGAACTCCAAATTTCAGATGTCGGATTTTTATATTTTTAAAGAATCAAAATTATATTTTATGGTTTTCTTCTTTAGTAGATTGCTATCATGTACAATCTTTCATTTACTACTTCACCTAGTAGTTCGTTCGTTTTTACTAATTGCACTAGTTACATAGGTCTATTTTGTCATCAATATATATAACGTGAATTTAAATTTAGATTATGACGCAATAACAGCAAAAACAACAAAGTTACATATCCTGATCACATACGATTATTCGAATTTTTGAAGTTTCCCATCCCTCTTTTTCATTATGTTAAAACCGTAAAGGCTAAAAGGAAGAATAAATAAAACTCTAAAGTTTGTTCGGTCGTCATGTGATGCAAGACAAATGGGTCTACCACTCTACCTAATATCCGGAAGAAATTGGACAGGGCTGATAATGGGCCTATCAGATAACTCTCCTCTTTGGTAAACCTACACCCTTTGTCAAAATTGATTCCCCAAGCATCCTTTTGAAATTTGATTCGTACAAGACAATTCACCACAAAAGATTCTCGAGTTACATAGCAGAGTCCATACGACACGGTCCTAGACACAGAAAAGAATAACTCATTGGTATAGGCTTCGTCTTGCCTCTTCTTGAAATCATGTACACGCACTTAGGTATATAAGCATCAATTTAAACCCTAACGACAAAAAAAGAAAAAAGATTCAAAAATTCACGTTACAAAAATTACATGACATCTGAGTATCGGCCAAGAGTTATTGTGAATGGAACAAGAAGAACAAGAACGTTCCATTACTTCTATTGCCGTCATTGTAGTCGAACCATTAGGCTCCGAAACTTTGGTCTATATGGTCCCTTGTGTCCTTTCTGTTCGAGAGAAATCAATCTTCACGATGAGCTTGACATTATGAGACTAAACCGACCTTATTGGGATACCGATACTGATTGGATCACCCTCCATCTTATCAACTCACCGATGAACCGGTTCAATCATGATCTAGTTGATCATACCGATGATGTATTTACTGATGTCATGCCTAACGAACGGATCGGCCCACCACCAGCTTCGCAATCCGCCATCGAGGCTGTAAAGACGATTGTAATTGCGGAAGATGATTTGGCAAAAGAGAAGGTTTGTGCGATATGCAAGGAGGAGTTTGAAGTTGGAGAGGAAGGGAAATTGTTGAAATGCATGCATTTGTACCATCCAAGTTGCATTGTATCTTGGTTAAATATTCATAACACTTGTCCCATTTGTCGCTTTGAGGTTAACTTAGGTGGTTCCGAAAATAACGTAGGAGGGTCTCAAAACATCTACAATGATCGATCAAATCGGATTAGGACTCGTGTTTGTTCTTTGTGGCCTTTCCGAATGATGTTTGATTGGGTACATAGTCTCATCGGTAAGATCCCTCCTCCTGATCTAACGTTCATGGCTATCTTGTTATACTTTTATGCTTTTTAATTATAAAATTTAACTCTTAAGAATGTATCGCAGATATATAAGAATAACAAATAGTTGACATAAAATAAGCAAAAGTGAACAAGAATCTGTAAAACCAGGAATTATAGACTACATATTAAGTTAACTATCAGAGAGAGGAGGAGATAAAGAAAACACACCAAAAAAGAAAAGAAAAATGGCGAGGAAAAGGCTTAAAGCGGCGTTTATGGAGCATTAATTCGTGCAACAAAAGTTTAGCATTAACAGGACTAATAATTTTATGCAAATATTATCCAATGAACATAATCTTTGATTCTTTTGTAAGGTGGTGTAACATATGAAAATAACAAATCTTGGTGATAAAATTTTTAGTTGTTCGATAAAGCAGATAATGTGACAATGATTACGAAAAGGACAACACACTTGAAACTTGTAATATAATAACAATTTCCACAATCATTTATAACTACACCCCCTTGGTGTTCTCATTGCAACACAACTAACACAAACCAACCATCAAACAAAAGCTCGCAAAAAAAGAGAAAAAAAATGGTGAAGACTACAAGTGCTCTTTTCATTTCCATGATCTTCATGGCATCATTATCAACCATTTGATCACTTAACGGAAACCTAAATGCTTCTCCATGTATGGCATCCCTGTTAACTTGGTATGAGACGGCTTGAACATAGCACAAGCCGTCACAAACCAAGCTGGAGCATTCACCATCACAAACGGAATCCTCGGCTTAGTTAACTTTGACATAAATAGATTATTAGAACTTGAAGTCACCAAGGAAATGGATAAGAAAGCTTGAGCTAAAAGAGAGTAAAGAAAGTTTGTTGTCTTCAATGTTGAATTATCTGTTACAGTCTACGTAACAAACTTTAAGTTATTATCACTACATGCTAATCTGGTTAGCATGTTAATAATGAATGCCCATCTTGACCAGTAGACTCTTGAATAATCCAGGTTGCACAGCTTTAGTGAAAATATCTGCAAGTTGTCCTTCAGATTTCACATGTAATGTCTTCAAGAATCCACTTTGTAGCCGTTCTCTTACTATGTTGCAATCATTCTCTATATGTTTTGTTCTCTCATAGAACACTGGATTTGAGGCAATGTGTAGAGCTGACTGATTATCACAGAACAATGTTGCAGGATTCTTCGGTGTTTGATGAAGATCCTGAAGCAAAGAATATAACCAAATCAACTTACATGTTGCATCTGCCATTGCTCTGTATTCAGCCTCAGAACTGCTTCTAGAAACAGTTGGTTGTTTCTTTGATCTCCATGAAATGAGAGAATCTCCCAAGAACATGCAATATCCTGTTACAGATCGTCTAGAATCAGGGCAAGCAGTCCAGTCAGCATCAGAAAAAGCTGTAAGTTTAACTTCAGAATCTGCAGAATAGAACAAGCCCTGTCCTGGATCATTCTTCAAATATCTCAAGACTCTATTTGCAGCCTGAAGATGAGTTGTAGTAGGAGCAGACATGTATTGACTGAATTTATGAACCGCATATGTGATATTTGGTTTAGTATGAGTCAGATATAACATTCTTCCCATCAATTTTCTATAAACTAAAGCATCAATCAATAATTCTCCATCTGTAGCAGACATCTTCAAATTTGGTTCCATAGGTGTAGATAAAGGTTTACACCCAAGCAAACCAGAATCTTCAATTAACTCCAGTGCATACTTTCTTTGATTAATAGAAATACCCTTCTTACTTCTAGCAATCTTAAATCCAAGAAAATACTTAGCAGGGCCAAGATCTCTCAATTTGAAAGCACTGCTAAGTGTAGACTTGAACTCATTGACAACCACATCATCACTTCCCACAACCAAAATATCATCCACATATACAAGGCAACCAAGAACATCATTGAAGTATGTTTAACAAAGAGAGAATAATTTGCAGGAGCTTGAACATATCCTTCAGCCAGAATGACTGAAGTAAGTTTCTGATTCCATTGGCGTGAAGCTTGTTTCAAGCCATAAAAAGACTTGTGTAATCTGCATACTGAGTTCTTCAAGGAATCACCATATAAATCCAGGATTTACCAGTCAATTAAGCATATCCAGAAGGAATCACCATATAAATCTCTTCATCAAGATCTCCATTGAGGAATGCATTACTAATATCAAGCTGTGTGATAGACCAATTATTCATAGCAGCCAATCCTAGGATCATTCTCAACGTACCCATCTTAGCAACTGGAGAAAAAGTGTCCAAATAATCCAAGCCTTCAAGCTGAGTATACCCTTTTGCTACTAAACGGGACTTGTGCCTTTCTATACTTCCATCAGGCAAAACTTCAATGTGAGTACCCATTTACAACCAATGGGATGCTTACCTGGAGGAAGTTCACAAATTGACCAAGTACCAGTATCTTCCAAGGATGTTATCTCAAGTCTAGAAGCACTAGTCCATTGGTCAGATTTCAAGGCTTCTTGAATGGTTTTGGGTAAGGTATGTGTGGAAATAGAAAGTATAAAATTTCTGTGAGAAGGAGAAAATGGTCATAGGTTAAGAAAGACTGGATAGGATAAGAAGTGGTATGGGTAGGGTGAGCAAGATATTCAGTATCCTGTTGTAAGAGGTAACAGTGATATTCACTAAGGTAAGTTAGGGCTTTTACTTATCTTTTGTTTCGTTGAGGTTGTTCTGGACCCACTGATGGAACTGAAATATTAACCTCAGGAATAAAAGACGAAGGAGATGATTCTGAATGAGTGAGAGGAGAACCATGATCAACTGATGTATCATGATCAAGAGATGCCTCAGAAGGAGGATCATCAGAAACATTCTGACTATTAAGATCAGGAATGATTTCAGAATCAAAATCAAGATCAAAAGAAACTGAGAAAATATCATCAGGAATAGGATTAGGAAGATAATCCTGATGAAAGAAATCAATATGAGATGTTTCTTTAGAGAAAGGGAAAACAAATTCATGGAAAACAACATTACGAGATATGAAAACTTTTCTAGTTTCAAGATCAAGTAGTTTGTATCCTTTATATCGTGGAGGGTATCCTATGAATGCACAAGGAATAGCCCTAGGTGAAAACTTATGTCTGTCCTTTAATAAGGTAGATGCAAAACAAAGACAACCAAAAACTCGTAGGTGATCATAACTAGGTTGTTTAGAAGTAAGAACTTCATAAGGAGATTTATTATTTAAAATGGGTGAGGGTGTCCTATTGATAAGGTAGATTGTTGTGAGAATACAATCTCCCCAATAAGATAAAGGAATGTGAGATTGAAACAAGAGTGATCTAGCCACATTTAGAATGTGCTGATGTTTTCTTTCCACCACAGAATTTTGCTGTGGTGTGTAGACACAAGAGACACAAGAGAAGTAATGATCAATGCCCTTAGATTTAAGTAAAGAAGTGAAAGAAAGCTCTGGGGCATTATCAGTTCTTATGGCTTTAACATGAACTTTATATTGGGTTTCAATGAGTTGTAAGAAATTAGGAAAAACTGAAAGAACATCACTTTTATTCTTTAAAAGATAAACCCAAGTCACCCTTGAACAATCATCAACCAGAGTTAAGAAATACCTATAACCCTCTACTGTAGGTGTTTGAAAAGGACCCCAGACATCCAAATGCACCAAATCAAAAGGATGTTTACAAATGTTATTTGAAGAAGAAAAAAAAGACGTTTTTGTTTTGCTAAAGGACATGCAATACAAAGTTCACTAGAATCTGTTTTCTTTATTGAAAAATCTAAAATTTTTGAAAGAAATTGAATCTTTTGATGTGATGGATGTCCAAGTCTTTGATGCCACACTTCAGAGGAAGCTTGGAGAACAGGAACATTCGAAAAAGAAGAAATGAAATTCAATGCTGGAGTGTCCAGGACATACAGATTGTTTTGGAGGTTACCCCTCCCAATTGTCAAGTCCGGAGTATGCTCTTGAAGAAGAAAAGGATTATGAGGAAAAATGTAACAATAATTGGAAGAGAACAGTACTGAGATAGTACTATTCCTTGTAAGAGCAGAGATGCTCATTAGATTGAATTTAAATTATGGAACAAATAGAACAGAATGAAGAATAAGATATTCCAAAATAGAAATAGAGCCTGAGAGTGTTACTAAAATGTGAGTTCCATTAGGGAGAGTAACAGAGGTATCAGTAATTGGGTGAGTTTGAGTGAATAGGGTTATATCAGAACAAACATGGCAACTAGCACCAGTGTTTATTATCCAGGTATGCTTTAGAAAATTAAGGTCAGTCTGAATTCCAGCAGAAGCAATGATATTAGAGGTACCTGAAGTAAATGGTGTTTGAGGAATGAGATGAGGCTGTGGTTTAGATGTAGAAGTGGTACCATCTGCCAATGAAAAAGTGCTTCCAGAGACTTGAGAATACTATTCTGAGGTATTGAAGATTTGCCAAGAACACTCAGAAGATGTTGAATTTGGTCAACTGTGACATTCCCCAAGTGAACACCTCTCTGATCATGCATGGATATAGCACCACCATCCTGAATCACCATATTAGTCAAATTTTCTTTCTTCTGTGGCCAAGACTGAATTCCACTAGGTTTCCCAGATGTAAAATTATGTTGGGATTGACTTGCAGGTTTAGAATTTGTATTCGGAGGCTTGTATCCTTGAGGATATCCATGAAGTTTATAACATCGAGTTACAATATGACCAGCAAGACCACAATATGAGCAGATAGGTCTATTCTTCTGCTTATTGTATCCACCAGTATAGGCTGCAACAATGTCAAGCATATTCTGTGTTTGAGAAGCTTGAAAAACCACTGAGCTAGCAGAAGATCCATTCTTCATTGTTCTCTGTCTCTCTTCTTGTGAAACCAAGTTGAAAACCTTAGAAATAGATGGCTTAGGATCCATCATTAGAATGTGTCCCCTTGTAACTGTGAAAGAATCATCCAATCCCATCAAGAACTTCAAAACTCTATCCTGTTCATCTCTTATTTCCAACCTCTTCAAATTAACACAATCCTGCTTCCCACAACAACAACTAAAAGCAGGCTCATGATTCTTTAACTCTTCCCATAATTGCTTCAATTTTGTATAGTACTCACTTACACTTTGAGAACCTTGGACTTCAGAAAAGATTTGTTGTTTAATTTCTGCTGTTCTTGGACCATCACTTTGCTTAAATTGTTCATGAATATCCAACCACATCTGACGAGCAGTATCCAAATACATGATACTTTTCGCAATAGATTTCTCCACAGAGTTGACAATCCATGTACAAACAATGTTATTGCAACGAGTCCAAGAACCATAATCCGGATGATTAACTTCTAATTCCGCAAATGAACCATTAACAAACACCGCTTTATTCCTAGCACCTAAAGCCATTAACATTGAGCGTCTCCAGGTATTGAAATTACCTAAACCGGTGAGTTTTTCCGATACAAGAGCGATTCCGGCATGGTCAGAACTATGGACTTAAAACGGATTCAAGTTCGGATCCATCAGCGAAGCTCGAATTTCTGGAACTGAATTAGAGTTTTGAGAAGAATTTGTATTTGCCATTATCGATGAAGCTCAAATTGAAGACGAATTGAAGAATCGAACAAAATTAACTCACATCGAAGATTTTCCCGAGATCGCACGAGAAGAATCCCAAAAAAAAAATCGAAAAAATAATAAAATAAACCGATTGCGGAAATCTCACCGATCAATCGATACAAAAGAAGAAGACGAACACAAATCTAGCAGCGGAAAACAAAGATCTCGTGCTCTGATACCATATTAGAACTTGAAATCACCATGGAAATGGATAAGAGAGCTTGAGCTAAAAGAGAGTAAAGAAACTTTGTTGTCTTCAATGTTGAATTATCTGTTACAGTCTACGTAACAAACTCTAAGTTACTATCACTATATACTAATCTGGTTAGCATGTTAATAACCAGCAATAAACACTTAACCGGTAAACCGGTTAACTCTAATATAGATGCTTCATTAGGGTTAATCTTCCAGTGGCCTCGTGCTCGGTCTTCCCGCTAAGTGGTGTCCTCACATCCTCCCTCAGTTTGGTTCAAGTCATTAAGTCAACTCTAGGCAATGTAGCTTGTCTGGTTCTATCCGGACCCATACATATTTGATGATTCACTCACGTATGTACGTCCCATGCATGAACTTTTTTAAAAAAGTTTACTTGCATTTATGTTGTTTCTTTTTACATGAGTCTGTAGTTGTTGGTGAAAAAATTGATGCATATGCACCAATTGTCACCACAACAGTTATCATAAGCTCTCTTTTGTGACTTTTCTTTGTGTTATTTTTCAACAATAAATAAATATTTGTGTTTCTGTTCTTAGCAATTTTTTTTTTTTATGTTTCTGCTATGGTGTACGGGTCTTAGAGCATCCTCAATAGATAGAATCCCGTTGGGTTTCTTAAGTATATTATTTTAGTCATTTTCGTTTTATTTCTTTTTACACGTCTGAATTATCATATAGATATTGCAATCATCATTAGAATAATTTGATCTATTTGATCTAATCCTATTATGATGATACTTAACTACATGTTGTTTATGCGATTACAGTGAACAACTTCTACATAGGCCTCCATGATGCAGCAGCTCTCCATGTACGACATTTCTCATGATGGATTCGAACCCTAGATCTGGTGTAAAAGCGTTTAGACCCTTGACCATTGGGCCAAGGAACTTCCACTTTTCGTTTTATTTAATTATTTTCAAAATATTAAATTATTAAATAAACAATTGACCAATCATAAAGGAATAAGGGGAAGAAAATATCTCAAAATCATCAAAACTGTTCTAAATCTAGAACCCTTTCTCTCTCTCCCTTCCCTTTTCATTATTTGTTTGTTTTTAAATCACCTAGATACCATGTGAGAACCCCTATTAAAGGTGCTCTTAAATCGTTTTGTGCTGGTTCACCAAATATAATCGTTTTATTAATGTTTGAAAGTTTTTTTTTTTTTTTTTGAAAGTTCTTATGATGTTACTATTTTATTTTAGTTATTATCTATTCCAAAATAATAAAAAAAATCTTTTGTGATAAAACAATTCTTTTTTCTGAAAAAGAAAACGCAGATTAGTCACAGCTTTTTTTTGTAGCAATTTGTAGATATTTTGTGATAAATTTGTTGCAACTCAAATGTACTCTATAAGAGTCAAATTGGGCGCCACCTCATCTCTTCTTATGATGCCACATATTGAAGTAAAAAATATCAAAGACATCTCTTCTCAAAGCGTTATCCTTCTCTTACCAAACAAAATTTAATCTCTAAAAACGGCAGCTATTATGAACGATAGTTAAGAACCAAGAAACGATTGGAATACGAGCAGCTTATGTTAAGAGGAATCTAAAGTGATTTGTAACAGAAACTTTTTCCGAACATTATTAAATCCACTTTCGTCTTCCTCCTTCAAAACCGATGAACAACCTAGTTGTATGGTATTCTCTCTTAATTTTTTTTTATAAAGCAAACGATTTCTTTTTCTCATGGTTTGTTGGCTTCTAAATCGACTATATCTTGAGGCCATTCAATGAATCATTGTAGATTCGGCGTAGAAGAAATCAGACAAACCAGAGTCAAATGATGCCATCTCACGACTTGCGAGGTAGAACACAGGCTCATAAAAGAAATGCTAAAAGATGACAACAACTTCAAAAGGAAGTGAATAGCTTTCAAAATGGATCATAATGTTTTCCACAGAAAAATCACTCTTCCATGGCTTCGTTTTGCACAGACTTGTTCTTGGAAACATCGACTTTGATCTTTTGTGCATCTAGAAGACCAGTTGGTGCTTGGATCAGCAGAATGTTATTTTCTAGCTCCTTCTTATCCTCCTTGTGAACCTTCGATTTGTTTGGCTTCAACCTAATTCACACACAAACACACAAGAATCAATCATAATCAAAAACACAAGTCTAATTTCAAATTTCATACAAGAAGAGATATTTTATATATATACCTCTTTCTGATATGGTCGGTTAATCGAAGATGGTCAATCTGTTGGCTATACTGTGGAAAAGCAAAGCCAACACATGGTCAATCTCAGTTGTTGCAGTATTTGTCGTTAGGCCTTGCGGGAGGGTGGTCAGCTTGGGGTTAGTCACCATTGGTACATCCGGCTCCACAGTTTCGTAGTCCTCTGTTTATTAAAAGATGGCATATCATAATTTCACAATGGTTAGTATGCATATGTTAAGATGGTAAGTTACCATTGTCATCATTGAGAGTTATATACTCCTCACGGCTGCTCTCAGACGAAGAATCTGTTGATGGTTGCTCCTTTCCACTGCTATGTGCATTTGTGGAATTATCCCCATGCTAGCTCTCACACGTAGAATCTCTATGATCCGATGATTCATTCTCATATTGGGATGTGGCACGCACTTGAGGGCCCCCCGTGCGTAAGTTTTTCTGTCACCGCCTCGGCCTATTTTATAACAATACCAAAACCCTAAGCTTCTCACGTGATCTTCAAACCCTCACATGATGTTGGGCTTCACCTCTCTTGTAATTGGGTTTTCTAATTCTAGCAGAACCCAAACTCACTTTTTTCCGCGTGTTGGAACAGATGTCTTGTTGTTCCAGCAGCTCATATCTTGATGCTTCAAAAACCTCTCTTTCATTCTCCCCTTTTTTGATTGAATGTGTGCATCCAAGCTCATCTTCAAACTCTTTTAGAATCAGTATTCAACTCCCCCTCGGTGGTTACATCAATACTTTCGTTAGACTTACTTCTTTAGGTTCTCCATTGAGATTTGTTGGAGATGCATCCGCACTTTAATCTCCCCTTGCTTGGTTGGCACATTCATTCAAAAACTCAAGCTAATCAAGGAACAAGATGCTACATCAAGCTCTTCCTCTGTTCTTGGTCATGTTCCAACAGTCCCTTTCCTGTTTAAACCAGTTTTTGTGCTCCAACTTTCAGATGATTATTAAGCCAACTTTTACCACGATGTGTAGACAGATTTTCACTTTGATTGACAAGCCGCCAGTTTCTATCTCTTCCTTGCAATAAGGTCTTTCGAATTGACACCTTAAATGTGGCCTAAAACTTCTTGAGTCGTCGGGAATACATCCTCAAAGTCGCCTCCTCATTCATTGCTTTATATGTTTCAGATTGCAGATTTTTTTTTCTACAGATTTGGCCAAAATCAAACACTCATAACTTCCTCAATTCATGTCCGAATGAAGTTCTGTTTTGACTCGTGGAAAGCTGACTTTGTTATCTTTGCAAAGGTATCAAAACCGATTCCTGGTTCGTCCTGGTCTGCCGGGAAAATAGCCCACAAGATGGCTCGTCATATATGATATTTATGCTTAGCTTTTTCTTTAGATCTTCTCCAAAACTTAGCTCCTACTTCCATAACTTTTGAATTTCTTATGCTATCTCATACTTCTCTCTTCAGTCTCTGCCACCAACACCTAATCCAAGATCATACCCGAAAATAAGAACGAATCTCTATCGAGTCCCGCTCTGATACCAATTGAAAAAGCGGACGAACTCAAACGTATAGTCCAAAAACCTCGTACACCGAGTTTTCAACCTTTATTAGAAATCTTACAAGAAGTTACACTTTCTCTTGATTGGAATTACACAACCCTAAATCTACCCTTAGTTTGTCACCCAAGATTCCTATCCTAAGCAAGAACAAAGACAAAACATTTGCCTTGAACACACTCTTGCTACCGTAAACAGAGCACTCACGTCTCTCTCAATAGAAAAGCTAGTGCACTTTTCTTATCTCTAAAACGGCCAAACCTAAAAGATTCTCCTTTCACCCTTTTTATATTTGTCAGGTAAGTAGATCTTCTAGTTGCCTTTTTACATGATTCGAACATCTTGAATATCTTGTGATTTATCTTTTCCTTTTTTTGATTAGCTCCTTTCAACAAACTTGCATTCCAAGTCCGTTCCTTTTGCCAAGTCACTTTATTCCTCTGCTGGAACAACCACGTACGTGTTCCAACAGCTCGCGTTCCATTGCTGCAAAGACCTCTCTTTCATTCTCCCCCTTTTTGACTGAATGTGTGCATCCAAGCTTCTACCTGTAATCATACGAACACAGAACACACAATCCACACAACCACAAGCAATCCATGATTTAACATGACATTTCATCCGATGTTCCAAAATACATTCCAAGGTTTTAGTTCTTCAAAACACAAAACACCCATCATCACATGGAGTCTATCTTAAATCCTAACAGCATCATGAACATTAAAATTCTACACTACGACTAGATTTATTCAGCATCAGCGGAATCAGCTTCATCATCAGCATTTAACTCCCCCTCAGAAGTTGCATCAGCCTCTTCGTTAGGTTCATCATCATCAGCCTCTGACTCATCTGATTCATGTACATACTGATTTTGTACAGCTCTATCATAATCTCCCCCAGCTTGTTTGCCACATTAAGTCAAAATTCCCATAATATGTAACCAACTGATTCGAGATAGGGGACTTACTTTTCAACCATGTTGCAATGTTGGCGTTGAGAGAGGCAACCTTCATAAGATCAGCGCACCGATCAATCCCGTAGACATGCTCAGGTTTAGGGAATTGTTTTCTGCCCATACCACTGCGTCCATCTGGCGAATACGGAAGGATTACTGGTTCTGGTAGCTCATTTTGATAGATCTTGACTTCTCTTTGAAACTGCAGAACTTGATAGATCAATGAAGGGAACAGAACGATCTTTTCTGATACACTTGATAAATCAACCGGTTTCAAGGCCACTTGAAAGATCTGATCAAAAATCAACTTCCCAAAGTTGAATGGTAACCTTTTCTTAAGCATATACAGAAGTTTAGCTCGATCCTTGGAAACGCTGGTGTTGTTGAGTGAAGGTATCCAGTTATAACAACAAATACCCAATACACGCGCCATCGTACTTGTAAGAAGCTTTGGCCGAAAAGCAGTCCAAGTTTGTACCAAATTTCTAGTGAGAAACCGAGCAAGCATATCATCTGAAAGGTCAATACACAGTTCAGATCTTTCTTTGAATTTCTCTGTTAGGGGTACGAAAGACCTTGTTTATCAATTCCGCGGAGAATTCAAACATCTGCCCTCGAACAAACACCAAAGCTCTCTTCTTCGGATTATCAGCCGTTGGGAAATTTGCATAAAATTCTAAGACAACATCCTTCACAAACGGTTCATTCATAGAAACTGTTTCCTCTAAGCTATTTTCTCTAATGATCTTCCGTAATCGATGAGTCTTGTCAACAGAAGGAACATACCTCTCAACCAGAAGTCTCCGATTTCGGTATTTCAAGTAACGAACTTTACTTTCTAAGTGAAGAAACTGTTCTGACGTAGGTGGTGATGAAGGCGCTGCTTGAGATGGATACTTGGCCTCAATTTGAGACAGCTCATACCGATACGTGCTTCTTGGATCACTAGGATCATACGGAAGGTCCCTTTTAGCAATGTTCGCAATCTGGAAATTTCCAAGTCCACTCACTGTCAACGATATCATGATGATCTGATTCGGACAACGGCTCGGGGGAAACTCTTGATGCATGCACAGATTGGGGAGAATTAATATTCTTAGCCGAGAGCTCCCGAGTTTCAGAGAAGACCGAATCAACAACTCTTGATCCATCGAGGAAGTCTCTTTGAAATCGACAACTGCATCTGTTGAAGTAGTTGATCTTAAGATGAATTAATTAAGTGAATTAATCTAAAAATGAATTAACAGCAAACACAAAAAGCCAAAGTGAGAATCATGAGAAAATCGGATACAAATGACCAAGTTTAAAACAAAGAAGGAACAAAAGCACTAAATCATTGTCGAAAAATTGAGAATTTCTTTCAACACTCTGGAAAAAATCAGATCAAATTAAGTTGAGAACCAAACTCATTGTACTGAAAATAAATCAGTTTTGCATTAAAAGAATTCAAAATTACCTCACTAGGATCAACTGTGGCACGCACATGAGGCTCCCCCCTCTCATTTCTTGTACACCATCAACTGTGGCACGCACTTGAGGATCCCATCTCCCATTTCTTGTACACCAGTTTGTACGGAGTCTTGTGCATCATGTGCTCCCTCATGTGAGTATTGTGAATCCCTAACCTGTGAAACCGTTGACATGAAAAAATCATACACTAAAAAGAGCAATGACTTTTGGATCAAACAATAGACTCCTTAACACAA
This sequence comes from Draba incana, assembly GCA_963576765.1. Taxonomy (NCBI): domain Eukaryota; kingdom Viridiplantae; phylum Streptophyta; class Magnoliopsida; order Brassicales; family Brassicaceae; genus Draba; species Draba incana. Next base: position 8,298,905 of record OY755215.1, on the reverse strand, counting down.
CAAAGCACTAGTCTACACTTTTCCTCTCTATTAATTATTTTCAACCAAAACAAAAACCAAAATAATAGATGCAAGTTGACATTTATGTAAGTTTTAAATTCTAAATTCTGCGTGTTTTCAGTTCTTTAGCCCCACTAGTTTACCCAGTCCTTGTTTTCAAATTTCATTTTAATTATTGGAACTAAAATCGAAAGGCATGTACCTGATAAAGATGCAATGGTAATGGTAATGGTAAAATCATGTGCATACATGAACAAAGTAGTCATAGGTAAACACTAAACCTCAAAACTCTTACATACCTCCATAAACTATATTAGTCGGCCAATATAATAAACTCTATTGTACTTGTTAAGAGCCTTAAATGTAATATTAAGGCACTGAGCCACATTATGCAACTAATTGCCAAGCAATTAAACATTTGAGGAGTACTTTAGGTTCTACTTAATTAGATGAGCTAATCCAAAAACCAAGATTCAACGAAACTAAGAAGATGCATAGAAACACATAGAATGCTTCATTCATTAGAAGAATCAAACAGCTCATATCGCGATCTTGAATTAACAACAAACAGAAAAAGCCAAAGTTAGAAGCATGAGAAAATCTGATACAAATGACCAAGTTAAAAACAAAGAAAGAACAAAATCAGATAAAATTAAGTTGATAACCAAACTCATTACACTGAAAAATAAACCTTTTTTGCATTCAAAGAATTCAAAATTACCTTTTCATTGTTTTCCACCAAATAAGGTCTCTCAGTTTGAATATGAAAAGAACGACAAGTAGAATATCCACCGCCTGCAACTCTTCCACCCTAATAATTATTTTCAACAAAATTTTAGCAAGAGAAAGACAAGTAGTACGAAGTAGACAAAGACAAGACAAAAAATCAACTCACCTCACTCTCGTGATCACTAGTCACCTCAAGTACAACAATTTGACACACAAAATTGTCATATCGCTTTCTCCACTGCTGAGCCACGAATTCGTAGTTAACATTGCAAGATGTCCAATCTTTATCAGGTACATGCCTTTCAATTTGAGGTTTAGTGTCTACCTATGACTACTTGGTTCATGTATGCACATGATTTTACCATTATCATTGCATCTTTATCAGGTACATGCCTTTCAATTTGAGTTCCATTAATTAAAATGAAATTTGAGAACAAGGATTGGGTAAACTAGTTGGGCTAAAGAACTGAAAACATATAGAATTTGGAATTGGAAAACTTACATAAATGTCAACTTGCATCTATTATTTTCGTTTTTGTTTTGGTTGAAAATAATTATTAAAGAGGAAGAGCGTAGACTAGTGCTTTGTTGTGTTAAGGAGTCTATTGTTTGACCCAAAAGTCATTGCTCTATTTAAGTGTATGATTTTTTAGACAATGCATGTCAATGGTTTCACAGGTTGGGAATTCACAATACTCACATGAGGGAGCACATGATGCACAAGACTCCGTACAAGCTCCTGTACAAGAAATGGGAGTGGGGAGCCTCAAGTGCGTGCCACAATTGATGGTGTACAAGAAATGGGAGGGGAGAGTCTCAAGTGCGTGCCACAGTTGATCTCAGTGAGGTAATTGTGATTTCTTTGAATGCAAAACTGGTTTATTTTTCAGTGCAATGAGTTTGATTCTCAACTTAATTTGATCTGATTTTTTCCAAAGTGTTGAAAGAAATTCTCAATTTAACTTTGGACAATGATCGAATGCTTTTGTTCTTCTTTGTTTTGAACTTGGTCATTTGTATCCGATTTTCTCATGCTTCTCACTAGGCCTGGGCATTCGGTTAACCAATCGGTTTTCAGTTTGGGTAATTTGGTTTTCGGGTTTTCAGTTTGAAATTGAAAACCAAACGTGAAAGAATCTCCATCATAATTGAAATTGAAACAAAATTTCAACTAAACAGAATCAAAATATAAACAATTTTGACAAATCCCAAATCGAAAGTTCAACAAAACCTAATCGTATTCATACCTGTGATTGAAATCTAGACGTTTCTGATGGAGGAGACGTTGGTTCTCTGAGATTATGGTTTGGTGTTGCCAGTTTTGATAATAAAAGTGAACAATCAATCTGATTTTTGAGGTTAATCGAGGAGGGAAAACGAAGAGGCTGAGAGAGAAAGAGTCGGCTAATATCAATAGCCTAATACTAATACCATATAGGTATATTAATAATATTAGGTGTTTTTATGCTTCGGTTTATTCGGAAAACCGCAATTAATTCGGGTAAAACCGATCCCGAACCCGATACCCGCCACATCTGCAAACCATTCGGGTTTATACACTAACCTGAATCCGAATCGAAACCGGGTTTTTCGGATTGGTTTCGGGTTCGATTTTTGGTTTCGGTAAATATGCCCACGGCTACTTCTCACTTTGGCTTTTTTCCGTTTGCTGTTAATTCATGTTGAGGTTAGTTCACTTAATTAAGTAGAACCTAACTAGTGGGGGTAAAGAACTAAAAACATGCAGAATTTGGAATTGAAAACTTTGTAAACATAAATGTCAACATGCATCTATTGTTTTTGTTTTTGTTTTGGTTGAAAATAATTATTAGAGAGGAAGAGTCTAGCATAGTGCTTTGTTGTATTAAGGAGTCTATTGTTTGTGGCAACAGACCAAAAGCCTTTTCTCTACTTAGTGTTTGATTTTTTAGACAATGCATGTCAATGGTTTCACAGGTTGGAGATTCACAATACTCACCTGAGGGACCACATAATGCACAAGACTCCGTACAAGTTGGTGTACAAGAAATGGGAGGGGGGCGAGAGCCTCAAGTGCGTGCCACATCCCAATCTGAGAATGAATCATCGGATCATAGAGATTCTCCGTGCGAGAGTTGGCATGGGGATAATTCCACAAATGCACATAGCAGTGGAAAGGAGCAACCATCATCAGATTCTTTGTCTCAGAGCAGCCGTACCATCTTCACATATGCATACTAACCATTGTGAAATTATGATATGCCATCTTTTAATAAACAGAGGACTACGAAACCGTGGAGCCGGATGTACCACTGGTGACTAACCCCAAGCTGCCACCCTCCCGCAAGGCCTGACGACAAGTAATTGCAGACAAATTGAATGCCATGTCCAAGATATATTGTGGAAAAGCAAAACCAACACTTTGTCAATCTCATTTTGCGTCTTCTTCAAAATCCCTAAAACAACACAGAGGAACCATAAAAAAAGAAGCGTGATTCCAAGAACTATCTCCACAAAAATTAGACATGTAAAATCTGAAACTAAACCCACAAAAATTGACCATAAACACACAACAAGGAAGTTGTTTCCACAGAGAAACGTTTCAACTTTTATCTTATAATTATACGAAAAGTCTCAATTAATCGCTCAAAATTCGTCAGAAACTGTAAAGAAAGACTTTAGAGATAATTTAACATGCTGATTTCAACAATAATGAAAAGAGAGAAAGAAGATTTGAGATTTTGGGGACAAACCTGGGAAGAGTCAAGAAAATTAGGGATACGCTAAGAACGTACCATGGCGTTTCGTTTCCCCTCCGTTTTCGATTCATGCAGGAATTCGCCGAGATTTTTCCGACCAACTCGCGAGGAGATAGAGAGCCCAGAAATAGAGAAAGAGAGAAGAGAGAGACCACCATGTTATTTTGATTTTAATTTCGATTCATCAAGACCGGCAAATCGATTTCGATTCATCAAGAACAGATCTCCGATGAAGTCGCATGAACATAGAGAGAGTAGAGAGAAAGAATCGGGAGTAGGTCCAGTAGGAGGTTTTGTGAATCAAATTCTATTATGGTGTTGGGATGGGGAATTGTAATCTCATATGGGTTGAAAAAATAAAAAATTTTTTTTTTGGTTTGTCAATATATGTGGTTAAATATAATTAACACGGTAATATAACGAGAAAAAATACAGTGGCCCAGTGGTCCGCGCACCCGCGTGTGACACGCGACCCGGGTTCGAATCCTCCCCCGCGTGGTACTACTGGTACTACTAGTACAAATAGAGGATATTAGGACAACTACAAATGTGTACAAATACAACTACAACAACTGGGACAACTGGTACAACTAGTACAACTACATTCATTAAGGGTAAAACGGACTTTTCAACTTTTCAACACCTTAGAGATTAAATCAACACCACCCAGATTTCTCCCCCCCTTCTTAACACCATTTCAGAATTTGATTCAGGTTTTGTCCTCAGTATAATTTTTTTTTCTAAAAAGCCAACCAATCAGAAGCGAGCACGTCTGATGTTCTAATGAGTTCTAAAATTTCTCAGAACCGATTCTGGGCTTATTTTCTATTTTCAATTTATTTTTGGGCCTTTATTGGTTTAGAAACTTAGTTTAGAGCCTCCAATGGAGGTGCTCTTAGACTACTCTTCGCATGAAATAATTAGTTGGGTTTTTTCATATCACTTTGTGGTATAGAAGCCAATCTTCTTCTTGCACAAACAAGTTATGTCTTTGGTTTTGCTTAATGTTACATGTACAGGTTTTGAGTGCTTCCACAAGGTTATGCCCTTTTTAATTAGCAATGTATTGTTCCTATCCAGTTAAAACTATCATCATGTTTCTGTGTATATGTCATTTTGATGTTTATAGCTCTGGTAGATTTGATAAAATCCGCTAGATACTACGAGCTAGGAATTAAGTAATTGTTTATCACTCCGAATTAGCTTAATAATTTTTCTATTTCTTTGGGCATAATCTCAATACAAAAATGTCTCTATGATTGGTATGGTACTCTTTCCAGAATTTCCATTTCAAAGAACTCTTTGTTTAAACTATTTGGATATTTCTTCGTTACAAGCTTACAACCAATCTCTTTATTTTAGTAAAATCATTTGTTACCATATTATCTTATCTTATTATATAAAAGAGAAGTCGGTCGACGAGAGCGCGACGTGTAAGCAAAATTGTAATTCACGAGATTGTGACATGTGTCTAATATTGATTAAGATGATGACATGTGTTAATATTAAAACTAATTAGGATAAAACAAAATAAAAAAATGGAAAATTATATCACTCTTAAGTAACTAACCAAAACGTAAAAAAGAAAATTTCTAATAATCCGAACTAATTAGAATAACAAGAAATTTTTTTATATAACCTAAACTATAGTGCAAACTAATTATAAACAAACTAAGAAAAAAATAGAGAAAATCAAAGTCGAAAAAAATAGAGAGAATAAAAATTGAAAACAATAACTTAGAGACAATATAAGTTTTAGAAAAAAGGGAAAATTACAAACATGCCACATTTGAAAAAAAAATTTTAAACATGTCACCTTTAAAAATTTATTGTAAACATGCCACGTTTTATAGAAAAAGACAAAATCATTAATTTTTTGTTCTTTTTCTTCCACGAAAGAATCAAAACCCAAACCCTAAAACATACCCCCAAAAGCTGTACTCTTAATATAAAATAGTTAACCCAAACTCAAACCTAAAATTTCGACTTAAGACAATATTGGTACTTTCAATTGTTTTTTAAAATAATGGAAATTGTATAGATTAAAAAGTATGTAAGTTAACAAGATAATAACAATATAACTACTATGAAAATAATTTATAGGTATTATGAAATTATTTACATGAAATTTATAATGTCTTAATTTAACTCTACATTTTTGAAGAATATATATTTATTATGGGTAAGAATATAGTAATTTGGTTTCTTTGTTATTAAGAATATGAATTGAAATACACTTATATTTTAGGATTCATATGAGATGAACTAGAACATGAATAAAAATTGATATTTAATGATTTAAGATGCATATTTTATTGTATATCGATATATTTTAGTAATTCAACGGGTTACTAACTAAAACTCAAATATTTATTTAAATAATTTTTAGTATGAATAACCCGCGTATCAACGCGGGTCCTAACCTAATATTATATAAAAGAGGATTCGCAAAATTATAACTCACGAGATCGCAACACGTGTTAAGTAGGCGATAAATTCCAACACATGTCAATTATTTAAAAATGTAAGTTTTTCAATATCAAAATTGTTAATTATTCAGAAAGGAAGAAGTTAAAATGGAAAACAAAACAAGCATAAAATAATTTTACAAATTGCACAAAACCTCTATACGAATAGTGATATAAGAGATTTAGTTGAAAATGATTTTTAATAAAGAAAAATTTAACATAAAACAAAAATTAGAAAAATAAAAATTGCAAACTATATAATTAAAAATAGAAACAACCTTGTTTTAATTGTTATATATAGACAGATGTTCAACATATGTATATCTTAGGAGAACACAAAATAACTGACCATGATAAAACAAGAACTAGATCAAGGAGAAGAAATAAACATAAAGAAAATTTGGTTAATGGTATGTTTTTGCATGTTTAAAGTTAACGAAATAGAATCAAAGAAGGATTATCAAGACATATCAGAATGATTTAGTTATTATATCAAATAGTTTAATGATTTTAATCATATTTACATATATCAAACGTATATTCTTTATTAATTTTCAAATTCTTCAAATAATATGAGATATGAGACTGTACCTTTTCAAATTACATATGAACATATAATTTTAATCACTACATTATCTAATTTAGGGTTTGAATTAAAAATTTAGGATTTTAATTAATGAAATAGTATGTTTTTCCCCAAAACATTATTTAAACATTTCTATTTACTAAAAATCAAATAATTCTTGCATCGCGAGGGTCTTAATCTAGTTATTACTAATATAGAGAGTCGATCTATGTACTGAATATCAAAATAGCCTCATTTATAAACATAACATTAAATTTGAATTGCACAATGGCTCTCTCCTGCCTTTGGACACGTTAGCAGAAGGAGAGAGGCCACATGTACTCCTTTTTTTTCCTCTAACAAAAATTTCACAAAAATTTGCACGTTCCTTCACGGTTTCGCTTCACCTACTTCTATAGCGTTTCAGAGCATTTTTAATCAACGCTTCGACTTTAGCTTCCGATGCTTCCGTTTTTAAAAACGACTTCTATAGCGTTTTTACAAATCATTTAAGTATCAACTCCTCAAATTTCATATCAGCTTCACATGTGCTATCTTCTTTTGAATTTCGAAAAGAAAATTAAAACTCAACGAAGGTTATTACGAATCCTCTTTCACCGTCGAAGTTCCTTTCTTACAATGAATCATGTGATGTCGCCATGACATGTATCTAGAGATGCTAGAACGGGCGGTGTTCATATCTCCGTCATGTTTGAGGAAGAGTACATCATCGATTATCCTTCTATGATTCCTCTACTTGGATTTCGATTTTGGGTTATAAATCACATGTTTTTCTCTCTTTGATGGGTTTTGTGAACTAAAATCTCGAATATTATATTTTTAACATAATTATTTGATGAATGATGCACGATTATTGACAGTCTCATGTCTTCTATATGGATCTTTAAGCAACACTTCTTGTATCTTATTATTTCTTTTCGATTTGATCTGGTATAATTCTGAATTTTCAAGCTGAATTTTCTTGTGTCACCAGCAATCAAACTTTTTATTTAAGGCATTTGATTTGTTAGCTTCAACCATATGAAACATGAGTTAATTGGAAGAAACTTTTGGGTGTTGCAGGATTAAAAGGCAGAGTTTCCTCTTGTGCAAGTACTTATATTTAGATGGTTCTCTCAAGCAAGTTCTCTCTATCAAGTTCATATCATGAGATCTTTAAAGTTCTATATACAGAATGATTTCTTATAAAATTATTGGTTATTATGGTCGCAAGATGATTTTATTCTAGACACAATATATGGTATTATGGTTCACTAGCTTTTGAACCGTTAAAGCAAATACCACATGTTGCTTGAACCCAAAGAACCTTAGAACTTGGACCGAAGAGGGTGATAGTGCTGAACATAAGAAGCTTTAAAGAAAATGCATCAAATGAAAGATATAAACCTAACACTGTACGATCTCTATTTATACTTGTAACTCATGCTTTGACATGTGTGATTTTCATTTCATAGTGGCTACATATTTAATTTCTTAAATATATACATCTTGACAGTTGTTTAGTTAGAATATTGAGATTATGATGCAAGTTGCTGAAGGAGTGGTTTGCTTTGTACGAATGATATGTTGTTGATGAAATTCTTTCATGTCCACGGACGTGAGTTAAATCTACTAATAATGATGTTATCTCTAAGCTTCATCGGTTTCTCCATCTGTAGTTTCTATCTCTCTTAGACCGTCGTCTCCATCATAGCCATTAAACAACAATGCCTAGAGCTTTGCCCATCTTCGAAACTGCTGGAATCGACGGGTTATTGTTAGAGAGCCTACACATATTTGTTCACCCATAAAAGATGTGTATATGTATAGTTGCGTTCCTAATTGTGCATCTAAATATGCAACAAAATAACTAAATTTGAATTGTCTTGGGAAGACAAAGATTGTTAGCTAAAATATCATCTAACTTAGCCAAAAAAGAAGATTATCTACTTCTGATCTTCTTCCAATTATATTGTGTTGCATATGTATGACCATATTCTGACACAAATGTAATTAAAATGATAAATAATGAAGCAGCATAAAAGCAACTTTGCCTCATGGAAAAATGAAAACATTCATATATAAAAATAAGCCCATTTTGCATTTTTTACTTGTAAAATATATTTACCATGAGTTTTAAGAAAAAGTTGTGTTCTATATTTATAAATTATAAAGAAAATATGAAATAAAAACTGCGCATATTTGCAGGTACTCACCTAGTTATAATTAATTTGGTGTTTACTTGCTCACCATTACACAAGCTTGATTGACGTTTTTGACGGACTGTGTATAGAAACACACGTTAAATCAACTTAATATCACTACAAAAATATAATCAACATCTTATTATATAAAGTTTGATTTGTCAAACATAATAATTAACATGATCGCGACACGTGTCAAATCAATCGATCCAAGATTTTGACACGTGTTAAATTAATTATATAACAATAATTGTCAAGTAGAGTTAGGCTTACATACCCATTTTTTATGGATTATAATATTTTTTCTTTATATAGTTTTTTTTTTTTTTGCTCTCTCAGTTCTCACCAAACAATTTAAAATTTCGATAATTTTTTCTACAAAATTTATTTTAACTTTTTATTAGAAAGCTAACATCGATTACTTTCTTTTTTGTTAGGTGAGATATATTAGGACGATCTATTTTAGTTTGTGAGATTAATAAAAACATTCTAAATTTATTTTGTTTTGTTCTATTTTTTACAATATAGATATCATCACAAAAATAAAAATAAATAACATTCTCTATATAAAATAAATAATGGATTCTCTAAATTCTCGCTACCTTATCCGAAAACCTCAACTCAAAAAAATACCAAAAGGTTAAAATCTTCTCCGCTTTCTTCTCTCGCCGGAGTTTTTCACAGTCGTCGTCATCAGTATCAATCCCCCTCCGAAAACCTTACTATTTCATTTAAAAGTCACGAATCTCATAGATCTCTTCGATCTTCTTTGATTCCCATCTCTCTTGTCCAATTTATATAGTAATTTTTAATTCTCTGTAAAGATCTCTGATTAAAAAAATGAGGTTATCGTTGCCATGATAACGTGTATTAAGCAGTAGTAGTGCTGATGTATTTGGTCACGGCTAAGTCACTTCCTCGTCTCTTCTTCTCAAATTCTCCATAACCATTTTGGGCAACACGACCTCATTTGATTCCTTCAGAGAAATCGTTTCAAATCACAATCATCTGCAGAAGATCTGAGTCCTCTCAGGTAACATAACATCCTTAAATCTATTGTCGGAATGTTGTAGGATCCAATTTTGATGCGAGATAATAGGTTTTTAGAGTTGTTTTTTGGATTTTGAAAGTTTTAAATTGAGCTACATAATTATTAACTTATAGAGGTTTTATGTATGTTTGGTCTGAGTTTTAGATTAAGTCCTTCTTAACGCAGATGCTAATCACTCTCGGATAACAACATTCAAACAATTACCGACACACACAAATTGAAGGAAGAAAAAAAGAAAATGTTGTCGAGATTGTTCAAAGCAGGTGAAAAAGTTTTGTTGAATCTGGTTAACAAGAAGGACCTTCACATGGCGTCGAATGCTCCCAAAGTCCAAGAGGTTTACGATCTCTGCAAGGAGACTTTCACTGGCAAAGCTCCTTCTCCCACTTCCATGGCTGTCGAAAAACTATGCTCTCTTCTCGGTACCTTTTTGTTTCTTGAGAAGCACTTTATGTGAACATAATGAATTTGTGGGTTTAGAGGAGAGATACATCAATCTATTGTACATGTTAGGATGAGTGATTTTGGGGTTCACTGTGGTGTGATCTGGTTTTTGTTCATTTTGTGTTCAGATACGGTTAGTCCTGCAGATGTTGGGCTTGAAGAGAAAGCTCAAGACGATGATCGAGGCTATGGAGTTTCTGAGGTCAGCCGTTTTAACAGAGTAGGACGATGGGCACAACCAATAACATTCGTGGACATCCATGAATGTGATAGATTCACAGTGAGTGTTTGCATTTCATATTGAATTCTCAATCAAGAAATGAGAAAACTAAAACACACTTGGTTGGTTCTTCTTCAGATGTGTATTTTTTGCTTCCCAACATCTTCAGTGATTCCATTGCATGACCATCCGGAGATGACTGTGTTTAGCAAAATCCTTTATGGATCACTTCACGTTAAAGCTTACGATTGGGTCGAACCTCCATGTATTATCACACAAGGCAAAGGTAATCTTGTTTTTCCGCATCTCGGGTTTCGCTTGTGTGATTGATTATTTAGACTTGTTGCAACTACTTGTAGCAGCAAGATTGGCGAAATTGGTTAGCGATAAAGTTATAACACCTCAGTCTGAGATACCGGTGTTGTACCCGAAGACCGGAGGAAATCTCCATTGTTTCACTGCATTGACTCCATGCGCAGTGCTCGACATTCTCACACCTCCGTACAACGAAAGTGTTGGCAGGAGTTGCAGTTATTACATGGACTATCCGTATTCCACTTTCGGTATGCAAACTCACTCTTTTTACCACTCTCTCCTCCTTCAAAAGAACATTATGTTAACTCTATAATCTTACTGGTGATAATTAAGTCTGGTTTGGTGATAATAGCATTAGAGGAAGGAACGAGGAAGATGGAAGGAAAGGAAGACGAATACGCTTGGCTTGTAGAGATCGACACACCCGATGATCTTCATATGCGTCCCGGATTATATACAGGTCCAACTATTCAGGTCTAGCTTTTTTAGTGGTTGGTTTTGTAGCTAAGCAGAGCACTCTTATATCATTCCAAGATAAGTTTATGGAGTTGAAGATATCAATACAATTTGAGATTAAACATAAACTCCTTGATCGGTCCATGTCCACTTCACACGAATGCAAGCAATTGATTGAAAATGTGAAAAGAAACTACATATAGATTGGAAGTGAGATATGTTTACGTTTTCATTGCAAAACTTGTGCTAAGTAAAATTTTCTCTCTCTCTCTCTTTTCTCTTGCAATGGCGTCTTCGTTTCTCAGAAACCCTAATCTCTCATAAACCCTTCTCCTTAAAATCCTCACCTGTTTCATTCCATTTCCGACCATCCCCTCACCGTCCATTCTCCCTCCGCGGCCAATCCCTTTGCATCTCAGATCCTTCACCTAACTCCCTCTGTCGCTGCCGTCCCGAATACATCCCAAACCGCATTTCCGATCCCAACTACGTCCGTGTCTTCGATACCACTCTTCGCGACGGCGAGCAGTCTCGCGGAGCTACACTCATCTCCAAGGAAAAACTCGACATCATCGAGGCTGGGTTGCCGGCCGTGTCCAAGGACGATTTCGAAGTTGTTAAGACCATAGCAGAAACACCGTCGATGAGAACGGATACGTACCTGTTATCTGTGGGCTCTCTAGATGCAACCAGAGAGATATCGAGACGGCTTGGGAAGCTGTCAAGTACGCTAAACGGCCTAGGATACACACTATTATCGCTACGAGCAACATTCACTTGGAGTATAAACTGAAGAAGAGCAAAGCAGAGGTCATTGAAATCGCTAGGAACATAGTTAAGTTCGCCAGGAGCTTGGGTTGCCAAGATGTCGAGTTTAGCCCAGAAGATGCCGGAAGGTGACCATCAATGGAATCAGTGAAAGAGCTGGAAACGCTTCCCTGGAAGAGGTTTAAAATTACTGAACGAGAACTAGATTTCATTAATCTGTGAAGACATGTGAACCTTTCCGGAAAAGAAATTCATTATGTGGCTTCATCTTACTTAGCGAGAACTAGATTCTTAAGTGTAGGAGGCAGATATTGTGAGGCAAAAAAATTGAGTAGGAACCGAGTAGGGCTTGTCATAATCAATAGCAGTGAGAAATCTAAAATAATAGGCCCTAGAGGTTTTATGTGAAGGTAATGGATCATGTGGAGGATATGGAAGAATAGGAATAGGATTCTCTTTGAAAGTGAGTATTTCTTAGCTTCGGAATCAATTAAGGTAATGGAGGAAACTGGGAATTGGTTCCTTGCTCAGGAAGTGGAAAAACATGGAAGAGGAGAGAAAGAAGCATAGGGGTGATGGGAATGGATTTAAATGGAAACCTCCACCAAAGGGTTGGCGGAAATGCAATATAATTTTTAAGTGTGGTCAGAAGAAGGATTTTGGTGGCGGGTCATGGGTTTTAAGGGATGCGAGAGAAAAAGTTATGTTTCATAGTCGCAAAGTCAAAGAGTGACTTTAAACTGGAGGTTATGGTTTGGGCGGTTGAAAGTATGAAGACTCATCATATTGAGGAGGTGATCTTTGCAGCCCAAGATAAAGAGATCATAGGAGCAATTCTAAGGCCTCGTGTTTGGCCTAATTTTAAATACCATGAGGTTAGGATGAGGAAGCCTTTGGGAAAGATTAATGAATGGAGAGTGAAAGTGGAAGAGTATAAGGCGAACTTGGGAGCTTTCCGTATAGCACAAAGTGTAACCTTAGGAGAGAGAGAGTTCATTCCTACGTCTCTATAGGTTACCCTTTATGGTTGGGAGATCAGTTACGACAAGAAGAAGTTGGCCTGCTAGAGTAGAGGCAAATTTTTTGGAGATGTGAATACTTAGACCTGCTTTGTTGTAGAGGTCATTTTTTGGGAAATTTTAGACTTAGAAGAGAGAGGAGGCAAATATGTTTGCCCTAGTCTATTAGTTTGGATGCTTTTAAAGTGGGCTGTCTTAGGCACATTTTATGTGGCTATATGGTGTAAAATTCTGGACTACTTGCTTTGAGTTTTAATATATTTATGGAAAAAAAAAAGAGGTTTTATGTGAGAAGAGAGCATCTCAAAATCATGAGAACCGGTTCTAAATCTATAACCCTTTCTCTCTCTCTACCCTTTTCATTATTTTTTGTTTTAAAATCACCTAGATACCATGTGAGAACCCCCCATTAGAGGTGCTCTAATCGTTTTGTGCCGGTTCACCAAATATAATCGTTTTATTAATGTTTGAAAGTTCTTATGATGTTACTATTTTATTTTAGTTATTATCTATTCCAAAATGTCAAAGTAATAAAACAATTATTTTTTTATAAAAAAGAAACGCAGATAAGTCACAGTTTTTTTAGTAGCAGCTTGTATCAAAATATCACCAGTTATCTGTAGATATTTTGTGATAAATTTGTTGCAACTCAAATGTACTCAATAAGAAGCAAATTGCGAAAATAATTTTTTGACACTTTTTTGGTAAATTTGTTACAGTTTAGTTGTAGCTTATTGGATTCAGATTGCGGCAACATATTTATGTGGTAATTTGTGGCGAGTTTACTACTATTCGCTATAAAACCGGAATTAGTGACAAGCTAATACTCGGAAGAAAAAATCATAACAAACATATATTTGTTACAAATATACAATTATAGCCAGTGTGGGTCAAAAATTTGTGCGGTGTGGTACGGTACAACTGCGGATTGTGCGGTTTGCGGAATGAGTGTGGTTTATGTAAAAAAAACCGGACGAAACAGTGTTTAATTGGTGAAAAAACAACATGCGAAATAATTTTTTGTTGGTGAAAAATAACAAAACAATTTAATAAATATTGGTAATTTTACGAAATAAAATGAAATAATGATATTATTATTATTGTCATAAATTAAGTTTATTGATTTAGTGATTAATGAACAACTTTTATATAATTTTAAAAACATATTTTTACAAGTAAATAATTTGGATTTGTGATATACAAAGAGATTTAATTGTAATAAAAAACATCAATACATAAAAACATGTAAGCAGAATACAAAATGAAAAATATATTATAATGTTATCTATTAAAAAAATGAAATTGATATGATAAATGTTTAGAATTTTCATGATATGCAGTCTTGGCATGCCATTTTACATGTGTTATCGTTTAAAAATCTTTGTACGAATGTCATCTTTTAAATTTTTTGGGTTTGTGTTAACTATTTTATATTTAGGATATAGTTTTTGAGGATAGAATTTAGGATTTGGGTTTAGATTCTTTTGTGGAAGAAAGAGTGAAAAAAAAAATTAATGATTTTTTATATATATAAAATATGGCATGTTTGCAATAAATTTTTAAGGGTGACATATTTTAAAAAAATATTTTCAAAAATGGCATATTTGTAATTCCCTTTGGAGTAATACTCCAAAACTTACCGAAAGTTGAATGATTCTATAGATTAATATTGTTCTAAAACTGCAATAATTCATATTATTTTCCAAAAAGTTAAAACTATTTTTATATATTTTTTCTTGAACCGCACCTAGCTACTATAATACCGCACCATATTTGATGACTATTGTTAACATTGTGCGGGTAACTCGTTTGCTTCACAAAAAATAATCCGCACTTGAAAAACTTTTATTTAAAAAACGCCCCGCAGTTTAACTATTTTGGTGATTGGGAACCAACTCATGGGGCCCATTAACACTTACTAAAACCGCACCGCATCTAGGATCTCCATTCAAGGCCTAAGTTAACTATTAGAGAGAAGAGGAGATAAAGAAAACACACCAAAAAATAAACGAAAAATGGCGAGGAAAAGGCTTAAAAAAGGCGTTTATGGAGCATTAGTTAGTGCAACAAAACTTTAGCATTAACAGGACTAATACTTTTATGCAAATATTATCGAATGAACATAATCTTTGATTCGTTTGTAAGGTGGTGTAACATATGAAAATAATAAATCTTGGTGATAAAAGTTTTAGTTGTTCGATAAATATAGATAATGTGACAATGATTACGAAAAGGACAACACACTCGAGCGCCCATAACAAAATCAGAAAATCGTATCTAATTAAATAATCCTCCATCACAAACTTGTAACTTGTAATATAATAACAATTTCCACAATCAATATAAATACACCCCTTTGGTGTTCTCAGTGCAACACAACTAACACAAACAACCATCAAACAAAAGCTTGCAAAAAAGAGAAAAAAAAATGGTGAAGACTACAAGTGCTCTTTTCATTTCCATGATCTTCATGGCATCATTATCAACCATTTCCCACGCCCTTGTACTTAACGGTCTCCAAATTGGTGCCGTCCAAGTAACAGGTGTCATACATTGTACACTTGACGGAAACCTAAATGCCTCTCCATGTTCTGGCATCCCCGTTAACTTGGTATGGGACGGCTTGAACATAGCTCACGCCGTCACAAACCAAGCTGGAGCATTCACCATCACAAACGGAATCCTCGGCTTAGTTAACTTTGACATAAATAGATGCTTCATTAGGGTTAATCTTCCAGTGGCCTCGTGCTCGGTCTTCCCGCTAAGTGGTGTCCTCACATCCTCCCTCAGTCTGGTTCAAGTCACTAAGTCAACTCTAGGCAATGTAGCTTGTCTGGTATCCGGACCCATACATATTTGATGATTCACTCACGTATGTACGTCCCATGCATGAACTTTTAAAAACAAATTTACTTGCATTTATGTTGTTTCTTTTTACATGAGTCTGTAGTTGTTGGTGAAAAAAGTGATGCATATGCACTAATTGTCACCACAACAGTTATCATAAGCTCTCTTTTGTGACTTTTCTTTGTGTTATTTTTCAACAATAAATAAATGTTTGTGTTTCTGTTCTTAGCAACAAAAAAAAAACCTTTATGTTTCTGCTATGGCCTAAGGGTTAAATCGTTTTGTGCCGGTTCACCAAATATAATCGTTTTATTAATGTTTGAAAGTTCTTATGATGTTAATATTTTATTTTAATTATTATCTATTCCAAAATGTCAATGTAATATAAAAAAATTCTTTTTTATAAAAAAGAAAACGCAGATTACTCATAGTTTTTTTTGTAGCAATTTGTATCAAAATATCACCAGTTATTTGTAGATATTCTGTGATAAATTTGTTGCAACTCAAATGTACTCAATAAGAGTCAAATTTGTTACAGTTTAGTTGTAGCTTATTGGATTCAGATTTGTGGCGAGTTTAGCTATAACATATTTATGTGGGAATTTGTGGCGAGTTTGCTATTGCTATTCGCTATAAACCCGGATTTAGTGACAAGCTAATACTCGGAAGAAAAATTCATAACAAACATATATTTGTTACAAATATATAATTATAGCTACAAAAAAAATATAGCTACGTTGGACGATTACTATAGAGTTAGGAGGACTTGAATAAGCATATGTGAATGATTTTTCTTTGACCACCAATAATATTAGAGAATAATATTATTTTTCCTTTGAAATTAACTATATAGTATGTCATATATGTTTTTTTAATATGTATAACATGTAAAATTTGAAACAAGCTTTCACTTAAGAAAAACACTAAACACACACACATACTCATAGGCCATGGAACCATCAAAGCGGGTTAAGTGTGAGAGCCGAACATAGTTATGACTTATGAACAAAGCAAGACGAAAGAGCTTTTAGGATAATAGATGAAGTGAGAGTGTTTACATATATTATGAGTGACATAAGTAGGAAAAACTTTCATAACCAGTAAAATATCAGGAAATAACGTCAAATTTCAAGTAAATCAGATTTATCAAAACGATAAAACACACACAATATTTTAACAGAGTTCAACCAAATTTGTCTATATCTTTGGACCTGTTGTACAGTTTTAATTATTAGCAAAAAATTACAACACTCTCTGCATATATCCAAATCCAATTACAATCAAGAAATTACTCTCTCTCTCTCTCTCTCTCTCTCTCTCTCTCTCTCTCTCTCTCTCTCTCTCTCTCTCTCTCTCTCTCTCTCTCTCTCTCTCTCTCTCTCTCTCTCTCTCTCTCTCAAGGGTACTTCACCTGACTTACATTCGGCAACAGAATCGCAAAATTCTTGTCAATAAAGAAATATATCATTTGTGAAGTTATAGTGTTTTTGGATGCTTTTCTATTTCTTTTGTGTTTAATTATTTGTTGGTGCTGATTTTCCTATGTCTTTGCGTTTTGATTGTTGAGTTTCGTGTTTTTGTGTTGCTTGTTTGTTATGTGTCGTGTTTGAGTTTGTTGCATTTGAGTGTGCTTTGAGGTATTTTTGTTTAATTTTATTGTGTGTGATGTGATTGTGTTTGTATTTCGTATTTTGTTTGAATGAACCAGAGGACATATGCTTGAGACAATAGACATGAGAATATACGGATATGTTTACTTTACCTGACCCCTCATATGCTCTTGGCTACAAAATCGCCTCTTGAAAGTTTTTTCTCTGCAGCTCAAAGATAAATGCACGAGAGGCAAAAAAAATAACTAACTATCAAAGCTAGGAAAAGAATCTCACTCACATTTGATTCCTGAATTATATGACCACAGATTGATTATCTAGAGCCCGGAGTAAAAACATACAATGACGTATGTATTGCGTCAAAGATCTGCACATGAGGCAAAAGTCATGAAAAGAAGAAAAAGAGAATTTGTTTTTGTACCTGACCCATCATTTTCTTCATTGTTACACTACAAGACAACAAAGCTGTTTCTGACGGCATTTCCAACGGATTTTGGCCTGTCGGAAATTACAAACCATATTGCAACCGATATAAGACAAAATAGCAACGGATCAAGTCCCGTTGAAAATCGGTTGGAATATTCCGATAGAGGAAAAAATCATTGGTATTCGGTCGGAAAATACAGTTGAAAATTCGTTGGAAATTCATTTTGTTGAAAACCGGTTGGAATATATATGTAATATTTGTAATATATGTGTTTTTATGCATGTGTGTTTTCGTCGAATATATGTGTGTTTATGGGAAGATTTTTGAAATATTGTGTGTTTAAAGAATAGTTATTGTAATATATATTTATGATTTGTAACTTCCCAAGTATGTTGATTAAATAATATTATAGTTAAAATTTCATCCTCTTATAATTATAACTAGAAAATTACATGTGTTATATACGGGATAAAATGATTGTTGAATAAAATCAATAATTTTAGTTTAAAAAACAATTATGGTGAACTATTATACATAATCTAAGACCCATTTTATATATTTGAATTTTGCGATTATTTTGTATACAAATGTGTTTCACCCGTGAAATAATTAAACCAACAAATTTTATTAATAATTATTTTACTTGTAGGAAAGTGTATTTATGAAAAATTAAAAACATCTACTTGTCAAACAAAACAACACATGTAAAAATATATATGAAAAATTGTTTTACATGCTAATATATTTTCAAAAGATAATAATTTTTTTTTTGTATTTTAAATCAAACTTTTTTTGGTGTATATGTTAAATTTGTGTTCACATTTAATTCTATGATTTAAATCTATAATTTTCGAAATATTTAAATTTTGTTAAATTTAGGAAAATTCAAATGTGTTGACAATTAGAGTTATAGTAATCAAACCGCAAATCTAAACGAAACAAAAGCTATATAAAGAGTTATAGTAATGTGGTTAGATACATATATGATATAATTTATTAAATAATTTGATAGTTAACATTTCCAACGGTAGAAAATCCGTTGGAATTTCCAACCGTAGAAAATTCCAACGGAATAATGACGGATTTTAGTTTAAAAATATTAAAAATCTACCAATGAGATCACATGCATAAAAATGTAAATTGGTAGGAAATCCGTCGGATATTTTATTTTTTAGCCGCGAGATAGGAGGAAAATAAAATTATTTAAAAGAGGGAAATTGATTAATTTCCAACGGATTTTTGACAGATTTAATTAATTAATTAAAAAGAATATGAATATTAACACACTATATTCACTTTGTCGCTAAAAGCCTCTCTTCTCCGGCTTCTCTCAACCCTAAACTACGCAACCTCTCATCTTTTTCTTCTACCGGCATCCACCACCGTCTTTCCACCGGAATCCACCACCGTCTCTCTTATTTCAACCTACCAAGTCCGCTGCTTCTTCTCCTCCGCCAACATAAACCCTAATCCACCACCACATCTCTTTCTCTCTACCGAATCAAAACCATCTATGAGTTTAAGGTTTTTGATTTTTTGAGTTCGTATATGAATTTGTTTTGTGTGATACATATGATGAGCTAATTTCTGGATATATCATCGTTTGCTTGATCTTTTGCTCGATTTTAGCCTTGACTGGATTGGAAATTTTTCATTTTTGTTGTTGTTGTTTTGATGTTAAAGTCTTGAATATTTGTTCTTCAGATCCTAATCATTGGGTACTTATACGTTTAGGATTAATTTACTTTCTTCAGGTTGACCGAGGTGCGAGTGCTCTTCAGATCCAAATTCAAGGTTTATGCTCTTTTGTGGAATTTTGTTTTAGATTTTCGAATTTCGTTGATTTAGCTGAGAAATTGATAAACTTTTGGAACAATTAAAGCTTAATGGGTTTTTTAGTAGAGAAATTCTTATGTTGGTCAATTTTTTTGTTGTTTTGTGAATTGTTGCAAAGGTTTTGAGCGATCCTCAAAAACGAGCAATCTATGAGCAATACGGAGAAGAAGGGTTAAAGAACCAAGCTCCACCTCCTGGCTCCGGTGGATATCCCGGAGGATCAGACGCTGGAGCTTCTTTCCGGTTTAATCCAAGAAGTGCAGATGATATCTTCTCCGAGTTCTTTGGTCACGCTAGGCCTTTTAGTTTTTGTTTGATGAGTTGGTGTTGTTGGTCGGTTCCAAATTTGATAAGTTTGCGGTTTACTTGTTGATTGAAGACTAAAATCTGTTTTGGTTTGGTTTCTACTTTTGCAGATGTCTCTTCAATTAGTCTTCAACCAAGCTTGTGTGAAACATCAGAGATCCATGTTTGAGGTTTGTGATTGTAGTTTCGCTTCTTCCTGTTGTTGTCTTGTAGACTCTGGTTTTATTAGATTGAGAAACCAATGAACCGTACATAGTTGAAAGAGATTGTGAGTATAAACAAATGGGATTTAATTGTTGTCTTGCACATTCTTTGTAGTGTAAAGTTGTGAATTCAGTTGTTGGTGATTGATTGAGATCTGATTTATTAATGCAAAGCATACAATCTGATTTAGTTTGGTTCTTGCTCAGGTTTCGTTTATCTCTTTTAGTTGACATTTGGTGTGGTATTATGTAGTATGTATGAACTTAAGGAGAGAACACATGTTTTTATTTTTGTTTGATACAAATGCATAGTTGTAATACACATTTGCAGGTCGATTGACGGTTTTCGCCAAAACCTGCTGCAGCACCAACCGAGGCGTACGTTGAGCCATCCTGCTGCAGCACCAACCTCTAGCCCGTCTCAGATTCAGGTACCATGGAGATTATCTTTAATGATTCCAAGTCTGATATATTACTATCATTATTTTAATATTACAAACATGATTTTGGATTATTAAACTTGTATATCAAAAATACATTACATGTTAATATTTTATACAATTTAAATGTAATAAAGTATTTGGAATTACATTATATATGGAATTTTGATATATTAAAAAAAATAAACGTTTCAACAATTTTGAATTTTATTACTAATTTCGAATTTTAATTTAATTTAATTTTTTTAAAATTCAAATCCGACGGGTTTGGAAATATTTAAGTTCGTTGGAAATCCGTAGGAATAAACTCCGATGATCGCCGGCCGGCTAATGTGGTAGGATATTCTGACGGCATTTCCTACAATTATATGCGGACAGAAACCCGTTGGAAATTGTCGGAATTTTGGACCGAATTCTGACCGTTTATATTTTTGCAACGATCTGTACCCAACGGTCAATATGGTTGGAACTCCTACGAAGTTCCAACCATAATGATCGTCTGAAATGGCCCTGTTTCTTGTAGTATTACTGAACCATAACCTGAAATATTGTTTTTTGTTGCTCAAAACCTATGTATGAAGCCAGAAACATGAGATGAATGATGAAGAGTGTTTATTTGTTTGTTTACCTACCCTTCATTTTCTCCTTGGCTGCTAAATCTCTTCCTAAAGTTTTTGTTTTTCAGCTTAAGAATCCCCCATGAGAAAAAAAACTATTTTGTTAGTTGTAGATTGTGAGCAGAGTAATTATTAAAACTCACGAAAAGAAGATATATCACGAATACGATTCGTACAAAGTCTCCTCTAATGCGAGATTTGACTGTAAGAGAAGGCAAAAAAAAAAAGAGAGAATAAGTTACCTTAGTACTGAATTAATATTTGGTAGTCTCATGTTGGAAAGACTCTCCAGTGATCTTTGACATCGTTAGTATCATACCTTTGAAATGCCTTATTTCTTCCTGCAAGCACAACTCACTTAGACACAACAAACATTTCTGAAAAAAGAAACATAATATCAAAATTGGTACACAAGTATATTTACCCGTTATTAATCCAAATAGACCTTTATGAGCACAACAAGAATCTGAACCTAAGTAACAAAAAAGAATCCTCAATGGCAGTTCTAATGCATATGTTTAATGGAAAAAACACAGCACATTATAAATGATGAATACCAAAAAAACACATAAAAGAGACAAAAAATAGTTTAATTTTTACCCAACCCTCTCTTTTTTCCGGGCTACTGCTTAAGTTTACATATTTTTAGCTTACGAATTGTCTATCTTTTAGCAGATTTCTGGATCAGGGTGATTCTTTGTCCCGGTGAGTAATGAGCAATGCCTTTTCCTTCAACACCTCCAAATCATCTACAGTAATTTTCTTCTCCATTTTACACCATTTATCGTTGTATGTAGTCCTGGGCATATTAATCGGAACCGAAAAATCGAACCAGAACCGAGCTAAAATAACCGAATTTTTCGGTTTCGGATATGTGCAAAATAACCATTGGATAGTAAAATTAATATTCATGGATATCGGTTCGGTTTCGGTTCTAACCGATAACCGAATAGTAGAACCGAAATACCGAAATTATTAAGGGTGTTAGATAGGGGTTAGCGGCTAATTAGGTTTGGTTTAGTCTTTAGTGTCATTAATGTTTCTGCGGTGTCTGCCTCCCTCGACAATCCATACAGCTGCCAGACGTTTCCAGTTCTCAACGATGTTTACTCTTCGTATGCAAAAGCTAATTCTCGAGGAAGTTCCAGTCATTAAATCTCGTTTTATCCTCTGCTACTATAAATCAAAGACCTTAAATCTGGGATGTTCATCATCACTTCTTCTCCGACAATCGCATCATCCACTGCATCGACATCGAGAATCAGTTCAGAGGTAATTTTCTTGTCAATGTCTATTCTGTTGTTGTAAGCTTGAAATTGATTTAGGGCTTTAGGGTTTCATCTCCATAGATGTTCGTATAGCTCAATTCCTTTAGTTTATTCTTTAATTTCGTTCATCAATTAGTGAAATTGATAGAAGAAAGTTAGGGTTTTTGGTTCATAAATTAAATTGCTCTCATTTGTGTTCTTGTCTCATTAGGATTGTTTGGAATGATTTTTAGATTGAATGAGATAAAATATGAGTTATGAGACTTCGATAGAGATACTGAGATAGACATTGTTTGAGGCTCAGTATTGACATTGTATTATGAACGATCTTGTATCATATCTCTCTTATATTGAGTTGTTCTTTTTTGTTTCAGATGGCGTCTTCTCAAGAACCAGAAGTTGCAGAACACATGGATGTGGAAGAAGATATAGACGTTGAGGATATGATGGAAGAGAGTGAAGAGGAAGTGGAGACTCCTGTTGCTACTCAAACTTCTAGTAAAGGGAAAAGGAAGCGTGGCGCTGCTATGAGGAAGGTTACTGTGAAGAAAACAAGATCAAAGGTCTGGGACCACTTCACTAGGACAAAAGAAAACAAGAACAAGTGCAAATGTCATTACTGTGGGAGGCGTATGGCGTGTGCAACAACATCAGGCACCTCTAACCTCAAGAAGCATCTGGAAACTTGCAAGCAACATCAAGCGTGGTTGGCAGCTCAGAAAAAGGTTCAGAAGGTAATCAATTCAGAAGATGATGGTGTACAGTTGGGTAAGGTCTCTGAAGCTGTGTTCAGAGAAGCATGCAATGAAATGCTGGTTCTAGGGGAGCTTCCACTGTCTTTAATCGAGAGCATAGCATTCAGACATTTTTGCAACAAAATGAAGCTTTACAAGCCTCACTCTCAGAGAACAGCTACCAAGGACATTGTTGAGATGTTTGTGCAGAGGAAAGCAGTGATGAAGAAGATTCTTGGTGGGAGTAATCAGAGAATCTCGTTAACCACAGACATTTGGGTAGGTCCTACAACTGCAGTGAGCTATATGGTCATAACAGCTCATTTCATTGATGTAGTGATCACAAGGGGCTCACAATATCGACTGTTCTTCAGGAGTGTTTGGAGGAATGGGGCATCAAGAGAGTCTTCACTGTTACAGTGGACAATGCAACAGCCAACAGTAGTGCAATGAGGTATTTCAAAGAAGAGTTCAGCTTAGTTGGAGAATGTGCTTTCGTGCTCAATGGTGAGTTTCTTCATCTCAGATGTGTAACTCACATTTTGAATCTGATTGTCAAGGATGGATTGGCTGAGATTGATGCTAGTGTCTGTGCTACTCGTAACGGGATACGGTATGTGAGGTCTTCTACGCCTAGGTTGAAGTCTTTCCAGCTTCGAGTAGACATAGGAAAGAATATGACCAGAGGAAGTCTTCCTTTGGATTGCAAAACGAGATGGAATTCAACCTATCTGATGCTGAGTAGAGCCTTGGATTTTCGTGCTGCTTTTGAGAAGATAGGGGAACAAGACATGCCTTACAATGAGTATTTCAAGGAAAAAGATGAAGGGAAGAAGAGGGATGGACCACCAAAGAAAAAACAACAGCAACGGAAGAGATACGTTGGTCATTTAGAAGTTTTGCCGGACTACCCTTCTCAATTTAATTCTAAATGCAATTCTAATGCAGGCTCTACTGTCAACAACTCCACATGTTTCTCCTATCTCACATGCCTCGAATTGCCATGGATCCCGTAGCTCAGAAAATAAAGAACAACTTAGCGAGGACACATTAAGTGAGATTATTCCCCAAACAACAGATAACACTGAACCTCAGTGCCCTCATCCTGACGGGCAAGCTGTTGAACAAGAAAATGATGTTGGGGGTGCGGAGGATGATACAACAACTCAAAACAATGAGGATAACTTTGCAAATGAAAACACAGACAGACACAACGATGTGGGTCCAAACCATGTGTTTGTGTCTAATGATGAAACGAACTAAGAGCTCTAGGGACCGGATGAATCGACCCGGAGATCTTCCAGCCAGGGGCAGGCTCCTAGTCCGACAGCGACAGCCCCAAGACACCCTTAACGCCGCCGCCCAGACAGGAATTAACAGCTCAGGAAAAAAAAGATATTGATGGCGAAATGAGTAAATGGATGAAGGATATTAAACCTAGTTTCAACTTCCCTAACATAATGAGGAATCTGTACCTGGTATGTTGTGGAACCCTTTTTTTAATTAAATCAAGGTATTTTTCTTAGTTATACACATTTCAAATGTTTTTTTCCATGTTTCAGATACTTTGGAGTTCCGTACGTGTTGAATGGCTTTCATACAACGATAAATGGTGTAAAATGGAGAAGAAAATTACTGGAGCTGATTTGGAGGTGTTGAAAGAAAAGACATTGTTCATTACTCACCAGGACAAAGATAATCACCCTGATCCAGATAATCACCATTCTGTTAGCAGAAAAGAGACAAGACTATTAGAAAAAAAAATTACAACAGCACAGAGAAAGGACGAAGGTAGTTTATCTACCTGGCTCCTCCTCTTTTCATCTTGACAAGGAAACAATCTCCATAGCTGGGATATATGAACATATTTATTAAGTATAAGAAAAAACAGTTTTTACAATGTTAGATTTGTCCTTTGTGAAGTATGTATTGATAAGAATTTTCTATGAACCAAAAGAAAATGAGAAGAAATCAGAGAAAGTTCACCTTAAAACTCTAGATCATCACCGAGTTCTACTTCACATGAAATTACTCAACAAAAAAATTGATAAAGCAATATCTAAGTGTATATATAAAAATTATATGAATTAAAACAACATGAAGTATGTAAACAAAACTTGACACACACATTTAGTATACAGAATACAAAGGAATGCCAAGCGGTGTAAGAGAAGACAAAGAGACAAAGTGATTGGTTGTCTCGTGTTCAAAAGACTCTCCAACAACTGAAATCTGATCCCTAAGAACTTTAGTATTTTACCAAAAGAATCGAGATATAATAAAGAATAGGATATTCCTTATTTCTTACTTCAAGTTACAATTCACTTAAAAACAACAATCAGTTCCAAAAAGATGTGTACTCTCTTGCCAAGGTTCTGACTCAAGAAATAAAAAAACCATTAACTGGAGAATGTGAAGGAAATTGCACTAGAAAGAACAAGATGGTTTATTTACCTGACTCTTCATTTTTCGAATGACTGAATCGCTTCCTTGAGTTTATTATTTTCAGCTTAAGAATCTTATATCTTGATACAAATAAATATGTTAGTAGTAAACTATGAGTAACTACACAAGACCATAAAAATAAGACTACAAAAGTTGACGCCAAGGAAGAACTTACTGAAAATCTCACACTGAGTCTGATCCAAGCAAAGATTTGACTGCCTGCTCATATTTTCTCTTTTAATCTTAACAGGGAAACGATGCATCGATTTCCATAGCTAAAACCCAAAACATTTTTTATATTCATATAATGATATTGAAAAGGTTTATCAAGTAGCATCAAAACCAATTTTTGTATGTTGATATTCTCAATTGTGAAGTATGTCTAGATAAGAGATTTGTATGAAGTAGATGAGAAAAAAACCTCAAAAACTCTTGTTCTTTTCCTTGGTTCCGAATCTTCACTGAGTTTCTCTTCACAAGAAATCACAGGGTGAAAAAACTGATAAAGCAAAACCTAACTTGGTAAAAAATTACCCTTTTCATTATGTATGCAGGAAACCATTTTCGCTTGTAGTGGCCTGAATTTCGAGTAGCATAAAAGGTGAAAGAGGTTAAGACATCATAATTAGGTATAAAGTATATGAGAAGAATTTGAGAACGTTCACCTTAAAAAGTCTTGTTTTTTCTCTCGGATTATGAAACTGAGTGTTCCTTCACATTTGCTTGGATTGGCCTGTATTTCTCTTTTGGAGTAGTATGAAAAGTACTAAAACAATGAAGACAATAATTAATAACTTCTCCAATACTAAAACAGTGAAGACAATGACTAATAGTTGTAAAAACTACGAAAAGAAAGAGAGAGGAGAAGAGAAATGGTACTTCGCCTGAAATATACTCAGCAACAGAATCGCAAAGTTCTTGTCAATAAAGAAAGATATTATTTGTGAAGCTGTTGTGTTTAACTTTTCAGCTGTGCTGTATTTTAGTTCTTTGCTTGTGATACATGCCTTCCGAATATTGAGTTTCGTGTTCTTCGTGTTGCTAGTTTGTTATGTCGTGTTTCTGTTTTGTTGCATTTGAGTGTTCTTTAAGTTTTTTTTGTTTGAGTTCTATTGCGTGTGATGTGATTTTGTTTTGCTCATTTGTTGTATTTTGTATTTGAGTTTTGTTGGGAGGACATATGCATGAGACAATTGACATGAGAATATAGGGAGATGTTTATTTTACCTGACCTCTCATATGCTCTTGGCTACAAAATCGCCTCTGGAAAGTTTCTTCTCTGCAGTTCAAAGATATATGCATGATGCGCGAGATACGAGAAGAAAGACATATCATTTACCTGACCCAAAACTTGCTCTAGGCTACTGAGTCGGCTCTCTCGAACGCTTGTTCTTTGTAAAATAAGGATCCATTCTCTAGTATCCAAAGCATTATGCTAGCAAATATTACTGACAGATTAATCACAACACAAAGTCACAAACGACCAAATGAAACTACAAAATCACTGCAACAAAAAAAAAATAAGGAAAAAAATCTCACTCGCATTTGCTTCCGTCTCCGAATTGTCATGGATTCTTCTTACATAATCATTTAGAGCCATGAGGGAAATTTACTGAATCGTTAGTTTCCTATAACAAAATGAAACCAATTAGAGTCGTCTATGTAAAGAAAAAAGAGAGGAAGTTTGATGTAATCTTTATAAAACTGTTTCAGAACGCAAATACCCAAATTAAAAATCCAGTAAAGAAGTACGCAATTACCCTAATTGGAAGATCTCGGAACCATCGAATCACTAAATTACAGTAGACAACACGAAATTGTTTCCAAATCAAAACCCTAGATTCGCAAATCACCGATCAAGTAAAATCCTAAATTCAAAACAAAACGAAATCGAAAGCTTACTATATTTGGTAGGAGATACAATCGCACGATCCGAATCCAAACCACTGATCGAATCATATGTTGGAACCATTTTTTGATTAAACAAATAGCCTTGTATTAGGCAGTTTGGTTTATGGAAAATGAATTTTAGATGTCAATGAGAAATAAAATAATGAGCATTTGGATTTATGGAGAAGTATTAAGTAATAAGGTTTTAAAACTTTATAATTACATTTTGATGTAATTGAGATAAAGTAAGTCTTCTCAAAGAATTTGGAATTGAGATATGGATTTGATTTGGTAAATTCATTTTAGTATTTATGGTTAATTATAATTAACACAAAACTTAAAATATCTCATAAATTAATTCCAAATAAGAATAAAGAAAACAAAAACGTTACATCAAATTATGTTTGACACAAAGTGTAATCTTAATGATTTAGAGTGCTAACATAATTTATTCAATTTGAATAAAAAATATTAAGTGATAAACATATGTGAATTAATGGCATGATTTGGTGTTTATGGAGACAGCACAAATATGAGCATTAAAATAATATACACGTTATGTTTGTCAATTATAAACGTTACGATTTGTCGTAGCTTTATGACAAACATTGTATAAAATTGTGGCAGTTAAATGTGTTTTGACAAATGAGTGCATTTGTTTGAAAAAAGAAAACTTAGTGTGAATGCATTATATTGTTTATATAAAGAGACCACTACTTCTCTCATTTGTTCGTACAGATCACATAGAGCATTAATGCATTTTGTTCTCTGCGGAGACGCAATTTCTATTCTCTGTGACAAGTTTTTGTTTTGGTTCTCTCTAAGAAAAAAAAAAACAGAAACAATATTTCTCTCATATCAAAAAATGCTTTAAGCAATCTCTCTCAAGAAAAATAAGTCGTGTCTCGAGAGTATCGTAGATATATTTTAGTTCCTTAGAATCGTGATTCGAGTGAGCGCGAATACGGTTATTTGTGGTTGTATCATGGGATCCTTGAATCAGTCATCTCGTCGCACTACGGATGATTCAAAGGTTAAGGAAAGAGATTCGTCTCGCCTCTACAATTCTTTTCTTCCCTTAACGTATTTCTTATCGCAATTTATAACTGATTCGTAGCCTTCCAAAATTTTGGTCCTACATCATAATCATCGAATTCGAATACATCTGTATGATATCATCTTCGACGCAAAATCAAAACCCTTGGATCGTGACTTCGAATTGAGACCCAACGAAACATAGCAACATTGAACGAGTGATTCAATCGATCCGAGACACGAAAAGATTTTCCAATCATCATAAATTTAAAATTCCTAAATCGCTTTTCCACACGAATTTGTAAACCCTAATTCGTTTTCCAAACAAGATTTGTAGAAATTTGAAATTTCAATTTCCGTTACGAAGTAACGAGAGTAGAGACGTTAGAGCTCTGAAGCAGGCTTTTATGTATTTTTCTTTTGAAATGTGTTTAAAAAAAAATATAGCATGTAAAATTACGATTGTGGCCCTCCTCTTATGTATACGTTAGGAAGGGATTTAAGTAAAACTCGGCCCAATATAAATATATAGGCCCAAATATTAAGATAAACCCATGTTATCCTAACCCCCACGCGCGTACATCGTCGAATCGCCGCTTCGTCTTCTCTCTCAAATTTCAAAATCACTCGGACTCCGTGAAGCTCATCATCGATCTCTTCCCCAAAAGAGTATCTCTCCAACGTATTTAGGGTTTTCTGACCAACACTCAACGAATTTGGAAATCGCTATCAATGGTAAGAACCCTAATTTCTCTATTTCAGATATCCTAATTTCGAAAACCCTAATTGAATTTTGTTTTCCGTATCGGATTGTGTTTGTTTCTGGATTCTGAATGTATTAATGATTGGTCAGGGAGGTGAAGGAGAAGATCTAGAGCCACTTTTTGATTATCATCGTGTTCAGCCAGCGAATTTCGTTTGTATTGACGGTGTGTTTCAAATATTATTGATCTAGAGCGCGAGAAATTTGATGGGTTTCTTCTTATTGCTCTTTTCGCTTTATTGCAGACGACGATTCTGATGTCTCAGAGGTTCCGGTTAAGAAGAGAGCAAAAATTTCCCAAAACATAGTAAGAACTGATCTTTTATGATTGAGTTGCTCACTTAGCTTTTTGTATATTATGAAATTCAGAAAGGGGGTTTCCACTGATAGGCGTTAGAATGTGAGATGCTTGATGCAATTGAGTAATATAGATTCAGGGTTTGTTGTTTGTTCTGTTTATGGGTTGTTTTAGTTTTGGGTCACGGATTTTCATCGTAATCGACTACTCGAGGTGGATAAAGAAACAATTCGATTATGTTCTTCATGATCCAGAGTCTGAATATATCATCAACCTTCACAGAGCTTGAATCTTTTGTATGAATGGGAATTTGCAATATGGATGAGAACGTTTCGCTATGCTTTTATATAGGTTCTAAAGGAGGATGATGAGGTGAAAGTGATTGAAGTGGCAGGTGACGACGATTGGTTGCCTCCTCCGCCAAAGGTTGTCTTTGATAAAAGTAACGAGCCTGGTGAAGATTCGACCATCAAAGCATTGAGGTAGTTTTGTATGTCTGAGTATTTCTCCCCTTGGTTGATTTCACTTTCCCATGAAGCCTAAAGTTTGGACCTTCCTAACTGTATCTGATTATCTGTTGATGTCCCCTGATTTGATTCTGAACACGTAAGTGAAATATGTAATGCAGATCTAAGAAGATGGAGCTCATGTCATTCGCGAAAAATGTAGCACATGTGATGCAGGAAGTCGAGGAGTCTGCTAAACGGGAAGTTGAAGAATCACTTAATCCATCTCCAGAGCCTGCTGATGTCGTTGCTGCTCAGGCACCAGCAGAGCCTAAGAATGACAGGGCCAAGATTGTCATTACAATACAAGACAAAAGTGGACAAAAACAATTCCGGGTGTATGCTGTAAGTTCTTTAAGTGCTTGCGACTTACTAGCCATTCTTCCGTTAACAAAAAAAGCTTTGTATGTGTCATAAGTATACGTACGAGTCATTTTCTGTTAATATGAGATGCTTTTGTTGTATACTGATGTTGTTGATTTCTGTTATAAGTATACTGATGCTGATTTGGTATTTTTGTACCATTTTTCTTGTAGGATGAGAAGTTTGAGCGGGTTATCAAAATGTATACAGATAAAGAAAAGCTTGACCCGCAAAATCTTGTATTTATGTTTGACGGTGACAAGATTGATCCATCGACTACTCCTTCTAGTCTTGGGATGGAGGATGATGATATGATTGAAGTGCACACCAAAAAAAGATGACAAACAGGTATCTGATCATGTCCTCTTCATTTTGTTGTTGTTGTTGTTGTTATTTGATGATGCTCATTATCTTTGATTGGATTCAAGTCAGGATATAATTGCACTCGGTAGTGAAGCTCTTAGCCAGACTGAACGCACGCAGCATCCGTCTACCAAAGGAATTTCAGTCCGTTTAACTTTTGCGAAATCCAGAATTTGTACATCTACTTGGGCATGGAAGGGATCTCTGCTACAACTGGTGTTGTATCTGCGACCTCATTTTATCGGTTTTTTTCTTTTTGTTCTCGTTCTTTCATCGAGTTGATAACAAATTCAGCATTTTTTTTCTAGGAATGTCTAATATATAGATTAACCGAACCATTTTGATCCGAAGAAATCCAATCTGAAAAACTTCAGTTTGGTGTTTTTTCTCTCTTTAAACCGAATCAATCCAATCGAGCTGAAAAAGGAAATTCGATTTGAAGCTTGTCTTGTTTTGAGAAGTAATCTACTCAAAAATTCAAATCTAAAAACAAAATCAAAACTGATTTATAATCCCTATTATGTATTCACTTGGTAACTTTAGAACTCTTTACAAACTAACATAACATTGAACAGAATCAACGGCTATTCCAATAAATGAAGATATTTTAAACCGAACACTACGGTACTCTTTTGGTTTAATTCGGTTAAGTGTATCTTTCAATTGTAGCCAAGTATAGCATCTTGTTTGGTCTGGGTTTGGCTAGGACACGTGGCATGCATTTATTGGTGAGGAAAAGGTAAGCTTTTTGGGGATGATGGGTCGAGAAAGAAGGCTGTCACAGTGGAACATACGTCCGTGGCTTCCCCATATCTCTCACGTGCATAAGGATAACGTAATCACCCAATACGTAGGTCCCACTAAAACCTACGTGGCGTATCCACGTCATCGTAAACAAAAAAAGGGACGAGTTTATCAGATTAGAAGCAAGTTCCAAAAACAGAGAAAGCTGTGTCACAAATCTCTCTGACTTTAGTTTTCTCGAGAACAAACAGGTAAAAAAAATTCTCTCTTTTTATTTTGTTATTATTATATTGATCTGTGATCTCTGAGTGATTATAAATTTTGAAATTTTTATGAAACAGGGACGAATCTTTTTTCACATGTTATGGATATTTTCGAAAATCGAAAGGATCTTGAGTAATAATAATTTAAGAAAATGGAAAGAAGATGTGAGTTTTGTAAAGCATATAGAGCAGTGGTTTATTGTATAGCTGATGCAGCAAATCTTTGTCTAACATGTGATGCAAAGGTCCATTCAGCTAATGCACTCTCAGGGAGACATTTACGAACACTTTTATGCGATTCTTGTAAGAATCAGCCTTGTGTTGTTCGATGTCTTGACCACAAAATGTTTTTGTGTAACGGATGTAACGGTAAGCTCCATGGTAGTGTCACGTCTAAGCACTATAGACGAGATGTGAGCTGTTACACGAATTGTCCTTCTGCTAAAGATTTCGCGGTTATGTGGGGTTTTCGAGTTACGGATGATGATAATGTTTCGTTAGAACAATCATTTTCAATGGTTAAACATAAGGGACAATCCGTAACGAACAAGGTTTGATGCTTTTTTTGTATATATTTTTTGAGTTTGTAGATGATTAGATCTCTTTCTCTTACGGATAATTTTGATGATTTTTCAGATGCAAAGAGAATATGGTTTTATCATATTGGAACAGATTCTTGAATTGGAAAAGATTCAGCTTAAGGAAGTAAATGATGGTTTGTCTTTAACAGAACAAGCTGATCCATCTCCATTAGAGGTTCCGAACCAATCTGAAATCGATCTTCCACAAACCGGAAAAGATCTTATTGTTGATTTTTCACACTTGTCCTCGTCTTCTACACTTGGTGATTCCTTTTGGGAATGTAAAAGTCCATATAATAAGAACAATCAGGTTTGGTTCAAATATCATACATTAACTAGTCTTTGTGGAACCATTACTTTACATAATTAGCTCTGTTTTTTTATTTTAGTTGTGGTATCAAAATCTAGAAGATATTGGAGTTTGTGAAGATACGGTTTGCGATGACGATGACTTTCATATACCGGACATTGATCTTACTTTCCGAAACTTTGAAGAACTTTTCGGAGCTGATTCAGATCCGGTTGGAGACAATAACAACGTCTTCTTTGCGGGAACATCATCCCGCAAATCATGTGAGGTTTGGAAATCTTTCTTCTACTAAAGAGTTTTAGAGCTAATCACTTCTTGTTATATAACCTAAGGTCCCTCTACCTTTGATGAGTTCAGGTGAAAACATTTTCTTCGCCATTCAATAATTCGATATTTTCGCCTAAACAAGCTTCCTCATCTCTTTCGTTCTCAAGTTCCAATGGAGGAGGAAGCAGCGAAGCGAATTACCCTCATAATCACTCAGAGGAAGTCATCTCTTTTTGTTCCCCGCTCTCTAAAAACGCGAGACAGAAAGCCATCTCAAGGCTCAAGGAGAAGAAGAGGGCACGAACGTAAGTCGAAATCTTCCCATTAAAGCTACACAAATGAATAAATCTTAACATTTCATAATTTAATTTGCATTTTCTGGTTACAGAGAGGAGAAAAATGCTTAGTATGGTCCCAAGAATATGGAAGATAAACGCGTAACAACGCATAGCTTCTGGATTGCAACTATTTCTTCATCACTATGCTTATGTACATAAGACACTAATCTAGCTGTTCATCTATTTACATGATTCAGTTTCTTGCATGTTACTGTGAATGAAGAAGCCTAGTAGATCTTGTTGATTATTTGTTTCACCAACCAATTTGTAATCAAAGGTTTTGCACCAAATTCACCAGAATTAAACTTTATCACTTATGTTAAACCCAAAAAGGTTAATTAACAAACAATGACATTGACAATGATAAAATATGAATAGTGGAAATAGGGAAACTTCTGTACAACCAAAAAAAAAAAAAAATTCATAATTGGTGTTTTCATGAATGTTGACAAGACCATTAAAAAGGGGTTGGTTATAGTTATACTTGTGATGATTAAACAAAACCCTCTTTCTTTTTAAGTTTTTCTTTATGATATTAACGAATTAAAATGCAGAGAAAGAATTTTAGTTTTTGCGTAAGTTCAATTATATTGCAAGTTTTGTAGAAAAAAAGACCAATTTTATCCCTTCAATTATTCTTCAAAATCAAGCAATTAGTTGAAACAAATGATTCTCTAACCACAACTGGGGCCTGGGCCTTGTTATCAGTATTTCCAGCTACTATATGGCTTCTTCCTACTTATTTTCGTCAAAAAAGAACACACTTCACTAATCATCTTCATTATCTAGTGGCATAACCGTAATTATAGCTTAAGACTTTACGACTGTGGTTTGTGTTGCTCTTCATACTCAACCTTGAGGTGATTATTTCTGTTAGTTACTTGTAACAACCACTACATTTTTTCTTTAATTATTATTATTTCTTTAAATGATAAATCCCTTCTACATAATTTCCCTCCAAAGAGACTAAGCAAACCCAGACTTAGTAGTAGTATAAATACCCTCTAACCTCTCTTTCTCGAGCTTATTTTCTCTTTCTAACTTGGATTCTTGGATTCTCTCTCTAACCGAAAGCTTCCTCTGAAATTTTCCCAGCAGTTTCTCTCCATTTTCCCGGTGGTTTCTCTCTACTCAAGGTACAATTTCTTCGATTTTCTCTCCAATTTTGCTTTGATTCTTGATTCTTTCGCATGAATTTGTTTACAGTAGATTGCGATTATCCCTCTCGAATCCTAGATCTGATTTCCTTCGGTTATTTTCCGTCAATTTGTGTAATCGATGTGCGATTTCGAATTTCCGATCATCGTTTTGCTCGAAGAAATCTCAGATTCGGTTGTTTTGTTCTTCGCGAGCGTTAGAGATGCGTAGATTTTGATCTCTCTTTGCTTCGTTTTTTTTGGCGATTTTGAAACAGAAACTTCACCGGAAAAAAATGGAAAACCAAATCGCGCCGTTTTACACCGGGAAATCCGCCGGAGAACCGTCCGGTGGCGTCGGAATCGGTTCGCCTTCTCTCTTATGCGACAAATTCTACAATTCCAGTCGCAACGTGATGCAGCAGCGTCAAGATATGGTGAATCGCGAAGCGTTGTGTTACACGCGCCTCCATGAAGCTTCGCTTGAAGCAGAAATACTTCGTCTAGAGAACACAGAGCTCCGATCGATGAATCGCCACTTGAAAACCGAGCTTAGTCAGCTAATCCGATCCTCGATCCAGAACCGCTTCGATTATGATAGGATTCCGCTTCGCATGCTTAGCAATCTCTCGATCGGAGGAAATCATGACGCCGACGAATTGGAGAATCAGAACCCTAAGGCTAATCTTGATGACGTCAGCGATGAGAGTCCGACGAGTGTTATGGAGAATGATGATCAGAATCGCTCTTCTCTGCCAAAGAGCATCTCCGTCAGATCTAGCGGTTACTCGAAGACGAGCCAGGGAAGTGGTGGTGTCGCTCAATGTGGTAAATTTCGAGGAGCCATGACTAAACCAAAACCTTGTGGACCTGGTCAACTCAGTACGACGGTAATTTCACTATTCCTTGATTAGTGTGGAATCTTTTGGAGATTATAGGGATTGATTTGGTTTAGTATGTTGGGAATTAGGTAATCATTGAGATTATAGACTCGTTTAGTGTAACAATTGTGGTGTATAGGTTTTGGTTTAGTGTTGTGGGGAATATAAGCATTGAGACCACTTTAGACTTGTTTAGTTGTTGATTCTGGTGATGAATGAAATGCAGCAAAAGGTGTATGTTAGAGGAGGAGGAGGAAAGAAAGAAGAGGAGGAGGAGATAGAGGTGGAGGTGTATAACCAAGGGATGACAAAGACGGAGCTGTGTAACAAGTGGCAAGAGACGGGGACATGCCCATATGGTGACCATTGCCAATTCGCTCACGGGATTAAAGAACTCCGTCCAGTGATTCGTCATCCGCGTTACAAGACTGAGGTTTGCAGAATGGTTCTTGCTGGTGATAACTGTCCTTATGGCCACCGATGTCACTTCCGTCACTCGCTTTCTGAGCAAGAGAAGCTCATGGCTGCTGGTTACAAGCCCAAGTCGTCCTTCAAGCTGGTGAAATGACAAACAGGTTTGAAATCACCATACATATAACTGAACAGTACTATACCTACAGAGATATTCATATATAGCATGATTTGGCAAATAGCATTTGGTAAAAAGTGAATAATGTGCATTCGTAAGAGAATGTGTTAGAAACTCTTTGAGATGGTTGTTTGAATTTTTTTTCTCATGATTTTTCAGAGACTTAAAAACCGAGAAAAGTTCATGGGTTATCAAGATGAGTGTTTTGTTAATACTACATAGACGTTTTCAGACTTGTGGCCTTGTGTAGGAAATGTTGAATATAGCTTTTACCAATTTTTGCAAACCAGAGCAAGGTAAATAATTCAACAGAGTTCTAAGGAAATCATATAATTGGATAATAAATGCAAATTTGTAACCCGAGCTAGGGGCCTCTATATCGGTTACAAAACAAAATGTTATGAGAGATCATTCTAGAAGAGAGATGCCAAGAGCAACACTCATGCCAAGCATCAAAGATATATACATTCTCTTAATATATATATATCAGCAGCAGAAGTCTTTCTCTACAAGGACCCAAAAAATCATAATCCGAAGTTTCAATTGAATTCAAACACATCTGCCATAGAAGTGTTGGTTTCTCACCTTACGCCTTACGGAGAGATCCATCCTTAGAGCCAAGTGACTTAAACTCTTTGAGACAAGTGGGTCGTTTGACATTCTTTTCTCATGATTTTTCAAAGACTTAAAAACCGAGAAAAGTTCATGGGTTATCCAGATGAGTGTTTTGTTAATACATATAAATTTTAAGACTTTGTGGTCTTGTGTATGAAATATTGAATACAGCTTCACCAATTTGTGCAAAACAGAGGAAGGTAAATAATTGAATAGAGGTCTAAGAAATTATATATGTCTCACATCAATGCATGTTCTTTAGAGTTCTTGTAATTTTCTAAATGAGAGGTTTTGGATAATGAATACAAATTTGCACGTATCTAGATCTTTTTTATATTTTCAACTGAAGGGCATCTTCTACTATATAATAGATGGCCAACACTCTCCATGAGGTTGACACATTATTATTTTGAGAATTAATGTATCTTTTATTATTTTATTTTATTTTAAAACCACACTTTAAAAAATCTAAAAAGTCTTTCATATTTATTTTCTTTTCATCTTCTGTACATTTAGGAAGTAATGTGTCTTTATTATTTTCTTTTATATTAAAACAAAAAATTCTAAAAAAATTGAAAAATATTTCATCATTTTTTAAAAAATTTATATCTTCTTCATAATCCAAAACATATTTATAATGATTGACAAATGCATAACTAAATTGATTATGACATATGTTTCCATCTAAGAACCAAATCACTCCATATGAGATTGGTATTTAATATTTTCTTGTTTATAATACATATTTAATACCACTAGCTTTTGTCCGTGATTATATATATTAATTTTGTTTGTTTGATCCATTCTATTATGCATCTTATTTACTTTTTGGCGTTATTATTTGTTAAATCTACATATCAATATCTAAAATATAAAAGATGGTTAACATTCTCCATGAGAAGAGTTAGTGATTGTATTTCTTTGACACCTGTCTATTAATTTTCAAAAAAAGGAATAAATGATGCGTAAAAAAAAATTAACCGAGTAAAAATGCGATTTTGAATGTGATGTTTTACATGTTTAGATTATTCACAAAACGAAACCAATTAGAAGAGAGGAAACATGTGGTCGATTCATAGAACATGATAATACTTCCATGAGATCCAATTGACTAATCTTCTTCTTTAGATCATCAAGTGTTCGTCTGCCCAATAGGCTATTCCCTTCTACCCATTAAGAAAAGAGTTATGTATGTCCCTTCTCTTACCACTAATTACGTTTTAACCATGATTCCACTCCCTAAACATAGAGTTATATAAATGATATTACTATTTTATATTTACTTTAACTTGATCCTCGAACCTCTTTCTTCACATCATTACCATTATTTTTGTTCTGACAAGGTTAGTCCTTCTTTTTCTTAATTTCAATTTTTGTTTTCCTTACTAACATACTAATGGATTATTGGTGGCTTGAGCATATAAACGGTTGATTATATAATTTAAAACAGTTTTTCTACTTTACATTTTTTACAATATGTGATATGCTGCTATCTTACTCTTTTGTCATTTTTTTTTGGGATAAAATGTGAATATTATTACCCAGAGGAAAGTTCAATACAAGAGCTGATTAGCATAGAACTCATTTGACCAAAAAAGAGAGTAAAAACCAATAGAAATTTAGAAGAAAGAGATAAAATGTAACACGGGAAACGTAAAATTTAATCTTGAATCACTCATGATCTTACGAAGATGAGCCATTAGGAAGTTAAAGGAAGGAGCTAAATTAGAGGAAAGAAGTTATGGATTGATATTTTCCCCTATGAAAAGTAAAAGTTAATCTTAAACCACTCATGATCTTCTTAGAAGACGAGCCATTAAAAATTGTCTTTTTCTTTAACAAGTCCTCTAATTTCATATTTCTCTCCAACTTTGGTCAAGGTGTGATCGTTTTCTGCTAAGCCTTTATAGCCACTAGTTACCGTCATTCTAATGAGTTCAATTTGATAATCAAATCTCATCAACCTACCTTGCAGTAGTAGTTTTGTATATGATTTATCAATGGTGAAATTATGGTTTACTCAACGCATTTCACATTTTACTAAAGGTCGATGCCTATATGTCATGATAACATTTTTTTTCCTACAACAAAATCTCTAGAAAATTATCCCCAAAAAACTGATGAGTTTTGTACTCTTCACGAATAACATGATATGATTATCAAAATATAAGCTTGTATAATTTTAGAGATCTTTGTACTCTTGCAGTGTTTGAAACATATGAAGAAATTCATTTCATCTAAAAGGATACAACCATTAGTATGTGCGGGGTCGAGTTCACTTCTTTTACTCTAAATTTAAAATGTTTAATGCAGTAACAGAAAAAAGAGTGTCACTTCGACATGGAAACTCTTGACATTATACAAGAGGAAGGCACCACCATTGTATATGGTAAGTCAAAACTCTAAATATCGATATTTCATGAGCGCTATTGTGTTTTATATTTTAACAGAGTTGATAATGGTGCATATATATAAGACACTAGAATGTTCTAAACCAAACCTAAATTGCTTGAAACTGCGTTTGAATATTAGAGTTATTGTACTATGTTGATCACATGCTGAAAGATAACTACCTTCCCCATCGAAACTAACAAATGAGTTTATTTGTTAATGTGTAACCAAATTGTTTGTGAAAATGTTTTGAAAATTAGTAATTATAAGATATAATAATCGGAATAAACAATACCCGCGCGTTTTCGCGGGCTCTCATCTAGTAATTGATAATATTAGGCATGTTCTCCGATTACAAATTTTAAATGAAAATGATAGGAGCTTTCGATCATTTAGCATCTACCATAGATCATCAAAGGACGGCAATAATTTCTTAGTTTTAGCAATGGTTTTTTTTTCCATCACTTTGATGTGAATTTTGTTTTGTTATATGAGATGGTTTAAATCTAATATACTATGATTTCTTGCGACTTTTCGATAGCTTAGTTACAGTTTTTTCATGCCAATAACAATGTACTGCGTTGAGAACGATGTACTGCGTTGAGAACGGTGTCCCGTGTTGGGGATGGATTGATAGCTGATGATGAGGGGCGGTTCAACAAAACTTAAAAAATTTGGTCCTTTATTTATAATTTTCACAAAATTTGGCTTAAAAAATTTCCAAATATCGTGACCCCTGGTATTTGCTCCACATGCTCATGTCCAAAGCCCCCATGCGCTGATGGTGGTGGTAGCATGTGCCAAGGGTGCACTTGCACGAGGTCTATATTGTTTTTGCAATTTGTTTGTTAAGCTTTAAGCTCTTAATACATTTACAAAAATAGACCTATTTGCACATGGCCCACTAATATAATGAGCCGGGTTGTGATCAGTACTCAGTATATTATGGTGTTGAAAGTAGTAACCAAACGCTTGGGTAGATATATTGACTAATACACAAAGACGGTTATTTGATTGGGAATATTTTAGAATTTAGCTCTTTTTGCAAAATTCTTATAAAATCTACCACAATTTGAAATTCTTTGTATTGAGAAACATATTTTGTTTTTTAGTGAGTCTCAATTGACACAATTGCCTTTGAGTTTTATCAACTATTTGTTTAGTTTTCTTCCACGAAACCATGTTTGTCCACCACATCTGTTTACACCCACCGTCGCCCTCTTTGTCTTTGACCACCGTCGCCACCGTGTCCACGGCCATCGTCATTATCGTCGTTTTGTCCACGCCCATCATCTTCTTCTTCGTCTCCGTCGTGTTCACTGTCACTGTCACCGTCACTGTTTTTGTCTCCGTGGACGATCGTCGTCACCGTCACCGTTTTTGTCTACGATGGACGACGTCGTCCACGGCCACCGTCTCTATTTATATCAACCTTCCACGACCACCTTCACCATCGTCGTCGTTTCCACCGTTGTCGTTTTCTCCACGACCATCATCTCGTCTTCGTTGTGGTCACCGTCGTCATCACCGTTTTTGTCTACAACCACCGTCGCCGTCACCGTCACCGTTTTTGTCTACGACGAGTGACGTCGTCCACGGTAACCGTCTCTATTCATATCCACCGTCGTCATCAACTACCGTCACATTTTATCCGCGATCATCGTCTCCGTCATCCTATCTCCGTCTTGTCAACCGCCGTTTTATCGCTGTCCACGATCACTGTTTTTGTCTGTCGCCGCCGTTTACAACCATCATCTCCGACACCATCTCCATTGTTTTAGGCAGAACTTTAACATAGAGAGAAAGAGAGAACGAGAAAGAGAAAGTAGAAGAGATGATGTCTAGTGGGTAAAATTGTCTTTTCAAATAAAAGTATGGTAGATTTAATAAGGAATTTCAAAATGTGGTAGATTTCGTAAGAAATTTTGGAAAATGTGGTATATGATATAATTTTCTCTATACCCACTTTAGACGGAAAGAAAATAATATACCCACTTTAAAATGGTCTACGTTTCCAATGTGGCCCAACTAGAAAATTATTTTATTAATGGTTGCAAACCTTTATAGGTAAATTTCAAGCCGTCGAAATATTTGATACTACTACATATTGTAAAAACAATTTGCGATGAACTTTTCTATTGTCAATCCAATACTCTGCGATTGTGTTTTTGTGGTTACATAGTAACTTAGGATTTTTACTCGTAAGTCGTAACTATTAAATTATTATGAATTTATAATATATTGTGATAAATTCACATATTATAAATTTAATCCCAAAATATGTGACGTTGACGCCATACTTGTTTTGTCCCTTCCCCCTAATATCGGAGAAAAGGGTCGTTCTTTATTCATTAACTTGTTGGGAATGAAACATTACTACAAAACCACGAGGTAGCTAGCTTTATTTATTTTACAGCATAGCCATAAGGTCCATAAAGCACAAAGTAAACAAAAAGCAACGTGCATTTTGCCGAAATAGGCGATAAGGTCTTTCATTCCTTTCATTCAAAGGATAGTGTGGATGAAAGGAGTGAGGCTGAAATAGGCGATGTTGCCGAGAGCAGTCTGAACGATATTAACAAGGTTTAAGGTAGCGGTTAGGGCACCGTTCGGCGGGAGAACCGCGCATGTGGCAACAGGGAGATTAAGTTTGATAAAGCATATGGAAGGATCAAAGATGATGGCATCAAGAATATTCACGAAAACGACGAAGGATCCGGTGGGATTGGTCACAGCTTGACCAAGATCGGTTGTAGCCCTGGCGCATGATGTGCCGCATGATAGTTGGACAACAGCGCCGGAAAGCGGAGGGCTATTTCCGATGAGATTACCGTTAATGGAACAAAACAAGACGCCGTTAATCCTAACGGAAGCGATACGGTGGCCGTTAAGTATGAGTCCGTGTGTGGGGGCTAAGAGTGAAGATATGAGAAGGATGGTGATAAGGAAAGTAGTCTGAGATGTATTCATTTTTATGTTTGGTTATGATCTTTTATGTTTTAAGTGTGTGTTAAGAGGAGGCAACTATGGAGAGTTTATATAGAATGTTTTCTGAAGGGGTCTTTCATAATAATATAATACATGAGGGTCGGTTTTGCAATTAATGATTGATTGTATTATTGATATCACACTTTCCACGAAATAAATAATTTGTTTTGTAGTACTTCTTTTAATAACTAGGGAATTCGGGGCGTTACAGACTAATTTGCGGAACCGTTGAATCCTTTGGGTTTTTTTTTTAATCCTATGTATTTTTGCCATTTTAAAGATTTACTAATAGCCAATTATAGTTTTTTTTTTGAATGAATAGCTAACCATAGTTGAAATCGTTAGGAACAATAAAACATGAATTTGTGTCTTCTAATTTTGCAAATCATTTAAATAATTGAAAATCATAATGATTTATTCAATCGTCTCAACGTATTTTCCTATATTAGATTCAACGAAAAATGTATAGGGGATAAGCTTCTATCTTAATTATGTTACTAAGTCATATGCATGATGATGAGTGATGACAACATTAGCGGTCGAAGACTATTGTTTGTCGATGATAGCCGCGGACATAACTGTATCTTACTCAGATGTACGTCTCGATAAGGTTAGGACTGAGTGATACACATAAATAAGCATAATTTGTAGAAAAATTTATGATAAATAAGCATAGTATTTCCTTCTAAACGAGTGT
Source organism: Draba incana (assembly GCA_963576765.1). NCBI lineage: Eukaryota > Viridiplantae > Streptophyta > Magnoliopsida > Brassicales > Brassicaceae > Draba > Draba incana. The sequence goes on along the minus strand of OY755215.1, from coordinate 8,256,177 downwards.
TAATTAGAAAATATTTCTGTTGTTCTTAATTGTTCCTTCTAAACGAGGGATACATATGATTATGCTCTTACAGATTTCCAAGATTTATAGTGATTTTCAAGATTTATAGTGATTTTCAAGATTCTCAAGACTTCATGTTTTTTGAGAAACATAAATGAATATCTTATAAAAAAGAAGAAATCTAAGTATATAGTATTAATGTTCGCAGATTTTCAAGGTTTTGTTCCATAGCGACTCAGAATAGTTTAATAGAAAAACGTTGGTGCAATATGTGCTTCTCTTCGAATATATAAACCACGACCTTGCTTACTTTAGAGTCGGAAACAAAAAAATATTGTGAAACAAACAAAAAATTGAATCTCACGAATTTTAAAATGCTGTTACTTTGGTGGGGAATATAACCGTTTTACGTAAGAGAGATGCTACCGATCAAACACATATTCCTTGTGATTAATGACCTCCGGTTTCTCCGGCAATAGATAAGAGTAATATATATCATCTCATGAATGTAATTCGAATGAACCAAAACGACAATAGCTTATTTTTGTTGTTGTTGTCAATGGACTCGATCTAGTTAGTTTATCCTTTGTATATACAGATATATTCTAAGACACATTTTAACCTAAATTTGGTCTCCTTTAGAGGTGGGTTAAGCCAAAAAATTTCATGATTGTTTGGACAAGATTTTTACCTTTGTTGGATTAGCTTCGAAAGCTTGAAACCCAAGATATCTCTAACAAGTGGGTTAGAATAAGATAAGCTTAAATGGAAGTAATCTATATCAAATAAATAGAAAAGAGAAGTTTTCTATTATCAATATAATTAGAAATAGAAATAGCAAAGTTGTGCTAGCACTATATTCAAATTGTTGAGTTGTGACAATGGAACAAGAGGAAAAATGTTTAGTTTTGAATTATTTTCTACACATAATAAGAGAGTTATTCTTATAAATTCCTTTAATCTTTGCATGTCATTTTAGAGAAGAAATGTGCAAACCTTTTTCATCTTTTATTTATCTATTTTCTTTATGTTTATGTCTTTCTCTCTATTCATGATAATATTTAGGAACTAGTATTTTTGAAGATTATGGGTTAGGTGGATAAGGTTGATTGATTAGTGATGATTATGATTAGATTCTACTGATTTTTTATGTTTAGAGGGTGCTGGACCGTAGGTTTGATTTTGCTAATCAAATCCAAGATTATGGATTTTTATGTGCTCAAAAGGTGTTTGCAAAATTTTCTAAACCAACTCTAAACATGTTTTTCACATCTTAGTCAATTAGCGTTGATGATTAAGGTGGTTATGTTTTTACACATTGGACTTGTGCATTAATAAATGAAGCGATTAATAAATGAAGCGATTAGTAAATGGCTTAGTCTCATGGAATCATTGACATTGTAACATCCCGGTTTCAAGAAATATGTGGTGCATGCGGAGAGGCTTAATATAATTGATTTGTTTATCCATGTTACCAAAGTGCACTTATCTTTTCGATCACTTGTCATGAGAGAACTCTAGAGTTAAACGTGCTTGAGCTGGAGCAATTTTATGATGGGTTCTTGTGAAACTGTTTGAACCAAACCTTTTGTTAGCTCACATACCTAGCCAAGGGCAACTAATGATTATGGTGTTTAGCTAACTAATTAGAAATGTTTCTATGCTCACTGATTGTTTAATAGCAAACAATTTTTCTTTCGATATTATTAGTTAATAAAGTGATTAGAGCCACAAAAGTGGATTACTCATATTTGTGAGTTCCATGTTCTATGGTGATGTTTAATTCAAAATTTTGAATTGGTTTTTAATTATCCATCCATTCTTATGATAGTTAAACCCATAATCCAATGCTTTTGTTTTGTTTATCTTATTGCATTTTACTTCTTTCTTAATTACAAATTAAAGAGGTTTTGGGAAATCCGTAATCCCCACATGAACGAAATCCGTAATTCCCACATGACCGAAACAACATCATGTAATATTAGTAACGTTCGAATCATCCACTCGATCTTTTGACCTCTAGGCTTTGTATATTAGTACTTTTGCAGTTGATGCTAAAGACACTTAGTTGCATTTCACTTTCTTGCATGTCTTTGCTTTAAAATCCAAACTTAAAAATGTACTATGCACTTGTGACTTTGTTCAAGGTTTTAGTTGCTCACATTTCTACAGTGAAAGTTTTAGTCTTTTGGGTTCAATTATTAAATACTACATTAGACCATGTCCATCGGAGATTTCTTATCAAGTATCTTACTATTAAACAAATGAAATAAATTAGAAAAGGAAGAAAGAGATTGACTACCGTATCTCCAAGTAGAAACTTTTGAAACAGTATGAGAAACTCACACCCCTAGTTGTCATGTTCTTATTTGTTTAAAGTTATTATTTAGTTATATAATTTAATTAAATTGAAATAGTAATATTAAATTAAGTAGATACTCTTTTAAGAAACTTTTGGGATGGAGTATGTACATTGCAAACCCTTTCACTACAAGAAAACATGTATTTTTCCGACGGCCTGTTATTTTCTGTCGGAAAACCGTCGGCTATTTCCGACGGATTTCCTACGACTTCCCGAGTAAAACCGTTCCGTTGGAATGCCGTCTGCATCATCTGACGGCGTTCCGACAGAAATCCACGGGGTCACCTTTCCGTTGGAACCCCGTCGGAAAATTTCGACAGCAATGAGCTGTCGTGACTTTCCGACGGCATTGCGACGGATTATCGACGGAATTCGGGATTTCCGATGTCGGAAACGTTTGATTGATCGGACATTTTTCCGACGGTTAAAACCTGTCGGAATGAGGGACGTATTTGCGACGGCATTCCGACGGTTTCCGATGTCGGCAAGTTTGAGTGGTTGCCATATCGTCTGCGGTGGCCGATGGGACGTGTGGGGTGTTATATCGGAGGTATTGACGGAATTACGATGGATATCCGACTGAAATCCAATCTACATAAGTTTGCAGAATGCTGCATTCCATCATCACAAAATTTCAAGAAACAAAAAAAACTATAAAGATGAGTTCATATTTTCGGGCATGGATGGACGAGCCAATGACGGATGAGGGCTCGGACTTACTAAGGGACGAGTACGCTCAAGGATTATGGGAGTTCATGAATTTACTCAGTAATGTAGAAGCAGCCAAAAAAGGTCAGGATATCAAATGTCCTTGTTCTAATTGCTGTAATAGAATTAGTGTTGCCGTTCATAATGTTTGGACTCACTTATATAGATATGGTTTTAGGCCGGGATATAAGGTTTGATATTTACATGGAGAAAGGAATTATGAATATGGTAGTACTAGTAGCAATGAACCTTATTTTCCAGATAGCGTAGGGGAACCTACAGCGGAAGTAGATGTTGGGGTAAGTACGGTTGCGATGGTTAACGATGCGTTTAGAGAGAATTTGCAATCGGGTGGGTATGAGGGTGATAGGGCTGAAGAACGTAATTTAGAATCTCAAAGGTTTCGCGATATGTTAGACGCATCAAACCAACCACTGTACAGCGGTTGTAGGGAAAGTCATTCACGGCTATATTCTGCTAGTAGGATGATGAACATAAAGACTGATCACAATTTGTCCGAAGAATGTGTTGATGCATTCGCCGAGTTCGTGAAAGATATTTTGCCAGAAGATAATCTTGCCCCAACATCATACTACGAGGTCCAAAAACTTGTCGCCGGTCTTGGTTTGCCCTACCAGGTTATAGACGTGTGCATCGACAACTGTATGATATACTGGAGAGAGGACGAGAACCGAAAGAAATGTAAATTTTGCAGCAAACCCCGGTTCGAGGAGTCAAGTGGCAGGGTGAAGATTCCATTCAAACGGATGTGGTATTTACCCTTAACGGAGAGGTTCAAGAGGCTGTACGAATCAGAGCGCACAGCTAAGGCTATGAGATGACATGCAGAGCATAGTCAAGATGGAGGCATCACGCATCCTTCTGACGCGGAAGCGTGGAAACACTTCCAATCCGTATATCCAGATTTTGCATATGAACGACGGAATGTATACATAGGCTTATCCACTAATGGTTTTAACCCGTTTGGAAAGCATGGAAGAAAATATTCTTTGTGGCCGGTCATCGTAACACCTTATAATTTGCCTCCATCTATGTGCATGCGGCGAAAGTTCCTGTTTCTCTCAATTCTAGTTCCCGGGCCAGATCATCCAAAACGGTCACTCGATATATTCCTCCAATCATTGATCTGTGAGTTGGAGATGTTGTGGGAGCATGGTGTTACAGCATATGATGTTTCAGTGCAGCAGAATTTCAACATGCGTGCGGTTCTTTTGTGGACCATAAGCGATTTTCCGGCGTACGGTATGTTATCTGGATGGACAACGCATGGAAGATTGGCGTGTCCTTATTGCCAAGATAATACTTCAGCTTTCCAATTGCAGCACGCCAGGAAGACTTCATGGTTTGATTGCCATAGGTGTTTTTTGCCGGATAATCATCCATATCGTCGGTCTAGAAGACATTTCAAGACGAATGTACAAGTGTTTCATGGTCCACCTCCTGAGATAGATGGTCGCAGCATCTTGGAACAGTTACGTGATTTTGGTGCAGAGCAAACTCCGGAATGTGGGGGTAATGGCCATCACCCCGTCGACGGTTGTGGGGAATATCACAATTGGCACAAGAAAAGTATTTTCTGGGATTTGCCTTACTGGAAAGACCATCTACTTCGGCATAATCTAGACGTCATGCATGTTGAAAAGAATTTCTTCGACAACATCATGAACACCATATTAAACGTCCCCGGAAAGACCAAAGACAACTAGAAGTCTAGATTCGACTTGCCATTGATTTGTACGAGGCCATCTCTTCATGTTTCGGCCGGTAGATTGCCGATGCCTGCGTACCGGTTAGATGCTCGTCAGAAAGAAGTTTTTTTTTAATGGTTCAAAAATTTTGTTAAATTTCCAGACGGGAACGCATCTAACCTAAGTAATTGCGTGGATTCGACGGAAGAGAAGTTTATAGGAATGAAGAGTCATGATTGTCATGTCGTGATGCAGCGTCTTCTTCCATTTGTATTTGCATATCTTCTTCCATAACCTATCCACCAAGCACTAGGAGGTATATTTCTTACTCCCATTCGTTTCCGTCGGACCATAATATTACTATATATGTACTAACTTGTTTAATTTTCGTTTATAGGAGTTGGTGCATTCTTCCGAGATTTATGTTCAAGAACGCTTACCGTCCACGGGATACGTAACTTGGAGGCCAATATCCCGGTTCTCCTTTGTAATCTTGAGAAGATATTTCCACCGTCTTTTTTTGACGTTATGGAACATCTACCTATTCACCTCCCACGAGAAGCAGCCTTAGGAGGTCCTATTCAGTACCGATGGATGTATCCGTTCGAGCGTTACATGTTCCATCTGAAGAAAAAGGTTAAAAACTTGAGCAAGGTTGAGGGATCTATTGTCGCACAAAGCCTAAACGAGGAAGTCTCACAGTTTGCCGAATCTTATTTCCCATCGGAAGTTCGTACTAAGGCGAGACGTCCTGCACGACATGATGATAGAGGTGAGAAAGCATTCTATGACGTGGTTGTTCCTGAGTTATTTGCCCAAGTTGGTCGAGCAAGTGGTAAACGAAAGAAACGCATTCTATCAGAACAAGAGGTCACACATTTGCATACGTATATCCTCAGAAACTGTGACGAAATATTGGAGTACGAAAGGTATATCAGTTATTATACTACATTTAAGGAATTATTTGCCTTCATCAACTAACGACTGTTATGTTACAGGATGTACATGTCTCTGGCACATGATTACCATTATGGTAAGACAGATGCCGAACTTGCTGTATTGAAAGATGAAGAATTTCCGGGCTGGTTGCAATGTTATGTAAGTTTAATATCATTACTTACTCTTACTTTTCCATATATGTTTTCACGTTCATATGTTACTTATATCTTACGTATATCATTTATAAGTTTCCGAAAGTATAGCAAGTGGTCAATCACTCCCGACATGGTTAGTGGAGGTTGCTCATGGTTTACGCAGCACCGCGACTTCATATCCCAAGTTTTGCAGTAGGGGATATGCGTTCAGGATCCGTGAGGAAGGACGTAAAAAGTCAACTTCGGACTATGGTATTTCGGCGCAATCCGGTGATATAATGTACTATGGGATTTTAAAAGAAATCTTGGAAATCCGCTATCCAGGAATGTTGAACTTGAGGTGCATTGTGTTTATGTGCGATTGGTATGACCCATCCGATGGTCGAGGGGTTCGAGTTGACCCTCTTGGTGTTATTTCGATAAATTCAAGCCGGAAACTACAGTATTACGATCCATTTATCCTTGCGTCTCAAGCAGATCAGGTATCAATACAATAATATGTTTACCTACGTACTCATACTTAAGGTTTCTTGTTCATGTATATTAACAATACCCACTAATTAATAATAGGTTTGCTACATTCCATATCCTCGAGTTGCCTACCGTACAGATCCGTGGATCACAGTAACTCCAATAAACCCGAGAGGCAAAATCTATGGAGTGCCAGAACATGATGCTCTACAACCATCGAGAAGTGTACAAATGTCACATGTTGAGGAGATGGATAACATTGACCTTGTCGTTGATGTGACACATGTCGGGGATGATCTAGTGCATTCGGACGAAGAAGAAACACGTGGAGAATTTGACGACGATTCAGACTCCATCCCTAGTGACGGTTCATCCAGAGATTCCGAATAATAATTAGTTGTCAATAAATGCTTGCTTATTCATGTTGTTCTCTCACATTTGTGTGTTCACTATAATATTTTGCCTTTCATTATCCCAAATCTTGTATATCAAATTATTTAATAGTATATATATAATCATGTTCGCTGATAAATTAACGATAAATATTTGTATTACAACTCCAATAAAACCTTAATACATTTACTAAAACATAAAATTAAAAACACATTTTTAAATAGGTACTTTACAGACTTGCAAATATTTAACACACGACGATTATGTTAAGGTACAAGTACATAATAAACTTCTCAATTTACAATCAAATATAAGTTTCCACTCCGTACTGACCATTTCTTAGAACCATTTGGTGATGTTCTTTCCCTTTTTTTTCTTTTCTGGAGAATCTACAAATCTGTCGCACAATTTCCTTTGGATTGCATCAACATCAAGATTTATGTTTGCCTTGTCTGGGCTTTAGGCGAATTCGAAATCATAGTAATGATCCTCTGCTGGAGAATCTATAAATCCGTCGCACAATTCACTTTTGATTGCATCAACATCTAAATTTAAGTTTGGCTTTTCTGGGCTTTGGGCGAATTCATATCCATAGTACTCATCCTTACATACGTTTGAAGTACTTGCAGCGTAAGTTTCAGACTTTTCCATCAATTGCCATGGTTGTTCGGCTTCGATAACCCGCTTACGATCAAGATATTCTGGCTGCCTATCGTAAATGTGGTGGATGTTTCCCAAGCACTGGCTATCAGGCACTATTGTCGATGTAGACTCTGCATTATAGATTGGTGAGGACGTATCAAATTCCCACGAGTAAGTGGGAATTTCTTTGGTTAATTCGTCGCAATGAGATTCGGTTTCCCACGAGTATTTTGGAACATGGAAAAAATTATCCACGGCTTTTGTGTTTGAGTCTTCATTAGGAGAGGTAGAAGACATTTTTTGTAATTTGAAGGTGTAGAACATTAAACACTCCACAGGGAGTATTTATAGAAGACGTAATATGTCTAAACCATTGGTATTCCATCGGTATACAACAGCCGTTTCCTGCCGGAATACCGACGGCATTCAGACAGCACGATGTCGGCAAAGTATGATTAGTCAGTGGGTATGGAAGGATTTTCAACGCAATAAATCCGTCAGAAGTTGTGACGGATTTCCGACTTCATTCAGACGGAATCCGATGTCGGCAAACTTTAAGTGGTTAATAAAGCGTCTGCAGTGGCCGATGGGATTGGTGGGGTGATATGCCGAATCTTTTGACATCCGACGGAATACCGACGGAATTCAGACAACACATTGTCGGCCAAATATGATTGGTCAGTGGGTATAGACGGATTTCCGACGCACTAAATTCGTCAGAAGTTGTGACGGATTTCCGACTTCATTCTGACGGAATCCGATGTCGGCAAAGTTTAAGTGGTTAATAAAGCGTATGCAGTGGCCGATGGGATTGGTGGGGTGATATGTCAGCTATTTTCACGAAATTCCGACGGATTTCTGATGGAAATTAGTTTTATATAAGCCTCACATCTCTGCATTCCTTCATAAAATAATTTGAACACAGAATCATAAACGAAAATTATTCATTTCGTAATGGCTAACAGATATCTATGGAATTACTATATGCAAAACCGAGCCCCTGGTCTAAACCCTCGAAACACAACTCTTGTTCCTTCAAGTCCTCCTTACGATAACTTAAATGTTACTGATGCTGAACCTACAATTTCACTCCATCCAACTCAACAATCCCAGAACCAAACGCCCGTACTACCGGGACCTGACCAAGTGATACGGCGAGGACTGTTTCACAAGAGGTCTCATGATGCAAAGGTGCGGCGAGGTGAAAGTTCTCATACACGCCCAACACAAGATTTTATTTATGAGGTCATTAACGAGGCACCACAAGCCGACCATGATTTTGTAAGTCCGCGGTGGACTTTTACTATTGATTACATAATCCGGGAAGGTATATATATATAATTACCGTTTTTACTTTTACAATAATGACTGTAGATGACAAATACAAAATCTATCATTCATAAATGTAGGTTCTTATCTTAATAGGACCACACCATTCTGGACCCAGGTTGCAGAAATTCAATCCCCGCGTTCACAATTTGTGAAAATAAAAAAGGTTTACGTTTCCGTCCAATTTTATTAGCGTTTAGAGACACAATTTATCTGACAAGCTAGTATATTCTATTTAATTATCAGATTGTGGCTATGCTCTCTTCTTTCACCCCCAATGACCAGGGAGATCTGCTTGTAACCTTAAAAGATCCGTCGGGAAAAATCGATGGAACCATGCACCATAACATCTTCAAGAATGTCGAGTACAGACTCATGACTGGTGTAGGTGCGGTATTCATCCTGAAGAATGTTACCGTTTGCCGTTTTGATAGGAACCCAAAGTACCTAAACATCACAGAGCGGAACATTGTTAAGGTAGTTACACCATACGTTCATAAATATTTTTTGGAATGGTTAACTATATTTAGTTTTGAAACAGATAATCGGTGCTAATTCGATGATTGCTCAATACCAGCCAACGGAAGTATGCACCGGAGAGAAGGAAGATGAAGGAACTACATGGTACGAATATGAAACAGTTCCAGACTCCGATGAAGAATAAATATCTAACTCGTCTTTATGTTGGTTTTATGTTAAATAATTTCCTATTTAATAAAATTTCTCCGGATAATTAATGTTGTTATGTGTGGTTTTGGTATTTAAATTCATATTGAATGTGTAATGTAAGCTTTAATAAGACTTTAGTTTGTTCAATATTATTTTATTTAATAGCACAATGGTTTTTAATAAATTGTTTCTTTAATAAAGTTTGTAATAAAATTACACTACCGTCGGAATTCCGACGGTAGTTTATATTTATTACCAAAGTAATTTTATTAAAAAATTAAACCGCGTTAAAAAAAATTGGAAATAAAATTTTAATAACCGTCGGAATTCTGTCTGAACTTAAGACGGAATTCCGACGGTAGTTTATATTTATTACCAAAGTAATGTTATTAAAAAATTAAACCGCGTTAAAAAAAAATTGGAAATAAAATTTTAATAACCGTCGGAATTCCGTCTGAAATTAAGACGGAATTCCGACGGTTGTTATATTTTAATACATATATATTTTATTACAACCGTCGGAATTCCATCTTAAGTTCAGACGGAATGCCGACGGTTATTCAAATTTTATTTCCAATTTTTTTTTTTAAACAATTGATTCGGCGTAAAAACCAAAGTCTTATTAAATAAAATACAATTGAACAAACTAAAGTCTTATTTAAAAAAATATATTATGAAGTAGACCAACACATGCAACTTAATAAACTAACTTCTTACTAAATTAAAATTCTAAGAAAACCAACACCATGCAATAAATAAATCTTACCAGGTAAAAAAATTAGGGATCAATCCTTTCTTGCAAATGATTTGTAGCATACAAACAAAAATTAGTCACATAGTTACATATATGAAAAACTAAGAAACTAATATCTACTAAGATATATTTTATACAAGTCAATATTTACTTCGAGACAAATAATTCTGGAATTCCCGTTTCCGTGTTCTCCTGTCCCATTCTCTAACGGGAATCACTCACTTGTACAAATAAATATGGAACGGGAATATAGGATCGGGAATGGAACGGAACGGGATGGGTCATAACAGAACGGGAATTATGGCCACAGCATGAAAGGAAAAAAAAAAAAAACCGTCGGAATACCGTCTGAAATTAAGACGGAATTCCGACGGAAACTCTAATTTGACTTGCCGCCAAACAACCTCGTGATCATCGTCAAAGCGGGAAAACCGTCGGAATTACCGTCGGAGTTTTAAATGCCGTCGGAATGCCGTCAGGCAGTGTAATAAATCCACAGTCTTCGTCTTCCCCGACACTGATCTGAATTTTTTTTTTCTTCTAATTGCTCACCGCCGTTAAACCGTCGTTCCGCCGCCGATTTCCCGCCGTTCCACCGCCGTTTGTTCATGAATCCTCACAATCCTTCACCACATCAAAACCAAATGTAACTTTTACTCAATTTAACAGAGATTTTGCGAAATTGTTCTTCAAGTTGTAGGTACATAGATTGTGAATCATAGTTTCGTTGTTGGTTCTGAGAATTTTAGTAAATTAGGAATGAACAAATTGAGGAATTAAGGAATTAAGGAATTAAGGATTTTGATAGAACGAAAATTATATAAATATATCTAATTTGTAGAATTTGATTTGCATATGGTTTTGTTATTTTTAGTGATTTTTGAAAATTTAATCTATGATTAATATGTAAAATGTTTAATTTTAAGAAAATCCATTAAAATCCTTACAATTTTAAAAATTTTATAAGATTAAAAAAAAATTTAAACCTTTAAAATTTGAAAACTTGTTTTTGAAATTTTTTTATAAAATTTTTCAACTTATAAATATCAATTTCCCAACAAAACCTAAATCCATAAACTTTGTATTGTGAATTTTAGGAAATTAGAAATATTTGTGAGTTTAAAGTTTTAGAGATTTATAGCTTTAGGTATTTTGATAATTTTAGTAATTTACCAATTTAGGGATTGTTATAGAATGAAAATTAATTAACTATTTCCAATTGTAAGAATTTGAGTTTCATATGTTTTTTTTATTTTTAGGGGTTTTGTATAATTTATTCTATCATTAATATGAATTTGTTTTAATTTTTATATATTCTATACAGATTTTTAAGAAAATCAATTAAAATCTGTAACATTATAAAACTTTAATAACATTAATAAAACACTTTAAACCTTTAAAATTTTAAAACTAGTCTTCCAAATTTTTGTATAATATTTTCCAAATTATAAATATCAATTCCCCCACAAAACCTAAAACCATAAACTTCGGTTTCTGAATAAACAATATACATAAAAGCCCTAATTACTTAAATTACATAAAACCATTAAATTCCATAAAACTCAAATTCCCAATATCCTTAAATTCCAGAATCCTAAATTTCCAATTAACTAAATAAAAAAATCTCAAAATCTCAAAATCCTTTAAATTCAAAATTTCATAAATCCCGAAATCTCTATATCTTAGAATTATGAAAATCGTAGGGATTATGGGCGATTTCATCGTTCTAGAGTAGATGCGAGTTCCAGTAGGGGAGGTCGGACTGCTACTGAGACGGATATGCCCGAGAGTAGTCCCGACTTAGAGACCCATACACGTCTCAGCCCCCGCCTACCGCCTACTCAGCTCCCACGTCCATGACCATCGAGCAGTTTGTGGCCCAACCCGGACGTGATAGGTTGACTCGTCTACATCCAGACACGCCACCTAACACGACCTGATAAGTCTTATTTAAATATGTAGTGGATTAAATTATTTTAGATAAATATTTAATTAAATATTTTAATAGGTTACAATTCTCGGGAAACGGGATTACGGGTTCAATCAACACAATGATGAATGAAATGGTATCTAAACCGTATCCCACATACTCCGACATGCCACCGGAGGACCGGGACACTTGGTTCCGACAATTTGCGGTATGATTTTATTTTATTTGTTTAAAATGTATTTATGACTCACAATTTAATTACTAATGCTGGAATGTTGTTTTTTTGCAGCAAGATTTTACGTGGGACCCACCGCTCACTTCGATGGTCCGCAGGGCATTCGACGCAAAGGCTGCAAGGAAGTACTCGTGGAAGATGAACGAGTGGAAAGATGCGTGGTATAAAACCGGGAAGGTGCCTAAGGTTTTTAAATATAAAGATGAGTGTTGGGCTGGACTAGTTCGACATTGGGAACTAGAGGCAACTCAGGAGGATTCAGAGAAACACTCAACTAACCGCAACAGCCAACGGAAGGGGAAGGGACGCGCGACCCACAACCTCGGAGCAACGAGCAAGGCATCAGCTGCTCAGCAAATGGTAAGTAGTTAAATAATTCAATAAATTTTTAAATTCGCTAACGAAATTTTATATGTTAACAGTTTCAGCAGACCGGTGTGTTTCCTTCCAATCTTGATTTGGTCAAACGTTCGCACACCAACAAGAAGACCGGTGAAATTTAAGATCCGATTGCTCGTGAAATCGTGGAAGCCGTGGAGAGGCGGCAGGAGGAGTACCTCCAATCACAACCGATCGAGGAAGGAACTCCGGCGCCGACCGAAGTTCCAGTCGACATGATCAACCAGTACACCTACGAGGTTAGTAACCGTGTCACGTTTAAATAAATTTCAAAATCGCTTTTAATATAATTAAGTTATAAAATTAAAATTTTTTTTTTTCGTAGGTTACTCCCAAGACCAGAGGCTGTGTGTACGGCCTCCCTGAAGATAGTTGCTCGTCTGTTTCGACGGTTCGATATGGCGGTGGTTGCAGGTTGGAGGCGGAAAACCGAGAGCTGCACGAACGGCTTAGGGCAATGGAGGAAGAGAGAAAGAAGGATAAGGAGGAGGCCGAGGCAGCGAGAGCGAGAGATAAGGCGGAGGCCGATGCACGATTTCGAGCGCTGGAAGAGAAGATGACCAACTTCTTCGGTACCGGTAGGCGGGAATAGGCCCTTTAGAGTTGTAAAATTGATTGTAAAACTTTAAAATACTTTTAAAACAATTTTAATTTTATTAGTTTTTAATTTTAATTTTTAATATATTTTAAAATGTTTTATTATATTTTATTTTTAAATTAAATAATTATAATTTTTGTTTTAAAATTACGATAGACGTCGGAATTCCGTCGGTTCTCGCCGGAAAACTGAAACTGTCGGAATTCCGTCTGTTATCGCCGGAAAACCGAAACCGTCGGAATTCCGTCTCCCTTTCAACTCCGAAATAAATACGTCGGAATTCCGTCGCAAGGGATCGACGAATATCCGACGGAACTTATTTTCCGATGCGGTAGAAACGACGGACCATTCCCGTCGGAAGGCCGTCGGAATAGGCTCTTTTCGGAGGGCATTCCGACGGTTTTGGCCGTCGGAAAACCAATTGTTTTCTTGTAGTTTTGTGTCTAAAATTTCAATTAAATTTAATTAAATTAAAGTTAGTTTTAGACACTGGAGTCTAATGTTCCAAAAAGTGTCTTATTTAGACTCCAAAGTGTTTTAAACTTATTTTAATTAAATTAAATTTAAGACACCTTTTGGAACATTAGACTCCAAAGTGTTTTAAACTAATTTTAATTAAATTAAATTTAATTGAAAAATACTTTAGAGACTCATGTAAAAGGTTTGCAATGTACATGCTACTATGCTTCGACCAAAAAAAAAAAGAAGTGTACTATGCACTTGTGACTTTGTTCAAGGTTTTATAAATATAAAATTTAAGCATGCAATTTGATCTTTACTATCTATTGAGGAGGTATCAATATTCTTCCTAGAGAGAAGCTATATTTTCGTAATCCTTGAGGAAGAAGTTTCAAGGTTGTCTATTGAAGAAGATTCTTAACTTCCTTCTCGTTGGCGAAATTACAATACCATTACCATAAAAGCATCGTCAAACTTTCTTTTAAAAATGGTGTTTATATTTAAAACTATACATTCATCTTTTTAAATCAATATTTTAAACACAAACAACGATTATAAAAATGAACCAAATACCAAATCAAATCAAATGTAACTGAGAAAAAAGCTTCATTACAACGAAATATTATTTTAATAGCTTCATTATAATGTTGAAGGTCATATTTACTGGCATCTAGCCATCTAGTAACGACATTGGTCATATTTACTGGCATCTTGCCATCTAGTAACTTATAAAATATACACACGTGCTTATTGGATTTACACGTAGAATTATAATATTTGAAAAGAAAATTTATACAAATTTTAATATATAAAAAAAAATTAAAGAGCAAGTATCAAATGGTACATCTTCCATAAAAATAAATACTATATTTTATCATACAAACTTCAATATGCATGACACTTAATTTGCTTATAAACTTTTTTTTTTATGTATAAATCGAATACATTTAAGATTATAAATATTCTCACACTTCTTCGAGTTCACCAAACCCAAAACATATCACATTAGTATGTAATGTAAGAAAATAAAAATAAGAAACCAAAAAAATTAAAAGTAAAACTGCTGATTCATCTAAATTCAAACCTTTTTTTTGTTCTTTTAGTTTACTTTGTAGAAATTGTTTGGTTTTCACCAATATAAATGATTAATGCAGTGTTTTCTATAAAAAAAGCAAATGATTTGGAAACTTGTACTTTTTATCACAAAAAATCAAATTTAATTAAAATAATATGGATATACTTAAGTTATATCAAAGAAATGACCCATTTATATTTCAAATTTGGTATCCAAATAAACATGAATAATATTTTTTTATAAAGTATATGATATCGATAAATAATATATCATTAAACCATTTTGTTATATAATATATCGTTAATTTTTACGTAGAAATTAATAACAATATTTTTAATATCCAAACACTGATATTTATAAACTGTTTTACTATGATAAAAGGACAATATCTTCGAAATTGGACATGTTCCCCATCTGCAGATGGATTCACTTACCACTTCATGCTCTCTCTTGATTCTCAACTATTTGATTGAATCTCCCGCGAAACGTGGCCAAAATTCTTTTTTGGTGTTCAAAGCTGATGACCATTTTCTTCATCTATGTGTCATGGAACCATGATGCCATCTCCAAGTCGACATTTGGGCAGCTATGAACCTCCAACTTTTTTGTCTGAGGATTTTTTCATAAACGGCGACCCAAGCATTGTGGCTTAACCAAGTTGCCTTGGTCCAGTGGTAATGGGGTCACGGCTGTGACTTCCGCCACCTGGGTTCGAGTCCCTTTGGCCACCTAGCCGCGCTTTAAATTTGGATTATTTCCAAACACATACCCGGATGCAAGGCCTCGTGGGATTAGTCTTTGAGCCTAGAAAGCCTTTAGGATCCTAACGGTTATCCAAAAAAAATAAAGCATTGTGGCTTCATCTCCTACTAACTCCTCTATGACAAAAGCTGAAATATTGGGTGCTAATATCATAGAGCCTTCGATTTGTCCTTCACTGACTTTGTTGCAACGTCACAAAGAACCCTTGATTCAAGCTAGTAGTCCCTTGATTCAAGCTATGATGGCCAATCTTTATCAAACCGGTCATAAAAAACTAACAAAGACCCATAATATATCGTTAGATGCTTGGGCCTTGCCGTTAAGAATCCCAGTCTCTTACCTTTCTTCAGTAACTCCCCTTGTTCTAGATCCACGAAAATCAGAAGCAAGTCGAATCTCTAGTCTCTCAGTCGACAAGCAGTTGTCAACTCTATCGTCTAAGAAGCAACCTGCGATGATGAATCAGTCAACTATAGAGGCTACGAGACCATCTATGAGTTCGATTGCAAAACCTATTGACGATGCAACATAAACAAAGAACATGAAAGCCCATTTGTTCCATATTGAGTCTTCTTATTTGTTCCATATCCTTGATGAAAAACACGAAAGTTGGTCATTCGAGAAGGTTTAATGCATGTATATGGACGTATTCTATTTGCCTCGACACGAAAATTGGTCATTTGACTCATCAACTATTAATTTACCAGAAATCTCCACAGCTCTAGTTTGGTTGACTGTGAAAATATTCCAAACCTGCACTCTTCCTTCAAAGGCATAAATTGGATTGCTTCTAGCATAGATGAACCAATGCTTATAATAAGTTGTGGCTTAATCTAACACAAATGGATAAAGTTAAAATTTTGGTGGAGGTTAAGCTTAACTAATTATTTTCCCAAAAGATGGCTCTTGAAGATGAAGATGACTGTGTTACAATGGTTGATGGGGTCCATTCTTGGTTGCCTTCAAAGTGTGGTATTCCCAATTTTTTTAAACATGAAGTGCATGTGGAAATAAAAAAAATTGATTCGACTACCTATATCATTAGAGTATACATATCTTTTCGGTAACCAGTTCTGAGAAAACTTTATAAAACCTAAGTGGGTCAGTTGTTCTAGAAACCATTTGGTTAGTTTCTTAATTATTTATTTTTTGTACTATTCATCCCTTTTTTTGTCTACATTTTTCTTTGGCTGAAACAATTAAATTGTTTCAAATCCTAATAGATATGGAAGTTAATTAAAGGTTTACTATTTACAGTTGACCACTCACATATTTCTCACCAAAAAAACGGAAGCTAATTGAAAGTAAATTGTTGACCACTCATACATTTCTCACCAAAATTAAAATGAAAATTTGTCTATCAGTTTATGGTAAAAATGAAAATTTAAAACATACCAATATCAAACAAAATTATACAAGTATTTATAATAATAACTAGTTTATATTAAAATTAAATAACTCCGAATTTTAAGAATATATTATGCTTTCATTAATTTATAGAAAGCGTAATTATATTTTTACTAATTGAAAGTAAATTAATTATATAAACTTATATATAAATTAGTGAAAATATGCAAGTAAATGTTTCAAGACCAACAATTTATGTATATACATTTAAATAATATTATTTGATGGACCCATTAGAAATTCTCTTAGGACCATTGATCAAAACGATAAGTCTACTTTGGTGACATATTTAGCCAAATCAATTCTTTTAAGCATATCAGGATGCACCATAAATCAATTCTTTTAACCGAGAAGAGTGTGTGCTAGCCAAATCAATTCTTTTAAACATCTCTAGATGCACCATAAATCAATTCTTTTAACCAAGAAGAGTGTGTGCAATGTGATCTAACACTTTATGGGTGATGATGTTGGTACACAAAAAGACGTTGCACTTTATGAGTGGCGGTGATTTACATGGTTAGTAATCAAGTCTTTCAAACCTTGTGAACTGATGCATTGGTAATCAGACAAAGGTGGGGCCCACATGCCAAGAGCGTGTATGGGGACTCATGGACGGTTGCCGTCAGGGCTTTACAACTGGCATTAGAGCTTAAACCAAAAGAGTGTGTAATATGTGAATTCACACTGTAAGAGTGACGATCTTGGTCTTCAACGAGGAAGATGTGCTCTGTGAGTTGGCGATGTTTACATGGTTTGTAAACAAGTATTTCGAACCTCCTAAACTAATGCAACGGTCATCGGTGAAGGTGGGGCCCACGTGCCGAGAGCGGGTGTGAAGACTAATGAACAATGGTGGTGAGGGCGTTACAAGTGGTATTAGATTTGAATCAAGAAGAATGTGTACAATTTGATTTCACAATGTCAGGGTGACGATTTTAGTACGAAACGAAGACGTTGTGCTCTGTGAGTGGAAACTTCTCAATTTCAAGAATATGTGGTGTATGCAGAGATACTTGAAAGAATTGATTTGACTACGTATATCAACAAAATGCACTTATTTTTAGTCACTACTCCTGAGTGAACTCTAAAGTTAAGCGTGCTTGATCTAGAGCGATTTCAGGATGGATAACCTATTGAGAATTCATTTCCACTACCGTATGATTGAAAAAAAAACACTAAAAAAAAATTATGTGGTGATTTGCAAGGTTAGCAAACAAGTCTTTCAAACTTCCTGGGCTAACACACAAGGTATCGAGAATTGGTGTGGGGACTCACAGACTAGGGTGGTCGGGGCGTTACAAATGGTGTAGTTAAACCCAGACAAGTGTAGAGCTGTGTGTACACACACTGTCAAGGGTGGCGATCTTGGTGTGCAACAAATATGTTGCGTTATGAGAGTGGGTGTGATTGTAACATTTTGATTTTTAGAAGTATGTGGTCTATGCTCAAAATAATTGATTTGGCTATTTATGTCACTAAAGTGCACTTAGCAGTTTGGTTACTGGTCTTGACTTCCACGTGATCGTTTACAAATAATCCAGCGGAAAAAAACATGTGGAACAATCACGTGGGATTGCAAGATCATTAAACAAGTCTTTCGAATCTCCTAGATTAACGCACCGGCCGTCTGACGAAACGGGGCCCATGGGCCGAGAGTGGGCATGAGGCCTATGTAAGATGGTGGTCAGAAGCTACTAGAACTGAGCTTAAATAAAAGGTTTAAAGTACAAGATTATCAAATGTAGATAATTAAATGGCTTCTGAAGTTGAGATACTTTTTTATAACAAGCAAATTAAGAATGTGTTGGTAAGATCAAATTTACAGAATAGAAGAATAAAAATTTGACACCCATATCCGAGGCGAATGAGACAATTAATTATGTCATGTATAGATGTCCTCTGGCTTTAGATGTTGGCTCTTTCACAAGTCTCATCAACCCATGGATGTTCCAAATGACATATGTAACACTCTGATTTTTGAAAATATGTGGTGCATGCGAAAAAGTTTTAAAAATTTGATTTTGCTATCTATATCACAAAGTGCACTTATCTTTTTTTTTCAAAGGTCGTGAGAGACTCCAGATTTAAGCATGCTTGAACTGGAACAATTTTAGGATTGGTGACCTGCTAGGATGTCATTTCCAGTACTTTGTGAGTAAGGACAAAACACAAGAAAGATCATATAGTGATTTGCAGAGTGGGTTCACGGGCCAATAGTGGGTGTGGGCCTATAGAAGGGGCGGTCGGGGCGTTACATATAGTATCAGAGCCAAACCTAGACGAATATGGACCTCACACTGTCAAGGTGACAATCTTGATACGCAACAAGGACATTACGTTTTGTTAGTAGGGGTGAATGTAACTACATGATTTCTAGAAATATGTGGGGCATGCATGGAGGTTTAAAAGAATTGATTTGGCTAACTATATCACCGAAATGCACTTATCTTTTCACTCACATGCCCATAGAGAACTCTAGAGTTAAGAGTGCTTGAGTTCAAACAATTTTAAGATGGGAGACCAATTAGGAAATTATTTCCAGTACCGTGTAAGTGAGAACAAACACAGGGAACAATAATGTGGTAATTTCCCAGTCAGTAAATAAGACTTTTAAGCCTCTCAGACTAATGCATCGACTGTCGGACAAAGGTGGCCTCACATGCCAAGAGTGGCCGTCGGGTCCATAAAATGGACAGTCGGGACATTACAACATCTATCTTTGCAAATACAAATTATTTATTATGGTGGCTACCAATGAAACAGAAGAATTCTCTTGGGTAATATGGTATATATAAAAGATTAGAAATGATTAGGTTTTTAAAATTTTGGACCGCTATACACGTAAAACGCCATCATGGATTTTGGCGCCAAACCAAAAGCCACAAAAAGGTCCGGGTAACCAATTAGCATTCATGGATTCATAGGTGGTCGAAGGACCATAATGTTTCATTAATGGTTTGGGGAAAGTGGACTACAAAAAAGTATCAGGATTATTGTCAAGATGATGAAGATGGACTCATGATGGGAGCTAAAAATATGCGCTCCAATCTTTTATCCCTCCACACTAAATTGGAAACGCTTACTTGGGTGATGTATTGCATGATCACCAAGTAGAAGCAGAAAATGATGGTATCTTTTGCCACAACCATTTCACAACAGATGAAAATTATGGCGTATCTGTCATATTTGCTTGCTTTCCCCTTTTATTTGAACAAATTCAGCGCAACAAGGGGTTCTTCTCCACTTTGTCTTTATCTTATATTCCAAGAATTAGTAACATCAAAGCATATATGCTTGCAGTCGTTATTACCTTGTAGACACTAATCTTTCAATTTAACTTCTAAATTGATATAGTTTTATAATAGGTCATTAACAAAAAAATATATATGTATTATTAGTATAATAAGATTTTTTTTTTTTTTGAACAGAGCATTTGCCATTCATTCATTTAAAACCATTACATCAAAGGAAAGGAAAGCTTCCTTGGCTAGAGAATCAGTAACCAAATTTTCTGATCTCGGAATATACTTCAAAACGATATCATTAAAGCTATTGGCCATACTAGTTACATCAGCTAGTATACCATGAAGTTCAGTGATGTTAGAACCTTTGTTGATGGTTCTGATAAGGGTAAAGGAGTTGGATTCAACCAACAAGTTCCTTATGTTATCCAGAGTTGCTTGAAGCAAAGCCTCCCGCAGTGTCATCCCTTCCGCAACAAGGGGGGAGGCTACATATTCCTGGACTGAGGAGAATCTATATTCTTGGTTCTCTAGTGGGTGCCTCATCACCCATCCTAGTCCAACTCTCTTTGTATTATCCTTCCAGGCTGCATCTACTTGGCAGGTCACCTGGTTGTCTTCAAAGCGTTGCCTTTGTCCATATATTCGACTTTGTCTTTGGGAGCTCATCTAGGGTTTATACATCAGATCATCCTGCCATTCCTTGGCATTTCTTATGGCATTTTTCACCACAGCCGTCTCACTCTCATCTCTTCTTTGAAAAACCTTGTTATTCTTTGCCATCCACAGGTTCAGGCTATCCAAGGGGCTAAGAGCCGTTGGCTAAGGCCAGTAGGGGGAGGCATTCCTTCTTTTTGACCTTGGACCAAAGTTCCTCAAAGGAGGCATCATCATTAGGTGTTACAGTGTGGGAAAAGGGGGTCATTATCCAAACTCTCTTGGCAAAAGGGCAAGAGAAGATTAGTTGTCCCACTTTTCACACTCTCCACATCTACTGCAGGAGAGTTCAATGTTCTGGATCCTAGCTGAGAGTTTCTTGCCAACAGGGAGGGTTCCACTTGCGGCTTACCACAGGAAGGTTTTCACCTTTGGGGCTGTTTGGAAAGCCCAGATGTCAAGGATCCAATTCATAGAGCTGGATATACCTTGTTGATTCAGGGCCTCTTGAGCTACATAGTAGCAAGATTTTGTTGAGTAGACTCATGTTTTCTCACTCAACCAAACTCTTGAATCCTCTGACCCTAGATTACTCGTCTTGATACTCAAGATCTCCTGTTCCAAGTGAGGGAGTACTTCCTAGATCTTTACTCTATCCCAGCCCCATGTGCTATTATTCAGTAGACTTGCCACCTTTAGGTCCAATTCTCCCTCACGAGCAGGGTCATAGGGGACGACTGGAGCAGCTGATGATAGTGACTTATCATCAAGCTTCTTTGCTATAAGGTTTCTTCCTACTAAGATGCTTATCCAACCATGAGATGCATAAGAGGGGCAGACACAGTGCATAAAGCTTTGTTTCTGGCAGTACTTTCCCAATAGCACTCTTGAGAGGAGGCTTTGAGGAGAGTTGAGGATTCTCCAGCTTAGCTTACCAAGAAAGGCATCATTAAAGCAGGTGATATCTCGGAAGCCTAACCCACCATTCTTCTTACGCTGAGTGAGCTTTTCCCATGAGACCCAGCATAGCTTCTTTTAATCCATTTTTTAGTCCCACCAGAATCTTGTCAAGGCAAATTGGATCCTCTTGCTTAGCGATTCTGGAAGTTTAAAGCATATCATCGCGTAAGTACGGATAGCAAAAAAAACACTTTTCAGCATCACCATCTTCCCTCCTCCTGATAAAACCTAGTTGACCACCCAATAGCCTTTTGTAGGATCATATCCACAATGGATGTAATTAAGTCTTTTTTCTTCCTTCCAAAATGCTCTGGCAACCCCAAATACTTGCCCACTCCTCCTTCTTTCTCTATCTGGAGAACGTTCTTAACTCTGGCTTTGATATCTAGAGGTGTTTTCCTCGAGAAGGTGATAGAGGATTTTTGGAGATTGATGGATTGTCCTGAAGCTTTCCCATATCTCTTTAGGATATGTTTTAGTTCTAGGATGTTCTCCTCACTTGTATGACGGAAAAACATCGTGTCATCATCGAATAATAGATGGTTAATCCTTGGACTCTTTCTTGCTACCCTTAGCCCTTTTAGGGAACCTTTCTCATTTGCACTAGAACCCAGACCTCTCAGCACCTCACTACAAAGGATGTAGAGATAGGGTGAGAGTGGATCACCCTGTCTAATCCCTCTTGTGGGTTTTACTTTCCCCTGAGGTCCTTCATTCGACAAAAAAGAAAAAGTGACAGTGCTAACACACAACATAATCCAGCCTATCCATCTTTGATGGAAACCAAACCTCTAAAGAATAAGTTGTATAAATTCCCACTCTATCCTATCTTATGTCTTGCTCATATCGGTTTTCACTGCAATTGAGCAAAACTTTTTCGCCATTGAGCTTTTCAAATATTGAAGTACCTCATGTGTGATCATCACGTTGTCGGAGATGGCTCTTCTTGGTATGAACGCCGATTGATTTTCAAAGATTAGCTCATGGAGGATTGGTTGGAGTCGCCTTAACAATAGCTTGGATATTACCTTGAAATAAACGTTACACAGAGCAATGGGCCGATAGTCGGCCATTCTCTTTGCTCCTGGACCTTTTGGAATCAGCCTGATGAACGTCTCATTACAGGATTGAGTTAGGACACCAGAGATGAAGAAGCTATGGATTTCTTTGACAATCTCTTCCCAAATCGCATCCTAATTTGAATGGAAGAAGCTTGCCGAGAACCCATCTGGTCCTAGCGCCTTGTCCACATGGATAGAGAAGACCGCTTGCTTAATATCCTCCGCCGTCGGATCCTTGATGATTCCTCATTGACCTCCAGAGAGATGGTGGGTTGTATCGCTTTATCTACTATGTCCCTTCTATTGCTAGCCTCCGAGGTAAAAAGCTTCTGGAAATAGGAGACAACTACCTCTACAATTTGATCCTCAACAAATTTTGGGACCCTTCATCATCCTCAATCACTGAAAAGCTATTCAAAGCCTTTCTCCTTTTTGTGATTGCGTGAAAATACCCTGTATTTTGATCATCCAGGCTCAGCCACAGATTTTGACTGCACTGTTTCCACAATTGTTCTTCGGCGAGGTACGACCGTCAGAGTTCCTCACTGATTTCGGTGATTACAGTTCCGTTATTCACTGGAGCTACCATCACCTCCTCCCATCTTCTTTTTCCATCGTTGATAATTTTTTGGTTGTTTGTAAAATGGGCCTTGTTCCAATCGATAATGGCCCATTTACATTTATCAATTCTTTGGGCCACTGAATTATATGGGCCTTCTTTCCATTTTGCAGCAATGAGATTTGATACCTCTTCATTTTCCTTCAGCCGGCGATCGTACTGGAAGATTCCTTTTTTCTTCTTCTGGGAGAGATCAAAGTGAGATATGATTGGCTGGTGATCTAACCCCTTGAAATTGAGCTATTCCGATCTTGCTATAGGGAATTGCCCCACCCAGTCACTATTGGCAAAGGCTCTATCGAGATGATAGCAAACCAGGTGTTCATACCTTGTCCCACGCCATGAGAGCGGGTCGCCGGTGAAACGGAGGTCGTAGAGGTCATTCTCCGACATGAAGGATCAGAAGTCAACAAAAGTTCCTTCGGCCCTTACTGGGCCTCACAATTTATCTTTGTTGCAGTGATGTCGTTAAAATCCCCCTTAAGGAACCATGGTGATGATCGTACCTCAACTAGCTGGGACAATCTATCCCAAACTTGCTTCAAATGTGCTCTATCTGGGTCTCCATAAACCAAAGTTACAAATATTAGCTTTCCTTCTTATATCAATTTTGTGTCGATGTAATTGTCGCATGAAGAGACCACTTCAAGGTTGATTCCTTGTTTCCAGAACAAGGCGAGGCCTCCACCTCCTCTTCCATGCAGGGGAACCAAAAAGTAACAACCATAGTTCATCCATTGAAGCTCTTTAAGGATAAATGCTTCTTCATTCTTCGTTTCTGAGAGAAAGAGGATCTCTAGGAATATTTCCAGGCGAATATCCATGATCGTGCGAACTGTCAAGGGGTTCCACAGACCTTGACAGTTCCAGCTAGCCACCTTTAAAGAAGCGGACCTGAGGGAGAATGAAAATTCTCCCTTGACTTGCGGAATCAAGGTGATTGGTGGTTCTCCCATTGTGGTATTCATTACTGTTGTTGGTCCTGGTCCTCCTCTGTTTGTTGGCTGAGGGGTAACCCTTCGACGATATTTGTATAATAAAGATAGAAAAGGTGAATAACTAATAAATTTATTATCAATAAAATAACGACTAGTTATATATCGATCGATTATGTTAAATCGATAAATATTATAAATCAAATGTAAAACAATATCACTGTTATTGTGTGACAAAACTGGTTATCAAATTAAGCTTTCTAGAGTTTACTTCAAATTAGTAGATGTTTAATAAGATTATAATTGTATACAACAAAGAAAATATATTTTAACTCGATTGATATTTTTTGTAAAATTCAATAAAAGTATAATATTGGGTTAAATAATAGATTAAAATAGATTAGACCAAAAATAAAATATTACTCTTTTTGGTGTTTGTTTGCAATATATGGTAAAAGTGGGTCCACAATTTCTATTCTTTCTTATATATATGTCCATGCAATTGTTTCTTTCTCTCTTAATTCAACCTTTATCTCAAATTCACAAAGTACAATATTCTAGGAAAATGGTTACAAATTTGCCCGTGAATTTGGTCGAAAGCATAAACCATGAACATATTAGTGATATTTCAATTCTTCTAATCGATGATGATGATACGTCAAATGCGTCTCTCACTTCAATGTTGGAAAAGTTTTCATACAAAGGTAAAAAATGACTATTTTTTGCAATTTTTCTACCAATTAATTAGTGTCGATCCTTTTCTATTTACATATCAATCACTCCATTTCATTCTATTTTTTTTGTTGTAGTTGTTATGTTAAATTTACCTTTCCTTAGAACCTTAGAAGTTTTTTAATGAGTATAATATGAAATATCTAGATCTGGCCGAATTTGCATTGTATTGATTAAGATCTTAGAACTAATGAGAAGAAAAATTAAAATGGCTACAAATTGGTCTTAGATCTCAAAAATTTGTTTAAAGAATAAAATGTTATCGAATATCTTAGGGAAAATTCCATAAAAATACCCGAACTAAATTTCGTTAAACTTTTTAATACCCCAACTTTTTCGTTACCCAGTTTAATACACAAACTAATTATTTTTTTCATTTTAATTCATCAACTTTCAAACGGTGCCCATTTACCTACTTTGACTTAGAAAATAATTTATATGTGACATCCGTTATCTTTTTATTTTTTATATAATTTAGAAAATAATATATATTTAAAAATAATAATAAACATGACAATAATTTTTTTAAATTCAAAAAAATTTAAGGGAAAAATTCTGATACTTCAAAAAATTAATAATTAATTTTACAATGACTTTTTTAAAATAATACATTCGGTTTTAAATTTAAAAACCTAAATTTAATTTTTAAATTTCCAAATTCATAATCTTCAAAACTTTAAAAACACTTTAAAAATAATAAATTATGAAATAAAGCTATGAATTTTAGAAAAAAAATTTAATTTTTGAATTCAAAAAACAAGTTAGGTTTTTACAAAAAAACTCAAAAATTTCTTACAAAATAGTGTTATATATGTCATTTATCTATTTTATTCTAAATTGACTTAGACAAGGATTTTGAATATATATATATATATATATATATAATATATATCTGAACTTCTAAAAAAGTTGTTGTAAATTTATGAATTTTTTGGTTTGAACTTTCTGAATATTAAAACATTTGTTTGTAATCTAATTTGGTATTTGAATTTGAAATTGAAAGTATAATAAAATATTTTTCATCGAAAATTTAGCTTTTTTGTTGTTTTACTTTTAGAAAATATTTCTTGACTTTTTGGAAAATTTTGGATTTTCTTTTATTTTTAAATAAAATATAATTTTTAAATTAGTTAAAACATAAAAAGATAACGGATGTTATCTTTCCGTTAAGTCGAGGTAGGTAAATGGGCACAATTTGAAAGTTGATGGATTAAAATGGACAAAATAAATAGTTGGGGTATTAAACTGGATAGCCAAAAAATTGAGGTATTAAAAAGCTTAACGGAATTTAGTTGGGGTGTTTTTATGGAATTTTCCCAATATCTTATTCACAAGGTTTCTGTCGGGAAACGAACTGACCTAAATATTCATTGCTATTCACACGAAAAATATTCTCTTAATATAACTTATATTTAAGTATTAATTTATATATAATATATACGTGTTTATGATATATACGTGCGTATATATATATTTCTATAATTATATTTGACCAGCAATACACATGTTAATTACTCTATTTCATGTATTTAAGTTTCCATAAATTTTATGAATATATAATAAAATCAATTCTTTTGATTATAACTATTTTCATTTTATTTTGTAATAATCTAATTTATAAATTGATGTATAAGTGATGAGCGTGAAAGAAGCGAATGAAGCTGTATTGATGATTGAAGAACAAAATGACATCAAACTTGTCATAGCCAATATTGATGACCCTCACATAGATTCACATTCATTCCTCACCGCTTTGCTTCAGAAAGACAATTCTCTCATACGTAAGTTAATTTTAACACATGCTTATTTTTACTTTTTCCACCATCTTCTTATTTCAAAAATTAACTTGTTTATTGTTCCATATTTTATATGTGTATTAGTGATCAATCCCGAGATAATGACAAAGAAAGCATCCGATTTTTTAACAAAGTCAACATGTTTTTGTTTAAAGAAGCCAATTTTGGAGTATGATATCAAAAACCTATGGAACCATGTGTTACCTAAGGAGAGCCAAGTGTTCGAGAAAATCAACATTGCTGAAAGACAAAACACTGTTATGACAGAAGATGTAAAGCAGATGGAAGCATTCATGAAAACCCTCAAGAGGTCGCGAACAAGTCAAGCATCTTTGCTTGGAAGACAAAAATTTATGAAAGCATTCCCAACTTCTGAAATCTACCAAATGAGAAGAAATGTAGAAAAGGTTGAATGGAAAACCAAGCCAGTGTGTCCCACCGAGATTGAAAATAAGAGAACAGAAGTGAAGAAAGTGGAGATAAATGTTGAAAGAGACTGTAATCTGTGGAATCATGAGCGTCACATGAAATTTTTAGCTGCTATCTCCATATTGGGTGAAAAAAGTAAGAACTCTGTTTTATTTTTTAACATTTTACATTATATTTTTTGGATACTTTGCTCAAATCCCATAGAAATTAGGTAATATGACTAGAATCATATAAAACTTTTTTTTATTACTGGCATTTTTTTAATACTCAGCGTGCCCTTTTGTTACGTTGTGACAAAAAACGTAATTACAAAAATGTCATAGCCACGTAAGCAACCACGTAGGAAATCGCTGACGTGTATTAATGAACTCAGCCGTAAAGCGCTACGGCTGAGATATGGTTACGTTGCAGTTGAATTATGGTTACGTTCCGGCTGAGTTAAAAAACGCGGCTGACTTATGAGAGATCACCTGACTTACAAACATAAATCAGCCGTTAGTTACGGCTGATTTACAGAAATCTGGCTGACTTATGAGATAACGGCTGACTTACGAACATAAATCAGCCGTTAGTTAAGGCTGATTTACAAAAATCTGGCTGACTTATGAGATAACGGTTGACTAACGAACACAAGTTACGGCTGAGTTATACAATGGCGGGCTGATTTATGGAAAATTGGCTGAGTTTTAGATAAGAGACGGCTGAGTTATGTTCTCCGGTTGGCTGACTTATGAGAGGTAGTTACAGCTGAGTTATGTTCTCCGGTTGGCTGACTTATGAGAGGTAGTTACGGCTGACTTACGTAAATCAGCCGTAATTGGCTGGGTTAACAACAACTCAACATGGTTACGACTTACTTATTAGCGAAAGATTAATTACTAGAATAACATTCATTTGACGGCTGATTTATTTGACAATACGGCTGACTTAATATTTCCTAGCCTAATTACGGCTGATTTATTATCGAAAGATTAATTACTGAAATACTATTCACGTTGCGGCGGACTTACATTATACTTGATGGTTGATTTATTAATGGCTGAGTTATGTATTTGTTTGGCAGCTGACTTACCGATATTCCATGTCATCAGTTCCGATTTTCCATGTGATCAGCTCTTATTTTCCATGTCACCAGCTCTTACAAATTAGGGTTCTTCATCTACGACCTTCTTCTTATTCTTCTTCATCTACCTTTTTCATTATTTTCATTCATTAGAGATCTTATTGATCCGGTAATTATTGTTTCCGGTAACTGGGTTAAGAAACACATATATGTATTCAACGCCGACTGTAGAGAGTGTAGAGTTGTGCATATAGATGAGAAAACAACACTAGACGAACTTGCGAAGATAGTACTCGGTGATTACGGATTGAAGGAGTCGAGCCATCAGATTCAACTGAGCTACATGTTCTCGAATAAAGCTTTGAAAACAATGGCGCACGATACTCCACTAGTTTACCTCTCCAATACTCAACAGTTGCAAGTTTTTTTAAGCTTCAGAAAAATTGAACACTTACGTCTTTGTGTGGAGATTACGGAGAATGAAATTAGTCGGAATGACGGAGCGAGAAAGAATAATAAAAGCTTATTCGCTTATAACTCAGAAGTTGAATCTAGATCCGAAGATTACGGTGGGAGTTATGATGGTTTCAATTTGGAGGATGAAGTAGAAGAAGATGAAGTAGGCGAAGAAGATGAAGTAGGCGAAGAAAATGAAGTAGTCGAAGAAAATGAAGTAGGCGAAGAAGACGAAGAAGATGATGAATTTGAAAGCCGATTTGATATGTTCGACGAGTCGGATGGTGAGTCATCTCAAGATGATAACTTCAGTTTATACGAAGACGAAGATTCACCAACACTACCTCCAAAGAAGAGACCTCATAACTTATCGTCGAGCGGATCCAAAGGGAATCCGGAGGTTCCAAGGTTAGATATGTCTTCCCTAAACCTCTCGGTAGGGCAACGATACGAGAGTAAAGCCGATTTGGAGAAACGACTGAAACTTCTTACGGTGAGGGATCGATTTGATTTTGATGTAGACGTATCCGATTCGGATACACTCGTTGTTAAGTGTTGGGTTGGTGGATGTCTCTGGAGAGTTCATGCTACTACACTAGGGGATCCTCCGACATTTTATGTTTGTATTTACGATTCGGAACATACATGTTCAATAACTGAGCATTCTGGTCGATCTTGAAAAGCAACTGACAGATTCATACGCCCAAGCCAATAAAGCGTAACTCATGTCGTTGATGTAGTATGTCTTTCCTACTGGATTCAACGACTTAATACTACCAACAAGAGCTTCAAATACAGCCCGACCCCATGGATAAGTCATCATGGCTTCATCATCGAATACTCTTTTTGCAGTTTCAAACGGTGTTCTAGAATTATGATGTCAAGCATAAATTCCCATGGCTTGAAGAATTAACAGCCCTAACCATTTACGCTTTTCAAAACTCCAGGCCCGACAGCCTCTTACTGCTACCCTCAGTTCATCAAGCTTGGGTCCAAACCCATGTGGCACCTTCAACTCCTCCTAGAACTTTCTGTATTGGTCAGGTTCAATACTTTTTGTTTGCACTGGATTTGTGTTTAACCCAGTGATCTCACCAAACTCGAGTAAGCTAAACCTGATAGGTTGATCACCAACCACACTCCAAATCTCCTTCTTCTCTACTTTCAGTTGTCTACACAGTAGATAGTGTACAGTCCTAGCAGACCACCCGCATTTTCCATCAAATAACTTAGCAATTATTCCAACAGGAAACTTCTTCAGTTCTTCCCACACCTCAAGTCCTAATTGTTCTTTAACAAAACCAAAATCTCCCATATAAGAATTGTGATTAAGCGCTCTATTTTCTAGATTAGCAGCGCGTCTTGATCTTCTAGGGTAATCAGGTGCTTGATGTTATTCCATCTGATTACAAAAGACTTAAATAACTCAGCCGCAATAGAAAACTAACTCAGCCAAAACATAATATATAACTCAGCCGCAATATAACCATAACTCAGCCACAACATAATTTATAACTCAGCCGCAAAAAAACCTAACTCAGACACAATTTATAACTCAGCCACAACATAATTTTTAACTCAGCCACAACATAATTTATAACTCAGCCGCAATATAACCATAACACAACCACAACATAATTTATAACTCAGCCGCAAAAAACCCTAACTCAGACACAATTTATAACTCAGCCACAACATAATTTTTAACTCAGCTGCAAAAAAATCCTAATTCAGCCGCAAAAAAATCCTAACTCAGACACAACATAATTTATAACTCAGCCGTAATAAAAAACATCCAACTCTGCAATAACCTACCTTTCAAAGACGATTACAAGCAACCGACTGCGGAGAAGACGACTACGAGAGAAGACGATTTTTGGCGACGACGAGTACGAGGGAAGACGATCACGAGGAAAGAAACAATGTCGATTTCGAAAGAATCTTAAACGAAAGAGACAGTTGAGAAAGTTTGTGGTTTTTTTCTTTTTTTCCTTTGACACTTTCCTCTTTTCTGATCACGGTCACACTGACGTGGATTTGTTTTTTTGTTTTTTTAATTAACAATAATTTCAATTAAGAAAAACTAATCAAAGGTGTTTATCGTAATTTACTAGGGATGTGAAAAGATTTGAGTAATTTTTGAAAAATATATGGTATTTTAGTCATATAACCATAGTTCCCTGGGATTTGAGTAATTTTTTCTATTTTTTTCTCATTTTCTTAAAATCTTTTTATGTAGGTTCTCGTCCCAAATCCATATGGAGAATTATGAATGACCCAGACTTGAGTCATCGTCAAGTTGCTCGCTACCTTCAGGTTCAAATCTATTTTGCTTCCGCATATGTAATGGCTTGATAGCCTTATTGATTATAATATATTTTCATTCTATAAATATTTCAGCAATACAAAGCTCAGATTGAGCAAATCAATGAAACATTGCCAAGGAATGATTGGATTTCGACAAAGGAAACATTCGAATATCCTTCTGATTACGAATATCCCTTCAAAGCATCCACCTTAACGAAGAATCTCATTGAAAGTAATTGTTTGTGGTCTTCTCTGAAAAAGAAAAAGTCACCATCATCCATCGCCAAATGCAAGTTTTTTTAGTATATATATTTCACAATTTTATTATTTTGTATTATCTTTGTGTTAATTTTGGTTCTTTTTTTATGCAGTCTTCTTTAAAAACCCTTCAGACAAAAAAGAGAAGACACCAAGTCTTCACGTTGGCGGGAAACAAGATGTGAGTAATCCTTCACTTTCTGGTAACATATTAAACAAGCCATCCATAGAAGCTAGTTATGCTCCTCCAACCACAACTAACAATCCACCTCACCACATTCCTTCTACTGATGATGTTAACTCTAGTGGTGGCCTTTCTACTTTACCTTTAAGTGTTGGTGCAACTAACACATACACATTCCCTGTGGAAACCACGATGATTCGTTTTCCTAACTCAAATCCTAAACCAATGCAATCATCTACCCCTGTTCTTGAAACCGATAGCAACCCACTAGGATTGGATCCTAATTCTATCCTAAACTCTTCTGTTTCCCAAGATGATCTATGCAATATGGGAGAAAACTGTCTTCGTCCAGACAATACCATCAACTCTTTAGAAACCAATATAGACCATATAGATTGGGAGGAGTTTTTTCTTGAAACCAATACAAACCAGACAAGAGGGAGTTTTTCAAAAGAAGATTATGTTCCTTCTGAAAATATGATTCTCTCTGAAATAAATCCGACTGATGGAGTTTCTTCTGGAGAAAATCATGCTCTTTCTCGAAATATGATTTTCACCGAAGCTAATACGACCCATCTGGATTTCGTTTCTTGTGAAATCCCTCCTAAAACCAATATGTCCATTCTTGAAACCAATACAAACCAAGGTTCTGTAGTTCCCTATGACACAAGTTATGTTGCTTTGGACAACATGGCTCCTTTTGAAACCAATGCGGGAGAGATGGGTTTGGTTCCTTTTGAGGAAAGTGATCATGTTCCAATTGAAGATCTCATTTCTTTTGACTTTGATATCAATGAAATAGATATGGATGTCTGGGTGGAAGATTTTGATACATCTGAGAGAAACAATCATGTTTCGACAAGTAATCTTGGTAATGACTTTTCTTCAAATACACAAGTCGACTCGATCTCTCATATTCATGTGGAAGGTCAAGATTCTCCTCTTCCTATGCTTCAAGGAGAATGTATGAATGGAGAAAATAATCGTGATCATGTTCGCGAAAACATGGTTTAGATGGACAAAATACTTAGTAATGAAGGAGAGGTGAACAACCAATAAGAGAAATTCGTAAACTCTTGTATTTTGTTTTGATACTGCAAATGCATTTCATACATATACAAGTATGTTGGTAATGTATAATAATGTTGAAGATTCAATAATTATGTTTGACATTCAAATTTCTGTTAAATTTATTTTAGTAATTAATTTTCAACATTATAAGTTTAGTTTGACCAAAACTAGTCTCCTATTGAATTGAACTAGTCAAACTTAAGACCAAGTAATAAATGGTATAGTATTGATCATAAATTAATTACAAGAGTAGAAAATGAAAATATAAAAATCAGATATTACCTTTATTTGTACTAATTCATATCAGCTTTAAATTTGTCATGGTTAAATATTAATATTACTATTTAACCTTTGTATTTTAATATTTGTTAGAAAATGTTAAACATAAGATATATCCTCGTTATAATGGTAAAAAAAACAAAAAAATTATGCCAAAATGTTCATATAAATATTGATTTTTTTAATAGCAATAATAGAAAATTGTCAAATACAATTTCAAAAATACCACTATTGAATTATTGTTTTGCAAATATGCCACTTATAAAACTTTTTAAAAACCTTATATTTCAAAATCTTCAATCTTAAAATTTTTTTTTATCCCTAACAAACATTAAACCCTAAACCCTATTAACAGAGTTAACTCAAACATAAATGATATTAAAATTTTAGAATAGTGCCCATTTTTAAACATATCTTGAATTTTTTAAAAATATTTAGCCAATTTTTTATTATAATTCTTTTTGTCAATTTAATTATTTTGAAGAATACAATCTGATATAAAATTTGGTGATTAGCATCGTTTTAAACATACTAAAACTAATCATTGATTAAAAAAAGAAATACACAATATTTTACCTTTTGATTTTTTGGTGTATATATTTTACCGTTTGATTGTTAAAAGACGTAAGAATATTTGAAATGCTAAAATTAGCATAATTTATATTTGTATTCTAATTCAAATAAATATGAGTTATATTTATTTATTAAACGAATGTGTTTTACATTATATACTTATTATTTACAAATCTGAATTAGTGGGATTGAAACAACTAAAAATCTTTTAACTATAATTAATGTATTCAATTGATTTGATATTTAAAATTGGAAAAACTTAAAATATGTATAAGAAGTTATTAATTATATATATAGAAAAAAAATTAGAATTACCACTTTTAAAATAGATAATTTTTTAAAAAGTGCCACTTTTGATATAGTTTTTCTTGAAAATTCTTATTCAATTGAAGAATTTTATTGATTTTGAGAGAATTAGACTTTCTAGAGAATTCTAGTGTTATTCAATTGATTAGAATTTTAATTCTTTTAAATTCTTGTGTTATTCAATTGATTAGAATCTTAATTCTTTCAAATTCACGTGTTATTCATTTTTTCTGCAACTTTTATTCTTTTTGTTATCAAAAAAAATTAATAGAATTCTAGGGAAAATTTGTAAAGAACCAATTCCTACTATTTTTTACTATGAATTTGATGGAAATCTAAATCAAAAAACAACTAAAACCGAGGAATGATAGAGACACTTTGACATTTAAGTCCATACATTAGTGTTAGAAAATTGAAAAAAATAAAACACTAGATTTAGGGCATTTGGTTACTTTGCTACTTATAATTTTTTTGTTGGTTATTAATGCTAATTACCCTTTTTGATTTGTGTCATTTTTGTAACTGAGGAATGATAGTGACACTTTGACATTTTTTTTTTTGTCGTCACACTTTGACATTTAAGTCCATATATTAGTGTTAGAAAATTGAAAAAAAAAAATGTGAAAAAACAAAACAAATATCGTCGTATTAAGACACTCATAAGTTATGACTTATGAGTTGTGACCAAATTAACTCTAAAGAAAAAGACAAAAGAGTAAAGACAGTAGAGAAAATCGGCGAAAGTAAATCAATGGCGGTCTCCGTTTCCATTCTCGCCGTTGTTATTTCCCTTCACCTCCTTGCTTTCGTCTTCGCTTTCGGCGCCGAGCGTCGCCGTAGCACCGTACACCCTTCTCTCTCTCTCTCTCTCTCTCTCTCTCTCTCTCTCTCTCTCTCTCTCTCTCTCTCTCTCTCTCTCTCTCTCTCTCTCTCTCTCTCTCTCTCTTCTTTCTCTGTCTCTTTCAAATTTTTGTCTTTTTTTTTCGATTTATCGTTTCTTTTTCTTTTTTTTTCAGGCTGTGGCGGTGCCGGACCAGTACGACGACAAGACTTTCTGTAGGTACGGAACTGAGGCGGCGACGGTGTACGGTATGTCGGCGTTTGGGTTGCTTCTTGTAAGCCAGACGGTGGTTAACGGCGTTACTAAGTGTCTTTGTTTCGGAAAGGGTTTAGTTACTGGTACTTCTTACACAGTCTGCTCTATTGTCTTCTTCGTCGTCTCTTGGTAAATTTAACACCTTTCCTCTCTAATTTGGTTTATTTAGTAACCAAGATTTGAAATTGGGAACGTAGAAAGGAGAATTTTTTTTTTTTTTTGTCTTTTAAAGCAAATTCTTGATTAGGGCTTTCAAGATTTGATTTCTTTTTGAATCTGAGAAAAGAGAAATTTGTGATTTGGTTGTATGTTTATGGGTTTCAACTTTGAAGCAAAAAGGATAGTTTTTTTCTCTTTCATTCTGGATAAATTCTTATGGGTATGGTGACCTTGAAGTGAGCATTTACAGATTAGTAGGTTTTTATGTGATTATCCATTGATCATGAGTAAACATAACTAACACAAATGTAGTCTGATCATGACTAGCTATGTCTATTAACTCAGTTATTAGCTATGGGAACCAAAACCGGATTCTAAACAGATTATATAAGAAGAAGTTTACAACAGTAATGAATAGTTGGTAGTTCATCTTTATTATTTAAGTTGTTTTGTCTTAAAATCATTGTGTTGTGTAAGCTGTGCTTATTATCAGAATCCTTTTGCAGGGTAAGCTTTCTAGGTGCTGAGGCGTGCTTGTTAGCTGGATCAGCTAGGAACTTGTACCACACAAAAAGTCAAGGCATCTACCAAGGAAAAGAGCTTTCGTGCGCGGTGTTACCAGTTGGGGTCTTTGCTGCTGGAGCAGCTCTTACTCTTATGTCTTTGATTGCAACCGTTCTTTACTACTTGGCTCATTCTAAGGCTGATACTGGTGGATGGGAGAAGCATCAGAACGATGGCGTTAGCATGACTAGCCCTGCCGATGCTCCGAAGCAACACAACACCGACTCCGACAAGGTTTAACCTATCAACTTCTGTTCGGTCTCTTATCATAGCTACGCTTTAAGACAGGGTAAACTATTAAGGAAAAGTTGTTTGGTAATTGTTCATATAAAAAACTTGTATTGTCAAATGTAATGTTGGCTTATGTATGTCTATGAGTAATTTGGATTAGCTCATTTTTAGTTTCTCACTTGCCCTCTACTAGAGATGTTGTCATCTATCTGCTAAAAGCTGGTGAGACGGTAGTGCCAAGATCAGAGCCGTGCTAACCATGCATTTAAATAGGCATCCGCCTAGGTCCAAGATCATAATATGTATTTTAGGAATAATTTCAAAACTTACTTCTAATCTAGTGGTTAAAGTAAGGTAATGATTTTATTTTTAAGTCTTACATACCAAGTTCGAACCAATTTCATGCTAAAAAAAAAAGAGTTTCTATTTGTTTTACTTAGTTTCATTTTTTTTTATTAACACTTTTAACATTTATTTAAATTTAGATTATTACTATCGTTAGAAAAATACGTAAAAAATATTTCATTTTCAATTTTGCCTCGGGTCCCTAAAACCCTTGGCACGGCACCGGCCAAGACCGGTAACTGTCCTCGAAAGTCAGGGCTAAGCCTGGTCTGGTCACTTTTTCTAATTTGCTTGGCTGGTAAGGACCAACGAGTGGCTCATATCACAGAAAGAATTAGAGCTGGGATAGAATAAGAAAAGTAATGTAAGGCTAATTATGGGCTGGGTCTAATCCGTTTGGCCCATGACTAGGCCCAATAATAACATTCCTAAGATTCCTAACCTCAATTTGGAATATACTTGCATGAGAAAGGGTTTACAAAGATCTACGATCAAAAATGTTGATAACTTTTTGGAATACATTTTTGATCATTAGTACAAGTAATGAATGATTCTCCACAAGATAAAAATACGTTTTCATATTATAATTAAGGTAAGCTTAGCAACATGCTAAAGCCATTCCTTGCCTTTTTTCTCAAATTGCTTTCTTCTTTATGAATCCAAGAACAATGCCTTTCTTATTCTTTGAGTTGGGAGCTATATATATAAAACTTGAACCATATAGCTTAGGTACCAAATAGGCTACAGTTGTTTCAAAATTCAAACAATTACGCAATCATGCCGATTTATGGATTCGAAATGGACGAACATAGAGCTTCTTCATCGAGAAGACGAAGATCTTTGTATCACAATCTAGGAGGAGGACGCTGTAACATATTTCTTTTTATTTCTTTCTATATTAATATTCATTTTTTTCTCTCTTTAATCTTCTTATTTGAAGGGGTTTCTCTTGAAATCTTGTAGTTGCTGATATAATATTCTGGAAGAAAAAGAAAGAATCAGGAACAATCTTGGCGGTATTCACATTGATATGGTTCTTGTTCGAAGTGGTTGAATATCCTTTCATTACTTTCCTCTGCCAGATCCTCTTGGTCTTCATTTTCATCTTTTTCATTTGGTCTTACATTGGCTCTTCACAACTAGTCCAGCGGTAAAAATACATTAATACTATATAATTCTTTTGTACGAAAATAAACTTTAAAAGAATACGCCTCGCAGGAAACCGCCGAGTATTAATGATCTAAAAATTTCGGAATCAACTTGGAGATTCTTGTTCACCAAGATCAACTGGTTCATTATCAAATTTTATGATATATCAAGTGGAAAAGACTTTAGACTCCTAGTATTGGTACAAAAATCAATATAAAACATCTTAATTTTAATTATCAATTTCACCCCCAAGATTATTTGGATTTGATTGCTTACGTTTCATTTCGTTTTAGGCCGTTGTTTCCTTATGGATATTATCCGTGGTCGGAAACTATTTCAGCTCTCTAACTCTATTATACATTGGTTAGTCTTTATGACTATATCGAACATTTTCCAAGTTTTTTTTATTCTTTTTGGTAAAAGCCTTTTTCTTATGAATGACTTTACTTACAAAGATTTGTTTATGTCTGTGGTGAAGTATTTGTGGGTCTAGAGACTATACCGATGTTGTATGAGCAATACGAAGAAGAGTTGAATTATGTAGCAAGTAAAAGCGGGAGGAACATGAAGAAACTTTTCAACAATCTCAACTCCAAAGTCATTAACAAGATTCCTAAAGCTCATGCTAAAAACAAGAGGCATATGTAACAAACGTTATGTACAATAGTCTTCTCAATCTGCACATGCTGTAAATGCATTATAATTTTATAATAAGTCTTTCAACATATACCATTAATAAATTACTAATTGAAAGTACCGGATTCGTGCAAACAAACTCGATCTCTGTTAAACAAGTATGGTTAAATTATTAGGGCAAAACAAGGTAAAAGCTTAAGAAAGTAAAGAGTGTTTTCAATGAATTGTATTGCTCAATCGAGAGATGCGGATTCTTTTTTGGACGAAATGAGTTACATATTTATACAAAAATGATTGTAGAGAATAAACCCTAAAAATGTAAGGAAAGTATCCTAACTAAGAAGATTTACACAATATTCTCATATATCTTCTATTTATTCTCCAAGTATTCCGAGGTCGGTTATGTAGATTGGACATCTATCCTTCACAATGAGCTTTCCTAGTTG
The DNA here is from genome assembly GCA_963576765.1 of Draba incana. Lineage (NCBI taxonomy): Eukaryota > Viridiplantae > Streptophyta > Magnoliopsida > Brassicales > Brassicaceae > Draba > Draba incana. The sequence continues at coordinate 8,217,627 of OY755215.1, read as the reverse complement.
GTTCAGGCCCACCTCGTCGTCTCCGGATGGATACTCGGGTCGGTGTAATTTTAAGTCGGATCTAGGTAAAGGGTGTCAAACCTGTACCACCACTAATCATCAGGAATTACAGATTCATTGGGTATACTTAGTTATATTTTCTTTGTCATGGAAAGGTGACTCATTTTCTTTTCCTTTTCAAGTGATGATTAGAAAAATCATTGATAGTTTTGAGAATCATTTTTTATATGGCTTATATATATATATATATATATATTTTTTTTTTTGTTAAAAGAAATATCGAGTCGGTAAATTATGTCTCTGTCTTTTCGTAAATTGTTTTGCAAATAGCTCTTTGGCTTCAACAAGGTCACTATGGATGTTGCTTCGCATTCAATCAACTCGTTATTTTTTAGTGTACTGACAAGATATTTTCTGCAACTCATATTTTTGTCTTCTCTCTTTTCTATATTGGTATCACGTGCTATGTGACATGTCTTTTGTTAGATAAATTTATCTAATAGCTTTTTAGTTGATAAAATCCGTAAGTAATTTTATTTTACTTTTATCTTCACTATATCATATATCATGCATTAATATTTTTTTTTTTAAAACAAACAACGATGTGTAACAACAAATATAACAATTGTATTAGAAAATAATAGATCTTACATATACAAAACCAAGACAAGCAATTCAACGGTAATTTGTAAGTATTTACTAATGTCGCCGTATCATAATTTGGGTTTAACCTTGGAAGTATAAATATATAAGTTGTCGAAGACCCAAAAAATAGAAGATTTAATATGCAATATATGAGAATTTTCTAAATCATCATATCGCTGAAATATTTTGCATAATCTAGAATTTGGACGTACGCATGCCTTTATCAATAACTTTTCGGGATATTTATGATGACATTGAATTTAGTGGTGCGAGCAGTGCAGAATTGGAAGATCAAAAACCAAACGTAAGCCATAATAGATTTCAGAAAAATAAGATTGACCGATAATTTTAATTCATACTATATTGTTTCATTTTTTGATTAAAGAAAATGAGAGAATAGTAAGTTTCAAAAAAAAAAAAAAGGAGATAATAGTTAATAATATTTGTTTGTGTGAGACCAACCGCGGAAAGTCGGCTATTACATACCTGAGGTATGAGACTATATTCAATACATACCTGAACTTTACTATTGTGCGAAAAAATACCTCAGTTAAAGAAAATTTTGAATTTCATACCCAAACTTAGTTTTTTGTGCGAATTCATACCTGAGCAATAATTATTTTAATTAAAATTTTTGTTTTTCATTTTATTTTTTTTAGTTATAAGTTTTTAGTCAAAATTTTTGATTAAAATAATGAAATAGTAAAAATTTTCTATATAAAATATTTTAAAATTATAAAACGCGTAAAGATTTAGACCAAAATGCTTAAATTTGCTACAATTGTGTTAGTATGTATAATTTAGTTTTATTTTGCTATTGATTTTATTTTTGTTTTTCAAAGGTTTGAAATAATTGAAATATTTTATTTGATATTTGATATTTGGTCTCATAGTTTTTCAAACCTAAAAAAACAAATAGAAAAAATAAAACAAATATATGACCAAATATCAAATATCAAATAAAACATTTCAATTATTTCAAACCTTTGAAAAAAAAAAAAAAATCAATAGCAATATTAAACTAAAATATAGATACTAACATAATTGTAGCAAATTTCAGCGTTTTGGTCTAAATCTTTACTTGTTTTATAATTTTAAAATATTTTAGAGAAAAAGTTTACTATTTTATTAGTTTAATCAAAAATTTTGACTAAAAACTTATAACTAAAAAAAATAAAATGAAAAATAAAAATTTTAATTAAAAAAATTATTGCTCAGGTATGAATCCGCACAAAAAATTAAGTTTGGGTATGAAATTCAAAATTTCTTTAATTGAGGTATGTTTTTGCACAGTAGTAAAGTTCAGGTATGTATTAAACATAGTCACATACTTCAGGTATGTAATAGCCGACTTTCGGACCAACCGCAAGGTGAGTTGATTATTATATATATATTAGATAGTTTAATCCCTAATGGCTTAATAATTTTGATTTTAATGCTGAATGGAAAACTAGAAGAAAACGATTATGAAAGACTACAAATCTACAATACACACCTATGTCTTTACTAGTGTGTTTTGACAATAAGTATTATGTTTAGATAATTAAGTGGTGAGATATGACGATGGCCGCTCACACAAATTGGTAAACTTTAGTTTTGACCTTAGAGTTAAACCAAAGGGCAGAGTAAGAAAGAGCGGTTGCATCTTTTAATGACTTATGACTCGAGAAAGCAAAACATTTTCAAAAGACAACAATTATTCTCTCTTTATCAATTTGTTTACAATTTTCTGAGTGATGCACAAAAAAACTTCATAGATGATGAGAGGAGGACTCGCGGCGGTGGCGGCTGGCAGAGGATCGGAAGACGCCGTTATCTTGCTCTACATTTGGGCGGCTGTTGTGACTCTCTCTGTCATAGCCGCTGTCATTTTCTCTTGTAGCAATGGAGCTTCTAAATCTCAAACTAACGACGTCAATGGCTCCGCTTGTGCGGCCGGGTGCGGCGGTGGTTGTGGTTAATTAAAAAGGCGAGGGACGGTTCCCTTTTTTTAACGACAACATGCATTTTATCGGATATGAACCGGAAGATTATACAACGACCCAGTAACTTTTTTTTTGTCAACAACATGCATTACATTGGATTAGAACCGGGTGGTAACACATATAACATATTAGTAGGCACTTTTTGTTTAGATTATAGGATTTTTTTTTTTTTGAACCTAGATTATAGGATTTGAATACAACTTTTATTGTCTTTTGCTTTAATTAGAAGTTAAACTGTGTTTGATAATGTATCCTGCTTCTTGAAATTAATAATTGTTGATCTAGTTCACACTCAATGTTTAAAGAAAAATAGAAATTGTGGAATATATTAATTTTGTTTATATAAAGGTTGAACAAAACAGAGAAAACAGAGCAAGTAAGTGTTACTTGCCATCAGATTGTGACATCGATTACAACTTCATATCTGGATGAAACTTATCCTTTCTTATTTTTATAACTATATATGTATCTATATGTATATATAAGTTTATAAGAAAACTCCCAAGAGAAAACAAACGAGTCCAAAGCGGCATGGTCTTAAAAAGCGACAAAGCTAAAGCTTATATTGAGGTCGAGTTTGATTAGGCGGCGCAGTGTTTTGTGCCTGTAATATACATATTGATGGCAGAAATCAGAATCCGTTGTATAAGATAAGGAAAATTTGAAGTAGGAATTGTATCAAACCTGATGAAATTCGGGCATATAGGGCATATTTTGGTGAGGCATCATTGCGTATCCTGGCGCGTAATAGCTCCAAGGAGACATCTCTGGTGCTTCTGCTCCATCATATGGTTGTATGTAACCAGCAGGTTCTGCGTATGCCATAGTAGACATCACCTAGACCACATAACACATAAAATTTTATATATTTGTATTGTAAAAGGATATGCCGTGTAGTGCGTGTGTGAGTTGTAGACAAAAAACAAAAATAGAGTTTACTTCTAACTGATGTTTCAAGCTTTTGATGTATTCGACGATGCTTTCTAGCTTTGTTGCAAGGTCCGACTGTCGGTAAACACGCAAGGCAAAGCCCTTAGAGACTCGATATTTTTTATTTTTTATTTTTGAAAATAAAAGTAGTTGATATATGTAAGTATCTAATGAAGTAATTAACCTTTGCGCAATTAGGCATCATCTATTGCAATATTTCTACTTTGTCTCTAATAAGGTGTCGTCTTTTCTGCAAAGTATGAAAGAATAAATTGAAAAATAAACCTCTCTTAGCTTGAAAAGCACGAAACAGAAGAAGAATAAATCCTAACCCTCTCCATCAACACACGATAGTTTATGGTATGTTGTCGTTTAACCGTTCGGTTATTCTTGTTGCAATGATCCCCTTTGTCTTTATCCTCCTCGGGTTTATTGGCAACGTCCTTAGGCTCAGCAAAGACAGGCCTTGAAGTCGATTCAGCTCCGAATATCTCTTGCAAAGGGCTTAGTTCATTATGACCTTCTGAACAAAATGAAGAAAGCATCTCGGACAATGAAGATAGTTCTTCATGTTGAGTAGTAGTACCCTCTTTGTGTTGGTTTATCTCCATAATGATCAATTAAACTGAGGTGCTTTCTTGAGTTTGTGAGACAGTGAGGAGGAAACTATATATAGGGAAGAAATAAGAAGCTGCTTTTAAAAGTTTGCACCAATTGAGCGGGAAGAAAACAGATGATTTTGCTTCGTCTTATGGTTTCCTCTAACATATTAGATTATTCATTTGCTATAGTACAAATTATTTACTCTTATTCTATATTATATACACATGCAGAAGAAAACATTGTTCGTTGTTGTTTTCTTCCATTTGCCTTCTCGCTCTTTCTTGAAATTCTAAGCACCAAACTTTTTTTTTTAATTTTTAGTTTTCTTTTCCTTATGCTACCTATGGTTGCAATAAATTGTATGAAAGTGAAAAGTTTATTTAGTATATGGGGATATAAATTTCAGTTGGAAATTGGGAATCATGGACCGTTTATTAATGTAAATACTAGCTAATGAACTTGATGATCCAAAATATGCATAAAAATTATTTAATCTAATAAAAAACATAAAATTTTGAGACTAAGACATTTAAAAGAAGGGTTTCTTTGCTAAGGTAGCCTACTCCATGCGAAATGAAAAAAACAAATACTTCTTATACATTATAAAAATGATGAAAAACAAAGTTTAAATATAAGGGGATAATCTAGTTGGAAGAATATATAAAAAAAAGTAAAAAATAACGTAATCCAATATACAAAGAGAGTCTTATCAGTTGATTTGATCCAAGATATGTGGATATTTGCTTTTTTGTCTTTTCCAATTAAAATTTTAAGGAGACTCTTATGAATTGATTTGATGCAAGATATGTGAAGATTTATTTTCTCTTGTCTTTTTTCAATTAGAACTTTACAATGAGAATATAGAGAGAACACAGAAAAAGGCGTCATCCTTTTTTCTCAAGGCTAAAAAGAGTATTTCTATATTTCTTCAAAAAAAAAACAGAAGAGGATTTCTGTATTAATTCAAAATACGTGGTCATTTAACTACTTAATAAAAAAAAAAGTGATAGACGTTCTAACCGACAAATCAAACATATTTATGTGTTTCAAGAGAAAGAAAATATTAAAATTAAAATATATAATAAAGAAAAAAATAATATATAAAAAACCACGTAATCCAATATATATGGAGAGTCTTATCAGTTGATTTGATCCAAGATATGTGGAGATTTATTTTTTTGTCTTTATTTCAATTAAATTGTCACTGTGAAAAATTTTAAATAAAAAACAAATCATCTAAAATCTTTAGCAGTGAGTTTTGTGTTCAAGTGACTAATTATGCTAAGAACTTATGCCAAATATTATAAACAAATTATTTACTCTTATTCTATATTATACACATGCAGAAGAAAACATTGTTTTTTTTTTGTTAAAGAGAAAAAAAAAAAAAACATTGTTCGTTGTTGTGTTTCTTCCATTTGCCTTCTCGCTCTTTTATGAAATTCTAATTAAGCACCAAACTTTTTTTTTGTTGTAATTTTTAGTATTCTTTTCCTTATGCTACCTATGGTTGCAATAAATTGTATGAAAGTGAAAAGTTTATTTAGTATATGGGGATATAAATTTCAGTTGGAAATTGGGAATCATGGACCGTTTATTAATGTAAATACTAGCTAATGAATTTGATGATCCAAAATATGCATAAAAAACATAAAATTATGAGACAAAGACATTTAAAAGAAGGACAATCTTTGCTAAGGTATAGGCATGGCCAAAATTCAACCGTAACGTATTTCGGACCGTAACCGTACCGTTTTAAACCGTAACCGAAACCGTAACCGTTTGAAACGGTTAAAACCCGTAACTGTTAACCGTAAAAATATATTAGTTATGGTTAACCCTTTTTTTTAACCGTAACTATTGGTTAACTGTAACCGTATAAAACTGTCGGTTAACCGTAAGGTTAAAACCTTAAAAATTCAACCGTAACCGTATTTAACTTAAAACTAAATTTTCTCACAATTTACATGTACTAATTAGTTATGTATTCTTCTCCAAATCACAAAATTTTTTTTAAAAATTAAAGTATTTTTAACTGAAGTTTTAAAGTGAATGTGGCAATATATAGTTGATTATATTTCCAACAAATATATGCAAAAATGACAATATTGATTGGTGAATGAACATGGACGTGTGACGTGATAATATAGTTGATTCGTAAGTGTAATCTTTATATTGATTAGAATTTAAAAGTAAATGTGCTAAATTCAAATTAAATGTTTTTCTAACAAATATACCTAATATTCAAATGACATCAAAATTACAATAAAAAAAATGATAACTAGCCGAAAGGAATAAAGATCGTGGAATGCAAGTCAAAGAGTTTTTTACCTATTATCATGCCCACTAACTAATTATATGGAAAAGATAGTGAATTATGCTATATTTTAGTTAAACTAAAAATTTAATTTAATTTTAAACAAAATAGCCGTTTGTTGTTTAAGTAATCAAATGATTTTGACTTGGTTAATAATTTATAAACTAAATTTCTAGCCGTTTTTTTCAAAACAATTGTTTCAGAAATTTTAAAAGAGAATTAATAGTTTAGTTACCATACTTTTAGTAACTAATTCTTTTATATATAGTGTTTTATGTATGACTGCAAACTTAATTCAAAACAAAACAAACGCTCATTATTACTCATTCTTATTCCAACAATCTTGCTTCATACTTTCTTTATTATAATTTTCATTTTTTTATAATGTCTTCTGGCTCAAATCTTGATATCGAAAGAGAAAATGTTCCTATACCAACCATCAATACTCAAGAAAGTGCAACTCAAGGAAACCCTATCGGAGACTCCGGAAAACATCGCCAGAATGCTTCCGATATGTTTAAGGTACACTTTCGAAAAGAACAAAGAAATGGAGAAATGAAAGCATGTTGCAATTATTGCAATAAAGATTTTTTTGGAAGTCAGGTTCAGGATATGGAACATATAAGTATCATTTACTTAAGGTTCATCCTGGAAAACTTGATGGACAAACCAACCAAGCTCATAATGCTACTTCTTCTAATCTTTCCTCTTTTCATTATTCTGATAAAAAAAACGGTGAAGAATTACCAAAATGTGTTGCAGTTGACCATCTGTCATTTAGTTTTGGTGAAAAGTTGGGTTTTAATAATTATTGCAAAAATGCTTTAAATCCTCAAGCTAAAAGAGTTCCGCGAACTACTCTTACTCGTACTTTAAAATCACTTTATCAAAGAACAAAAAATGATTTACAAATTTTTTTTTCTAATTTTTATAATAAAGTTTCAATATGTTGTGATATTTGGAGTGATCATTGGCAAATTCATCATTATATGGGTATTACATGTCATTGGATTGATAGTGATTGGATTATCCAAAAGAGAATTATTGCTTCTCGAGTTTTTGATGAAAAACATACCGCTGATAATATTTTTAAATTAATAAAATTAATTTTAGAAGAATATAATTTAACAACCAAAATATTTTCTATTTCATTTGATAATGCATCTGCTAATACTTGTTCGATTTCTGAATTAATAAATAATTGTAGTCCTATTTTAGGTGGAAAATATTTCCATGTTCGATGTATTTGTCATGTTTTAAATTTATGCGTGCATGATGGTTTATTAGTTTCTCAAAATAATATTGTTGCACCAATAAAAAAAGCTTTGAATTATTTATGGGGTCATCCACAATTGATGAAACAATGGTTCCAGTTTTGCAAAAACCATAATGTGCGTCCTAAAAGGTTTTCTCGAGATATTCCTACTCGTTGGAATTCAACTTACGATATGCTTGTTGATTCAATTAGTCATAAAGATTTATTGTGTAGTTTTATTCAACAAAATTGTAGTTCTTTAACTTTGTGGCCAACTCATTGGGATGATTGTAGTGCACTTTTAAAATTATTAAAATGTTTTAATGATGCAACATATTTATTATCGGGTGTTTATTATCCTATTAGTCATTTACTTTTGTATGAATGTGTTAATCTTGCTGATGTGATGCATGAACATGAAAGTAATAATGTATTGTCATTGTGCATTAAAACTATGAGAGAAAAATGGTTAAAGTACTATGAGGAAATTCCACCTCTTAACTTGGTCGCATCGGTTTTCGATCCTAGAACTAAGTTAGATGGTTTAACGGATTATCTCACAACATATTATAATTTATTACATTTATCCGATTGTGTTAGTGTTTCAATCATTACTTCCGATTTAAAAAAAAGACATAGAAGATTTGTATGATGATTATTATATGGCTTATAAGCATGTGACACCACAAGTAAGTGAATCATCTATATTAAATGATATGTCATCAACATCTACACTAAGTCTTGCAGAAAGGATGAGGCGACAAAAAAGAAAACGACCCTCAAGTAATCATTCTGAACTTGACAAATATTATTATACTAATTTTGAGTTTAGTGATGAAGATGCAGGTAATAACTTTCAAGTCATTCAATGGTGGAAAAATCATCAGTCCGAGTATCCAATTTTAGCTATAATTGCAAAGGACGTTCTTGCTTCACTAGTTTCAACAGTTTCCGTCGAACGCGCTTTTAGTATGGGAGGTCAAATTTTGGATGAAACTCGATCACGAATGAGCCCGGATTCCCTCGAAGCCCAAGCATGTCTTGATGATTGGACTAGAGTTCATTATAGACAACAAGAACACATTCGAGATAATGAAGAAGATTTAGAAGATATTGATAGTGACGTATCTTCAACGCGATCAGAAGATAGTGATTAACATTTTTTTATTAGTAATTATGGAATAATTTTCTCCTTTTGTTTGTTTTTTGAAGTTTTCTGAAGTTTTTTTCACAATTTTTATTTCACCTCGATCAATATAAATCATTTTACATATTTTAATATTAGTTTATTTTTTCATTTGGTATCTTATGATTTATCATTTATCTATTCGTGAATTAGCTACAACTGTTTTAATAACTAATCTAATACTAATAAATACATTTTTTGAATAAAAATTAATTGCATGTTCAATTATATATGGGCAATAAAAGTATTTGGTGGTAAATTTACTATTAAAATAAATCTCTCTTGAGGAATATGTACCCGAAAGTATGCCAATTATTTAGAGGAGTTTACAAATCACGTTCCACTTTTGGTGGCGAATAAATTTTTTAAGTCTTAAATTCAAAATTTAAAAAAAAAAAAATCTAAAAAATCTGAAATCTCGTTAGAGCCAAAATGTAGTTATAACTTTTTTTTTTTTATCATCATATAACAGTTAAATAATTTATACATGTTTCTAAATTTTCATCCACAAATAAAAATAACGTTTGATATTAATACCATTAAAAAATAAATATATATATTTACTTTAAAACATGTATTTTTAATTATTCAATTTTAAAAGTACTATAATTTTAACCGTAGTATTCAACCGTAAAATTAACCGTATCATTTTTATTAAATACTCGTAACCATTTCTAACCATAACCGTATCAACCGTAACCGTGTTTAATCGTAACCGTGTAACCGTAACCATTTAGTTAAGGTTACGGTTAAAAAAAAAATTATAACCGTAACCGCAAAAACCGTGACCGTGGTCATGCCTGCTAAGGTAGCCTACTCCAGGCGAAATGAAAAACAAAAAAATACTTCTTATACATTATAAAAATGATGAAAAAACTGTTTAAATATAAGGGGATAATCTAGTTGGAAGAATATATACAAAAAAAAAATGTAAAAAATAACGTAATCCAATATACGAGGAGAGTCTTATGAGTTGATTTGATCCAAGATATGTGGAGATTTGTTTTTTTTGTCTTTTCCAATTAAAATTTTACAATAAAAATATAAAATTTTATCATTTAAACTATTAGGGGGAAAAGAACAAAACAATTAATCAGAAGAAAATAATAATTAAAAAATAGGCGTCATTTGTTTTTCCTTAAGGCTAACAAAAGGATTTCTATATTAATTCAAATGACGTGGTCATTTAAATACTTTAGTAAAAAAGAAATCCTGTGATACACGTTCTAACCGCCAAATCAAACAAATTTATGTGTTTCAAGTGAAACGAAATATTTAAATTAAAATATTTTTCAACATTTTTAGGGTGAAAATATATTAAGAGAAAAAAAATTATATATAAAGAACCACGTAATCCAATATTTATGGAGACTCTTATGAGTTGATTTGATGCAAGATATGTATTTCTATATTAATTAAAAAAAAAACAGAAGAGGATTTCTGTATTAATTCAAAATACGTGGTCATTTAATTACTTAATAAAAAAAAGTGATAGACGTTCTAACAAACAAATCAAACAAATTTATGTGTTTCAAGAGAAAAAAAAATTAAAATTAAAATATATAAAGATAAAGAAAAACAAAATAATATATAAGAAACCACGTAATCCCATATCTTATCAGTTGATTTGATCCAAGATATGTGGAAATTTTTTTTATCTTTATATCAATTAAATTTTCACTGTGAAAAATTTAAATAAAAAACAAATCATCTAATTGTGTTCAAGTGACTAATTATGCTAAGAACTTATGCCATATATTATAAATGATTTACTCTTCTATTTATTCCATGTTTTTGTGTTCTATGTTGTGCGAAAGAAAACATGATTTGTTGTTTTCTTCCTTGTGCTTTCACACTCTTTCTTGCAATACTAACCACCAACAATATGGTTGCAATAAATTGTGTTAAAGTGGAAAAAAATAGTATTTGGGATATAAATTTCACTAGGTAGATGGCCCGCACCGTGTGCGGGTATGAATTTTTTAGATATATAAGGTGATTTTTCTATTTAATAAAGAGAATTAGTAAATTTTGAAATATTAAATATGCATGATTGCTTGTTTTAAAAAAATATTATATGTTGTATAATAGATTACTAATATTTGAGTGTTCTCTTGAAAATAAAGGTATTTTTGTTTTGTAGTTTTGTATTTGTGTTGAAATAAAATGCAAACGGTAGATAACATTATTTACAATTTTGTAATCTGTAAAAATGAACTTAGATATGACAAAAATTTGAAGACACACACACATGCAAAACTTCAAGGGAAAAAACATAAAACCAAACAAATAATTTTTTTTCTTCTTTCCGGGTGATTCATCAACGTTATGTAAATACATAAACAATTTGTATTTTCCGTTAATGATAATACATAATTATCTACGTTTTGTTATTATTCTATTAGCATTTTTTATTTATTTATATAAACTATGTTAAATAATAGTTTTTTTCTTTTAGACTTTGTTTATTTTTCTTTTTTCTATTCATTTCTCTTCTAGGTAGTAAATAGAGATGTCTTGCATAGACACATAACAAAAACAAATTATGAAAAACTCATTTGAAAACTCAAAATACATACTTATTTAAGATATGTAAATAATTTAATTTTTAAACTATTTTCAAAAATATGGTAAATGAATATGTTAAAAATGTGTTTTTTAAAAAGATTGTTGTTTTAGTTTTCTGCAAAAAGATTGTTGTTTTAGTTTTCTACAAAAATTGGTGTCATTATTCATATTTGGCATATCCCGTTTTTTTGTTGAAAAGAAATGAAATTATAATTATATAATTGGTTAGTGTTTTAAAAAAATCTAGGCAATTCTAACAAAGTAGTCTTACTTGTGAAGAATATATTTAATCCATACGATGTAAGTTTGTGAAGAATATATTTGATAAATAAAAGTATCTAAGGGAGATCTATGAACCGTAATATTTATTTTAGAGTAAGTTTTCTAATAAATAAAGTAGTCTCACTTAAGATTTGATCCATACGATGTTGCCACTATGGTATATTTAAGTATATATATTATCTCCATGAGAAAAAATTCCGTATATTTAAGTATATATATACCAATAAAAATCAAATATTTAAGTGTTTTTAATTTCCCCCCCACTATTATCCCATATTTAAGGAGCATAAAAAACATTTTGCATTTTTAAGTTAAACAAATGATTAAAATACTTTAAAAACATTTTTAATCCATGTCATCTTTTTCACCACTCCATGTCACCATTCCAAGTCATCATTTATTTTAAAATGGACCAATAAAATTAAAACACCTAATCATCTATAACTTAAACTACTTTGCATTTAATAGGAAGGAGAATATTTGATAAATAAAAAAGTATCTAAGGGAGATCTATGAACCGTAATATTTATTTTAGAGTAAGTTTTCTAATAAATAAAGTAGTCTCACTTAAGATTTGATCCATACGATGTTGCCACTATGGTATATTTAAGTATATATATTATCTCCATGAGAAAAAATTCCGTATATTTAAGTATATATATACCAATAAAAATCAAATATTTAAGTGTTTTTAATTTCCCCCCACTATTATCCCATATTTAAGGAGCATAAAAAACATTTTGCATTTTTAAGTTAAACAAATGATTAAAATACTTTAAAAACATTTTTAATCCATGTCATCTTTTTCACCACTCCATGTCACCATTCCAAGTCATCATTTATTTTAAAATGGACCAATAAAATTAAAACACCTAATCATCTATAACTTAAACTACTTTGCATTTAATAGGAAGGAGATTTGTAAATTAGGAATCATGGACGGTTTATTAATGGAAATAGTAGGTAGTGAACCTGATGATCCATATTATACCTACAAATCATTCATCTAATTTTTTATTTGACAAAATGATTTAAAAAAATAAAAATACATAATACATATAGAATGGTTTATTTGCTAAGGTAGCCGAAAGAAATTTGCAAAACATGCGGTAGAATTTTAGTATATTCTAAAAAGAGATAATTTGGTATATACCAAAGAAAAAACTATAACTTATATTACTAACGAAAAGGCTTTAATGAAGTGGCCATGATTTTGCCACATAGGTAAATTTTGGTTAGCTTATAAATTATAGTTTTTTTCTTTGTGATACATCAAATTAACCTTTTAAAAAAATTCTAAGATTGACAAATTAAAGAAGTGGGAAATAAAGTAAAAAAAAAAACAGCTGAATGAAACAAGGGATAATTTGCTCAATAACACCAAAAAAAGTTATAAATATGCAACTAGCCAATTTTGTCTTATGTGTCAAAATCTAAACCAATAGATTTAGGGTTGTTGTTAAGTTCCTTAAAATTTTTTTTTTTTTTTTTTTTGGTATGAAATTTTTTTATTTTTTGGTTATTGATTAAATTGACCCAAACAAATTAACCTTCGCGTCAAGTTTGTTAAATTAAAGGTATTGTTGTGACCCCCAAAAAAAAACCCCCGTAGTCAATATTACATTATAATTAAATGCTAAGTTATATAACACCCAAAACTAGTAGAAACTTCATCCTAGTTCTACATGACTACATTTATCGTTTTTGTTTGCTTTGCTTTTTTTTTTTTGACACATCGTTTTTGTTTGGTTGATTATAAAAGCTCGTGCAACTTTGATCATTGTTTTGGGGGTTGGGCTTAATAATAACTGGGGGAAAAACAACTAAAACTAACATAGATATTTAGTGGTTGAATTTTTGCCACATGAAATACCTTTCCGCCTTAGATTAGTTTTTCATTGACTTTGTGAATAGTTAATACACACTATGAATTCTTTTATAAGAAGCCTCAAAACTCCCAACAATTAAATTTAGGAAACATGAATATTTTTCCTTTTTACTATATAATTGAATCATTCTTCTGCTCACTCGAATATGACTCTTTTTCGTACGCGTTGATTTTAGGTCTCTTTAACAACATATCTATATGTCATATTTTTAATTTGGGCTATTTGTATCTTCTTCTATTTCAGTTTAAAAGGAACAATATACCCTGGTTAGTTATTCTTGAATAACCCCTTCAAGAGAAAAAAAAACATGAACAAACAAAAAAGTTTGGCTAGCATGTACATACATGAGCAATTTGAAATTCCTTTGTAACATATCAAAATATTCCACAAAAGATGATGTTTTACCTTTTTTATTAGTTATACTAATAAATCGCAAACTTAAAAAAGTATTTAATGAAAACATTTGAATACTATTGGATGATAGTTATGGAAAAGTAGTTTTGTGAGAAAATTAATATATTTATTAATAAATATTAATTGTTTCTTAATAAGTGTGAAAATGGTAGAACATCATGTTTTGTGAAACTGAGGGAGTATTGATAAGTACGAATCTCCGGATCTATTTCCAAAGCCATAACTAACTAAAATAATTGAAATAAAATAATAAAATATTTAAGGAGTACTTATTAATTACCATTTGGGTTAACATTTTAAAATCTAAGTTTTGATATATTAAAAGAAAAGGACTAAAGACAATATATATATATATGTTCATTCTTATAAAAATAACACGACAAAATATTGGAAAATATTTTTTGAATGTACTAAAGATCCGGATCCGGATAACCAAACTTTAAAATCACGATATCCGGATTCGGTTTGGATATCCCGGATATGCTAATTTTCCAAATTGGATCTCAAATTATAATTTCACTCCTAATTTTGAGATATTTTTTTAACCCATTTTCGTTTGTATGCAATAACTAATTCTTAACTACATTCATAATACAGATTCATCATTATATTTTGTGTGTGAATTATATATGATGTCGCACACCTGACATACAACAAATGCTTTGGTTCAAAACAACCAACATGTCTCTCTCTCTATATAATATTAAGTTTACGATGAACAATATATAAAAGTTTCACATAATATGAAAACATTATATAAAGTTACAACAGGAGTACAATTCGACAAACGAACAAAAGAGCAAGCCACAGTCTCAAAGAAAACGTGGGAGATCGAAAAAACTAAACAACAAACCACTGTCTCAAAAAAACAACTTGAGAGAGAACCGGTTTTAATTGATACAAAAACACCACTAGCTCTTTTATTACATAGATTGTGACGACTTCGGCTGATTGTTGAGTCCCTGCAAATCGTTCATTTTCAAAATAAGAAATGAATAGTAATTACAAAAAGATGAAGCATAAAGAGGTATAAACCAAATTAAACCTTAGTGGTAACGGGAACGATTTGCTGGTCATGGCCGCTAGATTGTCCTTGGGTGAAGCCATTGAACGGCATGATGAAGTCGGGAGGGATAAACCATGGTGCTGGGAAATCCAACTCCATTTCCAGTGGCAACATGGGACCAACACTCTCACTCTGCATGCATCGTTACATTTTGTGGTTTCATCATATGAAATTCATTCATACATGACACAAATATTTATTTTATCTGTTTTTGGTATGAGACCAAACCAAATTTTCATTTCGTAAAAAAAATGTTTCCTTCAAATCAAATTTTACTTTTCTATATAAGAAGGTGAAGGCTGAGATTACTTACTTCGACATAAAGCTCCATCTCTCGTATGTGATCGATGATGGCATCAAGGGTCGTCGAGGATAGGTCTTTCTGCAGACATATACTAATTATGAGAGACAGATATTATATAAGAGAATCTCATAAAAAGGTATATATGTATTTTATACAAGTTAATATCTTTTAAACATTATCAAACTAACTTTATCTGAACAAAAAAAAACATTAACAAAATAGTCTAATTTAAACCTTAATAAATGAGTATAACATGTAACCTACTGATTTGTGCTAGTGAAATCATTGTATCACCACCCATGTTCAAGCATGATGCATATTATTGACAGAAAAAAACTCTAAAAATTAAAACATAAACCTGAACTATCAAACACTATTAACCCCACATGTAAGTTTTTAACACAAATTCCTAAACCCAAAAACTGTGTAGGTCTTTAGTTTTAAAAAACTATCCTCTCTTTTAGTTTAGATATTTTTTTCTCTTTCAGTTATCCATAAAACATTTTAACTAATAAACTTAAGCACAAGTATTATATCAAATAATAAATTGTATGAAGGAAGAAAAAAATGGTGTGAACCTTTGTGCAACGAGTTGTCATCTGCTGCAGCTTCTGAATTTTTTTCCTTATATCGTTGCGTCTCCTCTGTGTTTTCAAAAATATCAAAAGATTGAAAAAACTTGTTTCTTTCTTGGAACACACGCATCACACACAAAAAAACCAAACGAATATCCTCACCTTGTCCAATATATTATGATTTTTACGACGTGGTCTCTTACCAAGACTCTTTCCTTCTATTTTCAAAAACTCTTCCTTTTCCTTACACTAGACAATACAAAGTTATTAAGACATAACTCATATAAACAAGCCATATTAAGTTCTTATCTAATTGTATCCAACAAAAGTAACTACTTACCTTCTCTATCTCTTTTCCTTTAGATTTCTCATTAATGTTCTTATCTCCAACTCCGGCTTCACCTTTCTCCAGTCCAGCCCCGTTGTCTCCATATCTAGGAGGGTTACAAGGCTGAGGCAGAACATCGATGGCCATCGGAGTAGACATGACCAATATCGGGCTACTTATCTCTGGATATCGATCATCTATAAGGCCTGATGATGAACCAGATAGGGTTTGGATCATTGAGGACCAAAAACTAAGGCTTTCTTGATCTTTGTCCGTACTACTCATGATTGAGTGATGTAGAGATTGTGTTTGTATTGTAAATGTATATATAGGTGGAGATCTTTGAGGAGGTGGTTAAAATGTATAACTCAAATTTCTGTCGGAACTTGATTGATCATATACCATTTGATTTGTAACTCTCTACGGTCTATTTTTGCCGCTTAAGGATTATTTAACTATCCATCTTCTTGTTTTTTGGTTTTATTCTTATCCATCTATTTTTGTAATTTTCCACTTCTTTCGTTACTAAAGCAAACTACGAACTCGATCAATGAAACCCAATCCAAACCTTTTTTTTGTTCAAACCAATTTCATTGCTTAGATAATGAGTCCTTGCATAGGTGAAAGAGCAAGCGAACGCAGAGCTGATTTAGCCAAGCTATCAGCGTTTACATTAGCCACTCGGGAAATAAAACTAAAAGATAAATATAGGAAGAGGAGCTCATTAGCCACCCGATCCAAACTAATTTTTTCAAAATATTTGTAGGGAATATATATTGTAAAAATGCACATCTTATATATGTCTCAAACCATTCAATTTTGCATAATTTTGGAGAATATGCATTTAATGAGGCAAATTTCACCAATTTGTTTGTCAAAACAACAAATAGTAAAATTGCAATTAAACTGTTTCGTTATCCCATACATTTTAAAAAAATTATCTAATTTTTCGCATAATTCTAAAAATATGATGTTATTGTATTTGATGACATGTTACTTTTAATAACATCATGCTACTAGTTAAATCACCAATGAAAAAAAACCCATCTAGTTACTTTTTTTGTCATTTTAGCAATGTTTTGACTATGCAACACGAAACCTTCGTTTTAAATTGTTGTAATTTTTTCCATATCGCCTATAGGTTTATCAGAACTAGAATATGAAACTCAATATACGAAAGGGTCAATTTGCAAACTAACCAAAAAAATTAATAATTAAGAAAATAACAAAAACTAGTATAAGTGGACAAATATTAACTATTGCATTTAGGTTAAATGGGTAAAGATTTTATTATAGTTTTTTTTTTTTGGTCTTATTCTTGCCGATTCCCTTATACGAAATTTGAAACTCTTTATTTATAATCCAATCTGAAATATTTTCACCAAAAATGTTTTCTTTTTGTCAGCAACTTGCAGTTTAATAAAATAGTTAACTTAAAATAATTTTGAACATTGTCTGATAATTTTGAGTAAAAAAGCAAAATAATATAATAAAAAAAATTTCGTAATCGAGTATCTATAGAGAGTCTTATCAGTTAATTTGATACAAGATATGTGGAAACATATAACTATCATTTAAATAAAATTCTTACATATTCCTTATTAACTAATAAAAATTACAGGCTAATATTTGCAATTTTCATGAAAATCAAGTTCTTCCGAACACTATTGTTTCTTGATTAAGTATACATATACGGTATACTTCGTTTACAAACTTTATTGTTTCTTCATTAAGTCTTCTAATTCACTTCGTTAATTTATCTTCGCATTTCACAATAATAAACAAAAAGAAGAACAAAAATTCTTACGAAACTTGTTGACAAAAAAAACCAAACAAAACTTAAGAGATACTGTTCTCGGGGGCCCGGAAGCTATACGTACGGTTTGACTCTTTTCGATATTAAAAATTTTAAAATTTGCCGAGAGTGTTATACTAAATAAAATATATACTTCTAAGATGAGAATTTTACCTCAATTGGCATATTGTGGGCCGAATGTGTTTGCAATTACCATAATGTGAAAGACCTTACCAAGATATACCAATTTGCCTGATTTTGGACGCTTTGGTCCCTCATCTAATGAGAAAGGTTCAAATGTTCTGTTAGTTCAAGTAAAGCCAGTTGTCCTCTGTAATAATGACTTGTAGTAGGCGGGAGAACGAAAGCCAAGAACATTTAATGCTCGGAGTGTTCTCTGAGTAAATAGTAATTGCAATAATAATATTGAAATCTGAAGTTGAGCTATTAATACATCAGCGAAAATTAGTTCTCCTCGAAAACACAGTAAGAAAAGATCAATGGCTTGCCCCACATAGGTTTTTCCGTGGACGAGAAGGTGAGTTTTTGAAGCGCATTTATTTTTCGGAATTAAAGTTTGGCAGAGAATGTTCTTTAGATAACATATGTATTTTCGTCTAACAAACTTTAGTAAATGCGCAAGTGATACTGGTGGTTGTTGTGTGACATTAAATGGTTACTGTCATTGTTGGAGCGTGGGATTGTTTGCCAACTGGAAAATGGCATTTCAGTATTGAGGGTAACTGTTTCGGTAAATGCGTGGACATATGTGAAGGAGACAAGTTTGAAGCTGTGAAATCGAAAATTATGAAGCTGTTTGGTATAAACCTAGAAGAAGAAGACATGTTCCTCAGTTACTGGTACGGGGGAGAAGACACTTTTTTAACCCAGCAAAAGATGCCTCCAGTTGCTGTGGAGTGCGACAGTGGGTTAGCGACTTTCTTAACCAAACTTAAAGAGAAACCTTGTCTTAATTTATTCTTAACTAGGCGGTGTAAGGAAAATGTAGGCATTTACTCTGAGTCACCAGATCTTAGTGAAGGTGGTTTGGATATTGTTGATTTAGGAGGGGATGATATCTCTGTCCTAGCACCATACAATGTTGCTCTAAAGGGACAGTTTGGTACGAAGGAAATTATGGAGAACGTTGTTCCGTTGGAGCCCAATGTCATGGCCGATGGGTTTTTGGTAGACATATGATGTGCTAATTTTTAACCCAAATAAAGCTGCAAGTGCACAGACAATCGCAGTAGTATAAAGGGTATCGAATCCATAGAGACCAAGGTTACACTATGAAATTATAGATTTTAAATTAAAGCTAAGATAAAATATGGGTTTTTGATTGTAATGAAAAAATGAACGAAACAACAAATTAAACGATATGAAATTCAATTAAAACAAGCACTAGATCAAGGTCATTCGCCGGTGATTTCAGATTAAGGACTGAGCAACTATTCAGGATTCAATTTAAGCGCGGTCTAGAACTCAAACATAAAAGTAATATTGCCCCACTGTCGTGATGCATCAATATCTTTGTTTAACAACCTAAATGCCTAAACTGTCGTTTGAATTCAGAGATGTTGACAAGCATTATCGAAAAGGTTCAATTTGTTCACAATTGATGGCAACAATCAACTGTCGTTGGTTGCACACCAATTGCTCACCAATGGTTTATCTAGAAACCTAGAGCACTGTCGTGAATAAGTTAAACTTGAAATCATAGACTAGGCGGTCACGCTAGCCTAAGCATTAGGAATCCCAATTGATGAAGGCATATGATAATCTATCCTATTTGGCTCAGTCACTAATCAATCCTAAATCACCATTGAAATCCCCTAACCTAGCTAATGGACTACTCAAGCATGATGGAATCAAACACAACAAAGATGCAAGGAGAATTCATGATAATGATATTGAAAGAGATAGGGTTTAAAATTATTCTGAAAACAAAGTTGTGGAATGATCCTCCAAATTGCAAACCAAAGAGTAGAACAATTGATAAAGTCTCCAAAGAAATCTAAAAGTAACGTGTCTGGGTAAAAGAGAAAAAGGAACTGTTTTAGAATGTCTTTTTCAGAGGTGGATGCCTCTTATTTATACTTTAAAGTAGGTTAAAATCGGATTTGGGCACAGGACCGGTCGGTCTGGTTCCGGACCGGTCGGTACCATCTTCGAGTCTTCAAGTCGTCGGGTCAGAACCGGTCGGTCCCTTGTGGAGATCGGTCGGTCCTGATTCCAGGAGCTTTGGCCTTCGAGTGTTCAAAACGGGACAGGTCGATCCCTTGGTTGTATCGACCGGTCTTGATTCCAGGGGGCTTGGTCTTGGGTCTTCACGTGGGGACCAGTTGGTCCCTAGTACCGGATCAGTCGGTCCCGATCCCAGCAAGTCCGATCTCGCATCTTCAAGGCCAGACCGGCCGGTCCATGGGTTGGACCGGTCAGTCTTGATTCCAAGGACTCCGAATCTGCGAGTCCTTAGGCGAGTAGGTGCTCGGTTATGAGAAAACGCCTTTTCTCTCCAAATTCATCCCGTTTGCTCCAATGAACTCCCGTAACCCCAATCCATGCTCCAAAGCCTCTTTTATACCTAGAATGACTCAAAAGAGAAAGAAAGACTCGATAAAAACCTACAAAACAAATGTTAGAATGCGCCAAAAATGCATTATATTAATTCCCCCAGACTTAGATCTTTGTTTGTCCTCAAACAAATCCAAAAGTAAGTAAAGGAGAAAGGTTTGAAAATGCGGGAACTCTTTTATCCTCAGTAAACCGAGTTTAAAATCTTCAATCTGCAGACAACATAATTCAGATTACGAATAGCAAAACTTTACCAAAACATCCTCAACACATTTCTCAACCAGGCCATTTCCCAAACACAAACTCAACGCATTCAAAGTATGCGTGAGGATCTCGCTAAAGGCACCTTTTTAAGGTAGACGACGCTAAGGGGTTAAAGTCATTTAGAGGTGGAGTTCAAAGTATTTAGAGTGTATAAGGGTTACCCGATGTTTCGTAGAGGATGCAGGATATCGTACAAAATTGCAAGAGAGAATGAGTATGTTGATATCCACATTCTTTAAACCACTCTTTCTTCTCCAAAACTCTCTAACGTCTTATTCTGCTAATCATCCACCTTGGGTATACTCACTGTGCAGAGAGACACTTTTTCTCTATTTTACAACTTACCACTCTTCATCATCGATTTTCTTTTTCTCTTTTTATTTTTATTTTTTATTTTAGATGATGATGAAAAGGGTTTACATTACAGGTATGTGTCTCTCAAACACGAAGATAAATAGAAGTGTTGTACGTACCCAAGTGGAGCTCATCATTGCTATTCCTTCCTCTTTATAGAATCATCTTTTGAAATTCCGAGCAGGTGCTCAATTCAAGGGAGCAGGTGCTCGGTTCTTCAGAAAGGGTGATTTAGGGGCAGTGTCGACTCGATTCTCTCCGGCCATTTTGCGCATATGCTGCACATTTGACAATGAAGTAACAAGAATGCATGGAGTTTGAAAAGAGGTAATGGTTAAGGAGGGTACTAGCTAAAAATGAGCTAGCTATTCAAGAACAACAAGAGTGATAGAAAGAATAAGGAGTCCTGAATATGGTTCGTTTCCCTAATCTAGTGCTAGTAAGGAGAGGAAATTTTGGTCAATCTGAAACCTGGAAGATAATGTGTCGAAGTGTTCCAGCTGTTCCTTGTACCCATGCTCTGTAAAAATGGTCACTAGAGAGAAGATTAAACATAGATAGTTCAAATATCATCATAAGATAAAGTCATAATTCCCTACAAAGTTTTAACTCAATAAAAAAAAATAAAAACTAGACTCAATAAGATATAAGAAAATAGAAAACAACCAAAATAAACGTCATTAGTAGCAACTCCCCCCAGACTTACTTCACACCGTCTCGGTGTGAGAATAAGAAAAGAGAGAGTGAAAGAAAATAAATCATAAGGAAAAGCATAAAATGAAAATGTTTTTGATTTTTACCCTTGAGAGCAGGTGCTCTGGATTGGGGAGCAGGTGCTCCTTTCCACATGTACTCCGGTTTTGCTGTTTTTTTTTTTTTTTTTTTAGAAAACTCCTGAAAACTTAAACTGAAATTCAAAGTTAGTAATAAAAGAAAGTAAATTGAAATAGTTAGAAAACGTACTGATGGGTTGCCTCCCATCAAGCGCTTGTTTTAAGTCGTTAGCTCGACTTTGTAGACCGCTCAGCTCAAGGAGGGTCAAACTCACCTCCTTTAGTGTCCAGTAACACTATGTCTCCATGTGGTCGCGCAGCCAGAGCAGGTGCTCGGTCGGTCGGGTGGATAGGGATGTTTGATTGTGAACGAACCGGAACATTTCTTATCTTTAATCTTTCAGAACCTGAATAACCATCTGAGCCATGCTGGGAGCGTCTTCAACTCAAGCTTTGGAGCTTTCAACTCGCTCCAAGAACCATGAACAATAGATTTTTCTAGAGCAGGTGCTCGCTGGGGTGCTCGCTGGGGTGCTCGCTGATCCTTGATTTTTGCGCCCTCTCCCAGACTCAGAAATTCATCTCCCTTCTCCACTCTGATGTTAGAGTCCAGAAACTTAACAAATTCTTGGGTGTCTTCACTCAGAAAACCGTGTTCACCCTCGGCTTTTGTCGATGCGACTTCAAGCAGATCACTTGCTAATATCTCTTCAACCTCATCTTTCGACATCTCTATTCCATCGTGGATAACAAAAGCATGTCCATCAATCATCTGTTTCTTGAGAAGCTTGTTCATCTCAAACCGAACTACCATGTCTCCTAGAGGAGATCCACTATGCCTTCTTCGACGTCAATGATAGCATGTGCCGTGTGTAAGAAAGCTCTGCCCAAAATCAACGGGTCCTTTGGTTCTTCATCAAGCTCCAGAACCACAAAATTAGCTGGGATTAAAGTATCCCCAATTCGGACGTGCAAATCTTCAATAATGCCAACCGAAAGCTTTTTAGACCCATCCGCAAAAACCAACGAAATCTTGGTGGGTTTAAACTTGGTGAAGCCCAAACACTTAGCCACAGAATATGGCATCAAATTGACGCTGCTTCCCAAGTCACACAACGAACAAGCAAATGTGGAAGGCCCTATCTTCACAGAGATCACAAACCTTCCCGGATCACCTTTCTTTGTTTACACCTTATTCTGAAGTACGACACTACACTCCTTAGAAACCATCATCACACTCTCCTCTTCAACAATCTTACCAGCAACCAATTCCTTCGTGTACCTCTTGGGCGATGGTATCATTTGCACGACATCTACCAAAGGGAGCTTCACTGTCAAATCTTCTAACACCTCCTTACACTCAACATCCTCCAAATCCTTCCTAGATTTCTTAGGGGGTACTGGGTAAGGCAACCTTGGTACGTAGACTCGCTCAGGGTAAGGCACCCTTGGTACATAAACTCGCTCAGGCAAAGTTTTTGAAATTTTCGTGGGAGCACCCTGTGCGAGCATGTGCTCGGCGACAGATGTGGGGTGCTCGGAAAATATTTTCTCGGCATCGATTGTAACAGAACCTTGAGGTGTCCCTGAGCTTGAACCAATCTCTTTATGCCTATCTTTCTCAGAAAAATCACTCTCTTGAGCCTGGTGCTCGGTAATCTTCTCCTTAGCTTTCACGTGGAAGCTTGTAATTGTAGGCGGTACCAACAACTGTCCACTCCTCAACTCAATAGCATTTACTGGATACTCCTTTCTGGGATTCACCTCACCACGTCCTGGAAGAGTTCCAGCTGGTCTCTTAATAGCTTCGACTGTTTGAGCGACTTGTGTATCCAATTTCTTCACATGCGCGGTAACAGCCTCGTACTTTGCATTCAGATCATTGTACATGTGATCTACCTTGGCACTAATCTCAGTGGACGCCTACTGATGGTTAACCATCAGTTGCTGCATGAGACTCTTCAACTCATCCTGAGATGTAGGCGCGAAAGTAGCTTGTTGTGCTGCGGCGAATTGTTGTTGCTTCCCTCCTTGGAAACGAGTTTGATTCTGGTTAGGGATAAACTGATTCCCTTGAGTGTTGCAGGAGCAAAACTTCTGATATCCCTGATCTTGTGGGCTATGATTCATACATCCTTGTTGCGGTTAGACTTGGTCTTGCGGGTTCTCGACATTAGTGCTTCGGTAGGAGAGGTTGGGGTGGTTCTGATAATTGGGGTTGAACCCACAGTTTCGGTGTCCTTGACCACTCACAAAGTTAACCTCCCGTATCCAAGCATCTTCATCATCTTCAAACGCTTGAGAAATAGGCGCATCCCCATTCTCTTCCACATACTTAACCGGTCTTCGACTCTCGCGTAGAAGCAAATTCACCTTCGCCGTCAGCTCATCAATCTTCTGAGTGTTCACAATATAGACTTTCCTGGACCTATCATACTCAGGAGCCTTGTTGTTAGAGCTTGCAGCCATGTTCTCAATCAGCTCAAAAGCACCATCTCTAGTCATGGTCATAAAATTCCCATTACTCGCAGCATTTAGGGCATTCCGATAATCCCATTCAACTCCATCATAGAAAATCCCCAGAATCTGTTCATCTTTGAAACCATGATGAGGACACTCTATACGGTACTCCTTCAATCTCTCCCAAGCTTCACAGAAAGCTTCTCTAGAATGTTGTTGAAAAGATGAGATCTTGTTCCTCAAAGATGTTGTCTTGGACTTCGTATAGAAATTGTCCAAGAACACGGCTCTAACCTCATCCCATGTCTTCAAAGAACCAGCGGGTAAGGATTTCAACCATCTAAGAGCCTTGTCCGAGAGTGAGAACGGGAACAGCTTGCACTTCAAGAACTCATTCGATACTCCATTAGACCCCGTAGAGCTGCAGATTTCTTCAAAATTCTCGATGTGATCCATCAGTATCTCAGCCGGTAATCCATGGAATAGATGTTGTTTCACCAATGAGATCATCTGAGGCTTGATCTCATAATCTTGCCTCTGAATTGTTGGAGAAAAAATAGCTGAACGGTTTCGATAATACGCATGAGGATTATCCGAATTCCCTATACCCGACTGTAACGGTGGAGCTTGTGGTTGATTCCTTTGCAACTGAGCAATCATATCCCTCAACAACTGCAACTGAGTATTCATCGCTTCCTGACACATACCAAAAACAAATAAAAAAAAACAAAATTAGCAAAAGTTCTTAGACAATAAATAAAACCAAATTTCAAAGGTAACGCAATTGGTCCCCCGCAACGGCGCCAAAAATTTGATGTGCTAAGTTTTAACCCAAATAAAGCTGCAAGGGCACAGACAATCGCAGTAGTATAAAGGGTATCGAATCCACAGAGACCAATGTTACACTATGAAATTATAGATTTTAAATTAAAGCTAAGATAAAATATGGGTTTTTAATTGTAATGAAACAATGAACGAAACAACAAATTAAACAATATGAAATTCAATTAAAACAAGCACTAGATCAAGGTCATTCGCCGGTGATTTCGGATTAAGGACTGAGCAACTATTCAGGATTCAATTTAAGCGCGGTCTAGAACTCAAACATAAAAGTAATATTGCCCCACTGTCGTGATGCATCAATATCTTTGTCTAACAACCTAAATGCCTAAACTGTCGTTTCAATTCAGAGATGATGACAAGCATTATCGAAAAAGTTCAATTTTTTTCACAATTGATGGCATCAATCAACTGTCGTTGGTTGCACACCAATTGCTCACCAATGGTTTATCTAGCAACCTAGAGCACTGTCGTGAATAAGTTAAACTTGAAATCATAGACTAGGCGGTCACGCTAGCCTAAGCATTACGAATCCCAATTGATGAAGACATATGATAATCTATCCTATTTGGCTCAGTCACTAATCAATCCTAAATCACCATTGAAATCCCCTAACCTAGCTAATGGACTACTCAAGCATGATGGAATCAAACACAACAAAGATGCAAGGAGAATTCATGATAATGATATTGAAAGAGATAGGGTTTAGAATTCTTCTCAAAACAAAGTTGTGGAATGATCCTCCAAATTGCAAACCAAAGAGTATAACAATTGATAAAGTCTCCAAAGAAATCTAAAAGTAACGTGTCTGGGTAAAAGAGAAAAAGGAACTGTTTTAGAATGTCTTTTTCAGAGGTGGTTGCCTCTTATTTATACTTTAAAGTAGGTTAAAATCGGATTTGGGCACGGGACCGGTCGGTACCGTCTTCGAGTCTTCAAGTCGTCGGGTCGGGACCGGTCGGTCCCTTGTAGAGATCGGTCGGTCCCGATTCCAGGAGCTTTGGCCTTCGAGTATTAAGAACGGGACCGGTCGATCCCTTGGTTGGATCGACCGGTCTATATTCCAGGGGGCTTGGTCTCGAGTCTTCACGTGGGGACCGGTTGGTCCGTAGTGCCGGATCGGTCAGTCCCGATCCCAGCAAGTCCGATCTCACATCTAAGGAGTTAAAGCCATTTAGAGGTGGAGTTCAAAGTATTTAGAGTGTTTAAGGATTACCCGATGTTTCGTAGAGGATGCAGGATATCGCACAAAATTGCAAGAGAAAATGAGTACGGTTATATTCACATTCTCTAAACCACTTTTTCTCCTCCAAAACTTTCAAACGTCTCATTCTGCTAATCATCCACCTTGGGAATACTCACTGTGCAGAGAGACACTTTTTCTCTATTTTACAACTTCCACTCTTCATCATCGATTTTCTTTTTTTCTTTTTCTCTTTTTTTTTTTTTTTTTAAATGATGATGAAGAGGGTTTACATTACAGGTATGTGTCTCTCAAACACGAAGATAAATAGAAGTGTTGTACGTACACAAGTGGAGCTCATCATTGCTATTCCTTCCTCTTTATAGAATCATCTTTTGAAATTGCGAGCAGGTGCTCGATTCAAGGGAGCAGGTGCTCAGTTCTTCAGAAAGAGTGATTTAGGGGCAGTGTCGACTCGATTCTCTCCGGCCCTTTAGCGCATATGCTGCACATTTGACAATGAAGTAACAAGAATGCATGGAGTTTGAAAAAAGGTAATGGTTAAGAAGGGTACTAGCTAAAAATGAGTTAGCTATTCAGGAACAACAAAAGTGATAGAAAGAATAAAGAGTCCTGAATATGGTTCGTTTCCCTAATCTAGTGCTAGTAACGAGAGGAAATTTCGGTCAATCTGAAACCTGGAAGATAGTGTGTCAAAGTGTTCCAGCTGTTCCTTGTACCCATGCTCTATAAAAATGGTCACTAGAGAGAAGATTAAACATAGATAGTTCAAATATCATCATAAGATAAAGTCCTAATTCCCTACAAAGTTTTGACTCAATAAAACAAAATAAAAACTCGACTCAATAAGACATAGGAAAATAGAAAACAACCAAAATAAACGTCATTAGTAACAACTCCCCCCAGACTTACTTCACACCGTCTCGGTGTGAGAATAAGAAAAGAGAGAGTGAAAAAAAATAAATCATAAGGAAAAGCATAAAATGAAAATGTTTTTGATTTTTACCCTCGAGAGCAGGTGCTCCGGATTGGGGAGCAGGTGCTCCATTCCACATGTACTCCGGGTTTGCTGTTTTTTTTTTTTTTTTTTAGAAAACTCCTGGAAACTTAAACTGAAATTCAAAGTAAGTAATAAAAGAAAGTAAATTGAAATAGTTAGAAAACGTACCAATGGGTTGCCTCCCATCAAGCGCTTGTTTTAAGTCGTAAGCTCGACTTTGTAGACCGTTCAGTTCAAGGAGGGTCAAACTCACCTCCTTTAGTGTCCAGCAACACTATTTCTCCATGTGGTCGCGCAGCCAGAGCAGGTGCTCGGTCGGATGCTTGGTCGGGTGGATAGGGATGTTTGATTGTGAACGAACCGGACCCTTTCTTATCTTTGATCTTTCAGAACCTGAATAACCATCTGAGCCATGCTGGGAGCATCTTCAACTCAAGCTTTGGAGCTTTCAACTCGCTCCAAGAACCATGAACAGTAGATTTTTCTAGAGCAGGTGCTCGCTGGGGTGCTCGCTGATCCTTGATTTTTGTGCCCTCTCCCAGACTCAGAAATTCATCTCCCTTCTCCACTCTGATGTTAGAGTCCAAAAACTTAACAAATTCTTGGGTGTCTTCACTCAGAAAACCGTGTTCACCCTCGGCTTTTGTCGATGCGACTTCAAGCAGATCACTTGCTAATATCTCTTTAACCTCATCTTTCGACATCTCTATTCCATCGTGGATAACAAAAGCATGTCCATCAATCATCTGTTTCTTGAGAAGCTTGTTCATCTCAAACCGAACTACCATGTCTCCTAGAGGAGATCCACTATGCCTTCTTCGACGTCAATGATAGCAGGTGCTCGGCGGCAGATGTGGGGTGCTCGGAAAATATTTTCTCGGCATTGATTGGAACAGAACCTTGAGGTTTCCCTGAGCTTGAACCTATCTCTTTATGCCTATCTTTCTCAGAAAAATCATTCTCTTGAGCCTGGTGCTCGGTAATCTTCTCCTTAGCTTTCACGTGGAAGCTTGTGATTGTAGGCGGTACCAACAACTGTCCACTCCTTAAATCAATAGCATTTACTGGATACTCCTTTCTGGGATTCACCTCACCACGTCCTGGAAGAGTTCCAGCTGGTCTCTTAATAGCTTCGACTGTTTGAGTGACTTGTGTATCCAATTTCTTCACATGTGCGGTAACAGCCTCGTACTTCGCATTCAGATCATTGTACATGTGATCTACCTTGGCACTAATCTTAGTGGACGCCTGCTGATAGTTAACCATCAGTTGCTGCATGAGACTCTTCAACTCATCCTGAGATGTAGGCGCGAAAGTAGCTTGTTGTGCTGCGGCGAATTGTTGTTGCTTCCCCCCTTGGAAACGAGTTTGATTCTGGTTAGGGATGAACTGATTCCCTTGAGTGTTGCAGGAGCAAAACTTCTGATATCCCTGATCTTGTGGGCTATGATTCATACCTCCTTGT
The DNA here is from genome assembly GCA_963576765.1 of Draba incana. Lineage (NCBI taxonomy): Eukaryota > Viridiplantae > Streptophyta > Magnoliopsida > Brassicales > Brassicaceae > Draba > Draba incana. The sequence continues at coordinate 8,188,548 of OY755215.1, read as the reverse complement.
TGCGGATAGACTTGGTCTTGCGGGTTCTCGACATTAGTGCTTTGGTAGGAGAGGTTGGGGTGGTTCTGATAATTGGGGTTGAACCCACAGTTCCGGTGTCCTTGACCACTCACAAAGTTAACCTCCCGTATCCAAGCATCTTCATCATCTTCAAACGCTTGAGAAATAGGCGCATCCCCATTCTCTTCCACATACTTAAACGGTCTTTGACTCTCGCGTACAAGCACATTCACCTTCGCCGTCAGCTCATCAATCTTCTGAGTGTTCACACTATAGACTTTCCTGGACCTATCATACTCAGGAGCCTTGTTGTTAGAGCTTGCAGCCATGTTCTCAATCAGCCTAAAAGCACCATCTCTAGTCTTGGTCATAAAATTCCCATTACTCGCAGCATTTTGGGCATTCCGATAATCCCATTCAACTCCATCATAGAAAATCCCCAGAATCTGTTCATCTTTGAAACCATGATGAGGACACTCTCTACGGTACTCCTTCAATCTCTCCCAAGCTTCACAGAAAGCTTCTCCAGAATGTTGTTGAAAAGATGAGATTTTGTTCCTCAAAGATGCTGTCTTGGACTTAGTGTAGAAATGGTCCAAGAACGCGGCTCTAACCTCATCCCATGTCTTCAAAGAACCAGCGGGTAAGGACTTCAACCATCTAAGAGCCTTGTCCGAGAGTGAGAACGGGAACAACTTGCACTTCAAGAACTCACTCGATACTCCATTAAACCCTGTAGTGCTGCAGATTTCTTCAAAATTCTCGATGTGATCCATCGGTATCTCGATGTTGTTTCACCAATGAGATCATCTGAGGCTTGATCTCATAATCTTGCCTCTGAATTGTTGGAGAAACAATAGCCGAACGGTTTCGATAGTACGCATGGGGATTATCCGAATCCCCTATACCCAGATGTAACGGTGGAGCTTGTGGTTGATTCCTTTGCAACTGAGCAATCTGATCCCTCAACAACTGCAACTGAGTATTCATCGCTTCCTGACACATACCAAAAACAAATAAAAAAAAAAATTAGCAAAAATTCTTAGACAATAAATAAAACCAAATTTCAAAGGCAACGCAATTGGTCCCCGGCAACGGCGCCAAAAACTTGATGTGCTAAGTTTTAACCCAAATAAAGCTGCAAGTGCACAGAAAATCGCAGTAGTATAAAGGGTATCGAATCCACAGAGACCAAGGTTACACTATGAAATTATAGATTTTAAATTAAAGCTAAGATAAAATATGGGTTTTTAATTGTAATGGAACAATGAACGAAACAACAAATTAAATGATATGAAATTCAATTAAAACAAGCACTAGATCAAGGTCATTCGCCGGTGATTTCGGATTAATGACTGAGCAACTATTCAGGATTCAATTTAAGCTCGGTCTAGAACTCAAACATAAAAGTAATATTGCCCTACTGTCGTGATGCATCAATATCTTTGTCTAACAACCTAAATGCCTAAACTGTCGTTTGAATTCAGAGATGTTGACAAGCATTATTGTAAAGGTTCAATTTGTTCACAAATGATGGCAACAATCAACTGTCGTTGGTTGCACACCAATTGCTCACCAATGGTTTATCTAGCAACCAAGAGCACTGTCGTGAATAAGTTAAACTTAAAATCATAGACTAGGCGGCCACGCTAGCCTAAGCATTACGAATCCTAATTGATGAAGACATATGATAATCTATCCTATTTGGCTCAGTCACTAATCAATCCTAAATCACCATTGAAATCCTCTAACCTAGCTAATGGACTACTCAAGCGTGATGGAATCAAACACAACAAAGATGCAAGGAGAATTCATGATAATGATATTGAAAGAGATAGGGTTTAGAATTCTTCTCAAAACAAAGTTGTGGAATGATCCTCTAAATTGCAAACCAAAGAGTATAACAATTGATAAAGTCTCCAAAGAAATCTAAAAGTAACGTGTCTGGGTAAAAGAGAAAAAGGAACTGTTTTAGAACGTCTTTTTTAGAGGTGGCTGCCTCTTATTTATACTTTAAAGTAGGTTAAAATTGGATCTGGGCACGGGACCGGTCGGTCTGGTTCCGGACCGGTCGGTACCATCTTCGAGTCTTCAAGTCATCGGGTCGGGAACGGTCAGTCCCTTGTGGAGATCGGTCGGTCCCAATTCCAGGAGCTTTGGCCTTCGAGTGTTCAGAACGGGACCGGTCGGTCCCTTGGTTGGATCGACCGGTCTTGATTCCAGGGGGCTTGGTCTCGGGTCTTCACGTGGGGGCCTATTGGTCCCTAGTACCGGATCGGTCGGTCCTGATCCCAGCAAGTCCGATCTCGCATCTTCAAGTCCGATCGGTCGGTCTTGATTCCAGGGACTCCGAATCTGCGAGTCCTCAGGCGAGCAGGTGCTCCGAGCAGACCGAGCAGGTGCTCAATTATGAAAAAACACTTTTTCTCTCCAAATTCATCTCGTTTGCTCCAATGAACTCCCGTAACCCCAATTCATGCTCCAAAGCCTCTTTTATACCTAGAATGGCTCAAAAAAGAAAGAAAGATTCGATAAAAACCTACAAAACAAAGGTTAAAATGCGCCAAAAACGTATTATATCAACATACCGCTGACCTTTGAAGATGAAGAATTTTTAGAAACTGTGGACAACATTGTCTTGGAGCATAGACAAGTAGCGAGTAGAAACATTCAGGTGGATGAAATGTGTAATAGTTCAGCGTCAACATGTTTTGGTGAGGATGAATCACCAGAGTACGAATTCGACTGTATGAGAGAGCTGATAGATAGAGAATATCCTCCAAACTGGGATCCAATGGACGAAGTAACCATAGAGGAAAATATAATTGAAAGGGGTCTAAGTCGTCCAAGGGATGACGATGGTGTAACACAGGGAGGATCGAAAAGGGCGCGGGTGAGGGACGTTAGTGTGAATATTATGTAATCCCCAATCAATGTAACTCAACTAGGTGAGGGGAATACCAAGGGACAAGAAAATCAAGGTAACCAAGAAAGCGATTCCGAGTCAATTGATGGCATGGATGAGGATATCGGAGGAATTGGTGAGATTGAAGGAACTGGAAGTAAATTACCAGAGGTAAATTTGGTGTTGGCTTTAATTGAACCAAACGATCCACTATTTGTCTACGATGCTCAACCTTGCAAAGACAAGCTTATTAGACACTAGCTTATTTTCCCGGCAATCGTTATAACCTAATGTCTAGTAACATTTCCGAATCTCTAAATGCCGCAATCAATAAGGCGATGACATTCCCGATCCACGCAATGGTAGAGTTCCTTAGGATAATGTTGATGAGGTGGTTCTCTAGGCGCCGTGAGATATCAAGGAAGACAAAGACTATTTGTACACCCGAGGTTGAGGACATCTTGGTCGAACACCTTAAGCAATCTATAGATTGTGCAGTTCTTAGCTCAACAACTGATATGTACCAGGTGAACGACAGTGACGGCTTGGTGTTCACAGTGGACTTGTGTAATAAAACATGCACATGTAAAGTTTTTGATGTTCTTAAGATCCCAGGTTGCCATGCATTGGCTGCAGTAGGTGTAAACAAAGTGGACATGTATACGCTAGTGGGGGACTATTTCCTACGGACCGAATGGGCAAAGTTATGGGGTGATAAGTTGTTACCCCTACCTAATGAAAGAGATGAAGAGATACCTACCAGGTATACTACAGTTGACACCAATGCTCCGAATACAAAAGGGGGGTCCGGGAGGCCAAGGACAGAAAGAATCCCATCAAAGGGCGATTATCCAGTAAGTGATGTATACATTAACATTGTTTGTTGCTCAATGTGAACAAGAACTGATCTTTGGATTCCACATTTTAGGGGGCACTGGGCCAAGAGGACCACAAAGAAAATGTGGTAGTTGCGGGATGCTTGGACACAACCGGGCCAGTTGCAAGAATCCACTTTAAGAGATATGGGATGGTTACATGGACAACTTGTGGTTCTAGTAGTCTCTGCTTTTGTAATCTGTATTTCTTTGGGAAATCCCTTATTTTGGTCATGTGATATGACATGGGGTAATGTTTATTTTGTAAAGCAAGTTGTTGGACGAAATCTGTAAGGGAAGTAGGTAAATTTTTTGAAAAAAACAATGTTTGTGTTGGCCCACAACTGATGCATTCTCTGCCTTCCTTGTATGGACAAGTATGATGATAAACTTGTCCACAGTATATTTTTGGGAGGAATCCCTTATTTTGGTCATGACATATTACATAGGGTAATGTTTGTTTGTTTTGTAAGGCAAGTTCTTGGAAGCAAATTTTGTAAAAAACAATGTTTGTGTTGGTCCACCACTCATGGAGAAGTATAAGTAGCATAAACTTGTCCACAGTGACTTAAAAATTTGGTCATTCCAACCAGACATTACTTTCCTATAAATAAGTACGCTAGGTTGTCCTAAATGACCAAAAACACAATAGACACCTTCTCTTTGCTTTTTTCTCTTCCAGAGCATTTAAGAGTATCAATTGCCATCATGGTTGCAAAGGAGGGTGCAACTTGCCTAAAACCACTGATTGCAAGTGGAAGAAAGGGGATGGAACTCGCATTCCATCCAGACGTCCTAAAGGCTGCATCTCTAGCATATATTGCACTATTTTATTCGAGTGTGGTTAATGAAGGCTCGAAGTACCGGTCATTCGTCGTCCGTTGTACAATAGCCGGTAATACTACAGCGTGTTATCTCGAGGGACTGCGGTTAACAGTGCAAGAAGGGGCGGTGGATTGAGGTATAAAACTACTAGGTGCCATACCATCAAGTGACCCAAAGATTTGTTTCGCGTTCGCTTTGTCGCTTTTCATTGTAGATTGGGAGAGGGAAGGAGAAAAAGAAATATCAATCTTCAAAGCTCTTGTTGGGTCATTTGACCGCTGTGCAGATGTGGCACGAACGGTCTTCTGGGACATTGACTCAATACGCCCACGCAACACACTACACTTCTCCACAAATTGGCAAAAGACTTTCCTAAGCCCCCAATTAGTGATGGCGTTTGTCCACTTTGTATTTACAAAGCCTCGTGTGAAAAATGTTGCAAATGGTGGCATGATCCTTCTTATCCTCCCCTACAGACATATCCTCCAATCCGCATCCAGGGTTGTACATTTTCATCGAGTAACTCTGCTTGCCGCAGGTGCACAAAGTGGTGGGCTTAGCACTAATATGGTTGTTTTGTCCACGTTGTATATGTCCACCGAAATTATGAAATTTTGATGACTTTGTGTTTACAATCTCTTTCTGCAATGTGGTTATGGATGAAAATCCGAGGAGTTTGTCTTTACTTAGTCTTTCAATGAACTTTCTCCTAAAGTAAGTGGTAGACTAAAATATAATATGATGTAATGAATCACTCTCCCCATTTCTGTTCATTTAATTAATAGGGTTTTGAGAATAGACATGTGTCGACATATTCAGATTATTTTATAATGTGGTGTGGAAAGTCTATGTGAAAAGGATTTTAAAATGCGTACAGTGGTGTCAAATCAAATTACTTGCGATAGGTGACTTACCATAAAAAGACGGACCTGACAATGCGAAACAGCGATATTAATAAAAGTAACAAACAGTATAACATTGGAGAGTGTAATCAAAGCCGTTTGGGATGGACAAAAAGTGAAAAATATGTCCACACCTTGAAATTGAAAACATAACAAATTACATTGGGAGGGGGGGAGTTGTGGTGAGGTAGACATGGAAATGGTTAGCATCAGGCTAGATGTAAGTGGCAAACACAGCAAACAGGATGGAGAGACAAAGGATCACAACCAACGCCTTGGAACGAAAGATCTTGCGGCGAGAAGCTTCAAGATGTTGCATACGACAAATTTTTTCTTCTAATTCAGCTATTTTTCCATCATGGTGGTAAACACGTTCCCATACACCTGAAGGATCAACACGTTGACCATCAAACCCGATTTTCAGAAAGTCAAGTCGAGCCTTTTGCTCGACGGTGGTATTCTTAAGCGTGTCAATCTCTTTAAACATAGCCTCGTCGCACCATTTGAACAAATGGGTGCCTCCAGACTTAACCAGATAAAGAAAACGCAATAATAGGAGAAGAAAATCATATAGACATAATAATAACCAAATATAAAAGTAGGTGCCTGGAATGTTGGACTTACATCTTTGTTTATACATTCATAGAACCTTCGCCCATGATGCTCATCGGTCTTTGACGTGCCGACGATCAGTATGGCACCACATCGACACTTGTCTGGGATACCAACAATCGGAGGATATGGATAGTACTCCGGAAAGTAGTATTCCTCCGCATCAAATGGGACATGGTCATCAGACGACTCGGAAAGACTGTAACTGAACGTACGACCCATTTGTTGGATATGAGTGATGAACAAAGTTAGGTTTTCGCAGGACTGGTGGATGATAGTAAGTGAAAAGAAGAGTGATGATCGAGGTTATATACTGTGGAACCTCCAAATGTGTGGATACTCCCTGTCTCTGTAACCAAATATTAAATAAAAAGTGGGACCCGGATTGAATAAAATTTAAACATCATTACATTGATTCCCGCGAAGGCAAGTGTGTGATTTGATGTAACTGGAAAATTAGTCAGAGGGTTAGTAGTAGACAGAACACGCAACTGGGACATATAGTCTGTGTGTCAGCTACATAGACATTCGCATACCTACATTATGTTTTTAGATACTAAGCACTTAAGTCCCTAATGGACAAAAACACTATGTAAGGATAAACAAAGTACATAACAATTAAGTTCCAAAATGGACCAAAGCAAGGAATCAAAAATAACAAAACACTTAAGTTCTACACGGATCGAAAACAGAAATTATAAAAGAGTTTGAGTTTGTTATGGACCACCACTAGCCGCTTAAATCATGGACAAATTCACGGAATATGTCCACAGCATACTGCATGCAAAAGTCGTCCACCATGTCACTGGTTATACCCTCCAATGAGTTCTTTTCGCTAAGAAGCTCCACATACTTGACTGCGATGGGGCCAAAATTAGCCACATGTATAGATTGGCAGGAGTCGGTGCATCTCCTTGGTAAACGAAATTGGAGAAGCAGGAGTAGGAGTTCGATGGGCCACGACTACAGCCTCGAGCATCTCAACAAAAGGTTTCATTATCTTTTCAACATTTTTATAATCATGAGCAAGAAGGTAGGGGTCGAAAATGTTGATACAAAGACTGACTAGGTCGACAGTAATTGTAATCCAGTGAGCATTCCCCCAGTCCATTGGAGCATAAAGGGTGTCAACATCAGTAAACCATGCCAACTTGTTGAAACGTCCAGGGAAAATCCCACGAACATAATTCTTCACGCCACTGCTCCATGGCCATTCATGAGCCTTCTTTGCTTTCTTCCAGCGACCGTAATCAGTAGAAATCACCCTAGCAAACCTAGAATCTAGCACACCAACCCTATTGGTCAGCAGTTTATCAACATGTGTGCGCCACACCAGACTCAATAGTGCATCAATATGTTGTGGGAACAAAAGACCAAAGTAACTAAAAAATCACATTTCCTAGCAAAAGACAAAAAATAATAATAAGGCTTACATTGGGGGTCAGGGTACAGTTGGGAATGTGGAGTTCAGTAAAGAAGGACTTCCCAACAATATGCTCATCAGTGATATATTCCCTACAAAATAGATAAATTTTAGTTCCAGTGTACAACGTTATCTCGGGTGTAGTGGACAACATTTTAGTTTAGGGTTTAGAAAATTTTAAACCTCTTGCGACCAGCCTTGAGCTTGGCAAGGTATTTAGTCCTCAAATGCTCATGAATAATGGATGAATGAGAATCACCCACACTAAACTGGGCACACTTAACACCAGAATAACCAAATCTAACAGGCTGCTTCCTTCTTCTTTTAGCAGGCAGAACTTCCCCAACTTCGGACCCACACCCCTCTTCATACCTACTCTTCAGGCCTTCTGGGTCCACAACCAAACAAGTACTTTCGTTACCACCGTCACCTACATTAGCCTACATGTACATAAGGGAATGTCAACACATATATACAGAACTAATAACAAATAGAAGGTCAAAACCACAGCAATTGGGATTTCTTTACTTTCACCATCACTATTCTCACTGGATGCATTCTGCATAAAAAGAACTATAGGAAGAGTTACTGGCAACAAAATGGACAATAAGAAAAATGATAAAAATGTATACGACGAAAACAAATGTCTACCTGATCAGGTTGTGGTGAGTCCTCATAAGCAGTATTGACTTGGACCATGTCTAAGCACTAGTTACCACCGTCACCTACATTAGCCTACATATACATAAGGGAATGTCAACACATATATACAGAACTAATAACACATAGAAGGTCAAAACCACAACAAACTTCCAGACCTCTCCAATTGGGATTTCTTTACTTTCACCATCACTATTCTCACTGGATGCATTCTGCGTAAAAAGAAATATAGGAAGAGTTACTGGAAAAAAAATGGACAATAAGAAAAATGATAAAAATGTCTACGACGAAAACAAATGTCTACCTGATCAGGTTGTGGTGAGTCCTCATGAGTAGTATTGACTTGGAACATGTCTAAGCACTGGTTCTCAGAAGGGGTGGCAAAAAACATGGCATCTTGGGCATGATTGGTGGAGGGTGGAGTCTTAACCATCTGGTACACATTAACTGTGTGTGCAATCTCAATGTTGTCACCAACATCAAATTCAGATAGGTTGCCAACTCTACTCATGTCATCCTTTGGAGTCTGATTCTGAGCCTCTACCCTTGAACTAGTGGGTGCGTTTATGGATACTTCCTCCTAAACACATAAAAACAAAAACAGAGTAACCAATTTATAAAACAATTTGGTAAACCTCTGTGTTGAACAAGTAGAGTTTTATCACAAACCGCGGCTTCATGTTCATTACCATGAGCCATATTCCCATCAAGGGGAGCCTCTGTGTAGTCCATGTCATATTGGGCATGGCTAATGGTGGGTGAACTCGTAACCATCTGGGGCACATTAGCTGTGTGGGGGATCTTGATGTTGTCGCCAACATCAATTTCAGATTGGTTCCCAACTCTACTCATGTCATCATTTGGAGTCCGTTCATGAGCTTCTACCCTTGAACCAGTTGGTGCATTTAAGGATACTTCTACCTAAACACAGGAAACACAGACATAGTAAATAATTTCTTAACTAGTTTGGTAAGCCTCTGTGTTGAACAGGTAGAGTTTTTAGCAAACCTCGGCTTCATGTTCATTCCCATCAGCCACATTCCCATCAGCCATATGCCCATCATGAGGAGCCTTTGTGTTGTCCACAACATGGAATTCCTCTGCCAAAACCTTAACCTACAGGGGACAATTACAAAATGTTAGTGGACAATTGACTAAAATCAGTGGACAAGATTTTGTGAATAGCAAAGAGTATGTAATGGAAATACTTACATTGACATCGTTTTCCCCTAAGCCAGTTCCATTTCCATCTTCATAGTACTGCCTTAGATTTTGAAGTACATTGGGTACACCGGCGTAAGTTGACCAAGCTTCGTTGTTGAGATTCTCCATAAAACTCCCATGCCCACCAGCATTCTTATATCCTTCTGTATGATCCGGTGAGTCTTTAGTACATTTGGAAGAAGTTCTTGGTGGGCTATGAAACTTGGTTCCCTGTCGCATTGCGCTGACAATTTCATCAAGAATGGTGTCCTTCATTAATTTCTTCTCAACGTCAATCACCCCCTCGGTGGCAAGTGTATGAGCTTTCATAAACTCTGTTGTTTCCTTGGCCTGAGCTGCAATAAGCTCTTTCATTTCAAGTGAATGAGCAGACATAACATCCTTGATCGCAAGTGTATGGGCTTGATTTTTCTCTTCCACCAACTGGAGAACCTGTTTAAAATCAGTTTGTTTAACCCTTCCCTCAGTCCCAGAGAATTGTTTCTCTTCCTCAATTTTACCCTTGCCTTTCTGCTTAGCCGTGAAGGTCTGCCTAGTGCAACCTTTCCTTCTATTATTTCTTCTCTTGGGTGGAGGTTCAGGGACTATGATTGGGAACTCGTCCACACCACCAAGCCACAATGCTTTGTGGAACTTGCAACGGCTACCAATTACCCTATCAAGGTACAGAACACTCTCATCTTCCACATCATCTTCTCAAACATCAACTCCACCGTATTGTCCATCCTCAGCCGGGATGAGGGCCGGGATGTCAAGCTGTGTAAAAGATACACATGGAGATACATTGTAAACAACATTAGAAAATTATATACGTTACGTTTGGGGACAATAAAGATTTTGGTTTGCAGTGGACAACTTACCCCATGCAGATTCTCTACTCTCATTATGTTAGAGTTGTGAAATTTCTTCAAATGACGGAGGCGCATAATAGACGTGTCAGCGAAAGTTTGTTCATCATCTTCATCATTGAGAAACACCTCCAACTCAGGAACTGCCTTGAATATAAACAGCTGGAATGCAAGAGTGAAACCATGCGTAGGTGTATGAGACTGACTCAGTTTCTTTGTCAGTTCTGAAAGATCTTTGACCTTCTTGCTAACTTTAACCATCTCTATGGTACGCTAAAATGAATCACGGCCCCATGGATATTCTTCAAACGTCTCCAGGTCTCTCAACATCTCTACAACATCAATAGAAGCTCTCGCAGGGTTACCAATACATATTAAAATACCTTCCACAATAACCAATAGTGCAAGACGAATCCTCTTCCAACCAGGCATCTTTTTGTCTACAGGAAGTCTTTTGTCTTTCTTCAGCCAACTAACAATGTCTTTTATCTCAACAGACTTCTGCTGTCTAGAGAAAAGAGTATGCCAGTAAAAATCCTTTCCCCTTGCGGGTCTCCGCCAACTCTTCAACTTCTCTTCCGAAGGATAGGGCCCACATGGCAACCCAGTAAGAACACCGAATTCACGAAGTGAAAACCGCATAGGCTGTCCAGCAAAAACGAACCAGATCTCGTACGGTTTTTTGGTGTGAAGAGAACGACAGAGAAGTTGATGCACCAATTTGCCTGATAGAGAACTCTTTCGAACCGATATATCAAAGAGACCCGAGAAACATGAATCTCTAAGATAATCAAACTCTTTGGTCCCCTCGAGAGCTTCGACAAAATCAAGCAGGTACTCAGGCTTCGAATAAGAATTAATCCGGCCTTCAGGCGGATATCTATCTGTTTGGTACAATCGTTTCGGAAGCAGATCTGGGTCGGGGCCATTCGAAAATTCTATGACAGTAAGACCCCGAATAGGGATGGAATTTGAGGAAGTTTTCCTCTTCCGGCTTGATGTGGACATTTTTAACTCGATCTGCAAAAAAAACACAGGCTACAGTCAGTGGACAACACAGACAGAGGCCAAAAGGACGCATACACCACAATATTAACGGTTGGCGAAGATTACCTGAGTATCGAAAACAAGTCTCGACACGGATGAAGAGGATGAGATAATTTTCTTTTGAAATTAAACAGAGAAACTGAGGGAAGTTGGGAAATTGAATAGACGGTTTGAAATAAGATGAAACTTTTGAATGGGATTTCCCCATAAAACTACACGTTTATCGTGTATAATTATTGTGTCAGTGGAACGTCAATCAAAGGGTGTGTTTGCATGTCACGCGTTTTGAATCTAGCCGAACGAAAGCGAGGGTATTTCTGTCTTTTTAACTTCCATGTGGTATACAATCGGTCAAAAATTCGGGTTTATGGTATAATTGGACCGAAATTGGATTAATATGGCAATTGAGGTAAATTTTTCTTCTAAGATATAGGTATGGATTGTGTTTCAAAATCAAGCTAGTAAATATGAGTATCAAACTACATAATTTTCCTGTATGTAAGAATTGATTTAATAATTCTTGCCTTTTTCGTTTTACATTTCAAATTATAATCCCACTACTGTATGTGAGTTTCGTATTACCATGTTACCATTTTTTATTTTTATTTTTTGAAAATAAAAGAGAATCCCATGTTACCAATGTATAATGAGAACTTTCTTCATATATTTTATTTTCTAGTCCTTATTATTTAGATTTATGTTTTTTTCTTTGGTTTTAGAAAGAGATGTTAGTGGAAACATCTTTAACCTAATGGACCAACAAGTTTTAGTTAATGTTTCTACACTCAGAGGTATGGGGTTTGATTTCCAATCAATACGATTTATTAATACATTTACAGAGTAATGGAGGCAAGTTTACAGAAGATTTCCACGATGTGCAAATAGAGCCATTCACCATGATTCCATGCAGTAAAAGTAGAAGGTGTCCATCATGAACATGGAGCATATAAAGTATCGTCTATGTAACAGTTCTCACAACTTGCAATAAAACAATAAATCATTCTAGATTTTTTTTTTTTTTAAAAAAAGGGATGTTATTGATTTAGTTTAAAGCTGCTAAAAAATCCATACTTAATTTAATAGTTAAAACGTTGACAAAAAAAATAGTTAAAACTTAAAACTACTTCAATACTCCCTCCGTTCCCAAAAGATTGATGTTGTAGAATTTTCACAACTATTAAAAAAACACATTAATTTTTAGTTATAAATGTCTTGTTTTTTGTACTAAACAATTTTCTATGACTCTAAACCAATAGTAATTCATAAAAATCAATTAATGTGTCTTGGAATTTACAATTTATCATTATTTTTTCATTAAAAATGTATTGAGAATGTAAAAAATCAATCTTTTTGAAATATTTGTTTTTCCTACAACATCAATTTTTTGGAAACGGAGGGAGTAATAAATTCAAAAACGATAGATATTAATTGAAGGCTACTGCAACAGGGTAGATGTGTTTTTAAGTGGAACACTTATTTCAACCAAAGTTAAACGAAATCAAAATATTGCTGGATTTGGTTAATGTAATAAAAGTAATCACACGAGTAGATGTGCTTTCAAGTGAAACTTTTTCTGACATCAAATTATTTAAAACCAAATATGCAAATATATTTTGTTAATAAGAAAACGAACAAAAACAGAATAAAACATTACGTAATCCAATATATAAAAAGAGTCTTGTCAGTTGTTTTACATCATTCATTGTTTTTCAAATCATGGCTTGTTTTCTTTAATTGAAACATTATTGTTTGTTGATTTTTTTTTTTTTTTTAAATTAGATAATTTAGTTTTGGTTCTCGTGTTAGTAAAGAGTAAGAAAAAATATCCCCAAACGATTGTTGAGCCCCTGGAATAAAGGATGAATATTTGTTATTGGTAAAAACTTATGGCCAAAAATGTCAGCATGTTTAATACTTATGACTTATGAACCCCTGCAATTTTTGAATTGAGACAAATCACGAATAGCAGCTGAGTCTCGCCTGATGAAACCATAAAACTGAAATGTTTCAAGTTCCAATATTTTTTTATATTATTTATCTCTTATGATCATCCAAACACTTAAAGACGACAAATAGTGACGCATTGTACTCCATATGTGTTTTTGTTTATGGATTATAGGATCTACTATATTTGTTTCTATTAAAAGACAAAGATTAAGTTATATGAAGGTGTCAGTGTTCGACATCTAAGGTTATTTAAGGTTAACCATGAAACATTAGGTCTTTTTTATGCAAAATCTTGTTGGTTTTAAGTTTTTTCTTCAACTATACCCTTCTAATCTATAATATATTTTGGACTCTAGCTAGGTAACTTACATGATAAAAGCTTATAACCTTACGAGCCTCATGACTCACCGCTCCATCAGCCATTAGAATTTTACATATATTTTAAATTAGAAATATAATGTACAAAATCATAAGGTAGATCTTCAAAAATTTATATGTAAATCATAATTTACATCTTCAAAAAAATATAGGGGATTTTGCCTTTTTTATAAAAGGACTTTTAAGTTTTAACTGTAAAAAGAACATACAAATAAAGCTTTTATAATGAAAGCTGACTTTGTGTCCACTAATTGTTGGTAATTGGTTGTTTTTCATAAAAACAAAAAAGAAGTACGGTAGTTCCTTAAGCATTTGATTTTAAAAGTAGTAGATATGGTTTAAATACTTCAAAAAAAAAAAAAATGACGTAATCCAATATACATGGTTGGAGATTTGATTTGATCTCCTTTTTTTTCAAGATAAGCATTTGACTTATCAGTTGATTTGATCCAAGATATTTGGAAATTTTTTTTCTTTGTCTTTATTTCTCCTTTTTTTTTTTTTTGCGAACATTTTTAAACAAAACATAATTATTTAAACTTTTTAATAAAGAATTTCTTATAATATCTTACCAAAATAAAAAAAGAATTTCTTATAATATATAAAACACAATGGTTAAAAAACAGTTATGAAAAGCTGATTTACGTCAACTATTTAGTGAATCGGTTATGTTAAGAACAAAACAGAAAGATCCTCAACCACATTTTTTAAAAGTGCTAGTTTACAAAATTAAAAAATTTAAAATAATAGTTTGTCAAATAGATTACGAATAGTGAACTAATAATTATTCTTAATGAAAGGTTGGGTTTTCTTTGCTTTTTTTTTCTTGAGGATGAAGTACCATTTTATAAAGTTAAAAAATAACATATCCATGGAGGTCTTCTGCCTATTTATAAGTTTTTCTTGATAAATAAAACGTAAACTTTTTGCTAAATAAAAAATAAAATGAAAATTATTAACATTGTGTTGTGTATACTATTTGGATGTTTATTTGTATTTCTGAATAACAACAACAAATTTTTTTTCTCATGTGCCACTAATTGTTGGTAATCGGTTCTTTTTGATTAAAATTAAATAAAAAATTTGTTCCCTAAACATTCAAAAAGAAACAGTAGATATGGTTTAAATATTTCAAAAACAAAAGATAGTAAAAATGACGTAATCCAATATATATGGAGAGTCTTATCAATTGATTTGATCCAAGGTATGTGGAGATTTGTTTTCTTTGTCTTTTTCAATTATTATTTTTGTGAACAATTTAAACAAACAAAACCAATTAAAAACATTTAACAGAGAAATATAAAACAAAGTTGTTAAAAATCAGTTATACAAAGATGATTTACGTCAACTATTTCTTAGTGAATCGGTTATGTTTCAGAACAAAATAGAAAGATCCTCAACCACATTTTTTAAAAGTGCTAGTTTACAAAATTAAAAAATTTAAAATAATAGTTTGTCAAATAAATTACGAATAGTGAACTAATAATTATACTTAATGAAAGGATGGTTTTTCTTTGCTTTTTATTTCTTGAGGATGAAGTACCATTTTATAAAGTTAAAAAATAACATATCCATGGAGGTCTTCTGCCTATTTATAAGTTTTACTTGATAAATAAAACGTAAACTTTTTGCTAAAAAAAATAAAATGAAAATTATTAACATTGTGTTGTGTATACTATTTGGATGTTTATTTGTATTTCTGAATAACAACAACAAATTTTGTTTTCTCATGTGCCACTAATTGTTGGTAATCGGTTCTTTTTGATTAAAATTAAATAAAAAAGTTGTTCCCTAAACATTCAAAAAGAAACAGTAGATATGGTTTAAATATTTCAAAAACAAAAGATAAAATGACGTAATCCAATATATATAGAGAGTCTTATCAGTTGATTTGATCCAAGATATGTGGAGATTTGTTTTCTTTGTCTTTTTCAATTACTATTTTTGGTGAACAATTTAAACAAAACAAAACCATTTAAAACATTTAACAGAGAAATATAAAACAAAGTTGTTAAAAATCAGTTATACAAAGATGATTTACGACAACTATTTCTTCGTAAATCAGTTATATATATATTCGCAACAAAATAAAAAGTTCCTCAAACTTGATTTTGTCCTAATACCCTTTCTTATATTTTGGCCAATTTTTACCCAAAATACCCATAGAAAAAATAAAAATATTCAAAATAATGGGTTTCAAAAAATTTTAAAAATCTGATAATTAAGAGAACATAAATATTAGTCATGTTCATGTGTTCAAATATTTTTCAAACTTTAAAACAATGGTTAAAATTAATAATATTGTTTTTTTCTACGGTTTGCAGAATTCACATTCTACGTCTACGGGTTGGTAGATGTTTAGTTCTACTAGATAGTATGTGTTCTACTATATTAATAATATTTTTAACTAGATAGTATGTGTTCTAAAATCCATATATATAATATGTTTTCCGCTACTTGCACTTTGTGCTACCAAGGTCAGAATACGTATTCTACAACTCCTTATATCTTCTAATCGTTTTTAAATGTAAATTCTACATATGTGTCTATCATCTACCAGAGTTTAGAATACGTGTTCTACAAAGTTAGTTTAAGGTTCCCTAAATCTAGGATGTACATATTCTCTAATTAATGCACTTTATTTAAATAACTATATTTCATATTAATTATATTAATATTATCACGTAAGTATAATATTTTCCCTTAATTAATTATATTTAACTTTCCTTATATTCCCTATATTCTCTAATTAATTATTACAATATATTATAAAATTTATTTTGTTTATTATATTCAACATATTCAATTAAAAAAATTCCATATTTTAAATTTAACAATGAAAATTTCCATGATAACTATTAATTAATTTTTCTTGATTAATTTTTGTTATGTGAATATATTTTAAAAAAAAACAAAACTAATAAATAACCTAAACTAATATATTCATTAAAGAAAATAACGAAATTTCTTATATTAAGTTTAATAATTAAAATTCCTTTCCAAAAACATCAAATCATTTAGAAAACAGAATTTCCTTATTTTGATTTTTTTAATTTCGAAAATGATTTCTACATATATATAAAATCAAAATTAAGGGTAATCTTGGATTATTAAAAATGTAAAACCTAATGTGACAAAAGCATATTAATTAAAGTGTATTGGGACAAAGACAAGTTCAAAGTGTCTTAATTTTCCAAATTTCCCTTTCTTTTAAGCTGCTAGTTTAGTTTAAAATTTCAAATAATAATTGTTTCTTAAATGACATGAAAATTAGTTTACCAATAAGTATGTTTGATGAATGTATGGTTTTCTTTGGAGTATCGTTTTATACGGTTCAAAAACATAACATGTATACATGGATGGAGTTATTCTATGTACGTTTATTCTTGTCTTGATACATAATATGTAAAAATTCTGCTAAATTAAAGCATTGCAAATTTAAAAACATTGTGTTGTGGATGCTATTTGGATATTTATTTGTATTTCAGAAAAATACAAAAAGATTGGTTTTCTCATGTGCCGCTTCATCAGTTGCTCACGCGCAGGCGCAGTTTGTTGGCCTGTAACGGCGGGAGAAATCCTAGGCTGCATTATCCGAAATCCGAATAGATAATATATTTTTATATATTATTAATAAATGGGCTTCCATAGGCCCATTAAGTAGCTTAAACTGGGCTAATAAGGCTCATTTTTAGAAGAATTAAACGGTGTCGTCTTGGCGTTGGAACTGAACAAATTTAGAGCGTATGTGAGATGGGATACGAACAGGCCGATACTTGTTGTCTAGCCACACAGCTACTCCTTGTGCTTCCAAAATAGCCTGTTTTATTTTTATTTTATACAAATATTTACAAAATCAGTAACACAAGTAAAAACCAAATTAACCAATACAAAGGATTTGATGAGGATCAAAGATTTTAACCTCTTGATTTGGAAGTTTAAAGATGAAATGATCAAAGTAAATACGCGCAGCAGATGTTCCCGATATCCTCGCTTTCACCACAAACTTATCTCCACTCTGCTCAAAGAAATGAAAAAATGAATACACATTGACATGATATTTAATGTGAGCAATGTTGTAGGAGAAATTGGGAGAGAGGACAGTACGCGTAAAGGTGCAAGGAACTTCACTGTTAACTCAGAAAGTGCTAAGGCTTCACCGATACTCTCGAGAAACTCGTGTCGACCTTTAGTAGAAAAACATGTCAAAAAAAAAAAAAGAGTTGGTTTCATAACCTATCTATTTTCCATTAGTTAGAATCAATGTTCAAATATTCGTTAGACGCTAATCACATTGACTCTAAACTTAATTCCAAGATCTTTACACATTTATAATTCCAATACTCTCAACTTCTACTCAACTCCTTTCTTGTGCAATAGAAAATGACAAGATTTGCAAAAGAAATGAAACTAACCGTGTTGGCAATAGTTAGCGTAAACAGCATTGTTAACAACACCAAATTGATCCAATTCATAATCGCGAACTTTGAGCTCAACTTCATGGAACCCACTCATTCTGCCAAATCGTGAAATTTCAAATTCAGATTTTCGACTTTCACAATTTATCTGGCTCATTGGAAACATCGACATTAAAAATCGCTATCAAGATCTTCTGAATCCAAAACACCGCAATTTCACAACTAAAGTGAGAAAGAGATTTAGATTGAAAAATGTGTTACCCTTTGCCTCCTTTGAGATCGGGGAATGCTAAGGTCTTTATGCATCGGAGGGGCAAGATAATCGGTCGCCTCCACGAGTAAGGTAAAAACGCTGGTGGACGAAGTACATTGGCCGACGCCGGAACCGCCGTGCCGGTTAACTGAAACATTCGAATTTTGTGAATGGTAGTTAGGTGAGAGCTTTTTTTTTGTTTGGGAAAAGAGTTTTGGTTTATCATTAGTTTCGTAAACATCAAATTGGAAAATCAAGTGGACTTTTCTACTAGTACATGTATGAGTTTTTCCGGCTAACTTTTATTATAAATCTCATAAATTCCCTCTTATTCGAATCAACACGTAAACAAAATTTGTTTTTTTTTCATTCGTAATTATTACAACTTATGAGAACTATTACATGGACGATTATACAAAAGAAAATTTTAGCATAAACATGCGGAACTACTCCGAATGGCTCTCGTTGCACCACGCTGAAATATATATATATATATATATATATATATATATATATATATGCTCCATTAATTTGTGCATTCATAGGACTCGAGCTCAATATATGTAGGTGTAGAAGCATTAATGAATCTTTTAGTCTGGACTAAAGGGCTTCCACACAAATTTGTTTTGTTTTGTTTTGCTTTTTTAATAAACATATAAAGGGATTTCACTTTTATAAAAAAAAATTGTTAATGCACAAAGATCACAAAGAAGTAACATAAGTTTCCACGTGAACCCATTTGGTTTCACACACACGATTCATTTCCCAAACAGAAAAATGATTCCGTATCCACAAAATCATAATAATATTACCCATTTCTCTCTTTTGACCTTATAAAGCTTTCACACAACAACACATCTTTCTCCATGAATCTCTTTGGATTAAGTTCCTTGTACGTCTCCATTCTTCATCACCATATATACAAGAGCAAGCCAAGTGAAAAGCAGAGAAAAAAAACACACATTTGAAATAAATCTTAAAAAATGGCAAACCAAAGAATGTTACATGTCGTGATGATCATCACTACTTGGCTTCTTTATGCAGCACCTAACATCCATGGCTGGGGAATAGAAGGTCATACCATCATCTGTAAAATCGCTCAGGTTATTAAACAAATCTTCTTCGTTATTATATTCGGTTTATAATCAAAACATGTAATAACTAATAAGTAAGGAGAAGAACAGACTAGGCTGGATGAAACTGCATCAAAGGCGGTGAAAGAGCTGTTACCTGAATCTGCAGAAGGAGACTTGTCAAGTTTGTGTCTTTGGGCTGATCGTGTCAAGTTTCGATACCATTGGTCTCGTCCTCTTCATTACATCAACACTCCTGATACTTGTTCCTACCAATACAATAGTGAGAGCTTTTTCATAATCATCCTTGCACATTCAAACCACACGGTTTCTTACGAGTTTTTTTCTTTTGGGGACGGTCTAAAGGAGACTGCAAGGACGAAGATGGAGAGAAAGGAAGATGTGTTGCAGGAGCCATTTACAATTACACTACACAGCTTCTTACCTACAACACTGCAGCTGCATCAAAGTCACAATGTAGCACTAACATCAATTACTACATCTTCTATTTCCCTTTCATGTTCCTTTTTTTTTAAGCTATTTTTTTTCTTGTTGATAGATAACTTAACCGAGGCGCTGCTATTCGTGTCGCATTTCATGGGTGACATACATCAGGTATAATTACAAATCCGATAAGATATATAAACGGTTTCTTACCCGGATATCTCTGAATAGCATAGTTGAAAAAATGCAGCCTCTACATGTGGGTTTTGCTTCGGATAAAGGAGGGAACACCATTGAAGTGCATTGGTACAAGAGAAAAGCTAACCTTCACCATGTAAGAAACCATAAGAATAGAGTTCTCACAAACACATATATAATATATCATCTTACAAAAATCTAAGCTTTGGAGTTCATACAGATATGGGATTCCAACATTATCGAGACCGCTGAAGCAGATCTCTATAACACCGAGCTAGAAGGAATGGTGGATGCAATCAAAAAGAATATCACGGTACTAAAGAAAGTCGTTTACCTGTATGGTACAAGGCGTTTCTGACTTGTTGACATATTTCCGATAAAAAAAATGCAGACGGAATGGGCAGATCAAGTCAAGAGATGGGAGAGTTGCACTAAGAAAACGGCATGCCCAGACATGTAAGTCAGATACAAGATTCAAGTACCTTTCATTGTTCTTCAAGCCAGCTAGAACAAGATTTAACTTCCACTTGCTTTCCCCTGCAAACTTCATACAGATACGCATCCGAAGGAATTCAAGCAGCATGTGACTGGGCATACAAGGGGGTAACTGAAGGAGACACTCTAGAAGGTAGAAAAATTCACCCAAAAACTACGATGACTAACTAAATCAAGAAAACTAACAAGAACATAATGTTTTCTTAATAGATGAATACTTCTATTCACGACTACCGATAGTTTATCAGCGCTTAGCACAAGGAGGAGTGAGACTAGCAGCTACCCTAAACCGGATTTTCGGTTGAAGCATAGTTTATAGCATACTACTACCTTCATATTAGATTTTTTTTAATAACTGCATATTGAATCAATGAAATTGCAGATTGTCTTCTTTATCAAACCAAATAAATTATATGAACTCACAAAGTTTCTTCAAACAATAGAAAACGTATAGTATAGCGCATTATTATCAATATGTTTACAACACACACATACACACAACAAGGCAGGATTCTCGAACTCTCGCTCTCAAGCCTTAGTTCTCACCACAAGAACTGGGCACTTAGCATTATTAACACAATAATTGCTAACACTTCCAAGAAAAGTCCTGCCAAAAACATAATGTCAGAGCTAAAGAACCATCCAAATGTTAAAAACATTGAATTTTTGGTTTACACACACCTTTGTAATGCCCCTTTACCATTGCTACCAACTATAAGCAAATCAACACCAAGCTTCTCAACAGCATCACATATAGCTTCTTTAGGCTTTCCAACTTCCATCACCATCTTTGGTTTAACCTTGATACACAACCAAATCAGATTCTTCAACACAAACATAGCATTCTTAAACAAACAGCAAAAAGAATAGTTGAAGGTGACCACAAACCCCAAATTCAGCACAAATTTTGGTCCCATCATGAAGCCGATTCAACGCAGCGTTCTTATAATTATCTTGAATTGAGTTAATCAGCTCCATCGCTGTAAAAAAAAAAAAAAAAATTGAACTCAGATTTCAAAATCCCACACCATGAACAAGAACAAATTGAAATCGGCGGCGGTTACTAACGAGCAGCGCCATAAGAGGAAGCGTAGACGCAGCTGAGATCTAGTGGAGGTTGAGCGGTGAAGAGGATGATATCGGAATCGGCGAGAGTATCTTTGAGATAAACGAGCGTCCATTTCAGAGCTTCTTTGCTGCAATCGCTTTCATCAATGGCTACCATCACTTGCTTCTTCCCGCTTTTACCTTCTTCTCCTGCCATGGTTTTCTCAGAAAAACGAAATGATTTGATTTCTACTTTACTAGACAAAGTCAGAAGAAGAAGAAGAAGAAGAAGAAGAAGAAGAAGGAGACGGACGATGGAGCATGGAAAGCACGTGACGATGACGTGTCAATTCATTGACGTGTCGATCCAGTACTGGTTTCAAATTGACAGATTTTTTCATTCTATTTTAAACTAGAAAAATCTGTCTGCAATTACAATGGGTTTAGACAGTTTCAATGCTTGGGCAGTATTGGACTTTTCTTATTCAACTATACCTTAGATATGAGTATAAATTAATACATGATAATTATTAGAGAGATAAACCATTTTTAAAACAAAAGAAAAGAAATGAGAAAGAAGAAATTTTACAACTGTGAAATGCTTATGAGACGAGATAATAATCCCGACACAATATGTAAGAAAATCAGTGCTTGAAGAATGAGATTTAAGAAGAAGAAAAAACAGTGATTTCTTAGATTTCAAATCATGAGTATAATATCTAGGATGTTTAGAATAAGAAAGATAGTCATTGTCATTCTTTAAAATATCGTAAATTCAAGTTTTGTTTTAAAAAACACCACACTAAGCAAATCTTCTTTTGGCACAATCGGCTAACTAGCCTACTAAACTGAAAGTATCAATTTAGCCCAGTTGAGTCTCGAAGAATACAACCCCAAATGAGCTGAGGCGTTATTTTAAAATGAATTCTTATTTAATGTTTAAAAGAAATTAATACATGCAGATATGGTATTCTAACATTATCGAGACCGCTGAAGCAGATCTCTACTATACCGAGCTAGAAGGAAATGAATGGTGGATGCAACAAAAAAAAAATATCAGTACTAAAAATGTCGTCTACGTGTATGTTAAAAAGTGTGTTTGAGCTATTGACATATTTTCGATAAAAATGCAAAAAGAATGGGCATATCAAGTCAAGAGATGGGAGAGTTGCTCTAAGAAAACATCATGCCAAGACAGATACAAGATTCAAAAACCTTTCATTGTTCTTCAAGCTAGATTGAACAAGTTTTAACTTTAACTTGTTTTTGAAGTTAGATACGCATCCAAAAGAGTTCAAGCAGCCTATGATTGGACATACATAGGGGTAACTGAAATAGACCAGGCCCGATTTAGAGGTTGTGCCAGCTGTGCACTTGCACAAGACCCCGGGCCACAATTTTAGTTAAACTGTTTTGATAAAAAGGTCCAAAATATTTAAATAATTTGTAAAAAGAGTATAAATTTTATAGAAAATGTCGTAAATTTCTGTAAATTTTCTTTTTAGCACAAGGCCTTTTAGACAATTAAGCCAAGCCTAAAGGAGACACTCTACAAGGTAAAAGAACTCACCTAAAAACTATGATGATTTACAAATAAAGAATGCTAACAAGAACATAATGTCTTCTTCATAGATGAATACTTCTATTTAAGCTCGATGTTAGGGTTGTTCAACATATGCTTATGCACT
The DNA here is from genome assembly GCA_963576765.1 of Draba incana. Taxonomy (NCBI): domain Eukaryota; kingdom Viridiplantae; phylum Streptophyta; class Magnoliopsida; order Brassicales; family Brassicaceae; genus Draba; species Draba incana. The sequence continues at coordinate 8,165,286 of OY755215.1, read as the reverse complement.
GTTTTTTTTTCAATTTTTCTTTAACAAAAAGGTCATAAATTTCTTAAAATTTTAGAAAATGTAACATCCGCGAACTAAAATAGGAGATTTCAGTACTCGTGTCGAGCGACACAAGTAGTGTGTCGATCGACACGAAGGATTGATGAGTGTCGATCGACACGATTGCAGTGCCGCTCGACACTTCTATTTGCAGAACCGGATGATTAACTTTTTAATCACAGTTTTGGCTCGGTTTAAGGGCATTAACCTTAGGGCTCGTGTATTTAAGGTCCAGAGTTTCGTGGCCGCGTTTAATAGAGGAAAAAACGTGAGAATTCACAGAGAATTGTGAGAGAGATTCGTGTTCTTGAGGATTGTTGCAAAGAAATCCTTAGGAAACGTTTTATTCGAGTTCTAGTGGTGTAGGAATCACCGTGTGTCGTGTTCTTTGTGTGATTCAATCCGATCAGTGGGTTCTCGAGTCTAGAGGGTCTGATTCGTGTGCCTTTCCGTCTATAATCCGTGTTTCGTGCATCCTTTAAGCAAAGGTGAGTTCGCGACCATAGGTTTCTAGGCGATGATGGATTATGTGTGTGTTTGTGTTTGATTTCGTGTGTGAAATGGAATGATATTGTTGTTGTGAGTCTGTGGAATGGCTTGTATCGTTTTGTGCAGGTATGCGACTCGTATTTCCCGAAATCGCGTTGAGAGAGGAGATACGCGATTCTGGTGCAATACAGAGGCGTGTCGATCGACACCAGGAGGGTGTCGAGCGACCCAAGTGCTGGTAGCGTGTCGATCAACACTGCATTGTGTCGCTCGACACGATCTGTTTTGGTTCGGAAATGTGTATGAGATGCATTGTTGAATAATTGTTGTGTTATGTGGTATTTTATGTTGTTGATGGAACTGTTTTCCTGAGCCTGCTTGTTACGCCCGTAGATGGTATGACCGGCTCACTAAGTATTTGTTAAATACTTACGCAACTCTTTTTCCCATGTGTTGCAGGTAAAAGAAATGTGTGATCGCGGAATCAAGACTGGTGAAGAGAATGATAGGATTATTTAAGTTGTTTAGTTTGTCTAGTGAACCTGGTGTTTAGGTTGGTAGAGTTTTCTTTGGAATGTTTGGTTATGGATTTTGAGTTGTCAGTTTGGATAATTGGTTAAATGTTTTATTGGTTTATTCTTGAGAACTTTCACAATTGTTAAAATAGCCGTAGAAAGTTAGTATTTATGGGAATGTTAATTCGGGTTATTTAATTAAAAAAAAACGTGTTGGTTGTTTCAGAAAAATACCCTAATTTTAAAATTTAACATATTAACTCTATATTTTTGAAAAAAAATATTATCCAGATTCATTTCCAAAGCCATAACTAACTAAAATAATTGAAATAAAATAATAAAACGTTTTAAGGAGTACTTATTAATTACCATTTGGGTTTAACATTTTAAAATGTAAGTTTGATATATTAAAAATAGGGACGATTACAAAAATACCATTTTTGACATGTCACTTTACAAATATGCCACTGTTTGATTATTTTCTTACCAACATGCAAATTATAAATCCGTATAAAAACCTTATATCTCACAATTTTCAATTTTAAAAAATGTTTTGATTCCTAACAAACCTTAAACCCAATACACTAAATCCTAATATAACATAGTTAACCCAACCATAAATAATTTTAAAATTTGGAAAAAGTGATAGTGGCATTTTTGAAAAGTGGTATGTCAAAGTGGCATTTCTTGAAATTTCTCTTAAAATAAAAAGACCAAATATATATATGTTCATTCTTATAAATATAACACGACAAAATATTGGAAAATATATTTTCAATGTACTAAAAGATCCGAATCCGGAGAACAAAACTTTAAAATCAAGATATCCGGATTCGGTTTGGATCCGGATATACCGGATATGCTAATTTTCCAAATTGGATCTCAAATTATAATTTCACTCCTAATTTTGAGATTTTTTTTAACCCATTTTCGTTTGTGTGCAAGAACTAATTGTTAACTACATTCATAATACAGATTCATAATTATAAGTAAATCATATTGTACATCTTCAAAAAATTATATGTAAATCATAATGTACATCTTCAAAAAAGTATACGGGATTTTGCCTTTTTTATAAAAGGACTTTTAAGTTTTAACTGTAAAAAAGAACATATAAATAAAGCTTTTACAATGAAAACTGACTTTATGTCCACTAATTGTTGGTAATTGGTTGTTTTTCATAAAAACAAAAGAGAAGTACTGTAATTCCTTAAGCATTTGATTTTAAAAGTAGTAGATATGGTTAAATTACTTGAAAACAAAAATAAAAAATGAGGTAATCCAATATACATAGAGAGTCTTATCAGTTGATTTGATCCAAGATATTTGGTGATTTTTTTTCTTTGTCTTTATTTCTTTTTTTTTTGCGAACATTTAAAAAAAACAAAATTATTTAAACTCTTTAATAAAGAATTTCTTATAATATATAAAACACAGTGGTTAAAAAACAGTTATATATGCAAAGCTGATTTACGTCAACTATTTCTTAGTGAATCGGTTATGTTTCAGAACAAAATAGAAAGATCCTCAACCACATTTTTTTAAAGTGCTAGTTTACAAAATTAAAAAATTTAAAATAATAGTTTGTCAAATAAATTACGAATAGTGAACTAATATTTACACTTAATGAAAGGATGGTTTTTCTTTGCTTTTTATTTCTTGAGGATGAAGTACCATTTTATACAGTTAATAAAAAACATATCCATGGAGGTCTTCTGCCTATTTATAAGTTTTTCTTGATAAATAAAATGTAAAGTTTTTGCTAAATAAAAAATAAAATGAAAATTGTTAACATTGTGTTGTGTATACTTTTTGGATGTTTATTTGTATTTCTGAATAACAAAAACAAAATTGTTTTCTCATGTGCCACTAGTTGTTGGTAATCGGTTCTTTTTAATTAAATTAACTAAAAAAGTTGTTCCCTGAACATTCAAAAAGAAACAGTAGATATGGTTTAAATATTTCAAAAATAAAAGATAGTGAAAATGACGTAATCCAATATATTTGGAGAGTCTTATCAGTTGATTTGATCCAATATATGTGGAGATTTGTTATCTTTGTCTTTTTCAATTATTATTTGGGTTAATTTGTGATCTAACCATAAAAAAAATTATAACTAAAAACCTAACCAAAACCTCTAAATCTAGTGGCTAGGGAAGTGACACATAAGGGGGTTTTGGTTAGATTTTTAGTTTATTTTTTTTATGGTTATACAACCCAATTTCCCTTATTATTTTTGGTGAACAGTTTAAACAAAAAAAACCATTTAAAACATTTAACAGAGAATTTCTTAAAATATAAAAGAAAGTTGTCAAAAATCAGTTATACAAAGATGATTTACGTCAACTATTTCTTCGTAAATCAGTTATATATATTTCGCAACAAAATAAAAAGTTCCTCAAACACTTTTCTTTTAAGCTGCTAGTTTAGTTAAATTTTCAAATAATAATGGTTTCTTAAATAACATTAAAATAAGTTTACCAATAAGTATGTTTGATGAATGTATGGTTTTCTTTGAGTATCGTTTTATACGGTTCAAAAACATAACATGTACATGGATGGAGTTATTCTTGTCTTGATACATAATACGTAAAATTTCTGCGAAAATCAAGCCTTTCAAATTTAAAAACATTGTGTTGTGGATGCTGTTAGATATTTATTTGTATTTCTGAAAAAATACAAAAAGATTGGGTTTCTAATGTGCCGCTTCATCAGTTGCTTACGCGCAGTTCGTTGGCCTGTAACGGCAAATCCTAGGCTGCATTATCCGAATATATAATATATTTTAGATTTCAAATCATGTGTATATCTAGGATGTTTAGAATAAGAAAGATACTCATTGTCTTTCTCAAAAATATCATATTTTGAAGTTTTGTTTTCAAAAACTCCACACTAAGCAAGTTTTCTTTTGGCACAATCGTTTAACTAGCCTATTAAACTAAAAGTACCCATTTAGCCCAGTGAAGTCTCGAAAAATAGAACCCCAAATGAACTGACACGTTATTATAAAATGAATTCTTATTTAATGTTTTTAAAAAATTAATTCATACAAATATGGGATTCCAACATTATCGAGACCGCTGAAGCAGATTTCTACTATACCGAGCTATAAGGAAATGAATGGTGGATGCAACAAAAAAGAATATCAAAGTACTAAAATTGTCGTCTACGTGTATGCTACAAGATGTATTTGATTTATTGACATATTTTTGATAAAAATGCAGAAAGAATGGGTAGATGAAGTCAAGAGATGGGAGAGTTGCTCTAAAAAAACATCATGCCAAGACATGTGAGTCAGATACAAGATTCAAGAACCTTTCATTGTTCTTCAAGCTAGATTGAACAAGTTTTAACTTTCACTTGCTTTGTCCTGCAAATTTCAAAGAGATACGCATCCAAAAGAATACAAGCAGCCTATGACTCGGCATACAAAGAGGTAACTGAAGGAGACCATGCCCGGTTTTAGACGTTGTGACAGGTGTGCACTTGCACAAGACCTCACTATGGGACCCACAATTTTAGTTAAAATTTTTTTATAAAAATGCCCAAAATATTTAAATAATTTATAAAAAGAGCCCTAAAGTTTATAAATTTTATAGAAAATGTCCTAAATTTTTGTAAATTTTTTTTTAGCACAAGGCCCATTAGACAATTGAGTCGGGCCTGAAGGAACACTTGTAAAAGAATTCAACCAAAAACTATGATGATTCACATATAAAGAATGCTAACAAGAACATAATGTCTTCTTCATAGATGAATACTTCTATTTAGGCCGGATGTTAGGGTTGTGCAATGTGTGCTCATGCACTAGTTTTTTTTTCAAATTTTCTTTAACAAAAAGGTCCGAAATTTCTTTAAATTTTGAAAAAAGGTCCAAATTTTTAAAACTTCACATATTAACCCTATTTTTTCTTAAACAATATTATTGGGCACATGGCCCATTTTATGAGCTGAGCCGGGCCTGCTTCTATTCACGTCTATCGATAGTTTATGAGCGCTTAACACAAGGAGGAATGAGACTAGCAGCTACCCTAAACCGGATTTTTTTTTTTTTTTTTTTTTTGCTAAATGGTAAATATTTCATTAGATGAAAAAGTTTAGGACTACAATACAAGATTATAAGCCTATACATATGATTTCATGGCAAAAAAAGAATAAAAACATGAAACCATAAATTTACTAAAAGTTTTCGATCCACCGCTCAACCGTGATGAAGATTCGGGAGCAAGAGGGATCGATGACGATTTTGATGATCTTCCGTGAAGAGAAGCAAAAGAAGAAGCTCCTATAAAAATTGTGACCAGAGTGATGCGAAAAACAAAGCTTTAGAAGCATTTCACCGGAAGTCCGAGACCGAGCCGTCAACGGCTTTGAAACTCCGACCGCATCGAATCACACTATCTCCCTATCGTGTGAGAGCTGGTCATCAATCAAGTCCATGAGCTTTCCAGGAGCGGAACCTCACGAGCCAAATCATGCCAAAGGCACGAGCTCCCTCTACCAAGTTCTAACTTAGAAGTCGGCAGGAGCAACACCATATAATCCATTTACCACCGCACCTAAAGCCATTAGCCTTACTACCTCCTCTAAATCACAGTCAACCACAAACAGCAACTAGAAACTCCAAGCAAAGCTAACTTCGAACTGAAGACATTCTCTAAAGCAAGCCCCATCAAAACCAAGCCTTGAAGCAACACAAAAGACTCAATATACCATTAGGATTCTCGAGTGTCGACGCAGACTAGTTACCACCGATAACTAAACATCAACAAAGAGAATACTAAGGCAGTCACAAGAAAGGATTAATGAGGGTCTGATACAACAAAGAGCTTGACCCACCTAGAGGACACACTCTCCTAATATTCCTGCTACTGTCCTAGAGCAGAAGGTGCCAACAGAGAAGTGAATACCTCTAAAGTCTAGCCTTAACGTCACGCAAAAACCTCAAAGCACCAAACCGAAGAACCGAACCCTGAAACCTAAGTGTAGGAGAATCTTAAGAGGGGCTGAGGCCTCAACGAGACAGAGCTGAGCGACACTAGCAAAGCTAACAGTCTAGCCACAGATCCGTTGAGAACCACTCTAGCAAGCTTTCCTAATACTCGAAAACAACACGCACGAGGCGGACAGAAGCAACTTACATAATGGATTTAGCCGTCCTCAAAGCAAAGTGCAGATAGAAGAAGCCCAAAGCCTCGGTAGACTCGTGTCGAAACGCGACGGTTAAACCAAGAAAAACAAGGAGAAAGTGTATCCGAGCAAGACGGTGGAGAGACTACCCAGCATCACCTAGAGGAGTCTGAACCGCCGTTGGATTCACCAGGATGAAGGCGATCTACAAGTAGATCTACAAACGAATTTGCTCTGCCGATTTGATATGCGAGTCGCTAGGGAAGGAAAGAGCTTCTACCTTGATCTGTCGATGTCTACAATCAATTGAGGCAGAGAGCACAGGATGCCGACCACCATAAACGGCCGACAAGCTCGGCGGACCCACACCACTCGACGCCGGACGAACCGGAACGCCGGTGAGGCGAGATCGGAAAATCTTAGGTTTTCGCCGAAAAAATCACCTTTGGGAGAGAGTTGGTGGGCGCGTGACGGTACACGCGCGGTTTTCAGTTGAAGCTTAGTTTATAGCATATTGTTTTCGTATTAGATAGAAAAAATTGCATATTGAAACAATGAAATTGCAGATTGCAAGCCCTTCTTTATCAAACCAAAAAAGTATATGCACTCACAAAATTTCTTCAAACAATACGAAACTAGTAGAGCATTATTCTAATCAATATATTTACAACATACACAGAGCAAGGCAGGGTTTTCGAAATCTCGCGAGAGAAGAGTCTTTCAAGCAGTGGCGAAATCCAGAATTCTTTTTTATCAGTTGGAAGTCATTTATGGAAAATAAAAAAACTATAAAAAAATAAATCGGTATCTTAATCTATTAAGTTCACTAGCAAATACTAAAACAATTAGGTTAAATTATGAAAGTTAAAAACTAGTTATGAGCTTTCTAAATGGGTTGCATGTATAATAAATGGGCAAGTTGGACTGAGTTTTAGAATTTTTTAAATGGGGTCAAAGTAAAGAAAATGGGTTGAGAAGATGTACGTAAATTTAGTTTACGGGTGAAAAAAAAAAAAAAAAAAGGACTGGTATCATTGTTAAAAAAACTCCTAAAATTATAAAAGAAATTCAAATATATATGGTGTCAAGTGAACCCATATTCCTCTTAACAGACTCGCCTCCGCTCTCAAGCATTTGTCCTCACCACAAGAACTGGGCACTTAGCATTGTTAACACAATAATTGCTAACACTTCCAAGGAAAGTCCTGCCAAAAACACAATGTCAGAGCTGAACCATCTTAATGTTCTTGTTAAAACATTGAAGGTTTGGTCTGCACACCTTTGTAATGCCCCTCTACTATTGCTACCAACTATAAGCAAATCAACACCAAGCTTCTCAGCAGCATCACATATAGCTTCATAAGGATTCCCAAATTCCATCACCATCTTTGGTGTGACCTTGATACACAACCAAACCAGATTCATCAACACAAGCATAGCATTTTTAAAACAACAACAAAAATAATAGTTGAAAAGTGGACACAAACCCCAAATTCAGCACATATTTTGGTCCCATCATGAAGCCGATTCAACGCCGCATTCTTATAGTTTTCTTGAATTGAGTTTATGATCTCCATCGCTGCAAAAACAAAAAGAACAAAAAGTCAACTCAAAATTCAAAATCCCACACGAATGTATCCGAATATTTGCGGTGTTAAGATCGATTACTAACGATCAGCGCCATAAGAGGAAGCGTAGACGCAGCTGAGATCTAGTTTAGGTTGAGCCGTGAAGAGGATGATATCGGAATCGGCGAGAGTAGTATCTTTAAGATACACGAGCGTCCATTTCAGAGCTTCTTTGCTGCAATCGGTTTCATCAATGGCTACCATCACTTGCTTCTTCCCGCTTTTACCTTCTTCTCCTGCCATGGTTTTCTGAATCGTCCGATGAGAAAAACGAAACGTGTGACTTGGTGGGAAATTGATTTCTACTTGCTAGAGAAAGTCAGAAGAAAAAGGAGCCGGACGATGGATCGTGGAAAGCACATGATGATGACGTATCGATTCGTAGAGGGAACCCACGCCCACGACACTATAAGAAAATAAGAGGCCGTCGGAAATCCGTCGAAATAAGAGTGTTTCCGACGGATTTCCGACGGATCTTGGTATAACGGATTCCGTAACCGTATACCGGATACCGCATACCGTATCCGTCGGAAATTTAAAAAAAAAAAAAAACTCTCCAGCGGAAATCCTCCTCCTCCTCCTCCTCCTTCAATTTCCGACGGATTTCCCGCATTTTCATTGATGACGATGTGTTTGGACGGGATTTCCGACGGATACCGTATCCGTATTTGGATATCCGGTATACGGTTACGTATTTCCGACGGATTTATGACGGATTTCCGATGGATTCCGTAACCATATACCGGATACCGTATACTGTATACTGTATACCGGATTTCCCGTATATTTCCGACGGAATGTAAAATTCGGAAATCCGTCGGAAGTCCGACGGATATTACGTCCGTCGGAAATCCCCTTGTTTTCTTGTAGTGCGAGACTCTTTTAAAGACTTTTCAAGTTTTCATGTGCCTGGTCCAATTTTGGTGTCATTTGTCAGTTTCTATTTCTTTTTCTTGAAAAATCATATACCAAGAATTTCACAATGAGTTTTAGAGGACATAGACCGTTTTCTCTGAAATAAGCTAATAAATTAGTACGTTCTTCTACCGGGTGAGTTCTTGTGGCAACGATAATGTAAACGCTCCTAAGGAGACATTGCTAAATAAAACAAATAGGCAAAAGATGGAAGTAATCAACCATCTCCTTTTTGATACTACTACGATATTGTATCAGTATCACCCTAGCTACCTCTCTAGAAGAAAAGGTGATACTGATACAATATCGAAACAATATCAAAACATTTCCAGCAATTAACAGTTTGAGTTTGGAAACTTTGGAGAATTTGGAAGAGTATAAATTTGTTAGTTTTTCAACGAAGTAATCAACCTTGGAGAAACGTTTTATTATTGGCTAAAAATGATTTGAAAGAATGGAATATGACTAAGGAATATTTCGCTATTGGTAGAGGTGTGAATGATCGAGGATTTCTAGTGGTCCCATGATCAGAACACTACTATGGCGGAAACCACCTCATCATGATTGGATCAAATGTAATTATGATGGATCTTGTGTACAAGGAGGAATGATTACAAAGGTGGTTGGATACTGAGAGATGAATTTGGAGTATATAATGGTGCAAGTCAGGCCAAAGGACGAACACTACTTACAGTTTTAGAGAGTGAACTTCAAGCTTTGATATTTGCTATGCAACATTCTTGGTGGCAAGGGCTACAAAAGAGTCATTTTTAGGGAGATTGTAAAGAAGCAATGAATCTTTTTAATGCGGTTACTATCAATTTTGGAGTTCACAATTGGATCAGAGATATTAGATATTGGCTACGCCAATTTGATGATGTCAAATTTCAGTGAATTTCAAGGCAAGGAACAATTTTCCCTCTGATGTTTCTTTGTATTTATTATCATTTCTTTGTACCATCTATAATTTCTAAAACTTTACATTGTAATCACTTACATTGAAATGTTAATTTATTGAATTTATAGATAAATAATTATTTTAAAATGAATTCTTATGTTTAAAAAACATTAAATTCTTATTTTTTGCTTGAATAAAATCGGAAAAGGGAGATTTGGAAACATTTAAAAAAAAATACGACAAAAAAAAAAACAAAATCATAAATACACTATCATCATCATCTTCCTTCTTCTTCTCTCTCGCCTTTGCCTCTCCTCTAATCGGATTAAAAGCTTTTGCACCAAAGTATGTCTCTATAATCTTCTTCGCTGATTAATCTCCGGTCACGTAATTTCTACTTCTTTGATTTTGTTAATTCGCTGATTGCATCTCCCCTGCAGATTTAGGGTTTATCTGTTCTGCGTCGATCAATTAGGGTTTTCGATCCTGAATTTGAAAAAAACCAATCGAATCATTTCTTTTAATTGCAGGGATAAACAAAAATGGTTTCTGGGTTAATCAACGAGAACCCAATTGTTTACGAGAAAAAAGAGCGTCGTCCTCGACCTGAATCCAGCAATATCGATGAGCTTTCATCAGAAGCAATCGATCAGCTCGAGATTTTCGATATCCTTTTTCTTCTTCAGATTTATTGAATCTTTGTGTTATGTTTGATGATTATTTGTTTCTCTTTAACACATCACACATCATATAAGAGATATTAAAGATCCAGAGCATCCTTATTCTCTTGAAGAGCTTAAAGTTCTTACAGAGGAATCAGTTGAATTGGATGATGAGAAGAGTTACGTTAGGTAAAAAATGGATTTTAATTTTTAACTTTTGAGGTAATTTGTTCTTGAGCTCTTCCATTTTGTTTTGTTGCAGGGTTACATTCACTCCAACTGTTGAACATTGTAGCATGGTAGCCATTATTGGTCTTTGTATCCGCGTCAAACTTATGCGAAGCCTTCCTGATCGATACAAGGTATACAAACCTTCTAAAATGATCTTCTGAGCCCATTTTCTGACGTACTTATTGCTTAGAGTGGTTTGAACTAGGCCTGGGCATCCGGGTAATTATGCCCAGGACTAGTTTGAACATAGTTTAAGTAAGAACATTTTGCGAGAATCGTATTCATTAAGTGCTAGAGCTAAATAATAATGACATGTGAGGCAAAGAACCATTTTTTGTTTCATTACTATTGAGCAACTGTTCTGATGCTTGCTTAGAGAATATAGTTTGAGCCTCTCTGCTATATGTTATTATCACTGCCTCGTAATGAGAATACACGCGCAATGTTTTATAAGCCTCTGAAAACATTCTTTTTCTTTTTCAGGTTGATATAAGAATAGCACCCGGTACTCATTCAACAGAGGATGCAGGTATGTCATTTTTCTATCGTAGAGTGATAGAGATTCTCAAAATGGCATAATGGAATGTAAAACTTCCCTTTATCGTAGATCCGTACAAGTGTGCTTGTTTTAAAGACATTTCTCGTTTCTTGATCTTAACAATGCAGTCAATAAGCAACTAAACGACAAAGAACGTGTGGCGGCTGCACTAGAGAGCCCAAACCTCGTGGAGATGGTCGATGAATGTCTGCTTCCATCATTTGAGTGAATTACAAGCCTGGTGGGTTCAAGGTGCACTAGGACTTACTTTGATATGTTGTAGTTTTTATATCTAGAACAAGCAATTTGCTCTACTCTCTGCCCTCTCATTGTTCCATTTGTTTCTATCTTAAATCACATTCTTGTTCATCTTTTTCACTTTGGATCACACTTGGTTCTTATTATGATATGTCACAAAGTTGCAGTTTTGTATATCTATAGGCTCTAGCTCTATTGTTGATTATCCAAACACTTTAGAAGAAATAGTTCGAAGAACGATTTGTGTTGTTTACGTTGTTTCGTTGTACAGTATCTGGACTCAACTTGGTCTCGAGATCAATCTAATTGCATAATTTGTGACGATCTAATGTAATCTTGCAGTTACCTAATTGTATAGGTTTTATCGGTTCATCAGATATAATCAGACTCACACACACACACAAAAAGAGAGCTATATTTTTGCTCTCTTGTACCTTGTTGTAATTAAAAATGTTTTTTCCTCGTTTATTTGTATGTCGGAAGATTAAATTACTGAAATTGAAGTTTGTATATCTAATTCAAAACAAAAATGAGTGTGTTACAGTAACAATTTATGCAAATTGCACAGTAACAATAAGATGATTTTTGTTTTGGTTGAATGTTGATTACATTATTTAATAAGATGATAATGAGGATACATATGTCAAATCGACTTTATCTTCTTTATTCCTGGTCTTTAGGCTTTATTCACTTTGTTTTTTAGTTTTGTCATATTCAAAAGATAGGTTTAAACAGTAAATGAGAGGTTTAATACCATATGTTTTTAATACATGCACATAGACATTTTGACTTCTCGGTATAAAGTGACACGACCCCTTCCTTATTTTTCCAAAATTATTATTTGTTTAACGAATTAGCATAAGAATACAATATGAGTTTGATAGTTTGATAACCAATGAGAACTGATTTAGGAAGACTCTTTGAATATTCAAAGTTTGAAGGATGCTCTTTGAAGTCAGGATAATTAGCTGGCTTCTAGAATTTATCATTCAAATAAATAGTACTAGCTGTCTTCTAGGTTCTTCAGATTCTAAACATTTATTTGAATGATAAATTCAAAGTTGCAGCTTATACAATTCTAAAACTTGTGTAAATCCAATTATAAATGTCGGTCATTACTAATATATACTCCTTCCATTTCTAATTATTTGATGTTCTATAGTTTTTACACATATTAAAAAAACACATAAATGCTTAATTATAAATTTTTATTTTTAGCATTTAACAATTTTCAATGATTCTAAACTAATAGTAATTCAGCATAATCAATTAATATATCTTAAATTTTACAATTCATCATTATTATTTCACTAAAAACGTATAAAAAATATATGAAATCAATTTTTGTGAAACAAAAATAAAATCAAGAACATGAAACAATCACATCAAACAATTAGAATGAGTACTTATTCTTTTCGTTGATAATCTAATGATAAAAACAAAAACGATCACTAATAGATGGATTAAATTCAGGATGATTTTTGATAGGTAAAGGCTAAAGCATTCGGGGTGTTTTTTTTTTGTTCAACATTCATTCATTCATTACTTAAAATTCCAAACATACAAGAAGGGAATCAAAACATCCTTCGAATCTACAACAAGAGCAATTAAAGACAATAAAACCTAGTTTGGATAATTCATCGCACAAGATGATGATGGACAGCAAATCCGAAGCAAGCTTCAAATGCGTCGAGGCGTTCTTTACGGCAAAGCCGGAGAACTTGAGATTAGTCGGTTGCAAATGCAAATTTGACTTTAAAAACGAACTTCTACCTCCGGTAATCGTCAACACGATCGCATTCGGGGTGTTTATTCCGAGTTTTTGGTTATTCAATTCATTTTATTAATTTGTTTTTTTTTTAAAAGTTATCTATGCATGCATGCCTTTATAAAGAGAGATAAAAGATAATTACAGAGGTAAGAGGAATTATGTTCTAAACTTTTCCCGTAAAGTTAATTTGTTTAAGAATCTACACTGTCCTTCCTCTTCCAAAATTTTGTTCCATATTCTTTTCACGTGAACATCTAATCATCACTAAGTTCTATTCCGTTCCATCATCACACAAAAAACAGGTTAATGAAACTGTGTTTATAAACTTCTATAAATCATATTCAATTATTCTTATACCTGGTTCATTGCAGGATTCGACTAATTATCCAAATATACATAGATTCTTCAAATAAATGTTTTTTTTTTGCCTTCCAAACTCATATTTGATTTATACTAGGTTAGCACCCGTGTTATACACATATATAATTTTAAACGTTAAATTTTTTAAAAAAATTTGTTTGATTGCATATAAATGTAGACATTGCTATAAGATTGTTGGTATTATTAGGCAACAAAATTATTGGATGGAAAAAATTGTGGATATGTATATTTTATAGTTTTGAATTGCCTAATATTTTGTCTGCTATACAATATGTATTAGTGTGTGGTAAAATAAACTTGATTAGTTAACTATATACATGATGTATTTGTTATAATGGTTGATATCATAATATATAAAGATTCAAAAAGTGAAGATTATGTATTATCTTGGAATATACATTTATATATTGTAGATAATAGTGAACATTTTATGATCATAATACATGATGTATTTCACACAATTATCTTTGGGTATAAGATAGTGTAATTGTAGAGTGTTTGGGAAATAGTATAGTAGAAAACTAATAATAGTTAATATATGAATTAAAATTATGAGAAAAAAATTGAGGGTTTGATACCTAAGCAAAATGATCATAAAATGTTTCTCCTTTAATATACAAAGGATTATTTAACTGAAACAAAAACCAAAAAATATTTTTAAAAAGAAATGTGTAGCCATGTGTATTTCTTCCCATTAAGAATAATTATCGTTTTGAAACTTTTCACATAAGTTAAACAAATATAGTACAATTTTTTATTATGCCTTTAGAAAAATCTTAATTCTTGGTAATGTTGGTACTATATATTGGTCATATTTAAGGTTGAAATAGATATTATATGCTACATCTTATTTTGGAATTCCAAAACACAAAACAAATCTAAAATGAAATTTTATATTAAACCGAGAGATTATATAACTATTTTCGAATTTACATCAGCTCAAATTTTTTTTTTTTAAATTACGTAATACTACACGACAACGTTATCACCAGTTTCATTTCCGTTTCACGATCAGGAAAATGCTAATGATTATATAATTATAGCCTTTGTAAACGTAGATATCTAGTTCATTGTAGCGTTCGACTAATCCATAGTTTTTTTGCTCATAATATGTTTTCAGTAAGTTCACATTGTGGATGAGTCATTTCTCTTGTTGAAGCCTCTTGTCAGATTACGAAGGTAGATTTTTGTCTGCTTTGAGGAGTAGTTCTTATTCACTATCCGTTATTTTTGGATTATTTGTTCATAGAATCTTTAGTAATTAGCTCTCAAAGGTTTTGCCCTGAAAGATTGGAAGATGAGTAATATTGATGTTTTAAGTCTTGAATCGGGTCATTCGTTTTCGGCTCTATCTCTCTGTTTTTTCTATTTAGTTGTAGTTTTGCTAGTTTTCTTTTAATGTATATCTACGACGAACTCGTGTGTTTGGCCATTTTTTAAGTCTCCATACGCAATAGATTACCAAATTGTATTCTCCCATTTTTTTTGTGATTGCTTAACAATGTAAATAATTTAAACCGACAATCTAATTAAGGAAAATATTTAATTATGTTTGAAAACGAGTGATAATTAGTTTATCAGTGTGAAAAAGCAAGCTGATGGCTAAAGTAAGAACATTTTCCAATACCACGTACAAGTCTATAAATTCCCAAGAACCTGTGGATTCACTTTCACTTCTCAAAGCACTACAAGCCTCTCTCTATCTATCTCTCTCGCTAAACAGTCATGCATGCATAAATCTTAGGAGATACCAAAACCCACAAAACAAAGTATAAAAGCAATAATTGGGAAATTAAAAGTTAGAATGGAAAATTCAACGAAGAAGAAAAGCTTCAAAGAAAGTGAAGATGCAGAGCTGAGAAGAGGACCTTGGACTCTCGAGGAAGACACTCTTCTCACCAATTACATTCTCCATAACGGTGAAGGCCGTTGGAATCTTGTCGCCAAATGTGCTGGTAATTAATCAAAACCTTCTTTTTAAATAAAAAAAATTCTCTAATCACTTTTTGTAATCTTTATAACAAAAAAATTGAAAAACAGAGTTAAAGAGAACCGGAAAAAGTTGTAGATTGAGATGGTTGAATTACTTGAAACCAGACATTAGAAGAGGGAATCTAACTCCTCAAGAACAGCTTTTGATCCTTGAACTCCACTCCAAATGGGGTAATAGGTACGTTACTATGGATCACATCATTATATTCTTTTTTTTTTTTTGGCAAGAAGTTCCTGACTTTTGACTCATAATTTTTTTTAAGGTGGTCCAAGATTGCGCAATACTTACCAGGAAGAACGGACAACGAGATCAAGAACTATTGGAGAACGAGAGTTCAGAAACAAGCTCGCCAGCTCAACATCGAATCTAACAGCGACAAGTTCTTTGACGCTGTTCGTAGTTTTTGGGTCCCTAGATTGATTGAGAAGATGGAGCAAAACTCATCGTCCACTAGTAACTATTGTTGTCCCCAAAATAACAATACCAACAACAATAACAACTCTCTTGTTCTTCCTTCTCAATCTCACGACTCCACGAGTATCCAACAAACATATACAGATTTCTCGGGTTTGAGTAGCATGGACGGTTCTACTTCGAGTTCAACTTTCATGTCTGATCTCATGACAGTTCCAAACATGATGGACCACAACACCTTCACCGATGGTTCGATGTGTTTCCATGAAGGCTATGATCAAGGGTTAGGGGGATATATCCCTGGCATGGAGGCTGGTTACATGGGAAATCCAGACATCTCAATGGAATGCCACGTGGCGGATGGTTATTCAGCGTACGAGGATGTGACACAAGATCCCCTATGGAACATGGAGGACATTTGGCAGTTTAGGGATTAATTAAGTTAGTCAAGAGATGAGAGGTCCACCACCAAAGATATTTCTCTATTGAGTAATATAAATATATATTAACCAAAAATATCCAGTCTCAGGTCCATAATTTCTTCGGATCGGGATCATGGCAAATTTATTAGTTTTTCTCTCCGTCGTTGGAACTCAAATATTACTATAGCACTTCTCGATTTAGTTTATGATCAAAAGTTATTGGATAAATATTTGTAATGATTGTTTGTTATATAAATTTATAAGATCTTGTATCAGTGTATTATTTTTTATAGCAAGGAAATATATGAGCTAATTAGTTCAAGTTTATACATGACTAAGGTTGATCAGGGTAAGTAGTAAAGAGTAGTGTCTTGTCTTGAATCTTTTGCGCGCCTTGTGTGGATTTTAGTGAGAGGTGAACAGATATATATATAATCTCAATCAACATGTGAAAGAACCCAAAAAGCTAGGAGGAATTCTATCCAAGAAATTAAAATGATGGGGATAGTTCGAGGACATAATAATCTTGTCTATTCACCAAATTTGATGTTTTCTTTTGGAAGATATGGGTGCAAAGTTGACGATATTACAGGAGACTTGGCTTGATTGACATAAACAATTTTTGGGAATCATACAAAAAATTTTTTTTAATCAAAGAACTAATTCTAGAACAATATACATTTAGACAAATCCTTGTTGCTACACAAAAGATCATAAAAATGATTGATTAGGATTGCATTCTCAAATATACAGGGTTAATAAAAAGTAAAATAAACAAAATTTTTGACATTATCCCAAAGCCTTATTCTTTTGTGCACCAGCAATAAGATAAAAGATTGAGAGGACACATTCATGATATATATAATTATTTTTATTGTAAAGGAGCTTCAAGTCTTCAACCAACTGATAGAGAAAGGTGGCTTTGGAGAAGTCTTGTTGATGAGATCGAATTATTGGAGGTCAGTTCTAAACCCTTTCACAAGTACATAGAAACTCCACAATGATTTGAACTCAAAGGTACCACTAAAGTTGGAACAAACATTAATGATGCACTTTTAAGAGGTCAAGAACGAAAGATCACACACTTTTTGTGTGTGTGTGTGTAATGTTTAAACTATATTTCAGAAAAATGTCACTTTTATCATTAGTATGACATCGAATCCAGAAACGTAGATACTCTGACGAATGTAAAATTTTAGTATTATGTAAGCAAGAATGGTTATACTTTATCTAAACTAACCTCATTCAGTATAGATTAAACTTTAGAAAAGACATGGGTGGACCCAATTTAAACAGAAACATTACTGTATTGGTCAAATGTTCATTAACTAGGTATATGCTAGTTGAAATTAATTTATAATTAATTAGTTCAGACTGCCAAAATCATTACGAGTTTATAATCCACTATATTACTTATATATTCTCAAACATTTACACACACACACACACACACATTTGTTCTTTTATAATCAGAGATGATCCGGGTTATTTACCACGAGACTAATCTTGGTGTAACCATCTAGTAACTCATTAAGAAAGTTTTCTAATGAATCTAAAAATTGACACAATTTCGACTGGCCAAATAAGAATGGATTAATATGTTACGTTTGGGGTACACATTTTGCTGTAATCAAAAGATGTTGTGGTGGACATAAAAAAAATGCTGGTCGACCTGCCTAAACTTTGTTAGAGTATGATCGAACTACTTGTTATGTTTGGAAATAAAGAATAGAAAGTCTTGTTCGGTATACATATAGAGCACCAAGCTTGATCAGTATTGGTCCACACAACCACAGAGTCGGATCAAACCTAAATCTTAAAATATCAAATCAAGACCGTCGTAAAATCATATAACTTGTTAAGGTTAAGATTGGTGAAAATAGCATTCCTACCGCAATATTTGGTTTTTTGGACAGTTAAGAGAAAAACATGGACAAACACTATCAAGGAAATAATATCAATCATGATTCACTCAATCACAACAATCACTCCATCATATATTCTATTTAATAATTGTATGATCCTCTCATTTATTATTTGATTCATCTAGTTCTACTATATAAGGCTATGTAATTCTCATCATAACAACAACACAATAATACAATATTCTTACATCTAATAAACACAACAAGGAAGTGTTAAAAGTTATTAAATCCGAAACCGATAGTTCAGTCGATTGAACTTCAAAAATATTATGAGGAGAAGAAGACATCATCTTGTAGTTCGTACAACAAGAATAGAAAAATAGTATTAATTTAGTCAAGGTTTTCGTTTCAAGAATAACTAGAGGTTCTTAACTCCAATAACTTTTTGTTAAGAAAAACATATTGTCGTGAAGTAGTATGGTGGTAGAGCATAGGGGTGGGCATTCGGTTAACCGATCGGTTTTTGGTTTGGATAATTCGGTTTTCGAGTTTTCGGGTTTATGAATCTATAAACCATTCGGGTTTTGTAAAAATTCGGTTCGGATTCGGTTCGGATAGGGTCGGGTTCGGTTCGGTTTTCGGTTTTGGGATTGAAAACCGAAATTAACCGAAATTTATAATTTCGGTTTTTGAACCCAAAAAACCCGAATAAACCGAAAAACCCGAATTATCCGAAAATAAAACAAAAATTACCCGAATAAACCGAAAAACCCGAATTACCCGAAAATTACCCGAATAAACCGAAAATAAACCGAAAATAATCCTAAATAATCCACAAATTTTTGTATATAATATATAAATTTCGAGTTCGACCACAAAAAACAAATTTAAAAAAAAAAAAAAAAAATTCGGGTAATTCGGGAAACCGAAATTAATTCGGGTAAACCCGAAACCGAACCCAAACCCGAACTCTATGGAAACCGAACGGGTTTTGACCATAAACCGAAACTGAACCGAACCCGATTTTTTCGGGTTGGTTTCGAGTTCGGTTTTCGGTTTAGAGAAATATGCCCAGGCCTAGTAGAGCATGTGCAATACAAAAACCATTCATAAGGTTTTTAGCATATTTTTTATTATTAATTTATCATTATCAATGTTTAAAAACTTTTAAAAGTGATTTTATGTTTGTTCTCCTCCAATGGTGGAACCCATTAAGGGTTCTTAATAAAATAAAAAATTGAGCTTTTTTATGATTTTTCTCTTGTTAATAAATCTCCGTCTGATCAGAAGCTGACACTTGCCAATTAAGAACTCTTATACATCCTAATTAAGATATGATTCTACATAATTGAAGCAATTTAGATTTAATTTTAATCTAATTTTTTTTTGGGGAATTTTGATAACTACCCCAAAATTGAATGAAAATTTGAAAACTACACTTAATTTTATAGAAGTTGGAAAACTATACTTTTTTTATTTAAAAGTACGTAAATACCCTTATATATTTTTTAAATTATTATATGAATGTAAAATAATCAAATATCATTGAACTTTAAATGAAAATTAAAGTTCGTATTTAGTTTTAATTTTTTAAAAAATATTCTAATAATTAATCAGTATATAAAAGCTAAAACTAAAATTATAAAAAAAATCACATTAGACTTGTTTTACACAGTTGACTTATATTTTGTTTGTTGATTTTTTACAGTGTCGATTTATTTATCCGTTGACTTATTTTTTTTAGCTTCGTTGACTTAGTTTTCAGCCCCGTTGACTTATTTTTAATTGTTGACTTATATTTCGTTTGTGTGATTTCCTACCCTGTCGACTTATTGAACCATTGACTTATTTTTTATATCCGTCGACTTAATTTACAATTTCGTCGACTTATTTTCAACTGTTGACTTATATTTTTTGTTTTTGCTTGATTTTTTACTCTATCGACTTATTTAACCATCTACTTATTTTAAATTTTCGTCGACTTAATTTTCTACTTCGTTGACTTATTATAAACTGCCGACTTACATTTCATTTGCTTGATTTTTTATATTGTCGACTTATTTAAACTATTGACTTAATTTGTTGAGTTCGTCGACTTAAACTTGTTTATTCAACGATTTATTTTAAACAGTCGATTTATAGATTCGTTGGTTGATTTTTTACTTTGTTGACTTGTCTGAACCAATGACTTAATTTGTTATGTTCATCGATTTGATTTCTTAATTTGTTATGTTTATCGATTTGATATTGGTTTACTTCATTTTTTGGATATATTTGATTACTTTATATAAACTATATCCAAATTACTAGTTTTAAATTTATAATTTAACTTTGTACTTAATTTAAAAAATTAAATCATTTCATAAATAACAAATATAATTAATTTGCAAAGATTAGTTAGAGGTATAATTGTCATTTTACTACACAAAAGAGGATACTTTCAAATGTTGAAAAATTTGGTATACATTGCCAACTTCTAACAAGTTTCAAGGTATAGAAGCCAATTTTCCCTTTTTAGAGGAAATTTGGAAAAATACCCTTTTTATGTTTTTAAATTTGAAAAATATATCTTTATTTTTAATTTTTGAAAACTACACGTTTTGAATGTTAAATTTACTAAAATGACCTTAATAAAACTGAATAATAATTCATTTTTATATGTTTTAGTTTTTTTTTATGATAATATTATATCTTATTATTTCCATTATCACACACAATAATGGTATGAATTTCACTTCTAAAATTTATTCTATTATCCACCTTCTAGATATACTATTTTGTTATTGTATTGTTCATTATTTTAATTCCTTAATTTTTGACTACATTTTATTGTGTGTCACACTAACGATGTATATTCACAATCCGAAGATAAGTAGTCAAAATGGAGATTCTAATGAAAATATATAATCATATATCTTTATGGAAACCTTTGATTTGTTCTTGTGAAATTGAGTTTGGTCTTTCATTTTTTTTCTTCATTTGGAATTTTGTGTTATCATGTTTATTTATATATCTAATTATTGTGCTAAATGAAACAAGGTTAACGATTTTTCTTTGTTTATAGAAGCAATTTACCATAAATGTTTTAAAAATTCAAAAAATCTTGTCATAAACAAAAAGAGTTAGTTTTCAAAAAAGTAAAAAAGAAGTCTATTTTTCAAATTAAAAAACCAAAATAGGGTATTTTTCAAAAAATCCCTTTTTTTAAGAATCAGGCTTAAAATGCATCATTGCACATGCTCTTATTATTGATAGATTTTAGTAGGTTTAAATAAATATAATAATATGTGGGTCCCATATTGAGATTCTTATTTTTACTCTACCAGTGCTAAAGAGCATGATTATCCATTGGTGCTAAAAAAGAAATCTAGAGCATACAATAATAGTTTAATATAATTGTTTTAAAATTAATTAGCTTATATAATTAAATAAGAAAAGTAAACCAATTATATATCAACATGTCATTAGAGAGTTGTTAGTTGAAGTTCTAAAAGTGTTAAAATTAGCACCCATTTTAGTCATATAAGCAACTCAATTTATTATTAAATTGTTTTAAGCCTATTAAAACCCCACTAACACCTACCAATAATAATGCTCTAAGAACTTTCTCTTTCCATTTTTTAGAACTTTTAAATTGTTTATCAACATTTTAGAATCTTATAACCCCTATTATTACTACCCATAATCATGCTCTTTTAGCACTTATAAGAGCATATGCAATGGTCACACTGTCATGAATGTCTAAAAATTTGTTGTAATTAAATATATTAATTTTTAGAAGACTTGAGTGTCTTAAATCAGAAAAAGGATCTTCAAGTCTCCTAAAATAGGATCTTAAATAGAATCATTTTCTGATTTAAGACACTTAAGTCTCCTAAAAGTTAATATATTTAATTACAAAAAAAATTAGACACTCATGAGAGTGTGATCATTGCACATGGCCTATACCTCATTTTGGGGTTCTTATTTTTACTCTACACAATATATCATTAAAAAATTACTTAACCACAAATGAAGAGAAATCAAAAGTCAAGATGATTGTTGAAGAGACACCAACTTAAAAAACCAGCTGCTTTGGTTCATGAAACAAGACATATTTAAAACAAAAGCTATTTGATCATCTCTTAAAGCAAACAGTTTTATTTTGGCACAAAATCTTACAACCACACGTTACATGTATAGTAATAAACTAATAACACATGAACATTGTCTCTTATAGAGATGCTCACAATTTTCTTGTTCCATGTTTCCGAGTTCAATTTGTTCACATTCTTCAAACAAATCCAATCCCCCACTTCCACAACAACTAATTTTATTCAAAATTAAATTTAGTCAAACCTAAGACATGAAGCAACCTCATATTTGACATGTTGACTGTCTACTGGTACGTGCGTTGGTGAAAATTTGCATGATCCCATCTAAAAATTTACTCGTGATTGAGCACCGCACACATAATTCCATTGTAAAACAGCTCGTGATTTACATGGTTACGTTTTAAGATTTAAATGATTCCATATATTTGTGCGAATAGTTGTATAGTATGGCAACAAAGATGATGATGATTAAAAGAATGAAAATGGTTTTTTTTTTTTCTGTGCAAGGAAGCAAAATGGATTAAAACACGTGAATGATTTTATCTTCAACTAGTTTATATATTATGATGGAACACGTGATTTTTTCCAGGAACATGTTATTTGTCTGCGTAGACATCTAATTTTATCAAATAAATTTCATGAAATGAAATTATCTAATTTAGATTTTTATATTATTATTTAGCGTACTAAATATGTGTATTCATTTACAAAAAATACAAAATGAATATAAGTTCTAGATACATACACATTCAATAAAAAAAACGCCCTAAAATTTCATCTCAAACCCTTTTGTTATTTTCTTATAGCCACTTATGAATTTGTCATTTTCTTACATAACATCTTTTCCGTTATCATTTACCAAAAATACGCAATTTGTAATACATTTACCAAAAATAACATCTTTCCCATTATATTCTTTCTTACCGGACAGATATTTTTGGAGGTAATACATTTTTTTTTGTTATCATCATGTGAAAATTGTATACTGTCCCATCTAAAAAATAAAATCAAAGATAAAAGGATAAGTGATGCAATATGCACACTAATGCACATGTAGAGAGAACATAGAATCAAATCTAATGTGCAAGTACTATAATAATGTGAGCAGTACTATCCACAAGTCCCAAAAACAAAGGGTACCTTATTCCTTCTTAAATCAGTAATATTTTCATGTGCTTTTTTGATTCTTTAATAGAATATTCATATACAATAAAATTCCAGATTCGTCGAACCAATTATGAAACTTTTGAGCAATGTAGAGGCAGATAAAAAGAATAAATGATGTGAAGGCAAAGCATTATTAAACAATCTCTATCAATTTTTTTGAGTCAATCAAAATCACATGCGTGAAAAGACTAAACTCTCTTTCGGTCACTTAGGTAGGGCAGTAAGTATCAACATCAACACTATAGCAAAGATAGTGAAAGAGATCAGATCCAATGGTTATGGTTCGAATTTTGACAAGCTTAAATTTTGACCAAAGACTTGCACAAACTCTTTAACATAATTTAAATTCAAGATAATGAACCTCAAAATAAAACATATGCAATACAAAGTTGGTATATGTGGGAGCCTAAGCTAGCACAATTAGATTGGTAAGAGTTTCGTGAGGAGGTAGAGATTTCTAGGGTTAGCTAAGGTCGCAAAAGATGAGTAAAAGCTTTTTATTGCTGCGTAAAAGTTCGAGTACAAGATTGTCAATGAATTTTCCAATGTCCCCTCAAGGGCTTTTACATTGAGCATATATACTATCTCTACGTCGGCTAAGTCTCCTAAACCTTCGCGGAATTGCCTTGCCTAAGTCGGTTCCATCAACATGGGCTTCATGTCCGGACCAGGCCGCCTTGGTGTTGTTGGGCCGAGGACGTGATCAACAGCTGGGGAGAGGCCGTGCTCGGCCAGTGTGGCGAGGCCGTGCTCTGCCCGTGTGACGAGTCCGTGGTCGGCAGCATACCGAGGCCGTGGTCGGCCCTCGCGCCGAGGCCGTGGTCGGCAGCATGTCGAGGCCGTGGTCGGCCCTTGTGCCGAAGCCGCGGTCGGCCCACGTGCCGAGGCCGAGCACGCCTTCATTTGTCACGTCCTGGATGGCCCTCCACCTTGCCCAGACATCTTCCATGGTTACGGGCTTTGCTTCGCGTGAAGATCCAGGAGCTATTTCGCCATGTTCATCGAGATTCTGGAAGGTTATTTCTGCAGTCGCCTGACTTTGAATGTTAAATGTTGAGCGGGTGAAAACCGACCCCAACAGTTAGCCCCCCAGCTCGGTAGTGTTAGAGATAATAGTGCCGAGTTTAAGATGTGTTAGATATCAACATTTCCGTTCAAAGCCAAAGTGTTTGCCTATCCTCTTTTGCATAAGTAGAGAGTGACTTTATACAGGAGGTTTTAAGACTCCGCAAATGTTTTGAAGATTTTAAGACTTCTTGCTTTCTTTGCCGAAGCTGCTGCGTTCTCTGCAGAAAGGACACATATCTATATTTTTTTTTTCTTTTTCTCTTGAAGATTTTAAGACTTCGCATTCCCTATGGAGGTTTTAAGACTCCGTGCTGCGATTGCTATTGTCAATGGCGTTGCTGCAGTACAAAGAATTTTTTTTGTCCTTTTGCTCATGAATGAGGCTTGTTCTTGGTCAATTGCTCACGAATGAGGCTTTGTTTGCTCATGAATGAGGCTTCGTTTGCTCATGAATGAGGCTTTGTTCGCTCATGAATGAGGCTTCGTTTGCTCACGAATGAGGCTTTGTTAAGTAGAGAAAACGCAAATGCGCTCACGCTTTTTATCTGCCAACGTTGCTGTTGGGCTTTGTAGAATGGTGCTGTTCTCTAGACACGTCTGTCCGAGAACAAGTACACCCTAAGTTTTACCAGCGTGCATCCTGGGTTTCCGAATGACTCGTTCAGGGTACATGCCCAACGAAATCATTAGCAGCTGTATTTTACCAACGACGCTTGTTGGGTTTCTAATTGATCAGTTGGGTTCGTCAGCCCCAATACTGAACACTGATACTTATATAGCGCGCTTTGGATCCGATGTTGGGTGTCATTGTGTTCGTATTCCCGCATTATCACTGTGGCCAGCAACAATAAATGCGGAACGACTTGTTCCTTAATTATCTCTATGTGTTATAAGAGGAGTTTTCTTATATGTGTTACGTGGTGGTATTCCGGGTTAGGGAGTATCGAGTTGGCCACACGAGGTAGTTCTAGTCGATAGATGTTTATAGACGGTTTTAGAATTTATTACTCTAGGGGTTGCGGCTCCGAATAACTCATTCACTTTTATCTGGAGATGATTAGTTCTTCAGCGAGGATGATTAGTTCCTCAGAGGAGATGATTAGTTCTCCTGTATACTCTTTGGGATGATTAGTTTCCATTGTGAGTATCGAGGGATGATTAGTTCTCTCGAGGGGATGATTAGTTCCCCTGTGTACCCGGAGCTCAAAGGATGCGTCCTGAGAGTGGAAGAGACACGAGGCACCGATAGCTCAAAGGATGCATCCTGCGAGTAGGAGGGGTGTCGAATGAGTTAAGAGTAATAGATGTCAAGGAACGGGCGTATAAACATGAGACTGAACTAGAACCTCGGAGATCGAGTTTTATGATCTTGGATTTGTTTGACCGGTTTAGGCCGAGTTTGAGTTTGTGGCCATTTATTGGCGGTTTGTCGGGATTTGAGGACGAATCCAGTGTTAGTGGGAGAGAATTGTAACGACCGTAACCCAAATCCGTGTGATTTTGGGGGGTGTCGATCGACACCAATAGGTGGTGTCGATCGATACTAAGTTCAGGAAAACCGAAAGTTTTGGTTTGAACCGCGATTTTTACGCGGTTCGGTTATCGAAAACCCTAGGGCTCGTCCTTTTATTCTCCTTTGGATTGCGAGCCGTCGAGGTCAGAGGAAAAAGTCAGAGAAAAGAGAGAAAAAGGAGAGATCGTGTGTGAAATCGTTTGTTCGTGAGATTTCTTCAAGTTCTCGGAGTCTCATTTCGCCGTTTATGTTGGTGTTTCAGTGGTGTTCGGTTCCTGTGCGTTACAGCGGTGAATCAGTGAGGTTTGGAGGCTGTTCGTTCGTCGGTTCAGTCCGAATTCCCGTTCATTCTCTTCGATTAGCGAGGTGAGTGCGTGATCGCTAGGTTTCCCGTAGATAATTGTTTATGGGATTTTGTATGATTGTTTGCGTGATTGTGAGTATTGATTGTTGGTCTGATGTTGATTATTCTGTGGATTTATCGTGTATTGATCGCATTTGTTAAAGTGTTGTTTGTCCCGAATCGAGACATGAGAGGAGAGTCTCCATTCTGGTTCTGTAACAGGGTGTCGATCGACACCTAGAGGTAGTGTCGATCGACACCATGAAATGAAAGAGATACTCGTGTTGCGAGTGTCAAGCGACACCTAGTGGTAGAGTCGATCGACACTCGGTGCAGTTTCTGTACCAGAGTATTGAGTGTCGATCGACACCGTCGTGGTGTGTCGATCGACACCTGATTAATGATTTGAGGAATTTTTGTAAAAATCTAAAACCTGTAAATTGGATAATTGTGAAAAATGTGTTTTATCTGTAAATTGTTATTTATGTGAATCTGATGCGGGATGACCGCTTCACTGATTATTTGTGATAATACTCACGCAACTCCCGTGTTCCTTTTGAGTTGCAGGTAAAGGGAAAATGTGATCGTGGAATCGAGGCAAGGACGGAGGATGATAGGATTGAGTTTGTTCTGTTGAATTGTTTAGTAGCCTGTTAGGTTGCTAGTTGTTTATCGGAATTGTTAGTTTTGATATTTCCTGATTTTTGGTATTGCTGGTTTTATTGGTTATTATTTATTTGAATTGGAATTTATTTATGTTGGTTATTTCCGCTTGGTTTCACCCGATCTAATAAATGGTTAATTATTTAAAAAAAAAAATGCGGGTGTTACAAAATAGATCAATTTGAATGTTCAGGATACTTTCAGGGTGTTTTTTGATTATTTCAAAAGTTTTCAGCCGTATCTACAAATATCCAATAGTTGAGGGATTGAATTGCAAAGCGAGGAATAAGCAGTTCTAAGGAGCAGAAAATTGTGGGATTCTATTTTGCCAACCAAATCCGCATATCTCTACCTTAGTATGTCGTATTTATATGCGTTTTGAAGCCCTAAACCTTATACGCTATAATTTGAATAGAAATCCAATGAGTTTGTGGAGTTTTAGTCGGATTTTCGTGTTGGAATCCTTCCAGTTGTTGAAGTCATATTTTTATGGTTGGTTGTAGGTTAATCGATCACTGGGGTTGCTAGCTTTCTGGTTGAAGTCTGTTTCAAGGTGCATTGATACTTTGGGTAAGTTTCATCCATCTTTTCTCTCTTTTTCTCCATGGATGTGAGCTCTAAGCTCTTTAATGGTGAATTTTATCTCATGAAGAGTTGGTGTGTGTGATTTATCTTTCTAGAAACTTCTCGATCTCACAAATTCAACGTTGTTTACCGATTGAAGATTGGAGGTTGGAGTTGATCGAATTTCGATCGGTAAGTTCGCTAACTTTTGAGATTGTTATCTCAGTTGGATTTGTATCCAACCAGTTCTTAAGGGTTTTAGGCCGGTTTGGGCTTCTAAGACAACATTTTGTGATTGCTCGAAATCCGTTTGTAATTTGAACCGTTTGCAATTTGGACCGGTTCTCTTTGTATTAAACCGGTGTTAAGGAAACCAATTTCATATTCAGATTGGTCTAGTAAAAACCTTTCAGATGGTATGCTAATCATATTTTTGTGACCAACAGATTATTTTAGGTGAATTATTTGGTGTTTGAGAGCTTGTGTGGAAGTTCGTCTGTACGCGAATTTTATCGATAAGGCAGTGCGCGACCGTAGGCTCGTATAGGCCAAAAATTGAGTAATCGATTGATTTAAGTGTTTACGTTGTGAAATCGTGTTTGTTTGTATGGTTCATTGTGATACTCTTGTGTTTGAAGTGTCGATCGACACCGTGCGATGTGTTGATCGACACCCTATTATTTTATGCGTTTAACGTTTTAAATTAATTGTTGCTTGGTTTATGCGTACTTATCCTGTAGACATGAGGACCGTCTCACTAAGTATTTGTTAAATACTTACACAACTCTTATTCCCATGTGTTGCAGGTAAAAAAAATGTGTGATCGCGGAATCAAGGCCGGTGAAGAGGATGATAGGGTGTTGTTTAATCGTTTTGTTCTAGTGAACCTGGATGTTTAGGTTGCTAGTTTACTTTTAAGGATTATGAGTTTTGCTAGAATTGAATTGTTGGAATTGATAATTATTGGTTATTGAATTGTTGTTTGAGAATTTCCGCATTGTTAGGTTTAGACTAGCCGTTGAGAGTTAGCATTTATGGGAATGTTAACTCGGGTTAATAATAAAAAAAGTGTTGGTTGTTTCATGCAGTCTACAAACATGTCACTTTTGGGTTTGGCCATTTGTTAACTTTTTTTTGTAGACTTCATTTGCAGTCTACTCTGAAAAGTGAGGTTAGTTTTGTGTTTGACCAATTTTTCGAAATATTGACCCAAATATAACATATATTTTACGTAGAATTCATTTGCAGTCTACTTTGAAAAGTCAACAAAAAGTCAAATCCAAAAGTAACCTGTTTTTTTTTGCGTAGACGGCAAATGAAGTCTACTTTCTTATGTAGACTGCAAATAAAGTCTACGACATTTTTGCAATTTTGTGTAGATTGCAAATGAAGTCTACTTTGAACACTGAAAATATTTGGTCAAATGGAAGAGTAACCTGCACAATTATGTAGACTGCAAATGAAGTCTACACCAAAAAGTCAACGTTTTGATCAAATGCAAATGTAACCTTAAGTCTACAATTGTAGACTTCATTTGCAGTCTACATACCGATTTGACTTGATTGCAAAAGTAACCCATTTGTAGACTGCATTTGAAGTCTACAAATGTGATAGTTTTTAAAAATGCATATTTTGACATATTTACAATGTATTTATTTGATTTTTTTGTTCTCACATGTTTGTTAGTTGTATTTCTACCCCCTGTAATAGTTGGTCATGTTTAAGACAAATATTTATGGGGCAAACTTATTTTCTTGATTTGGTGACTAGTTAGCTCATATTGCGAAGACTGCATTTGATATCTGCTTAATGTTTTCTGATTTGTACTAATGCATATCCTTGTTTGTATTTTACAGATGATTGTTTAGTTACCTGTTTTTTATGGAGGTTGGATTATGGAAGATGGTATTTGGCGTTTTGAGGTTGATAATAAAAAAGGCGAGAGAATGTTTTTTTGAGTGATGGTTTTAAACATGAGGAACTTGTTGAAATGACACATGATGATTATGACATTGATAAAAAATCAGAGGTGGTGGAGCTCACTTATTCACTTGCACCATGAATGTTGCAACAAATGGCTCGAGATACGCCTCCTATGCACGTTAAAAATAATAGACAAGTCCAAAGTTTGATTGAGCTAAGTAGAACACATGTATTACGTCTTTGTGTCTCGAGTTTGCCCATGGTGGATAGTGGAGTTGCCGATGCTGATTGTGAGGATGATGGTAGTGATGAAGATGTGGTATAATCCGAGGATGAGGACGAGGATAATGATGTTGAATATGAGGTTGGAGATAAGATTGAACATGAGGTTGGAGGTGATGTTAAAGATGAGGTATTTGGTGGTCTGGATGGTGTTAAAGAAGAAGATGAACCCGATAGTGACGACAACTACAGTGAGTATGGAAAAGTATGAGACGAGGATGAAGAAGATACATCTTTTAGTGTCAATGCAAATAATTTTGGCGTTAGAGATAGTTCAAATCCGACATGGTCCGATAACATATTTGTGAAACAGAGTTTTAGTACGAAGGATAAGCTACATAAAGAATTGCGATTGATGACTTTGATGCTAAGATTTAGTTTCAAAGTTTATAGGTTTACGACAACGATTTTTGTGGTGAAATATCGTGTGAAAGGGTGCAAGTGGAAGGTAAGAGCGGGTAAAAAGAATGAAGTAAACCAGTTTTAGGTGACAAAGTATGTGAACATTCATACATGTTCCACGGCAGATCGAGTGGCTCACCGTAAACACTCCAGTCCGAAATACATTGGTCATCTATTTATAGAGCGAGTTGGAATCATTAACGGAATTACCCCGGACCACATCAAGGATTCAATGAAAATAATGTTTGGGATGACTTGCATCACATCGCGAAAGCCAATCCGGGGACAGTGACCATTTTTGAAATAGATGCTACAAATAGATTTAAATACCTATTCATAGAATTCAGAGCTTCAATAGCCGGATTTAAGTATCTTCGACGAGTAATTGTTGTTGAAGGGACACATTTGAGCGGGAAATACGAAGGGACTTTGTTAGTGGCAGCTGCACAAAATGCTAACTTCCAAATATTTCCTTTGGCCTTTGGTGTTGTCGATGGTGATAATAATGAGTCGTGAGAATGATTTTTTTCAACAAATTGCATTTATGTATATCGGATGGGTACCCGTTGGTCATAGTTTCGGATATGCATTTGTTTATTATCAATGCATACGCGAAGGTTTTCCCATGGGCAACACGTGGCATATTTTATTACCATCTTCAGTTTAACATTGCCCAAATTTATGGTGGAAAAGACCTAATGTACTTGGTCAAAGGTGCTACGCATGCATATACGGAAAAGCTTATGATCGATATATGGACGCGCTACGCACAACATCACCCGTCATTGCAAAATACTTGGAAGACGCGGATCCAAAACATTGGTCACAAGTACATTGTGAGGGACTTAGGTAAAACATCAAGACTAGCAACATTGCCGAATCGATCAATGCAGCGCTTAAGGTAGCACGAGGATTTCCCTAGCATTCCTTCTTGATTTTATTAGAATTAAGCTTGGAAGATGGTTTTATAAAAAACGAGACGATGCTTCCAAGCTAACCACACGCTTTAGTCGGGGAGTTGAATACTCTTTGGCAATTCGTGACAATTACGTGGATCCAATGACAGTGGAATGGATAGATGATTGCCAGTTCATTGTGAAGGGAGGAACACAAAATTATCTTGTTGACTTGCTTCACAAGAAATGTTCTTGTGGTATTTTTCAAATCGAAAACATACCTTGCTCACATGCTATTACGGCTTTGATAATGAGTGGTATAGATGTGGCTACGGCGCTTTGTCCATCATACGGTAGGGAGTATTTGTATTCGGCATACTACCAAAATATTTTCCCCAAAAATGACGCTTTACCGTTTCCTGAAGTACATGTTTACCTCCTGAGGTGCAACCTAAAAAAGGTAGGAAGAAGAAGTCTAGATGGCAATCTTACCTAGAAATATCAAGGAGGAAAGGAATAAAACCGCGCAAGCTTCATTACCCTTACAAGTGTTCAAACTGCCATCAAACGGGCCATACGTGTTTCCATTGCCTAATTTAAGGTACCATGATCACTCCACTGGTAATATTTCTTCTACACATATGTTGTCCTACTTTTTATGTTGTTCGATTGTGTACTTCAAACAAGACTATGTTCACTACTTATTCAATGTTCTTATCATTAATTCGGTTGTAGTAGACTTCAGGTGTAGACTTCTGTAGTATACGTCTTTAATATACACCTTATCTACTAAACTTCTGTGTGTTGTTATTACCATCTTTACTTGTGCTGAAGGTGAAGTTATTACATTTCTGAACTAAACTTTTGATCATGCTCAACTTTGTGTCCAATTTTCTGAAAAAAAAAGAAATTTTTTTAGAACTTGTGCCCGAATTTATGCTCAATCTAGGTGATATAAGGTAGTTCAAAATTTGTGTTCAAAAAAATTGTTAGTTGTTTCTGCTTAAATTCGAACCAGGGTCAAATATCCGTATCCTGGGATGTGTGAGTATTTAACCATTATACTATGGTAACTTATTTGATCAGTTGGAAAATCACATTTATTTAACATAAAGTTACCATTGTTTTTAACACTTCTATCGTATACTTCTAATGTATAGTGCTATTGTAGACTTCCAGTGTATACTTCAATTGAAGTCTTATGTTTATCTTTCAAATTTTGATTGTCGTGGCTAATCTAGTAATCTTGTGTGTTTATTTTTGATATGTTTTTACTAAAAGTTAAGAGATGATCATTCTCAAAAGCGAAACACAACAGAATATTTGATACTAATAAAACAAAATGAAACATCCATAATGATAATTAAAAACATAAATAACGAATGAGTTTTTAAAACATTAAAAATAGATTGGAACCCTTTATCTTCTCTTCTAATCCACCGCCTCACTCCATTGCATACTGCTCCGTCCAACTTTGTGCAATTTCCTTGAACTTGGCCTTGTGACTTTGGTACATATCGGCTACGTATGCCGATAGAGGACTGTCCAAGTTTGGTGAAGCCATGAGGTCAAGAATTTTCATCAAAACCATGGACAGACAGAGCGCAGGAGACCATCTCGTGTGTAGTAATCCGCGGCTCTACCAGGCAACAACTTACCAGTCCCATCAGGATTTGCCTTGAATGATTTAAAAACATCGTATTTATTGGTCCACATCATGGGTAAGAGTGTATCAATGAAACACATTTTGTCGCTCCTAAACCACTCAGGATGGTTGTGGAAACGTAGCCTAAGTAGTTTTATTGCATTATCCATATGTTCAAACAAGAAAAAACAACAAATGTAGCAAATTAAGTCTGCACTGTCAAGTGATGTCTACACAGGATGTCTACACAGTAGGTCTACAAATGAAGTCTACAGAGAAAGTCTTCCAGGAATTGGAGATACTTATAGAGTCCTTGAACCATTGAGTTGGTTCTCTCCACAGATGGAACCAATGGGCACGGCTGTGAGGCACCAAATCTTCTCCTTGCCAATATACAACACAATCATAAGTGAAAATTCAAATTGTGAATAATGGAAGTCATATTAGAAAGAGAAAAAAATATTTACGGTTCATCTCTCAACAAATCCTATACTGCCTACACCTTTTTCTAATCAACATGAGCAAAAGGATCATATCCTTTGCCTGTTGGAATGATACCAAGAATTTCATTTGGAATGATGTTATTTGCAGTTTTATCCCATTGGTATGGCGTTATCTGTGAGCCAGCAAGATTCCTCTTCCTTTGGACCTTATTCCTTTCTATAACCAAAACCGCATCATTCTTTTGAATTTGTCTATTTTTTTTTGTTTCTCCAACAGGTCCTCTTTTAGTGTTTCAACAACCTGAATACTTGCCTCAGCCCCGTTGACACTCTCACTTTTAAGATCACTCTCACCTTGAAGTTCCTCCATCTCTACGTGTTCGTTGTTCTCAAACTTACTCTGTAAGTAATGGAGGAAGAAAGTTAAATTTTTTTAGAGATTCTGCAAATTGTATGTAGAATTAAACAAGTATTATGTTATATATTATAACAACAACCAATCCGTAATGTATGTAACAACAAACTAAATTAAAAGCATAGTCTTCAAAAAGTACAAAACAATCCAAAAAGTCTGAGAAAACAACAACAAATTCATAGTTGCCAGTAACAACATCACTTAGATTTCTCTTCTATCCTCTTGCTAAAGCAGAGTTTTTTCTTATGCATTTTGGGAGACAAGGGGTTTGTTACTAACCCCAACATCATGAGCATCAGGTTGTTGTGCATTCAGATGAGGATCTGGCAGTGTGTCTGCATCAGGTTGTACACCTCCCTCAGTGCCAACATTAGATCTCACCTGCTCCATCCTTCCCTTTTTATCGGCATATTTGGACCTCTCAAGAGCATAGACCCTATCAGACATCTGGTCGAACTTGTCCTCCCACCTATTGAAACCATCGTCCATCTTTTTGCTCAACTTGGTGAAGGATTCATCAATAAGACCTTCTAAGGTCTTCACTAGCGATATTGGGTCCTGTCCAACACCACTTGCACCCTCATCAAGCTTTCTCTTTTGGCTTGGACCTCCAGATTTCATAAGCTGACGTTCTGATTTTATTCTGACAGCCTTATAGTTAACACATCAAATGCAAGTGAATAATTCGAATGCATACTATAATTGAAGTCTACAATATAGACTGTAAATGAAGTCTACAATGTAGACTGTACATAAAGTCTACAATGTAGACAGTAAATGAAGCCTCCATTTTAATCATTAAAGATCATAACACATTACCTGACTCATCTTAAACCGGTGATACCAAAAAACTAGACACATGCCAGTGAGCTGTCATCGTACAAAGCATGGAGAATATTAGTGATCAGTGGATCTTCAATGTCATCGTCATGCCTTGGGAACATTTGACTGATTTCCTTTCTTACGAAATGCACAACATTGGTCTAAAACAAAAACATGGTTAGTTCAAACTGTAACATCCGGAAACCAAAATTTCGACAAATTGGATATGTGTCGAGTAAATCATCGATAAGTCTTGGAATACTTATCGGAATGAGCTAAAACCAATGTCATTGGAAAGCCAATTCAATTTCCTACTGTGCATAGAAAAATAAAATAATTTGGAGTTTGGTAAGTCTGTCGAGCGACACGTCAAATGTGTCGCTCCACACGGCTGTCGGTGGTTCAGTTTTGTTGCGAAAAATCGAACGGTTTGGCTTGGTTTGATGCTGAATTCTCTATATTAGTGTTCTTGCTATTTCTGGGCATGTACCAGAGCAAATTAGAGTAAAAACATAAAAAATTGAAGGAGAATTGAGTGTTTTGGTGTTTGATTAAAGAGGAAATCGTTTTTGGGAGATGAACTTATGTTTCCGTTTGGTGGAGAGAACAAACGGACGATGAAAACCAAACGGATTGAGCTGAAATTTCGTGGGTAAGTTTTCCTTTTTCTTAGCTAAGCGTGAGGTGTTATATTAGTATTTTGGTATCTTTTACGTAATGTTTTCTATCTGTTTTTGGTTCTTTCTAATTTCTTTTGTGTCTTTTCAGGTTCTAGGAGGCTCTCACGCATGGATTGGAGTCATTGGGAGTCATTGGAGCAAAATGGACGAATCTGGAGAAAAGTTGGTGTTTTTCATAACCGAGCACCTCCTCGGTTTGGAGCGAGCACCTGCTCGCCCAAGGACTCAAAGAAGCCGAAGCTCCCTGGACACAGGACCGGTCGATCCAACCATAGTACCGACCGGTCCACACTCGAAGTCCCGAAGCCGAAGCTCCCTGGAATCCAGACCGACCGGTCCGGATGAGAAGACCGACCGGTCCCCACACTCGAAGACCCGAAGACCATAGCTGCTGGAAGACAGACCGACCGGTCCGGGACCAGACCGACCGGTCGGTCACCTAGAACCAAGTTGCCCTAATTTTTACTATAAATTTGAGGCAACCACTTTCCTAAAAACAAGTTTACTTTTCCTGAGACTTTTTCCATTTCACGTTTTAGAGAGACTGAGACTCAATTGTTCCAAGTTCTTGAGATCCTTTAAGTGTTTTTAATTCCTTGGATTTTGCTTGTAAGATTGGAGGATCATCCACAACTTTCTATTGAGAAGAATTCTTAACCCCTTATCTCTTTATTTTACCATGATGAATCTTTCTCAATTGATTGCTGCGTTTTTGTTCCCCATGGTTGAGTAGTCTCATAGCTAGATTAGGGAATTTTAGTGGTGAATTAGGATGATAGTGACTGAGCCAAATAGGAATGATATCATTTGTCTTCATCAATTGGGATTCATATTGCTTAGGCTAATTTGATCACCTAGTCTATGTTCTCAAGTTTAACTTATTCACGACAGTGCTCTAGGTTGCTAGATAAACCATTGATGAGCAATCGGTGTGTAACCAATGACAATTGATTGTTACCATCGATTGTGAACAAATCGAACCAACTTGTTAATGCTTATCAACATCTCTGAATTCAAATGACAGTTTAGGCATTTAGGGTGTTAGATAAAGATATTGATGCATCACGACAGTGGGGCAATATTACATTTATGTTTGAGTTCTAGACCGCGCTTAATCTGAATCCTGAATAGATGCTCAGTCCTTAATCCGAAGTCACCAGCGAATGATCCTGATCTAGTGCCTTTCTCTTATTGAATTTACATCGTTTTTAACTGCTATCTCGTTCATTAATTCATTGCAAACCAAACCCCATTTTGTCTTAGCTTTAAATATAAATCCATAGTTTCATAGAGTAACCTTGGTCTCTGTGGATTTGATACCTAAAATACTACTGCTTTTGTCTGTGCACTTGCGGATTTGTTTGGGTTAAAACTTTGCTCACACCAAGTTTTTGGCACCGTTGCCGGGGACCAATTGTGTTACCTTTGAAATTCGATTTCAATTTATAGTCTAAGACGTTTTTCTAATTTTGTTTTTTGTTTTTATTTGTTTTTGGTGTGTTTCAGGTGCATGAACAGTAGAAGAACAAGAAGAAACATCACTGAATCTTTAGTCAGTGTTTCGAACGAAGAGTTAGGCCATCTTGAACGTCAAAACAGTCGGCAAAGAAGCTCACCTAATCCGGACACTATGGCTGATCAGGAAGAGATGAACACTCAGTTACAGTTGCTAAGAGATCAGATCGCGGTATTGCAAAGGAATCAACCACGTGCTCCACCTCTACAGCTGGGAATTGGGGATTCAGACAATCCCCATGCTTTTTACCAAAACCGCTCGGCTATAGTTTCGCCAGCAATTCAGAGGCAAGACTTTGAGATCAAGCCTCAGATGATCTCGTTGGTGAAACAACACTTGTTCCATGGATTACCGGCTGAGATACCGATGGACCACATCGAGAACTTTGAAGAAATCTGCAGCACTACGGGTTCTAATGGAGTACCGAGTGAGTTCTTGAAATGCAAGTTGTTCCCGTTCTCACTTTCGGACAAGGCTCTAAGGTGGTTAAAATCATTGCCCGCCGGTTCTTTGAAGACGTGGGATGAGGTTAGAGCTACGTTTTTGGATCACTTCTACACTAAGTCCAAGACGGCGTCATTGAGGAACAAGATCTCATCTTTTCAACAACATTCTGGAGAAGCTTTCTGTGAAGCTTGTGAGAGACTTAAGGAATATCGTAGGGAGTGTCCTCATCACGGTTTCAAGGATGAGCAAATTCTGGGAATCTTCTACGATGGAGTAGAATGGGACTATCGTAACGCCCTTAACACTGCAAGCAATGGGGACCTCATGACAAAGTCTAGAGATGGTGCATTCAAGCTCCAACAACAAAGCTCCTGAATACGATAGGTCCAGAAAGGTTAATAGCATGGACACCCAGAAGATTGATGAGTTGACAGCAAAGGTTAATCTACTTCTACGCGAGAATCAAAGATCGGTAAAGCTCGTGGAGGAAAATGAGGGTACGCTTATCCCTTAAGAGTTCGAAGATGATGAAGATGCTGGAGCTCAAGAGGTTAACTTCGTAAGTGGCCAAGGATATCAAAACCGTGAATTCAACCCCAACTATCGGAGTCACCCCAACCTTTCTTACCGAAGCACCAATGTGGAGAACCCACAAGACCAAGTTTACCCGCAACAAGGAGGTACGAATCAGAATGCCCAAGGACAAGGATTTCAGAAATACTACTCCAGCAACTCTCAAGGGAAGCAGTTCATCCCGAATCAGAATCGGTTCCAAGGAGGAAACCAACAACAAGCTGCTCAATTCACCGCACCACAATAGGCTCCCTCCGCGTCTACTTCTCAAGACGAGTTGAAGAATCTCATGCAGCAGCTGATGGTCAACCAGCAGAAGGCATCCACTGAGAATAATACCAAGGTAGATGACATGTACAATGACCTGAATGCTAAGTATGAAGCCATCACCGCACATGTGAAGAAGTTGGATACACAAGTGGCTCAAACCGCCGAGGCTATCAAGAGACCAGCTGGGTCCCTTCCAGGATGTGGTGAGGCTAATCCTAGGAAGGAGTATGACGTACATGCTATTGAGTTGAGGAATGGAAAGGATTTGGTACCGCCTACGGTTACAAGCTCTCAATTGAAAGCCAAGGAGAAGCTACCCGAGCACCAGGCTCATGAGGATGGTTTATCAGGAGAAGATAGGCTTAAAGAGGTTGGATCAAGCTCAGGGACACCTCAGGTTTCTGTCCAAGTCGATGCTGCGAAAAAGTTTTCCAAGCACCTGCTCCCTACTACCGAGCACCTGCTCACTCAAGATGCTCCCAAGAAAATTTCCGCAACTCCGCCCGAACGAGTTTACGTACTCAAGGTGCCTTACCCAGTACCTCCCAAGAAATCTAGGAAGGATTTAGAGAATGCTAAGTGTAAGGAAATGCTTAAGGATTTGACGGTAAAGCTTCCTTTAGCTGATGCCGTTCAAATGATTCCATCACTCAAGAGGTACATGAAGGAGTTAGTTGCTGGAAAGATCGTGGAAGACGAGAATGTGATGATGGTTTCTAAGGAATGTAGCGCCATACTTCAGAGTAAGGTGTTGACAAAGAAGGATGATCCAGGAAGATTTGTGATTTCTGTGAAGATTGGGCCTTGCACGTTTGCATGCTCACTGTGCGATTTAGGATCCAGCGTGAATTTGATGCCATATTCTGTGGCTAAGCGTTTGGGCTTCACCGAGTTTAACTCCACCAAGATCTCATTGGTTTTCGCGGATCGGTCTACAAAGCTTCCGGTGGGTATCATAGAGGATTTGTACGTCCGAATTGGGGATACTCTAATCACAGCTGATTTCGTGGTTCTAGAGCTTGATGAAGAACCCAAGGATCCATTGATTTTGGGCAGATCTTTCTTACGCACAGCACGTGCCATTATCGATGTCGAAGAAGGCATAGTGGATCTCCGTCTAGGAGACATGATAGTCCGGTTTGAGATGAGCAAGTTTCTCAAGAAACCGATGATAGATGGGCACACATTTGTTGTCCATGATGAATCAGAGATGTTAGAGGATGAGATTGAAGAGATTTTAGCAAAGGATCCGCTTGAAGTCGCATTGACTAAAGCCGAGGTGGAATATGGTTTTCTGAGTGAAGACACCCAAGGATTCGCTAAGTTTCTGGATTCTAACACCTGAGTGGAAAAGGGAGATGAATATCTGAGTTTGGGAGAGGATACAAAAATCGAAAACAAGCGAGCACCTGCTCAGACAGATCGAGCACCTGCTCAGTCTACTGTTCACAGTTCTTGGAGCGAGTTGAAAGCTCCAAAGCTGGAATTGAAGACCCTCCCAACAGGGCTCAGGTACGCGTTTCTCGGTCCTAACTCCACTTATCCCATTATAGTGAATGCTGAATTCAACAATGTTGAGATTACTTTGCTTTTGTATGAATTGAGAAAGTATAGGGAGGCTCTAGGATATTCGCTTGATGATATTACTGGGATATCTCCCGACTTATGCATGCATAAAATACACCTAGAGGATGAATCGATGACTTCTATCGAGCATCAGAGACGGTTAAATCCGAATCTCAAGGATGTCGTCAAGAAGGAGATAATGAAACTTCTTAGTCGGGGTGATTTATGCTATATCTGACAGTAAGTGGGTCAGTCCTGTGCATGTTGTGCCTAAGAAAAGAGGTATCACGGTAATTAAAAATGATAGGAACGAGTTGATACCGACTAGGACAGTAACCGGACATAGGGTGTGTATAGATTATCGGAAATTGAATGCTGCTACTCGCAAGGATCATTTTCCTTTACCATTTATCGATCAGATGCTTGAGCGTCTAGCTAACCATCCTTATTACTATTTCTTAGATGGTTATTCTGGTTTCTTTCAGATCCCTATCCACCCAGAGGACCAAGAGAAGGCGACGTTCACATGCCTTTATGGCACTTTCGCCTACCGGCGCATGCCTTTTGGTTTGTGTAATGCCCCAGCAACGTTTCAACGTTGTATGATGTCCATTTTTACTGATCTTATTGAGGATATTATGGAAGTATTTATGGATGGCTTTTCTGTGTATGGGAGTTCTTTCTCTGTGTGTTTGTCAAATTTGTGCAGGGTGTTGCAAAGGTGCGAGGAGAAGCATCTTGTTCTCAATTGGGAGAAGTGTTACTTCATGGTCCGAGATGGGATAGTGCTTGGACATCGAATATCAGAGAAGGGGATCGAAGTTGACAAAGCTAAGATAGAGGTGATGATGAGTTTGCAACCGCCTACTACGGTTAAAGGAATCCGAAGCTTTCTAGGACATGCTGGGTTCTACCGTCGGTTCATCAAGGATTTTTCCAACATTGCTAGACCCCTCACTAGATTGTTGTGTCAAGAGGTGAAGTTTGACTTTAGTAGTGACTGTTTGGTAGCGTTTCACACCATTAAGGGTGCCTTGGTTAGCGCACCGATAGTACAACCGCCGGACTGGGAACTACCGTTTGAAGTAATGAGCGATGCGAGTGATTTCGCTGTGGGAGCCGTTCTGGGCCAGAGGAAAGACAAGAAGCTCCATGTGATATATTATGATAGTCGGACGATGGATGATGCTCAATGTCGGTACACTACTACCGAGAAGGAGTTATTAGCAATTTTTTTGGCTTTTGAGAAGTTCAGATCGTACCTCGTCGGGTCTAAGGTAATTGTTCACACCGATCATGCCGCATGACGTATTTTCTGACCAAGAAGGATGCTAAGCCCAAATTGTTGAGGTGGATTTTGTTGCTTCAAGAGTTCGATCTTGAGATTCGGGATAAGAAAGGGTTCAAAAATGGAGTTGCGGATCATTTGAGTAGGCTACACGTTGAAGATGAGACGCCTATGGTTGATAGTCTACCGGATGAGCATATCTATTCGATCGAAATCTGCGATAATTTCTGACCACCAAATCGAGCACCTGCTCAGATGGAACGAGCATCTGCTCAATTGATCTTTTGCGGAATGATTCAGAATGCTCAACCTCCGAATTTCCCTTGGTTTGGTGATTTTGCTAACTTCTTGGCTGCTGATAGGGTTCCTGAGAACCTAACGGAGAGCAAGCGTAGGAAGTTCTTCCGCGATGTTAGGCGGTATTTTTGGGATGAGCCGTATTTGTACAAGCATTGTTCGGATGGGCTCTATAGGAGATGCGTATCAGAGGCAGAGATCCCTGGGATCTTACACCATTGTCACGGTTCGTCTTATGCTGGGCATTTTGCCACATTCAAGAGAGTTTCGAAAGTGTTAGAAGCCGGTTTTTGGTGGCCAACGATGATCCGGGATGCGAATAGATTTGTGTCTAAGTGTGATGCCTGTCAGAGGCAAGGGAACATCAGCAAGCGTAATGAGATGCCTCAGAACTTCATTCTGGAAGTGGAGGTTTTTGATGTATGGGGGATTGACTTCATGGGACCTTTCCCATCCTCCTATGGACACGAGTATATCTTGGTGGCTGTTGATTACGTGTCCAAATGGGTTGAGGCAATTGCTTCCCCAACAAACGATGCTTCTATGGTTTTAAAGATGTTCAAAACCATAATATTCCCCCGGTTTGGAGTCCCTCGAGTGGTGATTAGCGATGGAGGAACTCACTTCATGAATAAGATTTTTGAGAACCTTTTGAGGAAA
The DNA here is from genome assembly GCA_963576765.1 of Draba incana. Lineage (NCBI taxonomy): Eukaryota > Viridiplantae > Streptophyta > Magnoliopsida > Brassicales > Brassicaceae > Draba > Draba incana. The sequence continues at coordinate 8,123,600 of OY755215.1, read as the reverse complement.
AATGGTGTAAAGCATAAGGTTGCGACAACATATCACCCGCAGACTAGTGGCCAAGTTGAGGTTAGCAACAGAGAAATCAAGAAAATCCTACAAAAAAACCGTAGGTACCACTAGGAAAGACTGGGCCGCTAAGTTGGACGACGCTTTGTGGGCGTATAGAACCGCATATAAGACTTTGTTGGGGACAACGCCTTTTCATTTGGTGTATGGGAAGGCATGCCATCTTCCGGTGGAGTTGAAATACAAAGCGGCATGGGTTGTTAAGATGCTCAACTTTGACATCCTTAGTGCATCCAGGAGGAGGTCTATGCAGCTGCACGAGTTGGAGGAAATTAGGCATCTCGCCTATGACAACTCGAGAATCTATAAGGAGCGGACCAAGGCTTACCATGACAAGAGGATTATTTCCCGTAACTTTGCTCCTAACGATCAAGTCTTGTTGTTTAATTCACGCCTCAGGTTGTTTCCGGGCAAGCTCAAGTCAAGATGGTCGGGGCCATTCACAATTAAAGAAGTGAGACCACACGGAGCTATAGTGTTGCTTGACACTAAAGGAGGAGAGTTTGTCGTATCTCGCTGACACATGCATCGGAGAAGGTGGATCTATTACCCTCAGCGACCCTCCTCAAGCTTAAACACTCTACAAAGTCGAGCTAACGACTTAAAACAAGCGCTTGATGGGAGGCAACCCATCGGTAAGGTTTCTTGTACATAAATTCGATTGTTATTTTCTTTGATTACTAACATTTTACTTGTGTTTTCAGTACTTGAACTCTTAAAAAAAAAAAAAAAAGGGAAGGAATTTTAATCGAGCACCTGCTCAAACAGACCGAGCACCTGCTCAATATCGGGACAAGGCGTTGCCAAGTCTCTGGAAATGAGACCGATCGGTCCCATTGGCGGACCGGTCGATCCAGAGCATTCAAGGGCCCAAAAAAGCCCCTGGAAATCAGACTGGTCGATTCCACCGCGGACCGGTCGATCCCCATCCAAGTTCGGAACCGATTTTTCCTCTGGAAATCGGACCGACCGATCCAGTATCAAGACCGGTCGGTCCAGTGCACGAGGGCACACTCTGATTTTCCTTTTCCCTTTATAAAAAAAAAAAAACCTAAATTTCTATTTTTCACTAACTTCCTCTTCTTCCTTTTTGCAGCGCCTCACCTCCACTCTCTCCTCTGCTAAATTCTCCATCACATCACCCAATCTCTCTCTCCCTCCTTCAAAATCTCCGCCGCTCACCGTTCCTCTCTCGCCGCCGATTACAAACCACCGCCGAATTACGCTCCTCCGCTTCACCACCGCCGAATCACTCTCTCCGTCGCTCATCCCTCTCTTCTCCGCCGTTTCATCTTTTCACTTCACCGAGATTCCCACTCGTCGCCGCCGTTCATAACAATGCCTCCACACGTGCGATTTGGCAACAAAGGCAAGGGTATTTCCTCCTCCTCCGCTACTCGGAGACCCACCACTTATCCGTGGCCTCGCCCCGAGGACACTCCGTTCAATATTGACACCGCTGGGATCCCGCCTACCTCAACAACCGTTTGGGACGAGATAAGTGCTTACAACTACAACAAGCTCTTGGCCTTGAAGCTTGAACCAACTAGGTTCTTGTGCGAGCAAACCTTGACCGAACTAGGCCTTAAGGAGCAGGTGCGTAGCATTCTTTTCAACGCGCGTTGCATGAGTTTTGCTCGGGAAGAGGATGTTCTCTACCCGGATATAACTAGGCAATGCCTCGCGACCGCCACTCTCACTTATGCAAATCCGGAGACACCAACCTTTGATGAGGCTACATTCTCGTTCTTTGCTGGAGGAACGAGATACGAGATTTTGATGAGCGAATTTTGCATCATCTACGGTTTTTGCGCGACCGACAAGAAGCTGGAAGGCCCTAAGAGATTCAAGGAATCCAAGACGTTCTGGAACGTCATAGCCTCTGGAGCATACTCGAGCAACTCCGCGAGCCAAAACCGCCTTCGTCATCCCGCTATCCGCATTGTTGCGCGACTTCTCAGCAACATGTTGTTTGACCGTACTGCCGGTAACAAGGTACATAATGATGAGTTGATGTTGCTGTTTTTGGGTGTTGGCCCGATTTTAGGAAATGGAGACTCGGAGCAATATGAGAATTATCGCTATAACTTGGGCATCCGGTTTGCCGAGACGATATGCGCGATTAAGAGTCAACTAAACTCGACCGCCAATGGACCTCGTGTTGAGCGCATTGGAAGCTTGCTCACCTCACTATTCCGCCATCTCAGAGTGGATCTATCCGAGGCTTCTTGCGTCGAAGAGCTGTCACGTGTGGATATGCAGCATCTGCTCAATTCGAAGATCATCGTTAAGCCAAGTGCTTATCAGTTCATAGCTGCAAACGGGGATTCAAACTTCATTATGCTTCCGTGCCCACACCTCACACAGCTCATCACGATGGATGACCTTGCATTTCAGCCGCCTCCGGAGTATCTTGTGCCCAATCCGAGCCGCTCTTCTTCATCCGCTAGACCGAGCACCTGCTCGCAACCCAACTTCGAAGATGCTGGCCCACCCATTCCGTGCCTGACTTACCACACCGATCCTCCCCAAGGTGAGTTTGATCTCCCACCCATCTCTGATGATGCCGATGGTGCTGAGTATAGGCAATGGATGATCCAATCAACGAAGAAGAACAACAGCCTCATGCAGAGGATTATGATGACCCTTTCCAAGGGCTGTTGTCATGCCACGGGAGCAAGGGACGCTCAGCCGGTTCCCTCCAGCTCAACCTCGGGTTCGGGTCAGCCATTAGTACAAAAGAAGAGGAGGACGCGTAGCAATGGAAGCGACGACGCTTCTTCTCGGTGATATCTTTTCTCACCCTTCTATCATCATTGTATTATCCGTTTTATTTATGTTTTTCTTGTGTCACCAATCTCCTAAGCTTTTCTCACACCGGAGATGGTGTGATTTAAGTCCGGGGGAGCGATCTTGCTTTGCGTTTGTACTTTTTATTTTCTGTTTTATTGAGTCAAAACTTTGTAGGGAATTAGGACTTTATCTTATGATGATATTCGAACCATCTGTGTTTAACCTTCTCTCTAGTGACCATTTTTACATAGCATGGGTACAAGGGAACAACTGGGACACTTCGATGCTCTATTAACCAGGTTTCAGATTGACCAAATTTTCTCTCGTTATTGGCACTAGATTAGGGAAATGAATCATATTCAGGACTTCTTATTCCTTTTACCACTCTTGCTGATCCTGAATAGCTAGCTCATTTTTAGCTAGTACCCTCCTTAACCACTACCTCTTTTCAGACTCCTTGCCTTCTTGTTACTTCATTGTCATATGTGCAGCATATGCGCAAAAGGGCCGGAGAGAATCGAGTCGACACTGCATTTAAATCACTCTTTCTGAAGATTGAGCACCTGCTCGCAAGACATTCAATACCTGCTCCCATTTTCAAAAGATGATTTTATACTAAGGAAGGAATAACAATGATGAGCTCCACTTGGGTATGTACAACACTCCTATTTATATTCGTGTTTGAGAGACACATACTTGTAATATATGTCCTTCTTCATCATCATCCCTTATTATAAAAAAAAAAAAAAAAACGATGATGAAGAGTGGTGAATCTGTAAAATAGAAAAAGTGTCTCTCTACACAGCGAGTATACCCAAGGTGGATGATTAGCCGAATGATATGTTAGAGAGTTTTGGAGAAGAAAGAGTGGTTTAGAGAATGTGGATATCAACGTACTCATTCTCTCTTGCAATTTTGTGCGATATCCTACATCCTCTACGAAACATCGGGTAACCCTTAAACACTCTAAACACTTTAAACTCCACCTCCAAATGGCCTTAAACCCTTAGCACCGTCTTCCCTAATAAGGTGCCTTTAGCGAGATCCTCACGCATACTTTGAGTGCGTTGAGTTTGTGTTTGGGAAATGGCTTGGTTGAGAAATGTGTTGAGGTTGTTTTGGTAAAGCTTTGCTATTCGTAATTTGGATTATGTGGTCTGCAGATTGAAATTTATTCGGTTCGCTGAAGATCAAAGAGTTCCCGCGTTTTCAAACCTCTCTCCTTTACTTATTTCTGAATTTGTTCGAGGACAAACAAAGATCTAAGTCCGAGGGAGTTGATATATTAGAATTTTGGTCTCTTTTACGTATTGTTTTCTATCTGTTTTTGGTTTTTTCTAGTTTCTTTTGTGTCTTTTCAGGTTCTAGGAGGCTCTCAAGCATGGATTGGAGTCATTGGGAGTCATTGGAGCAAAAGGGACGAATCTGGAGAAAAGTTGGCGTTTTTCATAACCGAGCACCTGCTCGCCCGAGGACTCAAAGAAGCCGAAGATCCCTGGAAACAGGACCGGTCGATCCAACCATAGGACTGACCGGTCCACACTCGAAGTCCCAAAGCCGAAGCTCCTTGGAATCCGGACCGACCGGTCCGGATGAGAAGACCGACCGGTCCCCGCACTCGAAGACCCGAAGACCATAGCTGCTGGAAGACAGACCGACCGGTCGGTCACCCAGAACCAAGTTGCCCTAATTTTTACTATAAATTAGAGGCAGCCACTTTCCTAAAAACAAGTTCACTTTTCCTAAGACTTTTTCCATTTCACGTTTTAGAGAGACTGAGACTCAATTGTTCCAAGTTCTTGAGATCCTTCAAGTGTTTTTAATTCCTTGGATTTTGCTTGTAAGATTGGAGGATCAACCACAACTTTCTATTGAGAAGAATTCTTAACCCCTTATCTCTTTATTTTACCATGATGAATCTTTCTCAATTGATTGCTGCATTTTTGCTCCCCATGTTTGAGTAGTCTCATAGCTAGATTAGGGAATTTCAATGGTGAATTAGGATGATAGTGACTGAGCCTAATAGGAATGATATCATTTGTCTTCATCAATTGCGATTCGTATTACTTAGGCTAATTTGATCACCTAGTCTACGTTCTCAAGTTTAACTTATTCACGACAGTGCTCTAGGTTGCTAGATAAACCATTGATGAGCAATCTGTGTGTAACCAACGACAGTTGATTGTTACCATCGATTGTGAACAAATCGAACTAACTTGTTAATGCTTATCAATATCTCTGAATTCAAACGACAGTTTAGGCATTTAGGGTGTTAGATAAAGATATTGATGCATCACGACAGTGGGGCAATATTACATTTATGTTTGAGTTCTAGACCGCGCTTAATCTGAATCCTGAATAGATGCTCAGTCCTTAATCCGAAGTCACCAGCGAATGATCCTGATCTAGTGCCTTTCTCTTATTGAATATACATCATTTTTAATTGCTGTCTCGTTCATTGTTTCATTGCAAACCAAACCCCATTTTGTCTTAGCTTTAAATATAAATCCATTGTTTCATAGAGTAACCTTGGTCTCTGTGGATTCGATACCTAAAATACTACTGTTTTTGTCTGTGCACTTGCGGATTTGTTTGGGTTAAAACTTTGCTCACAGTATGAGGCAAATCGGTTTGTCATTTAGATGTGTATGCTAAGAGATATTTGTGTTTTTGTGAGCGAGGTTATGCAGAATCGGGTTTAGGATCAGTCCGCTTTTGGGGTGTTTTGCTGGAGATTCAGAGAGAGTTAAACAACGATTTATATGTCGTTGGAAAGCTCTTTCTGTCTAGTTTTTGGATTTAGTTTCCGATCAAAATTCCAAGGTAAACTCCGTCCTTAGTGTTGTTTTAAATAAAACACTTCAGTTCTGTTTTAAGAAAGTATAATTTGGTTTTTGAGAAATCGTTTATTATTTGTGATTTTGAGAAATCGTTTATTGGTTGTTCACTACACCAAAACAGCGTTTCCGCGACTATATTTTGTGACTACTAATATAGTCCCTAAATTTACCGACTAATTTGCAACTAATTTACGACTAATTTGCAACGACGTGAATATAGTCATAAATTAATCGCTTATTTGGGACAAAACAAATAGTCATAAAAATAGTCGCAAATTTTGCGACTATTTGGTGACTACGATTAAAAATAGCCGCAAAATAGTCACTAATTTTCGGCCAAAAGAATAGTCGCAAAACAGTCTCAAATTTTGGGACTATTTGGCGACTAAAATCAAACTGGAACTTTTAAAAAAAAATTGTGCTAAAAAATCAAATTTTCTATGACTTTTGATTTTGTCAAAACATTTCGAGAACAACCGGGAAATGAATTTGTTTGAAAGTTTTAATTTTAGACCAAAAACTTTTGGAAAAATAAACCGGGAGAGCCAAAATTTTGGCTAAGTGTTTTACTCTTATCCTCTTATGCTACAAAACATATCTAATCCTCGATCCCCAATTTCTTTGAAAAACCCTAAATTGAGCTTTCTTCTTCCTCGATTCTTCCCATCGAGCTTTCTTCTTCTCCCGTCGAGCTCTCTTCTTCCTTGGTATGTATATATGTTTTACTATCGATTAAATTTGTCTTCGTTTTAATTGTAATACCGAATCGAAACGATCGATTTCTTCTTACTTTTGTTTTTTATCTGATTTGCTGTAGCTATGCAAGCGGAGCAAACCGAGGAAGCCATGGGTAGTATTCACAGCAGAGGTTTCGTTTGAATTCATCTCCGAGTTCGAGATTGGAAGCTCTAATGATCTCTAAGCTCCATTCACCGTCGCAGCCATGGGTCGTATGCACAGATGCGGGTTCGTTTCTTCACTTCTCCTTCTTATCTGATTTGATTTTAATTTGTTGAATATCTTAGTTTGGTTTTAGCGGAATCTAGAGTGGTTTTTGACGATTACTTTATGTTATATTGTCATTTAGGTGACGGAGGCTCTTGCACTTGCGGGTCTAGAATCTTCAAATCTCATCGTTGGTATTGATTTCACTAAGAGCAACGAATGGACAGGTTGGTGAGATTAAAGATTCTGTTTTTCGCTATAATGCACCGAATGGTTTCATACTCAAAGCACATTTTCTTGTTCTTGTCGATAACAGGGGCAAGGTCCTTCAATAGGAAAAGCTTACACTTCTTAGGGAATAATCCTAATCCTTACGAACAAGCTATAACTATCATAGGAAGAACCTTAGCTGCTTTTGACGAAGACAACTTGATTCCATGTTATGGTTTTGGAGATGCATGAACGCATGATAAAGATGTCTTTAGTTTCAATCAAGAAGATAGATTCTGTAATGGATTTGAGGAAGTACTTGCTCGGTATAAAGAGATCGTGCCTCAGCTTAAGCTCGCAGGTTTGGTTCTTTTTCCTTATTTTAGCCGCATTTCATGAAAACGCTTGCTTAGTTCTAAAACCCATGGTTGAATAATTTTCAGGGCCAACCTCGTTTGCGCCTATCATCGATATGGCTATGACCATTGTTGAGCAGAGTGGTGGCCAGTATCACGTTCTAGTGATTATAGCTGATGGACAGGTACTAACAATACCCAATATGATCGTTTGTTTTTGTGTCAAGAGAAGAAACCTCAATTTTTACTTTTTCAGGTTACAAGAAGCGTTGACACAGAAAATGGACAGTTAAGTCCTCAAGAACAGAAGACTGTGGAAGCTATCGTGCAAGCGAGGTTGGAATATTGTCTGATCTTTTCACTTTTATTTTTTTAATTATTGAATCTAGGATGGTTTTATGATTTGGTTTCTTTCTCAATCGCAGTAAGCTTCCTCTATCAATCGTCTTAGTTGGGGTTGGGGATGGACCATGGGACATGATGAGGGAATTTGACGATAATATCCCTGCCCGAGCTTTCGACAACTTCCAAGTAAGTTTCGTTTTAGCTAAAAACAACATCAAAGTTTAGTCTTTTGACCTGATTTCTCTGTTTCTAGTTCGTGAACTTCACAGAGATCATGTCAAAGAACAAAGCTCAGTCCTTGAAGGAAACAGAGTTTGCCCTTTCTGCTTTCATGGAGATTCCTCAACAATACAAGGCGACATTAGAGCTTAACCTTTTAGAGATCATGTCAAAGAACAAAGCTCAGTCATTCTTCTGATGGTTTCTGCAGTTTTAAGCAGTTTTACTAGTGCATGGTCCTCACGTTTCAGAAACCTGGTGGTATTATTGCTCACTCAAACTCATTTTTTTCCTCACGTTTTTTTACCATTGTTGCCTTTGATTCCTTCATTTATCAAATGCTTCAACCAGAAAATCTGATTTGAGTTTATAAACTAGCTGCTAATCTGATTTGAAATTTTACCTTTCTTTTTGCAGGTTGGTATTGAGTTGATTCCAAGGGACTTTGACATGGATTCTCAAGAACCGTTCCGGAAAACAGATGTGGTATCATTTAATTTTGGATTCCTTTCTGAACTGTCTTGTGCAATCAAGTTTGGTATGCTTTTTCTTGATTGAATGATTTCTTTGCTGTGTTCATATCATTGAAGTAGACATGTAACCTTTTTTCTTATCTTATTGTATGATTATTGATTTCTTTTGTCATTTGGATTATTATTTGTAACAAAATCAATGTTTACAAAATCAAGGTTCTTATTTTGCTAAATAGAGTTTCTTTTGTTTATATTTCAAACCAAACATTTTTAGATTATACAAAATTTAATTTGGGCTTTAAATTTATAATTATAAAAAATATTGATAAAAAAAATTATTAGTCGCTATTTAGTCACTAAAATTAGTCACAAATTAGTTGGTTAATCGATGTTAAAATTCTTACCAAAATCCAATTTCGATGTTAAATTAGTTGCTAAATAGTCGCTGACTTAGTCGCTAAATAGTTGCTAAATTTGGCGACTATTTTGCGACTAATGTGCGAGGACTATAAAAATAGTCGCAAAATAGTCGTTAAAAGGCGACTATTTTTACCACTAGTTGATTTAGCGACTGCGAAATTGCAACTACCACTTTTAGTCGCCAATTAGTCGTAAAACCTCATTTAGGGACTAATTTGTGACTAATATTACAGTCGCGAAAACGCTGTTTTGGTGTAGTGGTTGTTATGTGTTGTGGTTTGAGTTTTGGTGCTGGTAATGGCAAATGTGTCGTGGGAACGAGTCACATAAAGTGATGATCATTATGCCGATTATTGTTTGGTAAGGACGGGTCGTGTGTTGATCGACACCACGAGTGTATCGATTGACACCATTGTTTTGTTCGTGTCGATCGATACCGTGTGATGTGTCGATCGACAGTCTTGATTTGTTCATGTCGATCGACATCGTGCGATGTGTCGATCAACAACCTTGTTTTGTTCGTGATGATCGACACCGTGCGATGTGCCGATCAATACTAACCTATTTTCACCGTCGGATATTTTAATCGTATTGTGTTGCTTGCGTGTGGGTGAAAAATGTACTTAGCATGTAGACGGGATGACTGTCTCACTAAATATTTATGATAATACTTACGCAACTCTTTTTGCCATGTTTTGCAGGTAAAAGGATTGTATGATCGCGAAATCATGGCGTAGGAAGAGGATGATTAGTGAATTTATTGTGTTTGTTTTATTCTAGTTGAACCTGTTGTCTAGAATGCTAGAGTAGCTTGTTGGTTTATTAAATTGCTGGTTGAATTGATTTTTGTGTTTTCCGCTGTTAGGGGTAGTTGTTGAATTAGACGTTGAGAATTAATAATTATGGATTATTAATTCAGGTTAATTAATTAACTAAAAAAAAATAAGTCGGGTTACCTCATTTTGGTATCAGAGCCTTTGCGGTTTTAGGACTGTTGATTGGGGGAATTGAGACTATGTGGTTTAATTGTTTATTGGTGGTTAAACAATTTGTAGTCTTAGATCATCCTCTTCGGCCATTAAAGAAATTCCGCGGTAAGTATTTTTTGATTATTTGTAACTTCTAGTAGGCTTATTCTTCTGTTTTAGGTAATGCGTAAGAATGGTAGATAATGCTAGAGGATGTGGTCGGGAACTAATGAGAAGGTCTTCCGATAGAGTTGATGCGCGTGCTGCGAGGAATGTGATGTTGGACCAGGCTTCTGAGATGCCGATATATTAAAGTGGGATCAGTGAGCGAAACCGGTTTGGGTGTCAGATGTAGAGTTTGAGGACAACTTTCTTTCCAGGCGATGTTGGTCCGGAGGAGGCTGATGAGTGGCACATGATAGTGGAGCGCAACTTCTGTTCGATCAGGTGTTCAGCGAATTATCGTATAGAGGTGGTAGCTCATTACCTGAGTAGTGATGCACATTTGGGGTGGAGAGGCGTTGAGGCCAGGAGGCCTGGTGCAGTGTGGACCTGGAGCGAATTCTTAGCTGAGTTCAATGCTAAGTTCCTTCCTCAGGAGGCAGTGGATCGTCTTGAGACGAGTTTTATGGAGGTGGTTCAGGGTAACCGGGCAGAGCTTGAGTACGACGTAGAGTTCAGCAGGTTGCTTGTGTATGCTGATCGTGGTATAAAGGACGAGAACACACAAGAAAGTAGGTTCCTGAGGGGACTTCAGGCTGATTTGAGGACATGTTGTGGAGTGTCAGAGTACGCCTTCAGGCTGAGTGTTTGTCATTGTAGAGAGATGGGACATATCATGTAAATGTGTTCTAAGTTGCTGCAGATGACAGTGGCTGCAGGCCAGCTGGTGGCAACGCAGCCGGGGACAGTGCAGGCAGTGGCACAGACTGCAGTAGACAGGCGAGTGCAGAGGACCTAAAGGAGCAGGTCGTGGATGGAGCTAGTTTCCGGTTATGTTTCCAGTTTTAGAGTTTAGCTTTTGCTATGTTGTTGTGGATGTTTGTATTTTCGTTGGTGTGGAAACGATTAATACAACTTGGAAATTTATAAGATGGAATTCCTTATTTATTTTCCAGTGTTATTATAAGATGTGTGGTTCTTATAAGCATTGTGGTGTGGTTTACCAGTGCGGGTCGTGTTAGGGATGATATTCTGGGAGGGGAATATCGAGTTTAGCCATGTGGGACAGACCTAACCATTTGTGTTTTGGATAATATTCCGGGTGGGGAATATCAAGTTTAGCCACGAGGGGCATACCTAATCATTCGTGTTTGGGATAATATTCCGGGTGGGGAATATGGAGTTCAAAGACATGGGGCATACCTAGTCATATATATTTATAAACGTCTTAGAACTTAATACTCTAGGGACAGTAACATTCCCGAATAACTCATTACAATTTTGGAGAGACAAGTGGGTCTCCGACGGATCTACTTGTGACGGCTGGGTCTCAGGGTAGTATGGAGGGTTTACTTACCGTGACGGGTGGGTCTCGGTATAGTATGATGGGATGCTTACTTACCTGTGACAGGTGGGTCTCAGTATAAGTATCAAGAGATGGGTGGGTCTCTTGAGTGGAATGTGTTTCCCCTGCATTTTTTTTGGAGAGAGTAGTTCTCCGGAGACTTATTTGTGACAGATGGGTCTCAGTATTAGTCTAGAGTGAAAAATGGTTTCCTACATACCATGAGTGGATGGTACGTTGGTTACTAAAGGTGCGTTCTAAGAGCAAGGTAGTGTGATAATGAGTTAAGAGTAATAAATGTCTGGAAACGTCCATATAAACATGGGATTGTTGATGAGTGTTAGAGGTCCAGAAAGGATCTCGAGATGGTTGGCAGTGTTGACCAGGTGTTAGTCAGAGTGGAGATGATATTCCTGAGTAAAGGAATGTCAGGTTATTACCACGGATCACAAGAATCTCCAGCATATTTTTACTCAGCTGTTACTGAGTGTGCAGCAGAGACGTCGGGTAAAGTTGTTAGTAGATTATGATCTCGATATTGTGTACCTTCTGGGTAGAGCTAACCTAGTGAGCATATGCTCTGAGTTGTCGGAGAGTAAATGTGGCTCGGGAGCAGGATGTGAAGGCGTTAGTGAGCGAGAATAGCACTTTGTGTTTATGTGTTATTCTTCAGGACCTTTGGATTAGAGGCAGCTGATCAGGTAGATCTTCTTACTAGGATTCGGGTGACTCATGAGAGTGATAAGAGTTTTATTGATGCGTCGAGGGCAGTTGGATCTGAGTATCAGGCTTCTGCAAATGGGACGATTCTCATGCGTGTGTGAGTTTGTGTGCCTCAGGATAAGTCGTGGAGGCAAGAGTTTTTGAGTGAGGCTCTTGCGAGCAAGTTCTCGATTCATCAGGGAACGACAAAGATGTGTCACGATATGAAGTAGTATTATCACTGGGTCAGATGAAGAGAGATGTGGCTGATTGGGTCGTGAAGTGCGACTCGTGTTCGTTTGTGAGGGCTGAGCATCGGGTTCTGAGCGGTTTATTGTAGAGTCCACCCATTACTGTATGGAAGTGGGACATAATCATGATGGATTTTGTGGTCGAATTGCCTAACTCGTAGACGTTTGATTCTATATGGGTGGTGGTGGATCGTCTGACTAAGTCTACACATTTTATGGCCATTAAGAACATCGATGGAGCTGCGGTTTTGGCTAAGAAATTTGTGAAAGAGATTGTGAGGCTGCATAGAGTGCCAGCTAGTAATCTGTCATACCGGGATCCTATTCAGAGTTTTGGAGAGCTTTTCAGACAGATATGGGCACTAAAGTGCATATGAGTACAACATATCATCCGGAGACTGATGGGCAGTCAGAGAGGACTATTCAGACTTTAGAAGATTTGCTGCGGATGTGTGTACTGGATTGGGGTGGTCACTGAGTTGATCATATGTGCCTGGTTGAGTTTGCGTATAACAACATCTTTCAGGCGAGTATTGGGATGGCTCCATATGACGCGTTGTATGGGAGGCCGTGTAAGACAACTCTTTGCTGGACCTAAGTGGTGGAGAGGAGCATTTCTGGTGCGACATTCGTTCATGAAACGACGGAGAAGATCTGTGTTTTAAAAACTGAATATGAGGGAAACTCGGGATCGGCAGAGAGTTTATGCGGATAGGAAGAGAAAAGAGTTATAGTTCGCGGCCAGAGATGGAGGGTATCTTTAGATGGTCATGTTGCGAGGTTATACCAGCTCGAGTTTGGAGGCTCAACTAGGTATGAGGTTTGTGGGTCCGTTCCCAGTACTAGAACAAGTTGGACAGGTGGCATGCCGGTTATAGTAGCCTCCATAAGGTGGTTCATGTGTCGAGGTTGAGGAAGTGCATGTACAGTTTGGAGATGTTGGTGGCTAGGTTTCCGGTGGAACTTTAGCCAGATTTGTCGGTGGTGGTGAGACCTTAGAGGATTCTCGAGAAGAAAATTAAGGTGATGCATCGGAGGAAGTTCCTCAAGTGAGAATTTTAATGGTTTTGTGTTCTTGCGGGAGAGGAGACTTGGGAGCCTAAGGCAAAGATGAAGTTGAAATTAAGCAGGTGGGTTAACAGGTAGGTCGCGACTTGAATTTACTTTTATTTTTGCGGTTCCGGTTTCAAAGTTGGCTTAGTGCTGTTATTGTGTTTGATTCATGTATTGTCGTTGGGATGTAACGATTATACATTTTGGAGAGCCAAGATGATTAGTTCACATAGGAGATGTGAGTTATCCTGGATACTTATTTGGGACGAGTGGGTCTCAGAATAAGTAGCGAGAGATGTGAGTTCTCTCGCGGGGATGTGAGTTTTCCCAGATACCGATGGCTCGATGGATGTGTTTTGAGAGTGCGAGCGGTATGTTTTCCAGAGGGATGAGTATTTCCTTGAGGATTAGTAGGAGATGAGTATTTCTCCAGAGGGATGAGTATTTCCCAGAGGATTAGTAGGAGATGAGTATTTCTCCAGAGGGATAGGTATTTCCCGAGGGTTAACAGGAGACGAGTATTTCTCCAGGGATGAGTATTTTTAGATGGGTTGTAGTAAATGAGCATTTCTCCTGAGAAATGAGGATGGTTCATGTGTGTTTATTTGAGGATTGGAATTCTCCAGAGAGGTGGGAATTTCTTGTATTCTTTTTGGGGATGAAGTTCTCCCAAAATAAGTATTGAGAGATGAGGGTTCTCTCGGGGTGGAAATGAGTATTTTCCCGTGTGAAGTAGCTCAAAGGAAGTATTCCTAAGAGCGAAGAAGTTGTGGAAATGTGTTAAGAGGTAATTAATGTATGAAGCGTGAATAAGCTTAGGGCTGGTTGCAAATCTCAGGGATCGTGAGTGATGATCTCGGGTAGTGTTGACCAGGTAGGGTCAGGAGTTGGTCTATGACTGACGGTTTGTGGGCTGCGAGTGGTAATGTCGAATGGTGTTGACCGGATTTGGGTCTGGAATTGGCCTATCATGAGTATAGTCTGAGACAGATGGCGGGTGTCCTAAATTTTGGTCGTGGATGCTAGTGCGATAGGATTTTAGAACGAATCCAATGTTAGTGGGGGAGAATTGTAACATCCGCAAACCAAAATTTCGACAGATTGGATATGTTTCGAGTAAATCATCGGAATGAGCTAGATACAATTTCAGAATACTTATCGCATTGAGCTAAACCCAATTTCATTGGAAAGCCAATTCAATTTCCTATTGTGAATCCTAAAATCAAATAATTTGGATTTGGTAAGTCTATCAAGCGACACGTCAAGTGTATCGCCCGACACTGCTGTCGGTGGTTCGGTTTTGTTGCGAAATATCGAACGGTTTGGCTTTGTTTGATGCTGAATTCTCTATATTAGTGTTCTTACAGTTTGTGGGCATGTACAAGAGCAAATTAGAGTGAAAAAGATACTAAATTGAAAGAGAATTGACTGTTTTGGTGTTTGATTAAAGAGGAAATCGTATTTGGGAGATGAACTTCTGTTTCCGTTTGGTGGAGGGAACAAACAGACGGTGAAAACCAAACGGATTGAGCTGAAATTTTGTGGGTAAGTTTTCCTTCCTCTTAGCTAGGCATGAGGCAAATCGGTTTGTCATTTAGATGAGTATGCTTAGAGATATTCGTGTTTTCGTGAGCGAGGTTCTGCATAATCGGGTTTAGGATCAGTCCGCTTTCGGGGTGTTTTGCCGGAGATTCAGAGAGAGTTAGACAACGATTTATATGTCTAGTTTTCGAATCTAGTTTCCGATCCAAATTCCGTGGTAAACTCCGTCCTCAGTGTTGTTTTAAAGAAAACGCGTAAGTTCTGTTTTAAGAAAGTATAATTTGGTTTTAGAGAAATCGTTTGTTCTTTGTGGTTTTGATTAGATCAGAACGTTGAGACTCGTGGGACTCTCCGTTCTTCGGGTCCTTCATCCGATCGATCAGAATTAGATTCATTTTTAGACTAGGGTGAGTGCATGACCGTAGGCTCATTTAAGCCAACATCGGGTTCTAACCGATCGATTTATAGTGGTTTCTGTGATGGAATTGCGTGATTGTTTGTGTTTTCGTATTTATTGGTTGTTGTTATGTGCTGTGGTTTGAGTTTTGGTGCGGGTAATGGCGAGGTGTAGTGAGAACGAGTCACGGAAAGTGATGATCGTTCTGCCGCCTCTGCGGGTTGCTAGTTGAATTGATTTTTGTTTTTTCCGCTGTTATGGGTAGTTGTTGAATTAGACGTTGAGAATTAATAATTATGGATTATTAATTCGGGTTAATTCATTAACTTAAAAAAAAAAATCGGGTCGTCTCACAAACAGTTAAATAGGCAAATAAACATATAATACTTAACAAGGTGAGAATTATGATGATACCTCACCATATTCCGTTTGTAATACTTGCAAGATGTGGTAGATCCTTTGAACATCAGCTTAAGTGGCTTTGGGTTTCAGGATCTTGTATCGGCCGACCAAACTCAGAAGGAAAATCAGGCAAAGCATAGTACACCCACAATTGGAGAACTTAAATCAACCCTTTAATATAGTATGACTTCTTACACAGCTCTGCTTTCTTAACACCCTCCATGAGATTCTTGAAAGCTAGTCTTCCATGGGGTTAGCTTAGAAAACCTTCTTGACCATAACAAGCCTAGCTATCTAAAGGGAGATTTTTGTTGAACCTCTTTTGGCTTCAACATAGGCAGCATAGATGGCAAGATAACCCAGCCTCATAAAGTCCTCTTGAGACCATTCACCACAAACATTAAGAACAACTACTAAATCATCAAGAGAAGGACCCTGATCAACACTCAATCTAAGGAGGTTCCAGAAAGCGTCCACGTCTTCCATAATCTCTACATCAGGTTGCCAAAGATTTTCAACATACTCACAGTTCAAACATGTGATATGTTCAAAGTCATGGAGAGAAAACCTTATCGAGTTAACACCAATGAGACTCCATATCTCATGTTTCTTCTCGCATTTGAGCTGCAAAGTTAGTATATGATGGACCAGCCTAGATGCCCAACCAAACTGCATTTCTTGTAACCTCAGGAACAATCCCAAGGACGACATTCTGATCTCCTCCATATCATCAGCAAGGAAAACGCCAGGAGCCGTCATAG
Organism: Draba incana; assembly: GCA_963576765.1. Taxonomy (NCBI): domain Eukaryota; kingdom Viridiplantae; phylum Streptophyta; class Magnoliopsida; order Brassicales; family Brassicaceae; genus Draba; species Draba incana. Next base: position 8,107,356 of record OY755215.1, on the reverse strand, counting down.
CAGTCATGACTTTGGTATAACCGCTATAGTAGTCAATGCTCTTATCCGGTTTGGGCTCAAGACCTCTGGTATAAAAACATGGTGGGAATTCTAGTGTACCTATTTTGACCTCTCTGTAGATCAAATAACAACAATTACACAAACAGTAAAGTAAATTACAAGTCTGCAAAATATGTCTACATTAGAAACTAGTATTCTGAAAAAGAAGTCTACATTTTAAGTCTAACCTGTATTTTTCCAAAAAAGTCAAATAGTTAAGGGATCGAATCATCAAATAGAATAATTATCAAACACATATTAAAATGATTATAAAAAAAGGAAAATAACGCATATCTGAAAAATAATTTAAACGACGAGATCTAAAAAAGAAATAAAACGACAAGATCTGAAAAATAAATAAACGACAAGGAAAAATCCAGATTTGAAATTATTTTGACCTAAATGAGACCAGATCTCGAATCCAAAAAACATAAGAGGGCAAATATTATTTCTTAGAGGAAGAGATTGCGGTAACACTGAGAACAAATATGAAAACAGTGAGACCCAATCTCAAATCGAAGAGATTTCACAGATAAAGAGAATTACCTTCGACTCGGAAACCGTGGAATGGCACTAACAATAATGGAGACGGTGGAAGTTTACTATGGAATTTTACTTCGGCGGCGTTGGTTTGAATCGTCGACGGAGAGGATATGGTTTACAGAATTTCTTACCAAACTAAACGAGATTTTTATCCTTGAGTTTATAATGTAGGTTAAAATAAGCGGTAAAGTAGACGGTTCAATAAAATATTGAACAGTTAAACGGTTATTTGTTCGGTTAAACCGGGGTAACTCAATTTACATTTGATAGTTCAACTGGGGTAAACACTAAACGGTTAACGTAACTTCGAGTATACTTCATTTGTAGACTTCACTCAGCATCTGCAACTAAAGTCTACAACCCCAAACCCTAATTTCTTATTTTCTAGAACTTTTGATTATTTTCTGGAACTTTTGACTAATATATTTCAAAAATTGTAATGCCTTTCTAAAATAAAACCCGAAACTTTATACTCTAAAACGAAACCCTAAACTCTATATAGACTGCAAATGAAGTCTCTATACTAAAGTAGACTCCAAATGAAGTCTACAATTCTAAAGTAGACTTCAAATTACATCTCCAAATGAAGTCTACAACCATAACCCTAATTTCTTAATTTCTTCAACTTTTGATTAATTTCTGGAACTTTTGATAAATTTCTTAAACCTTTGATTAAGATTACTCGTTTCTTGTACTTTAATACTTTGATTTTAAAAATTGTAATACCACGGTTCATTTATCTTTTTTTCTTAAACGTTTCAAAAGTTATTAATTAGTAGTTTGACTACCAAGTTACGTCTCTTCGTTTTTTTTACAAAGGGTCACGTCTCTTCGTCTCCACAGCAACATACACATCTCTTCGTCTCTATATTATATATACGTCTTTCCATCTCAAACAGAGTTTTTATTTATGTTTTTAATTTTTTTCCTAGACCTTTTAGTTTGTTTTCTTTGGTCAATTGCTTAACCTAATAAAGACTTACTTAGTAATGCTATCCTAAGTATTTCTCTTTTGGTAATGATCACACTCGTATTATAATATTAACCATGTATCACAAAATTAAATTACCCTACCGAGTCCACAAACGAAGTCTAGGAAATAGTTACAAACGAAGTCTCCAACAGGATGACTACTTCATAATAAATAGATGTGATTGGAACGAATAAGTTGCAATAGCGTAATGGTTAAATACTCACACATACTTACATGATAAAGATCTTTGTAACTTCAGTTTTGACATGATAATAAGTTAAGTTTTACAAACGTGTTTGAACACGGTAATAAAAAAATAAAAGACCATAATAGATAAGAAATCTACGACTGAAGTCTACAAGAAAAGTATCCTACCAAAATGAGAACAACGTAGAAAGGAGGATTAAAGTACACAATTTGGTTTACTATTAGAACAACATAGGAAGGAGGATTCCGCGGTTTAGTCCATAGATTGTATTGTATATTTATCTTCGTGTAACCTATATTGCAGACTACTTTTTAACAATTTTGTCAGTACACAATCAACAATGAACGAATAAAAACATACAAATCTTACTTGTGACGGAAGTGTGAAGCAGATCTGCAACAATGAATGCACCTGAGATCATAAACAAAATAAAATAAACAGATTTTAAACAAGAAATAGGTAAATATGATAAAAAGGAAACTCAGATCTGAAACCTTACCAGTTGTGACAAAATACATATGCTAACGACGGTGTCCCAGATCTGCATATACCACAAAAAAATCAAATGAAGAGGAATATTTTATGCCAAAAAAAGATAAGAGATAAGGAATAAAAGACGAAGAGGAGTTACGTCACTTACAACTAGAAAATCTGACTTAAATGAGAGACGACGGTGCCCCGGGTCTGCATATACCATAAGAAATAAGGTAAAAATGATAAAAAATGAAAGTCAGATCGAACAAAATAAATTTGCTAACGACGGTGTTCCAGATCTGCATATACCATAAGAAAATCAAATGAAGAGGAATAGTTTATGATAAAGAATAATAAGAGATAAGGGATAAAAAGTTGAAGGGGAGTTACGTCACTTACAACTAGAGAAACTCGGTAAAGGAGAGGTGGCGTTGTCCCATATTTGCATAAACCACAAGAAAATCATATCAAGTTAAATAGTTTATGACAAAGAATGAATGAAGAAGAGTTATCTCACTTAAAACAACAGAAAATCGGTAAAGGAGAGACGGCGGTGGTTAACGAAGACAAAGGATGAAGATCTCCGAAGAGAAAAGAACAAAAAACCGCCGTTGGAGAGATAGAGAGTGTGGTTACAGCAGTTATTTTCAACAAAATTAGGGTTGGAATTTCTGTAAACATGTTATATATAGATGGTTTAATTATCCGGTTAGGTTAAAATTTCCGGTTCATGTAGACTGCAAATGAAGTCTACAATCTGAAACCCTATACTCTAAATCGAATCCCTAAACTCTACGTAGACTGCAAAAGAAGTCTACAACTCTAAAGTAGACTTCAATTGAAGTCTACAATCTGAAACCCTAAATTGATTATTTTCAATGGATTATTCAAATTCTTAAATAAAACTTGTATCAAACATTCAAACATCTAATATATTCATAATTTATCAATTTATGCAAGTTTTATGATTTTAAACGTTTTAATATAGAAATTATGAACCTTAAGTCAAACCCTATTTTACAACTTCAATTACTCTAAACCTTAAACTAGGAGTGGGCAAATTATCCGAAACCGAAAAACCAAACCGAACCCGACCCGAAATTATCCGAACCGAACCGAATCCGATTTTATAAAATATCCGAATGGGTTTCATTTTCTTAAAACCAAAAAACCAAAACCGAACCTAAACCGAACCAAAAACCGAACGGGTATCCGAATTACACAAAACATAAAATTAACTATATATATTTAGATATAATGTTCACATAATTTATGCATGTTTTAGTTTTTTTAATAGTTTTTTCGGTTGATTCGGGATTTGTAGGTATATTTGGTTAAAATAATTAATTTAATTAGATAGATTATTTAGAATTTTCATTTTTGTTATATTTTTCGGAAAACTTCAGTTAAAAATAAATTAATCAAACCAAATTAGACTAAAATTACGTAAATATGAATATTTCGGGTAACCGAAACCGACAATAACCGATACTAACCGAACCGAAACCGATCCGAAATTTAAAAATACCCGAATGGGTATTATATTTCTAAAACCGAAAACCCGATAACCGAATTAACCGAACCAAAATCCGAATGGTTACCCAAACGCGCACCCCTACCTTAAAGTATATATATATATATATATATATATATGAATACCTAAACATAAACCCATTACAATCATAAACTCATACAACTTATATGCAACCAATTACAAAAACTACTCGCTTCTATAACTAACTAAATTGTGATGGAGTATAAGCTTTTGGTATTCATGTATACTTTAGTATAGAACAAGTTACTCACTCATTCATTCATTTCCAATGCAATTTATCTTTTTTCTATAATTTCATTCAATTTTGTGAAATTTTATTTTTCATACTTCACAAATGATTATAGTTTAATTATGAACAAGAAATTTTTACAAAAGTATTTTTTTCAATTTATAAATTTAAATATCATATATAATTACGATGCATACTTCATATGCAGTCTAAAAGTAGACTTCATAAAGATGTCTACTGAGTAAATTACGCGTGTAGACGTCGAAAGGGTAAGACCTTCTAGAAGGTCAATATGCATTCCGTTTTTTTTTTTCCTCATTAAGCATGTATTTGTAATTGCACTACCCTTTTGGGCTACTTTTTACAAATATGAGATAAGGGGTCTACTTTTGCATTTGATTTTAAGTTTTTGGTCATTATTAGTAATTTCCCCCTTCTTTTAAGTTTTAAAAAATCTAATTCACACAACACTTCTCCAAAGATGTAACAAATCTTTAATTTAATTAACATTCTTTATCATATCACAAATTCACAATTATTTAATTATTATTTTCTAAACATAAACCAAACTTACTATATTTAATTAACGTTATTTAGAGTGATTACCGTAATTAAATATGTAACATTATTATTTTCTCACGTAAACCAAAGTTACTATATTTCACTTAATTAAGATAAATTACCGTAATAAACTAAACAAAATTCAATAATGTTTTTAGCAAATACAATATTCAGAACAATAAAATAAATGTGACCCGTACAATCTATCTATAAACAAATTATACAATAACTACCAAATTTTTGACCATCACAATCCCACAAATTTTGTTAACGTGGGATTGATAAATCATATTAATAAAACAATTCCCTAAATCCATAAACTAACATAATTTCCAAATAAAAGATGGTTAGGTTTGATTTGATAAGATTTAGGCTGCCGAACCCTAATTTTGTTAACTAATATGTGCCTCTCTATAAATACAAAGACTAAATCTCACAAACATATTGCAGACGATTTTATAGTTTATCTTTCTTGAAGCAAGATGATATGGCTTTATCGATTCTAATATGATTTACTGATTTTTCCATTGTTAGGAGTTCGATCTACATAGCAATTATTGCTTCCACTCAGAGAGAATGATTAGAGGAAGGTTTATCAAATTCAATCAAAATTCTACATTATTCAAATAAGTATCAACACTCCCATCGTCCTTTCTAATAATTGTTTTTACTAAAATCTGAATTTCTTTTCACATATTTTATACACCTTCTAAACAAAACTATATGAACCTTTCAGTGGAAGAAGCACACGAACATGTAATTCTTTAGTTTTGTCCTTCTCTTAAATTATGTCCTAATCATTTAAGAGAAGGACAAAACTAAAGAGGATAACAAACATGTAGGTCTTCAAATAAATCAATTTCAAGAGGATAACAAAAGCATAACGTAAATAACGTTAGTGAGTTAATTAAAATAGGTTATAGAAATCCAAACCAAAGAAGAAGACTTTACATATATATTTACATGCGTTTCCATTTTCATTTTTGTAATATATTATTAGTAATGGCACTATGTCAATTTTGTTCATGTGTCGTTACACGATGAACCGAAAACATGTGTGTGGAATAATGAATCTGGGGTTCACAATTTTTTTATAACTAAATGTTAACATTAAAGATGAGAAATTTAAATCGGCATTAACATCACAAGTAATTTAATAATTTAAGAGTTTGACTGGTGTAGCCGCAGCGGTTGCGGGAATTTGCAGAAGCGGGCGGTTGTGGTTTCAAGCGTTTTTGAGCAATTTGAACAGCTAGTGCAGCGGTTGAAAGTTAGTGCATTTGCGGAATATTTATGATTGGCTGACAGCGGGTGCAGTAGCGGTTAAATAATAAATTAACAATATAAACACATTAAATAATTATAAAAATATCAAAAATTCTATAATTATAATAAAATACCAAAATTATTAATTCAATAAATTTAAATACTAGAAAATCATTTATATGATACTTACATTGTATATTATTATTATTATTATTATTGTTATTATTATTATTATTATTATTGTTATTATTAGTATTATTATTATTATTATTTTGGATGAAAGTTATGATTTAGTGGAGAAATTGTTTTTTTTTTGTAGATTAATGTTATATTTTAAAATTTTAGGTTGTTAGATTTATATAAATTTGTCATCGTAATTTATTTAGAATTTTGGTGTGAAGATTTTATAAATATAAAATTATTATAGGTTACTAATGAAAAAGTCTAATTATTTATATATTTCATAATTATAATATTCAAATTTTGATTTTTTTAAAAAAATATTATATAATTTCTAATTTTTAAGTGGATTTTATTTATTTTCTAATAAAAAATAAATCCACCCGCAATCGCCCGCAACTGCAAACGCTCGAGGGAAGCAACTTTTGGTTTGGAGCGATTTAGAGCGGTACGGAGCGGTAGAAAACGTTTTCCATGATTGTTGTCAAACGCTAGGAACCGCTACCGCCTGCAAACGCAGCGTTTGTGAGTGGTAGTGGGTGAACGAACCAAGATCGAAATACAAATAACTGAACTCAAAAAAAAGAAGAAACGCTTTAATTTCTTTAAATTAAAATCAATTAATTATGTATACCACCAGCTCTAAGAGTATGTGTGTCATATACCAGTTTGTTGAGTTTTGTTTTAGTTAATTGCCGAACCCTAATTTTGTTAACTAATATGTGCCTCTCTATAAATACAAAGACTAAATCTCACAAACATATTGCAGACGATTTTATAGTTTATCTTTCTTGAAGCAAGATGGTATGGCTTTATCGATTCTAATATGATTTACTGATTTTTCCATTGTTAGGAGTTCGATCTACATAGCAATTATTGCTTCCACTCAGAGAGAATGATTAGAGGAAGGTTTATCAAATTCAATCAAAATTCTACATTATTCAAATAAGTATCAACACTCCCATCGTCCTTTCTAATAATTGTTTTTACTAAAATCTGAATTTCTTTTCACAGATTTTATACACCTTCTAAACAAAACTATATGAACCTTTCAGTGGAAGAAGCACACGAACATGTAATTCTTTAGTTTTGTCCTTCTCTTAAATTATGTCCTAATCATTCGTAATTTTGGAATTATGTTATGCTATATTTCAGTATTAGTTGAATAATTATATTTTGAAGGGGAGCTTGGTCAAATTTCTAACTTTTGTTAGAGATAACTTGAGTTGAAGTTTATGTTATGGTTTTGGTTTATATTCTTTGAAGTAAAACAAATAATTTAATGGTTATAATTTAACCTATTCGTAGGTTTTTACTTATATAATATCAGATGTAACGACCGTAACCCAAAGCCGTGTGATTTTGGGAGGTGTCGATCGACACCAATAGGTGGTGTCGATCGACACTAAGTTCAGGAAACCAAAAGTTTTGGTTTGAACCGCGATTTTTGCGCGGTTCGGTTATCGAAAACCCTAGGGCTCGTCCTTTTATTCTCCTTTGGATTGCGAGCCGTCGAGGACAGAGGTGAAAAGTCAGAGAAAAGAGAGAAGAGGAGAGATTCGAGAGAGAGATCGTTTGTTCGTGAGAATTCTCTAGTTCTCGGAGTTCCGTTTCGCCGTTCGTGTTAGTGGAATCATTCGTGTGTGTTCCTGTCGTTTTTTCCAGCGAAGGATCAGTGGGTTCGTGGCTGTTTCCAGTCTGTTCGTCGTTTCCAATATGTTCATTCATCCCGTTTTAGCGAGGTGAGTGCGTGATTGCGATGATTGTTGTAGATTAGCGTTTATAGCGTTATGTGTGTGATTTCGTGATATATTGAGTATTGATTGATGTTTTGATGGTGATTAACTGTGGTTTTACTGTGTGCTTGATCGTGAACTGCTAAAACATTGATTTGGAATCGAGACAAGAGAGGAGAGTCTTGGTTCTGATTCTGTAACAGGGTGTCGATCGACACATAGAGGTAGTGTCGATCGACACCATGAACTGAAAGTGATGCTCGTGTTGTGAGTGTCGAGCGACACCTAGTGGTAGTGTCGATCGACACTCGGTGCAGTTTGTTGTGCCAGAGTGTCAAGTGTCGATCGACACCACTGTGGTGAGTCGATCGACACCTGTTTAATAATTAAGAAAAATTGATTAAATCTAAAAGCTGGTTAGCTGGTTAATTGTGATAAATGTGTTTTACCTGTAAATTGTTAAGCTATGATAATTTATTGCGGGATGACCGCTTCACTGAGTATTTGTGATAATACTCACGCAACTCCCGTGTTCCTTTTGAGTTGCAGGTAAAGAGAAAATATGATCGTGGAATCTAGGCAAGGACGGAGGATGATAGGATTGAGTTTGTTCTGTTGAATTGTTTAGTAGCCTGTTAGGTTGCTAGTTGTCTATCGAAATTGTTAGATTTGATATTTCCTGATTTTTGGTAACGCTGGTTTATTGGTTATTATTTATTTGAATTGGATTTTTAGTTATGTTGGTTATTTCCGCTTAGTTTCACCTGGTTTAATAAATGGTTATTTATTCTAAAAAAAAAAAAAAAATGCGGGTGTTACATTTTGGTATCAGAGCCTATACGGTTTTAGGACGTAGATTGTGTGATCTGAGACTATGTGATTTACTGTGATAGTATAGAGTCTTAGATCATCCTCCCGAGCCTCCAGTGTGATTCCACGGTATGTTGTGCTTTATTTTTCTGTGTGACTTCTAGTAGCTTAGCCTGTGTTTTTGGGAAATGCAGTGCAGTATGGTTCATGGAGCTAGAGGTCGTGGCAGAGTTGGTGCCCGTGGTGGCAGAGTTGGTGGTCGTGGAGGCCGAGGTCGTGGTCGTGGACCAGTGGATGAGTCATTTTCGAGTGCTACGCATGCGTCAGGGACTCCTACGCATCATACGGGTTCGGTGAGCGAGACCAGTGCCAGTGCTAGTGTGGGTGTTGTGGGTGTCGGGAGAGGCGTCGGGATGGCTGGTAGAGGAGCGAGCCCGGGAGTGGGTGCTGTTCCAGCTCAGGAGCGTATGGATCGCATGGAGGGGATTCTGACAGAGTTACTGGGGCAGTTTCCGGCGGCAGTTCCGGTTCAGGCTCAAGGGGTGCCTCCAGTGGCAGAGGTGCAGCCGAGGGCTGCGATGGCTGAGGCGCGTCCGACTTATCTGGAGATGATGGGTCAGATGCGTCAGATGAGTACTGCTTTCTTCGCAGGCGGTGTTGGGCCTGAGGAGGCAGATGAGTGGCGTATGCGCATGGAGCGCAACTTCCGTTCGGTTCGATGTCCGGAGGATTATCGTGTGGAGATAGCTATCCACTACCTGTCTGGGGATGCTCACTTGTGGTGGAGAGCGATTGAGGCCAGGAGGCCTGGTGCTATCTGAACTTGGGGAGAGTTCGTGGCTGAGTTCAACGCCAAGTACTTTCCTCAGGAGGCTTTAGATCGTCTCGGGACAAGGTTCGTGGAGCTGGTTCAGGGTGATCGTACTGTGCGAGAATACGATGCCGAGTTTAGCAGGCTGCTTGTCTATGCAGATCGTGGCATGGAGGACGAGCGGACTCAGGTTCAGAGGTTCCTGAGGGGACTTAGCGCGGATTTGAGGATTTGCTGCAGGGTTTCAGAGTACGCCTCGAGGGCGAAGCTGGTTGAGATGGCTGCGGGTATTTAGGAGGATCTGAGAGGTCAGTCAGCTGTAGCCGTTCCAGCGGCCGTTCCGGTGTCGGCTGTTCCTGCTGTTCAGCCTAGGAGATAGCAGCAACAGCAGCATAGTAGTTCCGGTTCTGGTTCCGGCAAGCCTGCGCAGGGACAAAAACGGAAATGGGATGGTGCTTCTAGGCCCAGTCAGAGGGGCGGAGCATGTTATGGATGCGGCAGTATGGAGCATCGTTTGGCGAGTTGCCCCCGTAAGGGCGATTAGCAACAGTTGTCTCAGCAGCAGCCGCAGTCGCAGCAGCGGGACTTGAGAGTGTGTTTTCACTGCAGAGTGCCTGGGCATATCAGGACGTCGTGTCCCAGATTGCAGTCGTCGACTGTAGCCACGATTCAGTCTGTTGAGGTGCAGCCGAGGGGTCAGATTGCGGCAGTGCAGCAGCCGTTTGAGCAGATCAGACCAGCACCGAGAGTGTTTTCGTCAGCTGAGTTCGATCAGAACAGTGGAGCTGGGTAGATCACAAGTAAAATCTAGTTTTAACTTCGTAAATTTTCTAGTGATAGAATTTTTTGTGGTTGTTGTGCTAGTGTTCTTTCATTTTATTATGGTCGAGTTTTCAGGGTTCTCAACGCATATAAAATTGTGTAGGGACCTTGGTAGTGGGCGGTTTTGAGTCTCACGTGACGTTTGATTTGGGAGCATCACACTGCTATATTACTCCTGAGTGCACCGAGAACAGCGACATTCGGAGCAGCGCCGGTGAGCGCGCATGGATGGTCAAGGTGGCTGGAGGTTGTTTCCTGGCTACTTCGGGCCGTGCTAGGGCAGTAGACGTTTAGATCGCCGGGCTTTCGATGCCAGCAGACTTGGTGATTAGTCCAGTAGCGTTCTGTCAGTAGGTGTCTGAATTAATTGTCCGGAACAAACCTTGTAATAATGGTCACTTGGTTTATGAAATCAAAACGTTTTTGTTCCTAGAAAAGTGTCATCATTCCCAACTTATTTTGACTCAATAAAATTTTTTTTGAAAACAAATTTTGAAAAATATTTTTGAAAACAACTTAAAAACAAAATACAAACAAATGTGTTAGTAAACAACAATCTCCCCAGATGTAAAATTAAATCAAATTAAGAGAGGATGCTGTAAAATAAAATTGAAATTGAAAATTAAAAAGATAGAGAATGGAACGACGTTACCGTGATAGACAAATAGTCTTAAAGTTAAATAAATGACCTGAATTGGTGTGTATAAAAACTTTTTGGATGAAGTTCGAACCAGGGGTCAAGTAGCACTTCTAAATGGTTCCTTAGGTCCATAGAATCAGTTCATCTTTAGTCTCCAACAGCTGTTTACGCACGGTTTGAAAATTGGCCCACGGTATACTGATTTTGGTTACCAAAGATGCGCATAGGGCTATCTTTCAATCCATGATACTTTCATCGAACCATATTTAAAATCCACTGAGTAATAGGATGTTTTGAAGCTACTGGAGAAGTTTCAACTTATTTTCACAACCGGTTTTAGTTTTGGTCCATGTAAGGATGTTTCGTCGCACCGAAAGGTGTGTATCGAGCCATCTGCAAAACAATAGAGAATTTCCCGAGCTATATTTAAAATCTATGATAAAGCATACCTTTTTAAGTGATATGGTGAATTATGATGTCATTTGCTCAAGCGGTTTGGTCGGTATCCCATAAAAGTGCTCCATGTGGTCCATTTGTGAGGTAAGATCGAAAATTTTCCAAATTCGCCCCGGAAAACTGGATTATTATTCGAAAAGTACCCTTGTTAAGCATAGCTAAGGCTGGTGTCTCCATCTGCTTTTATTTTCTCACACATCTTCTTTGAATAGACGGATTATGCTTAAAACGATTGAATTGTGCGTCCACAACAAAATGTATTTAGTCAATTTCTGCTTAAGTACAAATTATCTTTGCAAAAACACTTGAAATAACTTGTTAAATGCATCTTGGAACTAAATCCTCAATACATGTTTATTGAGTTCAAAGTCTAAGAGAAAGGAGAATAGCATATAAAGAACAAAATAAACCCAATAAAGAATCTAAAATGCTTAAAAATTGCTAATCAAAGTGAAAAGGGAAATTTCCCTTTGTTATTTGATATCTTCTATATATTAAAGGAGAAGCATTCTAGGCTAATTTTGTTTAGGTGTCATTACCACAAATGTTTTAGAATTTTTATTTTTTTCATTAATTTAATCCTACTATACTCATTACCAAACATAATTATTACTAAATGTACTCTAAATCTAATCGCCAAACACATTTGAATATTTATATACTCATTTCAATACTAATACACTAAATACTAATTTATAAACTTACCATAATATGTAATCCAACAAAAATAAAATTAATTAATTTTCTTTTTTCTTTTGAAATCTATAAACATGTAAAAGAATTTTTCAACATATTTTTAATAATAACTATTATATAACTAGACACATTTAAGATTTAAAACAAAAACATTATTCGTTTACATTTGAAAACATATGGGTTAGCAACTAAAAATATGGTACTTACAAAAAATATACCATTTTAATTAGACAAAGGCATAAATGTAGATAAAATTATTTAACTAAATCAAGTAATATTGTATCACAATAATACATACTATAACAAACAAATTATTATGCCATTACAAAAGTGATCAAAAGTACATATACATAATTCAGTCCATGAGATACTTTTAGTGCCTAATAATATCAACAATTTTTACCTATATCTCCATTTACATGTAATCAAAAAAATTAAAAATTAAATTAACGGTTACAATTAAACCCGTGTATAACACGGGTATAAACCTAGATTTTATTAAAATACAAACACAAACCAAAATCAAACCAAACAAAATTATCCACTTTTTAAAAAAAATCATTTTAAATATTGTTATTCATAAATCGAATAATTCACACAGCTTTAATAAAAAGGATATTGACCACAATAAAAAAAACTTTTTAACCATGAAATAAATTTTTCTAATTTATTTGATATTTGATATTTGAATACCGAAATAATATTTAGATATTAATCGAATACTTAAATTTATTTGAGAAAAAAGATATTTGACAAAAATTTAAATAGAAATTAAAACTATACTATCTCGCTATATGTTTTATTCTATATACTATTATTCATAAAAAAAAATTAAAAATCAAAAATATCCTAAAGACCAAAAATGAAGTAAAAACAAATTGAACATTAATAATCCTCTATATATTAAAGAAGAAGCATTTTGGGAGAATTTTAATAATGTGTCACTCCCACAATTGTTTTCCTCTTTATTTTTATTTATTTATTTAATTCTCTTATACTAATTACTAAACACATTTATTTCCAAATATACTTATATTGATTACTATAACTCTAATTGCCAAACAAATTCGAATTTTCCAAACTTGCAACAATTAAAAATATTTGGAAATCTTAAACTTGCCAAAATTAAAATATTTCAAAAATTATAGATTTAAATCATAGAATTAAATGTGAAAAAACAATTTAACATATATACCCAAAAAATTGATTTAAAATAGAGAAAATAATTTATTATCTTTCAAAAAGATATGAGCATGTAAAAAAAAATTATATATATTTTTACCTGTGCTGTTTTGTTTGACAAGTAGATGTTTTTATTTTTTTATAAATACACCTTCCTACAAGTACAATAATTATTAACTAGAAAATTACCCGCGTTATACGCGGGATAAAATAATTGTCGAATAAAATCAATAATTTTAGTTAAAAAAATCATTATGGTGAATTATTATACATAATCTAAGACCCATTTTATATAATTGAAAGTTGCGATTATTTTGTATACAAATGTGTTTCACCTGTAAAATAATTAAACTAACAAATTTCATTAATAATTATTTTACTTGTGGGAAGGTGTATTTATGAAAAATTAAATACATCTACTTGTCAAACAAAACAACACATGTAAAAATATATATGAAAAATTGTTTTACATGCTCATATATTTCTAAAATATAATTAATTGTTCGTTTCTATTTTAAATCAAAAAAGTATTTGGTGTATATGTGAAATTTTTATTCACATTTATTTTCTATAATTTAAATATATAATTTTCGAAATATTTTAATTTGGCAAGTTTGATTTCCAAATATTTTAATTTTGGCAAGTTTAGGAAGATTCAAACGTGTTTGGCAATTAGAGTTATAGTAATCAAAATAAGTATATTTGTAAATAAATGTGTTTGGCAATGAGTATAAGATAATTAAATAAGTAAATAAAAATAAAGAGAAGAAAAATTGTGGTTATGATTATAAAATAATATATAGGATGGGAATGTGTATTTATGAAAAATTAAATACATCTACTTGTCAAACAAAACAACACATGTAAAAATATATATGGAAAATTGTTTTACATGCTCATATATTTCTAAAATATAATTCATTGTTCGTTTCTATTTTAAATCAAAAATGTATTTGGTGTATATGTTAAATTTTTATTCACATTTATTTCTATAATTTAAATCTATAATTTTCGAAATATTTTAATTTGGCAAGTTTGATTTCCAAATATTTTAATGTTGGCAAGTTTAGGAAGATTCAAATGTGTTTGGCAATTAGAGTTATAGTAATCAAAATAAGTATATTTGTAAATAAATGTGTTTGGTAATGAGTATAAGATAATTAAATAAATAAATAAAAATAAAGAGAAAAAAAATTGTGGTTATGACACCTAAGCAAAGTGCTCCCAAAATGCTCCTCAAATAATATATAGGATGAAATTTGTTGGATTAATTATTTCACAGGTAAAACATATTTGTATACAAAATAATCGCAAAATTAAATATATAAAATGGGTCTTAGATTATGTATAATAATTCAGCATAATTGTTTTTTAACTAAAATTATTGATTTTATTCGACAATCATTTTATCCCGCATATAACGCGGGTAATTTTCTAGTTGTTAAGTTTAAAGAAATACTAATTCACATATAACGGGGAGTCACCTGGTATCAAATTAGTTAGTAAAATAATGGACCTAGGTTAGCAAACGTCGTGGACCGTATTAATTGGAAGAGGAGAGACGCTGAGTCTGTAGCCACCACTACAGTGGCCGTGGTCGTTTCCTCCACCGTGGAATGAAAGGAGAAGCGGTAGACTCTACCTGATGTGATCCTCCAACATATCCTTTCTTTTAATCCGACCAAATTTCCCATCAGAACTTCACTCTTGTCAAAACGATGGAGACATGTATGGTTGGATACACCTTCTATCTCTTTCGATAGCTATTTTATACCCGATGTTGCTTGTATTAACAAAACCCTAAGTAGCTACACTGCTCCCAAGTTGATGCGTTTTGGTCTCTATATCAACAAGAGCGAACATGCTCCCCACATAGACAACTGGATCGAGTTTGCCATTTCCCACCACGTGGAGGATATGTCTTTCGAGTTCTGGCATGACGATACTATTCCCGATCTCTTCTACATCAGTTGTCTCTCAAGCAGCTCAAAGTTGACCTGCACTTTTTTGATATGGTTCCTAGATGCTCCGTGACTTGGACATCTCTCAAGAACATGTTCTTGCTTAATTGTACTATCTCTGATGACTCCATGGCTAAGATTCTATCTTGTTGTCCGGTTCTCGAGAGCTTAAGATTTTATCACTGATGAACTTATGTTTCTTGATCTCACAAAATCAATGTGTCTGAGAACATTAGATGTAGAACGCAACAATTGGGCTCCGGACCAATTGTGGCTCCACATATCCATTGTCTTCGATTGATAAACTATCAGTTACCATGTACGTTAGTTGATGCCTCATCTTTAACCGAAGCTAATTTGAACATTGGCTTTTCTCCCGTTGATCAAGTCTTCGAGGTTGATTTTCTTCAAGTCATGGCGCTAAATATGCTAGAAAAGTTACAGCATGTAGAAAAACTTAGGAGGGTTTATTGGTTTTGGTATTTTAATGGATTTGAAAATCCATATACGATTTACAAATCTTTATGATTTTCAGATCCAACATGTGTACTTTGATTAGTATTTGAGAATAATAAGGTTAGTATTTGAAAATAACAAAATTTTCCAATGGATTTGAGTCTTTGTATTTTTAACATAAAAATTCTTCCAAATCTACTAAAATCCATTTTAAAATCAAATCCATAAGTAAATACGTAGGATTGAATAAGGAGTGATTTTGATTTGTATTTGAGAATCACAAATTGAATAACAAAAGATTTTGATTTGTATTTGAGAATGACATATTGAATAAGACATGATTCCAATGAGGATTTTAAAATGAGTAATTGAATAACATAAGATTTGGTTAGGATTTTCAAATCCATTCAAATACTAAAACCAATAAACCCCCTTACTTTTGGTGAAAACTTTCTCTAGGTACGTTTGGGCCCATTCTTGCATTGATGGATTAGTTTACACAACGCTTTGATTAAAATAGTTTCTACAATTTTATTTTAGATCTATGGTACATAGTTTTGAATAATGATTTTTTTTCATATTAAATTTTATCTCTTGCCGTGCTCCGTGGTGTTCATTTTCCGATGTTAAATTAAAGGTCAAATCTTTGATACTTGAGACACAAATCTCTCAGTATGTTATTCTGGGTATAAAGAAGGTGTTACAAAATTCGCATGATTTAAAGAAGCTAACAGTACAAACAAGAAACCTTTGTGACACCATACCTGTATACCTCTTCTATATATCCTTGGCATCATAATTATCATCGAATGTGAATAATCTAATAACCATGTGTTTGTTTTTCTTTTCTGATATGAACCAAAGTCATAGCCTTAGCTCTTGTTATAGGACCTGTTGCTAAAGCTTAAAGAACTAAGAGATATATAGCTAAGCTCCCTCTTAACATAAATCTCTTTTAGAGAATTAGGCTAATTGTTGGAAGTTGTTCTATATTGATGTTTTGAGGATCTTTTATAGACCCTCTTACAACCGACTAAACCCAAAACTAATTAAGTAAAAATACCAAAACCTTATTCCTAATGTTAAAAGGAAAACTAACAAAAACCAGCTGTAAAAAAGAAGGCTCAAAACTCTTAAACTAAGAACTCATGAATATAATTATTGTATCATTACTTCCCTCCTCGAGTAGGAGCTTGTCCTCAAGCTCCAACTCTAGGAATGCTGCTTTATGCGCCCTCCCAACTCTCTTCATCGTATGGCTCATCCTCTTAATTATCTCCCTCCCTTACTGGCATTATGATGAAAAGCATTGGTTTACAAACATGATCTCACGTGAAGAGCTCATCACAATTGAAACAAAGTCCTTTTGCTCGTTGCTCTGCCATTTCTGCCATGGTCAACTTCTTCAAATATTGCTTTTGTGGTGCTTGTTTTGCTTCTTCTTGTTGAGGCATCAAAGCTTCAATGTCATTCTCTCTGTTCATGGCCATCCTTGATCTAGCAGGTGGAGCCAGATGTTCTCCAAAAGTATCAATTTTATACTCATTATATGTGCATACTCCATTGCGGCAAAGATTGTTTCAGGCCTGAGGTATTCGACTTCCTTTCACAAACTATCAGTCAAACCCGCACAGAATTGCCATAATTGTTGCTCTCCCGTGAGTCGTGTTTGCCTCCCTAGACATTCTTCAAACTGATTACAATATTCATCTACCGTTCCGATATGTCGAAGATTAAACAACTCGCCTACAAAATCCGATTTTCCAAAACGGCTTTTGCAAATTCTTTTGAACTCCACCGAACTTAACTTACCTTTAGCTAATCGTCAGAGGTTATTGTTCCAATGATAAGTCTGACCTATTAAAACAAACGTCGTCGCTTGCTAAATTTTTGCATCATCATGGAAGATCCGTTGATCTGCGAAATAATCATCACACTTTTAAAGCCATTCAACAACATTTATTATACCATCATAGGTGGAAACTCCATCTTTCCAGTTGGAAGAACACGCCTCTCGGGGCTGAATTCTCTTTCCCCCCAGCCTCATAACCACCTATTGCTGCTCTTGAATCTGGTAAACGAATATCAGTAGGGGAAGAACTTTGTTGATGATCTTGACTTGTTTCCCCTATTTGTTGCAATCGCCAATCACCACCACCATCTAAATGACGAGTCCCTCTTTCTCTGCCCACAGCTCGTTGCGGCAATGGTCCACTAAAAAAAGGAGTTTGTGATTTGTCTCTAGTCTTCCCTCCACTTCTTTGTAGTACGTCTTCACCGGTTTTGGCTGGTGACTTGTTTCTGTTCAAATACCTTAGTTTCACGCAGAACGTCGTCATCCGAGAGTTCTGCAGCTGTAAATTTGATTGAGGGTCTTAGCGGTGGGTCTTTCTCCACGTGTGGCTTGTCTTGATGTCCCTTGAGCTGCAGATAATGCGTCAATAGCAACTTTTTGATTCCTAGATTCTTCTTTGAGAGCTTTGAACTCTTCTTTGGTGTCGGCTGTAATTTTGTCCAAACTCTCGACAATGAGCGAGAGTTGTGCTGCGATTGAGGCGTTGTTTGTCATCGGATCGTGTGTCTCTGATACCAAACTGATATGAACCAAAGCCTTAGCCTTAGCTCTTGTTATAACCCATTGCTAAATCTTAAAGAACTAAGAGATATAAAGCCAAGCTCCCTCTTAACCCTCTTACAACCGACTAAACCCAAAACTAATTAAGTAAAAATACCAAAACCTTAATCCTAATGTTAAAAGGAAAACTAACAAAACCAATTGTAAAAAGGAAGGCTCAAAACTCTTAAACTAAGAACTCATTAATATGATTATTGTATCATTTTCTTCATATGTTGTACAGGGGGAGTATCTTGACTTCTTGAAATTTCAAGTCGGCTTGAATCTGGTTCAATGTTGGAAATCAATAGACGGGTCCGTTGGAACAAGTCCCTTCGAGATGTAGACCGAATGCACTTGGTTTCATTCGTAAAACTACTGCTTAAAAACACCAAGGCATTAGAGAAGATGTTTGTGCTGTTTGGAGAACCTTACCTTAGGTATAAGAAGTTGGTTCCAACACTTTCTCACAGCAACAAAGTCTCTATTGCGGTCTCACCTTAGACGGGTGGTGATTTATGAAATGTTTTATTTCACGATGATAAAACTATGTCTTGTTTTGCTACACTTTCAATGTGTCAAAAAAGTTCAAAATTGGGTGTTTATTATCACAATTTTGTTACTTGCGGTAAAATATTGAGAATATTCAAACTTTGAGGGTTTATTTGATAATTAAAGAAAATTTTGACATTATCTAAATCAGAAATTCTCTTCTTCAATTTTTTTTTGAATATTAAAAGCGGCCAGATTGGAGAATACCTCTCAGGATTGGCGGCGAATCTGATTCGATTTGGTTTGGAATTGCACAAAAGTAAAGGCTTTCTTTTGACTCTCTGATTATACAAATCCCTTCTTCACCTAGATCCCCACAACTCCAAGTGAGGAATTTTTCGATTTCTACTTTACTTATGGTTTCAATATCTCAGTCAAATATACTAAAAATTAGTCCTGGGTTTTCGGCAGACTCGGGTTATTCGGTTCGGTTTGTTCGGGTTTTGTTAACATTCGGTTTTAAAAAATGAAACCCGATTTGATCCGAAATTGATATCGGTTCGGGTCGGTCGGTAACCGGGTTATTCGGGTCGGTTTCTTAATATGATTTTGCATCCGATTTCAACCCGAATAACAATACATTCGGGTAATGTAACCCGAATTGAACCTAATTCAACAGAAAACCAAAAATTACAAGTACATATATTAAGCAATTCAATTGTTTCAATTGCCATACATGAAACAACCATTAAAGAAGTTGCTAAGCTAGCATTCAAGCTAGCATTCACTAAGTTTAAGCTACCAATTACACCAAGTAACAATTACAGGACTTAATCAAAGTTACAAGGATTATCATGCTTTTGATGTTAGGGCTATATCATAGAAGCATTGTACTACAAAAGCATGACAATCCACATCAAAAGTAAGCAAAAGAGGAGTTACAAAAAGACTATCCAGTAATTGTTAAAGCTGCTTATCTGTGCATCAAAAAGGGCAAAAGAGCAGCTTCCTACCTACGACAAACCTATGAAAAGCATATGAAACAGTTAACAAACTTAACAATGTAAATACAATATATAAACTACTTGAATTTGAAATCAGAAACTACAGAAACATGATCTTGTTTACACATACCTGCCATAATCAAGGAGGAGTGACAGCTGCATTCTTAGAATCTGTAAAACAACACACAATACTGAGTCAAAGCTTTTATTGCGTAGAAACAAAGAAAACAGTGTAAAAGAAACTAAAGTTTACTTACCAAGAGATTCAAAGAAGTCAACTTCCTCCAACATTTGGACCAGGTTTGGTACTTGTGTTTCAAATTTGTATGCACATCTTAGCCACTATTGTGTGCATAGCAAAACTTCCTCCATATAAGGAGTTAAAGAACTCCTGTAAGGGTCCAACACTCGACCACTTGTACTAAAAGCCGACTCTGAAGCAACTGAGGAGGCTTGAATAGCCAGGACATCTCTAGCAAATTCAGACAAGACAGGGAACTTGGCCGTATTGCATCTCCACCAACTCAGAACATCATAAGGCAAACCCAACCTATTTTCTACCTTGACCTCAGTTTTCTCTGTCACATAAATCTGTAACTCACTAGAACTATCTTCACTTCCCCTAACATCAACCATTTTGTTATAAATGGACTTTATTCCCTCACATTCATCTTCATCATCAGAAAGTTCAAACATGCCAACCTGTGGCTCAGACTCAACACTAGCTTCAAGCTCTAGAGGAGGGGTCAGCCTAGTACTATACTCCTCATACATCAACTTCATTGCCCTTGAAACTGAAGTATGAAGCTGCCTACTCTCTATGGTATCCTTTCCATAAAGCTGATCAAAGCAGAGGCCAGCAAACTTCATCTTATTCCGAGGATCAAACACACTAGCCATAATCACCAGGGGATTCATGTTGTTCAACCCATCCCAGTACTTGTCAAACTTGTCCCTCATGACATAAGCTTGCTTCCTGACCTCCTCATTAGGGCTGGTACACTTGCTGATCAGAGCTCTCTCAATATTGATGATTTCATTGTAACACAAAGTAGAAGTCACAGTCGTAGAAGCTGAGAAAGCTAAGGTACTTTTGTAAAAGATTTTCAGAAACTTTACTAACCTACCAATGTCTTCCCAATCCATGTCAGTTGGAGGACCAACTCTTTTGGTCTTTGACTTCTCATCCTCTTCTAGGAAGTAGTCACAATACAACTTGTCTTCAGTCACCATCTTGTCAAAAGCAATCCTCAACTTCATAGCAGAAGTTAACATCAGATAGGTTGAGTTCCAGCGTGTCACAACATCCAATGGCAAGATGCCTCTACATAACTTACCTGTCTCACACCTCATTGCAAAAGACTTCAGCCTAACAAAGGATGACCTGACATACTTCACTGCATTCCTAATTGCAACAACACTTGGCTTTGATTTCTTCAGTCCATGTCCAACAACTAGGTTCAAGATGTGTGCACAACAACGCATATGCAAGTATTCACCACCTCTGACCATAGATTCAACTCCTTTCAGACTGAAATCATCCCTAAAACCCTTTAATGCCTTGTCAATATTGTTCGCATTATCAACTGTCACTGTAAAAACCTTCTCAATACCCCATTCTTCTAAGCAATCCATCAACTGCTTTGCAATGGTGTCTCCTTTGTGATCAGTGATGACCTTAAAGCTAAGGATTCTCTTCTGCATTTCCCAATTACTATTGATCCACTGACCAGTGATGACCATGTAGTTGTAAGAAGTTGTAGGAGATGTCCATATGTCTGTAGTCAAAGATACCCTCTGTTTCTCAACACTAAACAACTTCTTCAGAGAAGCCATCTCTTCCAAGTAGATATCCACTATATCTTTTGTGCTTGTCATTCTGGAAAAGGTCTTGTACATAGGCAATATAGTGGAAACAAACCTCTTCCAACACGTAGATTCTATAAATGACAATGGCAACTCATTCACTACAACCAGCTCATTCACTGTTCTCCTAAACATTGCCGGATCACACTTAACCATTTGCATATTTCCACTGTTATCACTACTTAACACCTGTTTTTCTTTTTCTACCCAATCCTTGTACTGTTTGCACCTACCTATGTGGCCTATCATCGGACTAGTCCCTACTGTTCTAGAACAACAACTAATTACTGCACTACAGTACTTACAGTAGCTCTTAGTGTTGTCTCCATCCCTCTGCAAGAAATGTTCCCATATAGGTGCTCTTTTAGCATACTTCTTCTTCGGTTTTGGAGGCAAAGCAGAGTCATGTTCTTTACGTTTCTTCCCACCTTGAACCTCTGCAGCACTTTCAGGTTCATGTTCACTTGGGTTCTCGTTTTGCTCTTCACTCATCTACAATACATACACAAAAATCAAAGATAAATTAACACACAAAGGAAATATAAAGACACACAAACGATTAGGGTTTCAGAAAAACAAATGGAATTGAAATACAAAAATGAAATTGGAATTGAAATACGAAATTGAAACAAATGGAATTGAAATACGAAATTGAAATTGGAATTGACAAAACTACCACATACACCAATATATGTGAAGGTATGTTGATTACTAATGTTTTTTTTTTAACTACACCAATTTTTTTAACTACACAAAATTTTTGAATTCAAAGTAATTATTGTAACATTCGTGAACCTGAATTTGGAATTTTGATGTTTGTGTGAAGCGACACGAAGGTATATAGGGTATCGATCGACAGACTAGGAATGTCGCTCGACACTGCGTTCTGCAAAACCGGCTTAATTAGTTTTTAATCTCGGTTTTTGCTCGGTTTAAGGTACTTAAATACCTAGGGCTGCTACTTTTTCCCCAGCCATCGGGATCAGAGAAAGGAGAAGAGAATTTGAGAGAGAGTTGTGAGATTGTTGGCGTTCTTGATTGATTGTTGAAAAGAAATCAATCTAGAACCTTTCTCTTAGTGTTCTATAGCGTTAGGTTCTCCGTTCGTTGCCTTTTTCGTGTTCTTCTTGGTTTTTGGTTTCGGATCAGAGTATTCAAGTCTTAGAGAGTCTATTTGTTCGTTGATGGTCTCGATTTCCGTTCGTTTTTGGACTCCTGCAAGTTCGCGACCATAGGTTTCTGGCAATGATCGTTTTTGTTGATGTGTTCATGATGATTTTGTGAAGGATTGATACGTGAATTGGATTGTGGTCATTGCTGTGTAATTATTGATTGTTTTGGTATTGATCATTTGCTGGTTTGCGACTAGTATCGCCCAAAATCGAGTTCTGAGAGGAGAAACTCGATTATGGTCGTTACAGAGGCGTGTCGATCGACACGAGGAGGGTGTCGCTCGACACAAGTGCTAGTAGTGTGTCGATCGATACCATCGAGGTGTCGCTTGACACAAGCACTTGAGTTGTGTCGATCGACACTTTGCTAGTCTCGCTTGACACGAACTGTTTTGTTCTGAATCGTTTTAGAAAATGTAATGTTGTGTATTTGTTGGATTGCGATAAATATAATGTTGTTTGTAATGAAGGCATAGGAAGATGATGATCGGATTTATTGTTTTGTTGTTTTAGACTAGCGAACCCGGCTGTCTTAGGTTACTAGTTTTATCATTCCTGAATCTCGTTATTGAATTCGCTTGTTGAATTATTTTGGTTATTGGTTTTATTGAATTATTTATTGAGAATTTCCGCAATTGTTGAAATAGCCGTTGAGAGTAATATTTATGCGAATATTGACTCGGGTTATTTAAATTAAAAAAAAAAATGTTGGATGTTTAAATTTGGTATCAAAGCCTAGACAGTTTTAGGACAGTAGAATTAAATGTATGAGACTATGTGTTTAAATTGATTTCTTGTGTTTAGACGATTTAATGGAGTCTTAGAATCATCCTCTTCAGGCCTTTAAAGAGATTCCATGGTAAGTTTAATAATTTTTTGTGACTTCTTTTGGCTCATGTTCCTGTTCTGTATGAGTGCAGAGTGTTGGATACCGGAGCGAGATGTCGTGGGAGAGGTAGAGGTCGTAGAGGCCAGGGTCATGAACGTAGTCGATGACCAGTTATTGAGTCATCCAGTAGTGTGGGTGCGAGTGCTATGGAGGCGTCAGAGACTCCTACGCATCATGTGGGATCTGTGAGCGAGACCAATGCTAGTGCTAGTGTGAGTATTGTGGGTGCCCGGAGGGGTAACGGTGTGGCTGGTGGTGGAGGGGCCCAGGTGTGGGTGTTGCTCTAGCTCAGGATTGTTTGGATCGTATGGAGGGTATTCTGGCCCAGTTGAAAGAGTATTTTCCGGCGGCAGTTCCGGTTCAGGCTCCAGTGGTGCCTCCAGTGGCAGAGGCGCAGCCGAGAGCTACAGTTATTGACCAGCGTCCATTCTATTTGGTGATGATAGGGCAGATGCAGAGGATTGGTACGCCTTTGTTCGAGGGCAGGGTTGGGCCTGAGCAGGCTGACGAGTGGCGCTTGAGGTTAGAGCGCAATTTTAGGTGTATCAGATGTCTTGCAGAGTATCAAGTAGAGCTAATAATCCACTATCTGGTAGGAGATGCGCATTTGTGGTGGAGAGCTATTGAGGCTCAGAGAGCAGTGTGGACTTGGGGCGAGTTCTTGGTCAAGTTTAATGGCAAGTACTTCCCTCGGCAGGCGATAGATCGTCTACATATGAGATTTTTGGAGCTGACTCAGAGAGAGACAACTGTGCGAGAGTACGATGCTGAGTTCAATAGAATGTTGGTTCATGCTGGCCGTAGCATGGAGGATGAGCGGACCCTTATGCAGAGGTTATTGCAGGGCTTTGTCTAAGCATTAGGACGCAATGCAAAGGTTCTAGATACGCCCCGAGGGGGGAGCTAGTGGAGCTTGCTGCTTCTATTGAGGAGTATAAGCGTAAGCAGATTGGATCGGTGGTTGTTCCACCTGTGGTTGCAGTAAATGGCGGTTGCAATGGTTCACCCACTGGCAGCTGATATATCATGGTTTTTATGGTTTTTAGCCATGATATAAGTCTATTATTTAGAGTCCTTTTGGTAATTTCGAGTCTTTTGTGTTTATTATCAGGTACAAGGACTTTTGGAGCTTAATTGGTGTTTATTGGATAATTTTGGAGCATAATGGAATGAGCCGTCAAAATCGTGAAGTCGGAATGCAAAATTTGAGGCTCTGTCGAGCGACAGACACTTTGTGTCGCTCGACGCGAAGAAAAATGCTCTGTTGAGCAACGCACTATCCATGTCGCTCGACGCGGCCAGAATGATGACATAATATTATTTTTGGAAGATTTCCGTTTTCGCCCCAAAAAGTTTCAGATGTTTGCAATTAGGCCTATGTCGGTTTTGTACCTTATAAATAGATGTTTTAAGTCATTCTTTAGGCTATGCTTTATTTTCTATTAGATATTTTTACTAAGGAATTATTATTCATGTCTTTGTCTGAGTAATTCCCTACTTAGGTTTTAGGGATTTTCAAAGGATAATGAAGAGTTGTTGAATTTATTTACTTTTGGGATTGGCATATCATATTTATATATTCTTCACCTTGATTGCTCTGAATTCTGATTTAGGCCTGAATTAGATATCCAAGGTTGTTTAGTAGATGCGACAGCATTATTGAATTTCCTAAACTGAATCATAGGTGAGCAAAATAACTATTCGCAAAGGAATTTGGCTTAGTGATTTTGTGAACAATCGAACCTGATTTTAATGCTTGTTTAAATTAATCTGATTTCGCAATGACAGTTGGTTTTCTAGGGTTTGTTTAAATTTAAACATAGATAATATAGATAATATTCGCATGGACAATTGGTTTGTTTTACATTAGTTTCGAGTTCTAGAATTGCACTTCATCAATCCCATTAGTAAATTTATTCTTCAATTTGGATTTATTCATGCGATTTCCTTAAAGCTAAGCGTTTGTTTTATTATTGAATTGAAATCACTGAAATCATCTCTGTTTATTATTTATGCAATCGTTTACTTTACAATTATTCTGCTTAGCATAATCTGAAATTTTTAAATCTATTGTGCAATCTGATTCCCTGTGGATTCGATACCCAAAATACTACAGTGATCTCTTAACTTGAGAGAGTAGTTCAAAGGAAAATTTGAGCTTACCAAATTTTGGCGCCGTTGCCAGGGAATCAATCGCCATTAGATTTATACTATTAGGATTTTTTCTAAGTATTTTTTCTTTTTGTTTTACTACACTAGCTTTTATCTTTTTGTTTTCAGGTGAATGCCTAATCGCAATACCAAAAGCAACAAGGACAAGGAGCTAGTTGAACACGATCTCGACGATCTCGCGCGCTTAGAACGCACCAATAGAAAAGCGACAAAAGAACCTAGAAGGTCCAGCGATCGATATTCCCTCGATGAGACCGCACCTAATTAATGAAAGGGGTTTGCAACGGAAAGTCTGAGATTCTCTAAGGGGTTTGGATTCAATCTGGAGAACTGCTAAGCTTCTAGGGACACATCGAAATAATCACTTGATTGGCTTTGCAAGGTATGTGGTTTCTAAAGGAGTGAGTAAACTGTTTTGCTTAGGGACAAGCAAAAAGCTAAGTCTGGGGGAGTTGATATATCAAGGTTTTTACCCTGTTTAGGCCATGATATAAGTCCTTTTATCTAGAGTCTTTTGGTGTTTTTCGAGTCTTTGTGTTTATTATTAGGTACAAGGACGTTTAGAGCACAATTGGTGTTTACTGGAGCATTTTGGAGCATAATGGAATGAGCAGTCAAAGTTGCAAGTTCGGACTGAAGAATTTAAGCAAGTGTCGATCGACACTGATCATAGCATTGATCGACACCAAGAAATCAGTCATGTCAATCGACACAGAGAGTGGTGTCGATCGACACCACTGTTCTAGCGACCAGAATTTCAGAATCGGCAGATTTCCTATTTTGCGCCAGAAAGCCCAGATGTTTGCAATTGGGCCCAAATAGTCAATGTACTCTATAAATACGTTTTTAAGCCATTGTTTAGGCTTCATGCTTTATTTTACTTAGTTTAAGAGATATCTATTAATAAAATATAATGGTTTTTTCTTTGATTATGTCTGAGTAGTTTCCTTGTTAGGTTTAGGGATTTTCAAGGGTTATTGATGATTTGCTAGATCTGATCTGAATTGCTTAGGATTAATATAATTAGAAGTTCTTCATCTTAACTTGTTCTTATTACTGATTTTAGCCTCGTGAACTGAAATTTGATCTTAGGGTAATTAATAGAAACGACAGTTTTATTGATTCCTTGAACTAGTTTTTGATGAGCAAAATTCCTTTTTGCAAAGACATTTGGTTTAGGGTTTTGTGAGGAATTGGGCTTGATCATTAATGCTTGTTTAGGTTGTTAGAATTTGCAACGACAGTTGGCTTTCTAGGATTTAGACATAGATAATCTTTGCAGCGACAGCTGATTGGTTTTACATTCGTGTTCATGTTTAGGAACTGAGCTTCATAAATCCTATCTTTAATTGATCATCTGCATATCTGATTCACCTGAGATTTCCATGTGCCTGACTTTTATTTTATTGATTTTCACAACCGTTCACTGCTTGATTTAATTTACTTGTCTTTTCATTATCACTATTTTGCTTAGCTTAATCTGAATATATTTATCTATTGTGTTTCATTGATTCCCTGTGGATTCGACCGTAAAGTACTACTTCTGATCTCTTAATTTGAGAGAGTAGCTCTAGGTCTAATTTGAGCATATCAAAGAAGCTGGATACTCAAATTGCACAGACAAGTGAATCGGTGAAAAGGCATCATTTCAATATGATTAGATTGAAGCTGGACCAGAGAAGATGTCTAAAACGGAGCATGTAGCAGTTGAAGACAAGGATTATTTTAACGAGTTCGACGTAATTTTTGGAACGGCAGAACAAGTGTCGAGCGACAGAGGAGACATGTCACTTGACATAAAAGAATTGAGAATGTCGATCGACATGGATACTAGTATCGATCGACAGAAAGCAAGTATCAATCGACACGAGCTGCAGATCAGTCCGGATTTTCTGAAATCTCCAGTCATGGCTGTTGATCGATTTTACAAGCCTCCTCTTCTGTTTCCGAGAGTTCCGAAGAAGCATTCTCCAGTAGTTATATACACTGGCATTCCTCCTGAGTCAAACACAGTTGAAAACCCTATTCAACCATCGCTGAGAAAACTGCCCAAGTTTGATAGTCCATGGCAATTCATAGTTCCATGTTCGATTAATAGAATGGAATTAGAAGGCACTCTTTTGGATACATGAGCCAACGTGAACGTCATATCTCACGATGTTATAAAGAAGCTAAGAATCTCGAATATTCAACCTTCAAATGCTTTTGTCGATTTGGTTGATTCTTCTTTAGTAACTCCTACATGATTCATTTCGGATTTACAAATTCAAATAGGGGATTGTCTTGTGCCAGTTGATTTCTACATCATCGAGACTACTAAGCCAATGGTTCTCGGCTCGTCCTTCCTTGCTACTGTGGGCGCAATCTTGGATTTCCCTAATCAGCGATTATCTTTCACTAAGATTGACATGGAGATCTTCTATTCAGCAATCCTTCTCGAGGACATTGATTGTTGGACAGTTCACAAGGAAAGAAGATAGCTTTTGATCCTGGAGACGACAAGAAGAAGGTTCCAAACGTTTCTGCTGAAATTCCTGCGATTTCAGTTCCTAAAGCAAGCAAGCCACATACTTCTCAAGAGAATAAAGAAGAGGTCAATCACATCAATGTTAAGCACAAGCGAGCTTCAAAACCATTCTCCAAATTCAGAATCGTCATCCCTTCAGACTTGAGAGAGAAAGGAGAAGCGGTTATTCAACAAATGATGGAGAATACCTTGAAACTCTTCCAAGGAATTGTTTATTCTAAGTCTGGGGGAGCTAAAGAGTCTAGTGCAATGATGAGAGCAGAGAGTTTCCTAAAGTATAAGGGAGGAACAAAACCTCCTAAAGATCCCCCAAAGTCCTAAGTCTTGACACAATCAAGCTAATGACTGAAAACAAGCGCTTAGTCTGAGGCAACCCCCTTGTGAGTCTACTAATTATGTCTTTTCTTATTTTTCTTTTACAATTTTACGTTTTGGTTTTTTTTTTATTTTGATTTTCAGAGATTAAACGTGTGAATGCAAGTGAAGATGAACATTAGACCGGTGTGTCGAGCGACGGAGCATTCAGTGTCACTTGACACAAAGAGATTCAACCAATCGATCGACTTGGAAATGAAATAGCTCGACGCGACAAATTTATTAGTGTCGATCGACACTAAGGTCGTGTCGCTCAACACGACCCCCAGGTTACGATTCTCACTCAATTTTTCACACGTTTCGTTTCCTATTTATCTTCTTTCTTTACCCACACCGGATTTAATAACACTGGGACAGTGTCGTTTAAGTCTGGGGAGGTAGTTGCTAACTATGTGTTTTTATTTTGAGTTTTTAGAGTCAATTTTAAAATTTTCGGGTCGAAACTCCTCTTTCTACTTGCTTTGAACAGCACTCAAGGACCATTACCAATGCAAGTTGGTTGGTTATACTGAGGTAGGTAACTGGAAGTGGATCGGTTTAACGGAGCGAGTTCAGATTTTTGGAGAACACCAGAAAGGATGTTGCAAACCCCGCCCTTAATCAACTATAATTTCTCATCTTGGGCGTTTGAAATCGCAAGACTTGATTCAGCTTCCAAACACTTGAAAGCGAGGAAAGACCGCTCTGAAACTTTTTCCCAAATGATGAATACAACTGTCCTAGATTGAAGCAAAAGCCTTATGACCCTGTCTCCACAAGAAACAACAGTAATGAGCTCTGATCTAGTGAAGTCATAGAGATGCCAAGGTATTAAAAAAGTCTACAGAAAAGTGTAGTTCAAGCACAAAAGTGAAAGTCCAAAAATTAAAAAAAAATCTTGAATAAAAAGTCCAAAAATGGCATTGCATCTCTATGATATCTTTAATTGAATAAAGAGTTTCGAAGGGAAAAGAGAGGGTGAAATGCACAAAAGTGTTAAAGGAAATGAAAGAATCTAGAAGGTCCAGCGATCGATATTCCCTCAATGAGACCGCACTTAATAAATGAAAGGGGTTTACAGTTGAATGTCTGAGTTTCTCTAAAGAGTTTGGATTCAATCTGGAGGACTGCTATACTTCTAGGGACACATCGAAGTATCATCGGATTGACTTAGCAAGGTATGTGGTTCCTAAAGGATTGAGTACACAGTTTTCCTTAGGGACAACCAAAAGGCTAAGTCTGGGGGAGTTGATATATCATAGTTTTTATGGTTTTTAGCCATGATATAAGTCTATTATTTAGAGTCTTTTTGGTATTTTCGAGTCTTTTGTGTTTATTATCAGGTACAAGGACGTTTGGAGCTTAATTGGTCTTTACTGGATTATTTTGGAGCATAATGGAACGAGCAGTCAAAGTCGTGAAGTCGGAATGCAAAATCTGAGGCTCTGTCGAGCGACGGGCACTCTGTGTCGCTCGACGCGAAGAAAAATGCTCTGTTAAGCGACGCACTATCCGTGTTGCTCGACGCGACCAAAATGGTGACAGAATATTATTTTTGGATGATTTATGTTATATCCCCAAAACGTTCCAGATGTTTGCAATTAGGCCCATGTTGATTTTGTATCTGATAAATAGATGTTTTAAGCCATTGTTTAGTCTATGCTTTATTTTCTATTATATATTTTTACTAAGGAATTATTATTCATGTCTATATCTGAGTAATTCTCTAGTTAGGTTTTAGGGATTTTCAAAGGATAATGAAGAGTTGTTGAATTTATTTACTTTTGGGATTTGCATATCATATTTATATATTATTCACCTTGATTGCCCTGAATTTTGATTTAGGCATGAATTAGATATCCTAGGTTGTTTAGTAGATTCGACGGCATTATTGAATTTTCTTAACTGAATCATAGGTGAGCAAAATTACTATTCGCAAAGGAATTTGGCCTAGTGATTTTGTGAACAATCGAACATGATTTTAATGCTTGTTTAAATTAATCTGATTTCGCAACGACAGTTGGTTTTCTAGGGTTTAAACATAGATATTATTTGCAACGATAAATGGTTTGTTTTACATTAGTTTCGAGTTCTAGAATTGCACTTCATCAAACCCATTAGTAAATTTATTTTTCAATTTGGATTTATTCCTGCGATTTCCCTAAAGCTTAGCTTTTGTTTTATTATTGAATTTAAATCACTGAAATCATCTCTATTTATTATTTTTGCAATTGTTTACTTTACAATTATTCTGCTTAGCACAATGTGAATGTTTTAAATCTATTGTGCAATCTGATCCCATGTGGATTCGATACCCTAAGTACTACAGTGATCTCTTAATTTGAGAGAGTAGGTTCAGAGGAAAGTTTGACCATATCAGCAGCGCAACCAATGGCTCAGGTAGCGGCAGTACAGCCGATAGCTGAGATTGGAGGAGCACAGCGTGTGTATAAGTAGTGGGAGAGCCGAGGACGAAGTGGATAGGGCTGAGGCATCATTGGAGGAGGATCAGAGGGAGTAGATCGAGGATCGAGCTGTGGTTCTTTTTGTTTTTCAGTTTCAGAATTTTTAGTTTTGGCCATTGTGTCTTGGATTTTTGTTTGGTGTGGTAATGATTTCCTTATTTATTTTCCTGTGTTTAATAAGATGTGTAGGTCTTATTATTGATGATATTTTGGAGTAGGAAATATCATGCCTTGGACCATATGAGGTGTGTCTAGTCAATAGGTGCTTGAGGCGTTGAAGAATTGATTACTCTAGGGGTTGCGGTCCCGAATAACTCATTTATTTTTGGAGATGCGAGTTCTCCAGAGGAGATGTGAGTTCTCCTATATACTTATTTGGGATGTGAATTCCCTAAATAAGTAGCGAAGGGTGCGAGTTCTCTCGTGGGGATGTGAACTCCCTAGATACCGCTGGCTCGAAGGATGCATCCCGAGAGTGTGAGCGGTATGCTTCCTGATAAGTCATAGGATGCGTCAATTGAGTGTCAGGGTGGGAAATGAGTTAAGAGTAATAAATGATTGAAAACGTAAGTAAGTATAAGACTGGATGTGGGCCTCGGAGATCGGGAGTTGATCTTATATTTTTTTCTACCGGGTAGGGTCAGTGTGATAGTCTTTAATTGGCATTGTCTACCATCTTGGTAAGGTTAACCTGAGGGCAGATGCTTTAAGTCAATGGAGAGTTGACTCAGCATGGGAATTGGATGTTGAGGTGTTAGTGAGCAGGATTAGCGTATTGCGATTATGTGCTATTTTGCAGGAATCTTTTATTTTGGAGGTAGCTGATCGGGTAAATCTTCTCAGTTGGTTTCGTGTGGCTCAGGTGAGTGATCGGAGTTTGTTAGATTCATCCAGGCAGTTGGTTTGGTTTCATGCGTTCCCTTCGAATGGGACGTTTCTAGCACGTATGCGAGTGGTATACCTATGGAGTGGTATGCTAAGGCTTCGGGAGTTTATTGGACCGTTTATGGCAATTCAGATTTTTTTTATGTTTATAGACGTTCGGGGATTTATTATGAATAACTAATTATTTTTGGAGATTTTGATCTCCGGTATACTTATTTGGGGTCGGGGTTCCCAGTATAGGTACTTGGGGCCGTGGTTCCAAGTGTTACTTGCTTGAAGCCGTGGTTCTCAGTATAAGTAGTTAGAGATAGTGTTATCTTTAGGAGGTCGTGGTTCTCTTATGTACTTAGTTGGGACCGTGGTTGTAACACCCTAGTTCAGGATCTAAACGGAGACGCTACTGAGGAAAGCCTAAGCACCCGATCAGAGGTTCTCGGAACACATCCTAAAACCTTAGACTAGACACTTAAGCATCCGTACCTATCGAACACAACTCAAGGCTTTCCAACCCGAGCTATATCTGATAGTTGGATCGTCCGGACATGAATAAATATCATATGAAACCCGAGTTATTCAAAACCGATCCTGTACTTATTTATACTTAGTCTTTTAAACTATTACAAAATATATTTGCTCGCGAGTCTGATACTCTAAAACGTTCACATACATAATAAACATTATTTATTTACAAAAGCAAAGAAATCTACCACTGATTTTCCTAATGTTCCGTTCCGTGCTTCCAGTGATCTAAGGTTAACTGCAAAACAGATTGAGTCGTGAGCACTACTTGCCCAGTGAGTCTAGGTTCCCCTAACAGTCATTAATATATATCATCCCATCCCGAAACCCAGAATAACCTGAACAAATGCAATGCATAATTAAACGTGAACAATTTATATTATGCATTAACGTTTTCAATTCCATTAAGGCCTTACGCGTTGTCTATTCCCATCACGTGTA
Source organism: Draba incana (assembly GCA_963576765.1). Taxonomy (NCBI): domain Eukaryota; kingdom Viridiplantae; phylum Streptophyta; class Magnoliopsida; order Brassicales; family Brassicaceae; genus Draba; species Draba incana. The sequence continues at coordinate 8,074,358 of OY755215.1, read as the reverse complement.
TCCAAGGCATCTTTCAGTCCATAACCACAAAGGCCTATGACTTAGGATCCTTAAACAATTCATGTGATCATACCTCGCCGGTACGCAACCACATCGGGATTCTGCATCGTCATGCAATACACGGCCCTAGGCTGCAATCCCGTCTCTCCGTGTCTTCGTGCACTTAAACTAATACTCCACAAGTAATTAGGAAAGCCACAGATCAAGGGAATAATATACCGCGCACATAACAAGTTTATATGATTTAACCAATTATCATTTATGCATGTAAACTTGTAAACAAATTCGTTTAGGTTCATTCTCATCACTTAGCAATTTTAAGAATGAATAACATGAACCTCAATTCAGAATAAATAACCAAGCAACACTCATTACCAATCCACACTTAGTTCATTCTTTACCATTTTCACGAGTTAAAACCCTTAGCAATTCTAGTGAATTCTTTGACACGAACCTCTACGGCTATAAGCATAACAATAAAAAAACACGTGTGTTCTACTCATCTAACACACGAACACGCATAACTTAGACTCACCTTGATTAAGGTAAAGTATGCGATTTTGCTTAAGCGTTCTACTCTCGGGTTTGCCTTAGATTTGGTCTTGCTTTCTATACAAAACGAACCAAAGGTTTACTAAGGCAATACTTAGGGATTTTGATGTAGACTTTAAAGAAATAGTCTCACGAATCTTACCTAGATCGGATCGGGACTTGCTAAGAAATTTCTTTGGATCTTCGGGAATCCTCTCGGAACTGATCCAACATTTCCACGTTGGTTCTGATCATAAGATCAAGAAACTAAGTTTAGAATCATGATCAGAACAAAAAATCTATGTTAAAATGAAAGGATCCGATCATAGGAAGCTTACCCTAAATTTCTCGATAAAGCTCTAGAGCTGGCTACGCTTGCTAGCTAACGGCTCTGGCGAAAGGCACTGATGGCTCTGATTAACTTTGACTCGAGCTACTCGGACAAGACAACGTGTTGGATCACGAACACGGGAAAGGTTCGGATTTTCTAAGGTAATTTTTAGAGAGGTTTTGGTGTTTAAGAACATGGAGATGATGGAGAACGTCCATGGCTCTATATATAGGGTATAGTAAGCTAGCAGGTAGGTAGTTGAGTCAACGCTGACTCGTTACTCACGGTCGCGACACCTCGTGCTTGCGGATTTGTCGTGCTTCCGTTGACTGATCATACAAATGCGCGACACCTCGTGCTTACGAGATTTGTCGTGCTTCCGATTTGTCGTGCTTCCGCAAACTTTTATATTTTCATAAGAATATCAAGTTTGAAATTTCTACGTTACTTCATCCCTAAGAAACGTACGTTACTTCGTCCCTAAGAAACATCATGATAACTTAGCCTGGCCACCGAGATGCATAACCAATCACCCTGCTTAGTCATGGAGCTGCTTAGACTAGGTCTACGGCCAAATAGTCCTTGTTTGGTTCGTCCGTCCCGCGAGACTTGGGCCGGCCTCGGTCTAGGCCGCATACGGGTCATTACAGTGGTTCCCAATATAAGTATTGACAGATGGTATTCCTCTCGAAGGAACGGTGTTTCCCTGCTTACTCTAGGCTCATGGGATGCGTTATGCAAGTAAGAGGGGGGGTGATAATGAGTTAGGAGTAAGAAATATCTCGAACGTGCAAATAAGCATAGGATTAGTAGTGTGCTTAGGAGGTTATGAATGGATCTTGAGAAGGGTCGGTTGTGATGGCCAAGTTTTATGTTAAGGCAGAGACGTTATGATGAGGTAAGGGATGTTGGTTTAATATCACGGGGAGTAATTCCAGTTTTATGGTGCTGGTACACGTATGAGTTGATTACTCTAAAGGAAACATTTATCTATATATACCCAGAGCTTGAGGGAGGCGTCTTGAGAGTGGAGTGGCATTGGCATTGTTACCTTGACGGAGACGTCCGGAGAGTGTGATGATACCGGTATAACATGGCATAAGCATGAGACGGGATATGGACCTCAGGGTGCAGGTATGGTGGAGAAGATGGTGAGGCTGCATGGAGTGCCAGCTGCACAGTTCAGTCGGAGATTTTAAATTGCATCATTGTCGGAGAGGGCAGTCCAGAAAATAGAGTTGTTGCTGAGGTAGTATGTTGTGTAGGTGGGCGTTAATTCTAGGATGGTTATTGCGTTTGGAACCTCGGTTCAGATGACCCTGCTAATGGATGTACCGTTTTGGTCGTGCATGTCCGTGTTGATTTTTGCACGATCAAATGATCCAATTCTGAGTCTACAATTGGTTGTGCATGTTCTTATTTGATTGTTACGCGATCACTCCGACAGACCTAGTCGGGATTAGGAACGTTGCATTATAGATATCGCGAGTTGGAAATAAAGTGTATCTCTCAATGGTTGCGTCGAGAAGTGCTTGCATAGGAGCTAGTGGCTAAGATTTTGGGAATCTTCAGCTTGTTGTATCTTTATCGGCAGGACAAGGGAGGATTCTCGAGAGGAGAGTCAAGGTGCTGCGTCGGGAGAAGTTTCCATGGTTGTGAGCTTTGTGAGTTAGTGCTTGTTCGAGGAGGACTTTTGGAAACCTGAGGCAGAGATGAAGTAAAAGTATAGCATGTGGTGCAGCAAGTAGGTCGCGGCTTGAGTTTGCTTTGGTCTTTTTGGTTCCGGCTTCAGTGTTAACGTGGGGCTATCGTGGTGTTATGGTTTATGTATTCTCGTTTGCGTTCTAACGATTATACATTTTTAAGATTTATAAGAGGGTGTTCCATATATTTCTGCGTTATAAGATGTATGATTCTCATTGTTGGTTAGTGGGGACCAGTGGTTGGTCATTTTGTGATGATATTCTGGGTTAGGGATATCGTGTTTAGGCCACAAAAGATAGTCCTAGTCGAGAGATGCTCATGGGCGTCTCAGAATTTACTACTCTAGAGGCATGGTATCCCGGGTAACTCATTTGTGAAGATTGTGATCTCCGATATACTCTTGGGAGATAGCGTTCTCCATTATACTGACTGGGATGGTGTTCCCTAGTTAGAGTGTTGGGACGGTAGTCCCTGTGTTATCTATTGCTCAAGGGACTGTGTTCCTGCGAGTACGAAGTGTGTAGATGAGTTAAGAGTAATAAATGTCTTGAGATGTAGTCGTAAGCATAGGACTGGATATGAGCCAGGAGAGTGTAGTTTGTAGTAGTCAGTTTTGCGGAGTTTAGAGTTTGAGTGTGGTGATCTTGAGTGGTACTGGCCGGGTTGGGTCAATATTTTCGGCCTTTGGTGGTCGGTTGTCGTGATTCGACGACGAATTCAGATTTGTGGGGGAGAATTGTAATATATGCAAATCGAAATTTGGAATTATGATATTCGTGTTGAGCGACACAAGGAGTGTCGATCGACACACTAGGAGTGTCGCTCGACACTGCGTTCTGCAGAACCGGGTTAATTAGTTTTTAATCTTGGTTTTGGCTCGGTTTAAGGTATTTAAATGCCTAGGGCTGCGTGGTTTTTCTCCAGCCGTCAGGATTAGAGAAAGGAGAAGAGAGTTTGAGAGAGAGTTGTGAGATTGTTGGCGTTCTTGATTGATTGTTGCAAAGAAATCAATCTAGAACCTTTCTGTTAGTGTTCTAGAAGTGTTAGGTTCTCCGTTCGTTTTGTTTTTTGTGTTCTTCATGGTTTTTAGTTCGGATCAGAGGATTAGAGTCTTAGAGAGTCTGTCCATTTGTTGTTGGTCTCGATTTCCGTTCGTTTCCTTCGTTTTTGGACTCAGGTGAGTTCGCGACCATACGTTTCTAGGCAATGATGGTTTTTGTTGATGATTTTGTGAAGGATTGTTACGTGAATAGGATTGTGGTCATTGCAGTGTGATTATGGGTTGTTTTGGTATTGATCATTTGCAAGTTTGCGACTCGTATCAGCCGGAATCGAGTTGTGAGAGGAGAAACTCGATTATGGTCGTTACAGAGGCGTGTCAATCGACACCAGCAGGGTGTCGCTCGACACGAGTGCTAGTTGTGTGTCGATCGACACCATCGAGGTGTCGCTCGACACGACCTGTTTTGTTCTGAATCGTTTTAGAAAATGTAATGTTGTGTATTTGTTGGATTGCGATAAATATGTTGTTGTTTGTAATGTTGTCTGAGCCTACTTGTTACACCAGTTGATGGTATGACCGGCTCACTAAGTATTTATGAAATACGTACGCAACTCGTTTTCCTATGTATTGCAGGTAAAGGGGAAGTGTGACTGCGGAATCAAGGCGTAAGAAGAGGATGATAGGATTTACTGTTTTGTTGTTTTAGACTAGCGAACACGGTTGTTTTAAGTTGCTAGTTTTATCATTCCTGAATCTGGTTATTGAATTCGCTTGTTGAATTATTTGGTTATTGGTTTTATTTAATTATTTCTTGAGAATTTCCGCAATTGTTGAAATAGCCGTTGAGAGTAATATTTATGGGAATATTGACTCGGGTTATTTAAATAAATAAATAAAAAAAGTGTTGGTTGTTTCATTTATACATTTGAAATGATGAAGAATATTAAAATATAAGATTTAATATTGGAAACAAACGAATTAAGTTTACAGTGGCAATGTCGAGCCGTCTCATATCATGTGTCTCACTTTTTACTATGACTATGTCATCCTACAAAACCAAAGTAACATTAGATTAATCACAACTCATCCAATATATCAAGAAACAAAAAAAATTACTTGGGAAGCAATTTACAATATAAATTGGTGAAAAGCTAATGAGGCTTCTTCTCAATCTTCTTTTAACGTTCCCATAATTTGAATTTGTTCCATATTATCTCCTCAAATGACCTCACAACCTCTTAGATCACAACCTCTTTGTCCTTTAATTTTTTGAGACGCTCTTCAGTGTTAGGATCAGCTCTTACTTTTCCTCTCTTGAAGTACATATTCAAGTTACTCTCATGCACAATGATTATATGTATAATATGATGCTTTCTACGCCATTTTCCATGTTCATATCCGTTGTTTTCTCAATCGTTTAAAGTTGTAATATATACTGCAACAGTAGAGACCATTGCTTCAAGATTTCTTTTCCATCTTCACTTTCATTAACGAAAGTAATATTTACTTTAGTCTTTTAAACTAACGTAAAATCTAGTTATGGCAAGGATGTGAAATCTAAAGGAGAACTTCCATTGGTACCCAATAACTTGTCAATTATATTCTATGCCTAACCCTTAATTCCTTCTGAAAAAAGTGAGAGAAGTACAAATTTAAATTACGATAATAATATTTTTTATGTAACATACCAATTTATAAAAGACAAATGACATACACCAAAAGAAGAAGAAATACACTTACTTGGAATTCTAGTCTTCCGCCATCGACTGATTGTAAAAAAAACAGTTGAGAATGTACGTTAGAGAGTATGAGAAGTCTGCATAAAAGAGATGTCACATTTGTTGCCACATTGATGGAAGTTATCAAAGCTCTCCATAAGTATTGAGTATGGCCGGCTTTTAGAGGACACTTAGACCAAACCACTCATCATAATTGGCTAGAATCATGGAGTTAATATTGATTTCCCGGCAACAAAAGTTGCGTCTCTTCCTCATCCGGTGTACATTTCAAACTCTGGTGCATTGAATTTAGTGTGAAAGAAATGCTTGTAATCATGGAGAAGAGCCAATTCTTCTGCAATGACTAATTCAATATATGGATAAACAGATTAAGAATCAATTCTCTTCGCTTTGAAGCATCGTACAAAAACTTGACGGAGGTTTATCCACCGGATAAGAATTATAGCATCAATCATACCTCCATAGTATAGAAAATAACCTGTCAATATAAAAATATGAGATTTTTAATAAAACATTCAAATTGGTTAAATTTTTTGATGTTGAGGAATACTAAACCCTAGTATGGGAGCGTAAACCCTCACACATAAAAATAAAATGTAATGTTAGAATATAAAGTAAACATAGAATGGAAAAAAAATAAATCAATATAAGTTAGAATAACAAATGAATTAGTATTTAAAAAAAGACTTCAAAGATTAAGATATAAAAATAATCATACTTCAAATAGTATAGCTAAACACGCTTATACTATAAAAAAAAAAATGGAGAGCGACGGCGAGTTTAGGGTTTCGAGGGAGGAAGGACAAGATGCACAGATGGCGGAGATTGGGGAGAAGGATAGACCGCCGGGAAGGCCACCGGATGTGTTGGGGTCGTGGGCTCAGACGGTTATGGGACGAAGTTTGGGAGGTATGTCGGTGCCGGAAAATGTTATCGATGATGAGTTTGTCTCCACTAGATTGAACCTGGTGTTTCCCAATGGGGAAGATGGAGAACCAGTCGTTACTATTGGGAGTGAGGTTCTGGATGCGATGAACGAGTTATGGAAGAATTGTATGATCGTCAAAGTATTAGGTCGGAATGTATCAATTCCGGTCTTAAGCAGAAAGTTACGAGAATTGTGGAAACCTAATGGGGCAATCTATGTGGTGGATCTACCTTGTCATTTCTTTATGATTCGGTTTGAATCAGAAGAGGAGTACATGGTAGCGTTAACTGGTGGCCCATGGAAGGTATTTGGCAGTTATCTTTTAGTACAAGCGTGGTCACCGGATTTTGATCCAGCGAGGGATGAGATTACAACGACACCGGTTTGGGTTCGTCTTGCGAATATCCCGGTGAACTTCTATCATAAGGCAATTTTAATGGGTATCGCGAAAGGTTTAGGCAAACCAATAAGAGTTGACTTAACAACGTCGAATTTGGAGAGGGCTCGTTTTGCTAGAGTTTGCGTGGAAGTTAATCTCAAAAAACCTTTAAAAGGCTTGATTTTGATTAATGGGGAGAGATACTATGTTGCTTATGAGAGTTTAAACTCGATTTGTTCGGTATGTGGTCTATATGGCCATTTGATACATGCTTGTCCGAAGAGAGCTCAGGAGAATGGAGTTGTTACGGTGGCGAAGCCAGCGGAGGAGACTACGGCCAAGAGGGGACCTGAATCAGTGGATGAAGGGTTTACTACGGTGAGACGTGGCGGAAGAAGACCGGAGAATCACCGTAATAGGCAAGTAATAGGTGGTGGAGGTGAGAAAGGAAGGTCTGGAGTTAATGCCCGTGTTTTAAGGGATCATAATCCTCGGGATATCCCAGTATCCAACAGTTTTGGAAGGCTAGAGCATGATTTGGAAACCTTGGAGATCCATGAGCCGAATAAGGAGAATGTATCAGATTCGAATGTTCAAAGGTTGGAAAAGAGTGTGGAGCAAGGAACCAGGGTGGTATTCAAGTCAGGAGTGAATAAAGTTGCAAATGGTAACTCGTCTAGGCCAACTGGATCTCGGACTGGGCCTTTTAAGAAACCGAACAGACCTAAAGCCAATCCAATTAACCCTCCCAGGCCCACTAGAAAATTGGTGTTTGGCCCACCAAGAGGAGAAGTGGAACTTTCATCTAATGGGAAACGATTGCGGGTGGAGGATGAGATAGTGGGCAGGTTGAGCATTAGTGTAGTACAAAATAGTACTAGAATCGACGAGGAAGGTAGTATAAAGCAACGAGAGGCTGCGATTCATGCCGAGCATGGCTCACAAGATAGGATGTTGAACTCGGAGGGAGTTCCATGTCAAGACGAGATGGAGGATGTAAGGGAGAATCGGGTTGCATAACGGTTTTACCCGGTGATTCTTAGAAGACTCTTTATATCATCCATGAATTGTTTGATGTGGAATTGTCAGGGGGCGAATAAAACCTATTTTAGAAGATCTATACGATATATCTTGAAGAGATTTACTACGGACATTCTTGCTATTTTTGAAACGTATGCGGGTGGTGAAAAGGCGGTAAAGATTTGTAGAGGACTTGGTTTTGAGGAATCTTACCGTATTGATGTTATAGGACACAGTGGTGGCTTGTGGTTGTTATGGCGTACAGGAATTGGTGACGTTGAGATTGTAAGTTCATCGGAACAGTATATCTATGCGAAAGTAGTTAAGGAGGCGGAGGTAATGAACCTAATTCTAGTCTATGCAGCTTCTACAAGCAGTAGACGAAGCGGTTTATGGAACCAGTTGAGCATGGTTCTTAGGGATATTTCAGGCCCGGTTGTTATATGAGGAGATTTTAATACGATTGTTCGTATTGACGAGCGAATTGGAGGCAATGGTAGACTCTCACAGGATTCATTGGAGTTTGGTGATTGGATCAATGAGATGTCTCTCATTGATATGGGATTCCAAGGTAACCAGTATACATGGAGGAGAGGTCGTGAAGGAAGTTCCTTTGTTGCGAAGCGGTTGGATAGAATCCTATGTTGTGCTCAAACCCGGTTGCAATGGCAAGATGCTCAGGTAAAACATCGTCCTTTTTTAGCTTCAGATCATGCCTCTTTATACTTACGACTTTCGCCAGAGACTCGTACTCCTCTTGGTAGACGACCTTTCCAATTTGAAGCGGCATGGTTGAGTCACTCGGGTTTTAAGGAGTTGCTAGTGAACTCATGGGATCGGTCTATTAGTACTCAAGAAGCGTTGGTGAAGTTACAAATTATTCTGAAGAAATGGAATAGGGAAGTTTTTGGTAATGTGCAGAAACAGAAGGAGAAATTAATGCAGGAGATGACGGAGGTCCAAAGTTCAATTGATCACAACCCATCAGATTATCTTTTTGTCAAGGAAGAGGAGTTATTAAAAGAGATGGAGGTGGTTTTGGAACAGGAGGAGATGGTGTGGTTTCAAAAGTCTAGGGAGAAATGGGTTGTTCATGGTGATAGAAACACGAAGTTTTTTCACTTGTCTACGGTTATACGAAGGCGCAGGAACCGAATCAAATTGCTAAAGAAAGATGATGGTACTTGGGTCTCGGATGGGGAATAGTTAAAGAACCTAGCAGTGGGATATTTTGAGAGACTTTACTCCCTCCAAGATGTGCCTTCGGCAGTGCATTCACTCCCATGGGAGGGTTTTGTAAAGGTTTCTAATGCGGATAAGATTGATCTAAGTAAACCTTTTACTGTGGCCGAAATTAAAACATCCATTAGGAGCATGGGAAGTCTTAAAGCACCGGGACCGTACGGTTTTCAACCAGTGTTTTATCAAAAAGGATGGGAAGTAGTGGGAGAATCGGTTACACGGTTTGTTTTGGAGTTTTTTGAGTTGGGAGTTTTACCGAAGGAAACGAATGATGCTCTTGTTGTTCTGATACCGAAGATAGCCAAACTGGAACGGATCACACAATTTAGGCCCATTAGCCTATGTAATGTTTTGTTCAAAATTATTACAAAGACTATGGTTGGGCGTTTGAAGAGTGTAATGACAAAGTTAATCGGCCCGGCTCAGTCAAGTTTTATCCCGGGAAGATTGAGCACCGATAACATTGTGATCGTTCAAGAAGCGGTACACTCTATGCGGCGAAAGAAAGGAAGAAAAGGCTGGATGTTACTTAAGTTGGATCTAAAGAAAGCTTATGATCGCATTCGATGGGACTTTTTGGAGAATACTCTTGAGGCAGCGGGATTTTCGAATACTTGGGTCCGTTGGATAATGCAATGCATGGCGGGACCATCGATGAGTTTGCTTTGGAACGGAGAGAAGACGGAAGCTTTTAAACCTTTGCGGGGTTTACGTCAAGGAGACCCTCTTTCACCATATTTATTCGTGCTATGTATGGAAAGATTATGTCATCTGGTTGATGTCGCGGTTATAGAAAAAAGATGGAAACCCATTAGACTCTCACGCGGTGGACCATAACTTTCACACATTTGCTTTGCCGATGATTTGATTCTCTTTGCGGAGGCTTCGGTGATGCAGGTGCAGATTATTCACGGTGTTTTAGAGAGGTTTTGTGAAGCTTTGGGGCAAAAAGTGAGCTTGGAGAAATCCAAGATTTTTTTCTCGGAAAATGTTTCCCGAGACATGAGACGGCAAATAAGCGAGGCTAGTGGAATTAAAGCGACAGTGGACTTGGGAATGTATTTGGGAATGCCCATCTTGCATAAGAGGATTAACAAAGACACATTTGAGAGTGTTTTAGAGAAGGTTTCGACGAAGCTTGCTGGGTGGAAGAGTTGTATGCTTAGTTTTGCGGGGCGCGTCACTCTAACTAAGGTCGTGTTATAACATCGATTCCGGTGCACTCAATGAGCACTATAATGTTACATGCGGCCACTCTATCCCAGTTGGATAAAATTTCTCGTAACTTTCTTTGGGGAAGTACATCGGAGAAGCGTAAGCAGCACTTGGTAGCATGGGACCGAGTATGTGAGCCGAAGAAGAATGGTGGTTTGGGGATTCGAAAAGCAAGAGATATGAATACAGCCCTTGTAGCCAAGTTGGGATGGAGTTTGTTGTATGGAAATAAGAGTTTGTGGACACAAGTGGTGCGCAAGAAGTACAAGGTCGGCACCTTACAGGATCAGTCTTGGTTAGAGGTTAAGAGCCACTGGTCATCCACTTGGAGGAGCATCGGGATTGGGATTCCAGGAGTGATAGTGAAAGGCCAAAGCTGGGTTGTTGGAGATGGCAATAGTGTCCGGTTTTGGGAGGATAAGTGGTTGTCTAACAAACCACTTTCTACGGTTGCGATAAACCAAATTCCGGAGAGTTTGCGAAACGTGAAAGTTGGTGAAGTATGGATTGATGGGGTAGGCTGGGATTTTCATAGAATTTCACCATATGTGACCGAGAATAAGTGGTTAGAACTCTCATATGTGGTGGTTGATAGGGTTACCGGATCGTTGGATCGGTTGTCATGGGGGAAGACCATCGATGGAGAGTTTACCATGAGCTCCGCGTATGGTTTCTTGACAAGAGAAGAGTCCCCAGGACAGAACATGGAGAGCTTTTATAAGAGATTATGGAGAGTGAAAGCTCCGAAAAGGGCAAAAGTTTTCACTTAGTTGGTCGTTCAACATGCCATTATGACGAATCAAGAGCGGTTTAGAAGACACTTGAGTGACACGAACGTATGTCAAATATGCAAAGGTGGTATTGAATCAATCATTCATATTCTTAGAGATTGCCCATTTATTAAGGGTATATGGATCCGGTTGGTACCTCGGAGGAAGCAGCGGGATTTTTCACTCATGATTTGCTCGGTTGGTTATATGAGAATCTTTGTGTGAGTGCTAAGTTCGGAGATTTGTCTTGGGCTCCGTTATTTGTATTGACTATTTGGTGGAGTTGGAAATGGTGATGCGGTAACATTTTTGGCGATAATCGACCGTGTAAGGATCGGGTGCGATTCATCAAAGGATTGACTAAGGAGCTTGAGCTGGCCTACGTGGCAGAGGGTGTTGAAGATAGGAGAGTAGAGAGAGTTGAGAGGATGATAGCGTGGATTGCTCCGACGATTGGCTGGTATAGACTCAATACCGATGGAGCTTCTCATGGTAATCCGGGTGCTGCAACGGTAGGAGGAGTGGTCCGGGATAGTAGTGGTCAGTGGTGCCGAGGGTTTGCTTTGAATATAGGGTGATGTTCTACTTCTATGGCGGAGTTATGGGGCGTGTATTATGGGTTATGCATCGCTTGGGAGCTTTGAGTTCAGTGCTTGGAGCTACACTTGGATTCGGAGATAGTGGCTAGCTTTTTACAGACAGGGATTGGGGATGCGCATCCGCTGTCGTTCCTGGTATGCTTGTGCCATGGCTTTTTATTGAAGGATTTGGCAGTCCGTGTATCTCATGTGTATAGGGAAGCTAATCGTCTAGCCGACGGATTAGCGAACTATGCGTTTTCTTTACCACTTGGTTTTCATAGTTTTTATTTTGTTCCTTTGGATGTTGTTTCGATCTTGCAAGAGGATGTCGTGGGACACTCTTTGCCAAGACAAGTACGCTTGTAATTGTTGTTAAGTTTTAATAAATAACTGGGAGACTAGTCTCCTGGCCATTTACCAAAAAAAAAAACACGCTTATACTATTATCTTCATGGATATTTCGCATGTATACTTCCTTAGGTCGGTTTACTCTTGGTCAAATTTTATAAAAAAACGAAAGTAAGAATAAAAGTAAGAAAAACGACAGACCACAAAACCTAGAAAATTATAATGACACTAAGACTGAATAAAAAATTTATAAAATTTAGCGATTAATATAAATCATATATTAAATGAACAAAATATATAACACCAAATACCTCAATTCATGCGACAAACCTGTAAGACAAAAAAAAAAAAATATCCATTGGGAAAAATTAGAATGATGAATACACAATAAACATAATAACATACAAACGGAAAACAAATACAATACAAGTATTAAACGCATAAAATTACGGAGTTGAGGAAAAAAAATAGATTAGAATGGACGAACAAAAGAAATTAACTTAGAATAGAGGAACAAATGTATATATATATATATATATACGAAAATATTAGGTCTACTAATTAAACCGACTAAATCTACCTAATATCTAGATATAATATTTATTGATTACTAAAACCATCAAAATACCAAATAATTAGTGCATCAGCATACCGATAGAGACAAAGTGGATACCCAATAGAGTAGGGATATAAAAGAATCTCTCGCACAATCTGAATAAATAGAAAAACAAATTTTTGTTATACAAAATCAAAGGTGATCTAAAGCTAACACAAACTAATAAAGTTTTAATAAGAGAAACAACAAATATAGAAAATTACCAAGTGGTTGTATCCACAGTTGGTACTTGAGGGAGGTAATTCCCAATAAGGTCCCAGGTTCGATTTTTGGCCACCGTAGAATTAAAATTTGGGCATCGCCGGCTACACAGATTAGTTTTTTTGGGTCTAGAAAGATTTTGGGGAAAAAGGTGTATAATTCAAAAAAACATATATAGAGAAAATAATATAATACAAATATACTGAAAATAAGCTTGCATAGAGACATCTGAGAGACGGCCGACAGAGAGAGAAACAAAACTTTCCTCTGCCTTCTCTCTAGATTCACAAAGAGATAGTTTCAGATCTGCAGCTTCGGTGGCTCTGTTAGCACTGGAACTGTGCCGCGTTTAGTTCCTTTGATTTTCGTGTAGTTTCCATAGTTGTTTTCTCCTTCTTTTGCTCGATTTGCTCTCGGCGATATGTTCTCAACATCAACATCAACATCAACGGCGAAATCCGGCGATTCCTTTGATGGGGAGAGCAAATCCGGTAAGGTGATGACGGTGGAGTGGTGAAGTCTCGGTTTCTAGCCTTCTCGATGCTGATATAAACTTTAAGTCGGGTTTTGGATTAGGATTTGGAGGTTTGTTGTTGAAGCTTTATTCGGTCCTTTCATCCTGGGTTTGGTGTTCCGTTTGTGTGCTCTTTTCTCAGCTTTTATCGCAGATCTGGCCCGTTCGTTTCGGTCAAGGCAGATTTCAAATTGGTTTCTTTTTCTGCTTCGGTCGTGGAAGTCTTCACCATCGTGGTTTATCCACTCCTTACAATCTTCTCAAGGGGCGAGGTTGCGTCTCAGGGTTTTGTTCGTTTGTGCCGCTTCAGATGGCTCGGCTTTGCCGGAGCAGATTTTTGAGGTTTTGGTTGCGACTAATCCGTAGTTTATTTGTGGTAAGGAGGAGTTTCAATTGGTATCCGTTTGGGTGATTCTTCTAGCCGCAGATTTGTTTTCGCTTTAAAAGGATTCAGCTTCATTTAATCTCTTCAATCTTAGTCTATTTATTTGTTAGCTGATATGTTAGTATTTTGGTGTCTTTTACGCTTTGTTTCTTTAGTCTTTTTGGTTCTTTCTAGTTTATTTTGTGTCTTTTCAGGTTCTAGGAGGCTCTCGAGCATAGATTAGAGTCCGTGAGGGTCATTGGAGCAAAAAGGGACGAATCTGGAGGAAAGACAGTGATTTTCATAAATCGAGCACCTGCTCGGTTTGGAGCGAGCACCTGCTCGCCTGAAGACCCAAGGAAGTCGAAGTCTCTGGAATCCGGACCGACCGGTCCGGATGAGAGGACCGACCGGTCCACACTCGAAGACCCGAAGCCAGAAGTCTCTGGAATCCGGACCGACCGGTCCGGATGAGAGGACCGACCGGTCGGGCTCCCAGAACCAAGTTGCCCTAAAATTTCCTTATAAATAAGTTGTAGCCACTTTCCAAGTAGGGAGTGCTATTTTTCTGAGATTTTTCCTGAGACATTTTTTGAGAGTTGAGACTACTTGTTTCCATTGTTGAGATCCTTTCAAGGTGTTTTTTTTATTTCCAAGGATTTTGATTGTAAGAATTGGAGGATCATCCACAACTTTCCATTGAGAAAATTTCTTAAACCCTATTCTCTTATTTTATCATGATGCTTTCTTCTCATTTGATTGCTGTGATTTTGTCCTCCATGACTGAGTAGTCTCATTGCTAGATTAGGGAAATTCAATGGTGGATTAGGATGATAGTGACTGAGCCAAATAGGAAATGTTATCATTTGTCTTCATCAATCGGGATTCATACTGCTTAGGCTAATTTGATCACCTAGTCTATGATTTTAGGATTAACTTATTCACGAAAGTGCTCTAGGTTGCTAGATAAACCATTGATGAGCAATCGGTGTGTAACCAACGACAGTTGATTGTTACCGTCGATTGTGAACAAATCAAACCAAATTGTTAATGCTTATCTTCATTTCTGAATTCGAACGACAGTTTATGCATTTAGGATGCTAGATAAAGTTATTGATGCATCACGACAGTGAGGCAATATTACATTCATGTTCGAGTTCTAGATTGCGCTAAATTGAATCCTGAATAGATTGCTCAGTCCATGATCCGAAACCACCGGCGAATGACTCTAATCTAGTGCCTTTATCTTATTGAATTTACATCATTTTTAGTTGCTATTTCGTTCATTAATTCGTCACAAACAAATTCCCATTTTATCTTAGCTTTAAACGATAATCCATATTTTCATAGTGTGACCGTGGTCCCTGAGGATTCGATACCTAAAATACTACTGCTTTTGTCTGTGCACTTGCGGATACTATTTAGGTTTAAAACTTCACGTATCAAGTTTTTGGCGCCGTTGCCGGGGACCAATTGCGTTGCCTTTGAATTTCGATTTAGTTTATAGTCTAAGAATTTATTTTTGCTAATTTTGTTTTCTTTTGTTTGCATTCGGTGTGTTTCAGGTGCATGACCAGTAGAAGAACAAGAAGAAACATCACCGAATCCTTAATCAACGTTTCGAACGAAGAGTTAGCACGTATTGAACGAGAAAACCGTCGGCGAAGAAACTCACCGAATCCGGATAATATGGCTAATCAGGAGGAGATGAGTGCTCAGTTGCAAGTGCTAAGGGATCAAATTACTCAATTGCAAAGAAATCAACCACATGCCCCTCCAGCACAGCCGGGTATAGGGGATACGGATAATCCCCATGCCTACTATCAGAACCGTTCCGCCATTGTGATTCCAACTATTCAGAGGCAGGATTATGAGATCAAGCCTCAGATGATATCTCTGGTGAAACAACACTTGTTCCATGGATTACCGGCTGAAATCCCGATGGATCACATTGAGAATTTCGAGGAAATCTGCACTACTACGGGGTCTAATGGAGTGCCGAGTGAATTTCTGAAGTGCAAGTTATTTCCGTTCTCACTCTCGGATAAGGCTTCTAGATGGTTGAAGTCTTTACCGCCTGGTTCTTTGAAGACTTGGGACGAAGTTAGAGCTGTGTTTTTGGACCACTTCTACACCAAGTCCAAAACTGCGTCTTTGAGGAACAAGATTTCTTCGTTTCGACAACATTCTGGTGAAGCTTTCTGTGAAGCTTGGGAAAGACTCAAGGAATACCGTAGGGAATGTCCTCATCACGGTTTCAAAGATGAGCAGATTCTTAGAATTTTCAACGATGGAGTTGAGTGGGACTATAGGAATGCTCTTAACGCTGCAAGTAACGGGGACTTCATGACCAAGACAAGGGATGGAGCCTTTGAGCTAATTGAGAACCTCGCTGCGAGTTCCAATAACAAAGCTCCCGAGTATGATAGGACTAAGAAGGTCGATAATGTTGACACTCAGAAAATGGACGAGTTGACGGCAAAGGTTAATCTGCTTCTTCGTGAGAATCAAAGGTCGGTAAAGCTTGTGGAAGAGAATGAGGGAACCCTTATCCCTCACGAGTTTGAGGATGATGAAGATGCTGGAGTTAAAGAGGTTAACTTTGTGACTGGCCAAGGATATCAAAACCGCGGTTTTAATTCCAACTATCGAACCCATCCTAACCTCTCTTACCGAAGCACTAATGTTGAGAACCCACAAGATCAGATTTACCCGCAGCAAGCAAGTGCAAATCAGAGCAGACAAGGACAAGGATATCAGAAGTTCTATCCTAGTAACACTCAAGGGAAGCAATACGTCCCTAACCAGAACCAACAACAATTCACTCCGCAACCGCAAGCTACTACCATGCCTACCTCTCAAGACGAGTTGAAGAGTCTCATGCAGCAGCTGATGGTCAATCAACAAAAGGCATCTACAGAGATAAACACAAGGGTGGAGCATATGTATAATGATCTAAACGCAAAGTACGAAGCTGTCACCGCGCACGTTAAGAAACTTGATACTCAAGTAGCTCAAACCGCTGAAGCTATCAAAAGACCAGCTGGGTCTCTTCCGGGACATGGCGAAGTTAATCCTAGGAAGGAGTATCAAGTTAATGCTGTTGAGTTGAGGAGTGGAAGGAAGATGGTACCGCCTACGATTACAAGTTCTCAAGTGAAGGCTAAGGAGAAGTTACCCGAGCATCAAGCTCATGAGGATGGTTTATTGGAAGAAGATATGAATGAGGAGGTTGAAACAAGCTCAAGAGCACCTCGAGTTTCTGTCCAAGTCGATTCTGCGAAAAAGTTAAGTGAGCACCTGCTCACTCCTACCGAGCACCTGCTCAGTCGAGATGCTTCCAAGAAAACTTCCGAAATTCCGCCCGAGCGAATTTATGTACCAAAGGTCCCTTACCCAGTACCCCCAAGGAAGTCTAGAAGGGATTTGGAGAATGCGAAGTGTAAGGAAATGCTTAAGGATATCACGGTAAAGCTTCCTTTAACCGATGCCGTTCAAATGATTCCTTCACTCAAGAGGTACATGAAAGAGCTAGTCGCTGGAAAAGTCGTTGAGGATGAGAATGTGATGATGGTTTCCAAGGAATGTAGCGCCGTACTTCAGAGTAAGGTGTTGACAAAGAAGGGTGATCTGGGAAGATTTGTGATTTCCGTGAAGATTGGGCCTTGCACGTTTGCATGCTCATTGGTTGATTTGGGTTCCAGCATTAATTTAATGCCTTATTCAGTTGCTAAACGTTTAGGTTTAACTCAATTCAAACCAACTAAGATCTCTTTGGTTTTTGCAGACCGGTCTACAAAACTTCCTATAAGTATTATCGAGGATTTGCACGTCCGCATAGGGGACACTCTTATCCCAGCTGATTTCGTGGTTTTGGAGCTCGATGAGGAACCGAGAGACCCGCTGATTTTGGGCAGAGTCTTCCTTAACACGGCGCGCGCTATCATTGATGTCGAACAAGGCATAGTGGACCTCCGTCTAGGAGATATGGTGGTTCGATTCGAGATGAACAAGCTCCTCAAGAGACCAATGATAGATGGGCAGACATTTGTTGTCCATAACGGGTCAGAGTTATTAGAGGATGACGTTAAAGAGATTTTAGCAAAGGATCCGCTTGAAGTCGCGTTAACTAAAGCCGAAGGAAAACATGGTTTTCTGAGCAGAGACGCCCAAGAATTTGCTAAGTTTCTGGATTCTAACACCAAGATGGATAAGGGAGTGGAGTTTCTAAGTTTGGAAGATGATACGAGAATCGAGGAAAACCGAGCACCTGCTCAGTCTACTGTTCACAGTTCTTGGAGCGAGCTGAAAGCTCCAAAGCTGGAATTGAAGACCCTCCCAGCAGGGCTCAGGTACGCATTTCTCGGTCCTAACTCTACTTATCCCGTTATAGTGAATGCTGAACTGAACAATGTTGAGATTACCTTACTTTTGTGTGAATTAAGGAAGTATAGGAAAGCTCTAGGATATTCACTTGATGATATTGCTGGGATATCTCCTGATTTATGCATGCACAGAATACATCTAGAAGATGAATCTATGACCTCTGTCGAGCATCAGAGACGGTTAAATCCGAATCTCAAGGATGTCGTCAAGAAAGAGATAATGAAACTTCTAGATGCTGGGGTGATTTATGCCATATCTGACAGTAAGTGGGTCAGTCCTATGCATGTTGTGCCAAAGAAAGGAGGTATCACGGTAATTGAAAATGATATAAACGAATTGATACCAACTAGAACAGTAACTGGACATAGGATGTGTATAGATTATCGGAAATTGAATGCTGCTACTCGCAAGGATCATTTTCCTTTACCATTTATCGATCAGATGCTTGAGCGTTTAGCTAACCATCCTTACTACTGTTTCTTAGATGGTTATTCAGGTTTCTTTCAGATTCCTATCCACCCAGAGGACCAAGAGAAGACGACGTTCACATGCCCCTACGGCACTTTCGCGTATAGACGCATGCCTTTCGGTTTGTGTAACGCTCCAGCAACGTTTCAACGTTGTATGATGTCCATTTTTACTGATCTTATTGAGGATATTATGGAAGTTTTTATGGATGACTTCTCTGTGTATGGGAGTTCTTTTTCTGTTTGTTTGTCTAATCTCTGCAGGGTGTTGCAAAGGTGCGAGGAGAAGCATCTTGTTCTAAATTGGGAAAAGTGTCACTTCATGGTCCGTGATGGGATAGTTCTTGGGCACCGGATTTCAGAAAAAGGGATCGAGGTCGACAAGGCTAAGATAGAAGTGATGATGGCATTGCAACCGCCTACTACGGTAAAGGGTATCCGAAGCTTTCTAGGACACGCTGGGTTCTATCGTCGGTTCATCAAGGATTTCTCCAACATTGCTAGACCCCTCACTAGATTGCTTTGTCAAGAGGTGAAGTTTGACTTCAATAGTGACTGTTTGGCGGCGTTTCATACTATTAAGGATGCCTTGGTTAGTGCGCCAATAGTACAACCACCGGATTGGGAATTACCTTTTGAAGTCATGACTGATGCGAGTGATTTCGCTGTGGGAGCTGTTCTGAGTCAAAGGAAAGACAAGAAGCTCCATCTGATATATTATGCTAGTCGGACTATGGATGATGCTCAATGCCGGTATGCAACTACCGAGAAGGAGCTATTAGCAATTGTATTTGCTTTTGAGAAGTTCAGGTCATACCTCGTCGGATCTAAGGTGATTGTTCACACCGATCATGCTGCATTGAAGTATTTGCTAACCAAGAAGGATGCTAAGCCTAGATTATTGAGGTGGATTCTATTGCTTCAAGAGTTCGATCTCGAGATTCGGGACAAGAAAGGGTCCGAAAATGGAGTTGCGGATCATTTAAGTAGGCTACACGTTGAAGATGAAACGCCAATGGATGATAGTCTGCCGGATGAGCATATCTATGCGATTGAAATCTACGATAATTTCCGAGCACCTGCTCAGTCAGAATTCTGCGGTATAATTCAGAATGCCCACTCTCCGAGTTTCCCTTGGTTTGCTAAGTTCGCTAACTTCCTTGCTGCTGAAAAAGTTCCTGAGAACCTAAAAGGAAGTGAGCGAAAGAAGTTCTTCCGCGATATTAGGCGCTACTTTTGGGATGAGCCGTACTTGTACAAGCATTGTTCGGATGGGCTCTATAGAAGATGCGTATCAGAGGCTGAAATACCTGGGATTTTGCAACGTTGTCACAGTTCATCTTATGCTGGGCATTTCGCCACATTCAAGACGGTTTCGAAAGTGTTACAAGCCGGTTTTTGGTGGCCAACGATGTTCCGGGATGCGAACAGATTTGTGTCTAAGTGTGATGCCTGTCAGAGGCAAGGCAACATCAGTAAACGCAATGAGATGCCTCAAAACTTCATTCTGGAAGTAGAGGTCTTTGATGTTTGGGGAATAGACTTTATGGGACCTTTCCCATCCTCCTATGGAAATGAGTACATCTTAGTGGCTGTTGATTACGTGTCCAAATGGGTTGAAGCCATTGCTTCCCCAACAAATGATGCCGCTGTGGTTTTAAAGATGTTCAAGACCATAATTTTCCCCCGGTTTGGAGTCCCCCGAGTGGTGATAAGTGATGGAGGGACTCATTTCATCAACAAGGTTTTTGAGAACCTTCTACGGAAGCATGGCGTAAAGCATAAGGTTGCAACAGCTTATCACCCGCAAACTAGTGGTCAAGTTGAGATTAGCAATAGAGAAATCAAGAGTATCCTACAAAAGATAGTAGGAACCACTAGAAAAGACTGGGCCGCCAAGTTGGACGATGCAATATGGGCCTATAGGACTGCCTACAAAACTCCGTTGGGGACAACGCCTTTTCATTTGGTGTATGGGAAGGCATGCCACCTCCCGGTAGAACTTGAGTACAAGGCGGCATGGGCTGTTAAAATGCTCAACTTCCACATTCTTAGTGCAGCCGAGAGGAGGTCTATGCAGATCCACGAGTTAGAGGAGATTAGGCATCTAGCCTATGATAGCTCGAGGATCTATAAGGAGCGAACCAAAGCTCATCACGACAAGAGGATTATTCCCCGTAACTTTGCTCCTAACGACAAAGTCTTGTTGTTTAACTCGCGCCTCAGATTGTTTCCGGGCAAGCTCAAATCAAGATGGTCAGGACCGTTTACGATCAAAGAAGTAAGACCATATGGAGCTATAGTGTTGCTTGACACTAAAGGAGGAGAGTTTGTTGTGAATGGCCAGCGGGTCAAGCCGTATCTCGCCGACACATGCGTCGAAGAAGGTGGATCAATTCCCCTTAGCGATCCTCCTCAAGCTTAAATGCTTTACAAAGTCGAGCTAACGACTCTAAACAAGCGCTCGATGGGAGGCAACCCATCGGTAAGGTTTTTCGTACATAATTTAGTTTTAACTTCCTTTTATCACTAACATTTTACTTGTGTTTTCAGTATTTGAATTCTAAAAAATGGTGAAGGAATCTCTTTTGAGCACCTGCTCAGTTTCGGAAAAAGCCCGGATTAAGTCTCTGGAAATGAGACCGGTCGATCCCATAGAGAGACCGGTCGATCCAGAGCAGTCAAAGGAGTCAGCCAAGTCTCTGGAAATGAGACCGGTCGGTCCCATATACCGACCGGTCGATCAAGGAGACTCAACGGATCGAGAGTAGCCCCTGGAAATGAGACCGGTCGCTCCTTGACCCGGATCGGTCGATCCCCTACGCGGATCAGAACACGGCCAAACTCTCTGGAAACACGACCGACCGATCCAGTATCAGGACCGGTCGGTCCTGTGCCCGAGCAACCAATCCGAATTTCCTTCCCCCTTATAAAAAAAAAAAAAAAAAAAAAAAAAAAAACCCTTTAAAAACCAAAAAAAAAAAAAAAAAAAAAAATTTTACTAACTTCTTCTTCTTCCCTATTTTGCAGCCGCTCACTTCCTCCCCCTCACACGATCAAGCTATCCCTCTCACCAATCTCTCCATCAAGCTTCAATCCTCATCAATCTCCATCGTCCACCACCGAGACTTCTACTCGCTCCAAAACCAAGTTCCTCACCGTCGCTTATCTCTCTCAACGATCTTTAACAATGCCACCAAGGATGCGATTCGGGATCAAAGATAAGGGCAAGGGTATTGCCACATCCTCCACTGCTCGGAGACCCGTAACCTATCCGTGGCCTCGCACCGAAGAGACTCCAATTGACATTAATACCGCCGAACTCCCACCTTCTTCAGCAACCGCGTGGGACGAAATCGACGCTTTCAACTACAACAAACTTTTGGCCTTAACGCTCGAGCCAACTAGGTTCTTGTGTGACCAAACATTGACTGAGCTTGGCTTAAAAGAGCAAGTCCATAGCATCCTTCTGCACGCTCGTTGCATGTGTTTCGCTTTAGAAGAAGACGTGCTTTACCCAGATTTAACAAGACAATGCCTCGCAACCGCCACTCTCACGTATGCAAATCCGGAGTCACCGTCTCTTGAAGAAGCTACATTCTCGTTCTTTGCTGGAGGAACGAGATACGAGATTCCAATGATTGAATTTTGCAACGTCTACGGTTTTCACACGACCGATACAAGGCTAGAAAGCCCCGGGAGACTTAAGGAATCAAAGACATTCTGGAACGTCATAGCTTCGGGAACGTACTCAAGCAACTCTGCAAGTCAAAACCGGCTCCGTCATCCCGCTCTCCGCATTGTTGCGCGACTTCTAAGCAACATGCTCTTCGACCGACCCGTAGGTAACAAAGTGCATAATGATGAGTTAATGCTTTTGTTTTTTGGTGTTGGTAATATTGTAGGAGATGGAGACTTAGCGCAATTTGAGCACTACCGTTATAATTTGGGCATCCGGTTTGCCGAGACATTATGCGCAATCAAGGCTCAACCTACTTCAACCTCTGGAGTCCCTCGTGTTAAGCGCATTGGAAGCTTGCTCACGTCACTATTTCGCCACCTTAGATTTGACTTATCCAAGGCTTCCTGCGTCGACGAAGTTTCACGTCTGGATATGCAGCATTTGCTAAACTCGAAGATTATCGTTAAGCCGAGTGCTTATCAGTTCATTGCTGCAAATGGAGAACCTAACTTCATCATGCTTCCATGCCCCCTCCTCACACAGCTCAACACGTGGGAGGACCTTGCGTTTCAGCCACCTTTGGAGTACCTCGTGCCAAACCCGAGCCGTTCTTCTTCAGCCGCAAGACCGAGCACCTGCTCGCGCAGAAGTACATCCAGACCGAGCACCTGCTCGATTTCTCAAACCGGAGAAGCTGACCCATCCATTCCGCGCCTAACATACCAAACCGTTCCCCAAGGTGAGTTTGATCTCCCACACATCGCTGATGATGCTGACAGTGGTGAATATAGGCGATGGATGATCCAAGCAACGAAGAAGAACAACATCCTAATGCAAAGGATTATGGAGATGCTCTCAAAAGGATGTTGTCACGCTATAGTAGCAAGAGATGCTCAGCCGGTCCCTTCAAGCTCTACCTCCGGTTCGGGTCAACCATTGGAAAGGAAGAGAAGGAGAACGCGCGGCGAAGGAGGCGATGAAGCCTCTACTCGGTGATATCTCTTTCACCCTCCACTATCATTGTTTTATCCGTTTCTTTTATTTATCTATGTTTTGTGTTCCCTAGTTTCATGTGTCACCATTCTCTTGAACTTTTACACACCGGAGACGGTGTGATTTAAGTCCGGGGGAGCGGTTAGTTATTTGAATTTTCATTGAGTCGGATTTTTAATTGTTTTTTTTTAAAAAAAAAAAAAAAAAAAAAAAAAAAAAAAAAACGAATTTCTAGGATTGCATCTGCATTTTTGCATAGGGAACAATGATGAAATTTCCTTGTAAAGTCTCATTTTAGGATTTAATGATATGCCCTCGTTAGAACTTTTTCGATGCATTAACAATCATGAAGTAGAGGCTCATCCATACTTGGATCTTATTTCTTTGAAAGTCCCATCTCATTAGAAACTTGCATGATCTAGATTCGACTCTATCAATTTGAACTTAATCCTGACTAATCTCTCTCACTTTTGGACTTTGAATCATAACCATGGATAAACACTTGACATTCAAATCATGTTTGCCTTATTTTTACCACTCTTAACTTGATTTGAATGGCTATCTCGATCTAAGTTCATCTTTTAGATGAGGATAGTACCACACCTTTTAAACCCGACCATTTTGTTCAAGCCCTTGCATATGTTCTTTGAGTGAGGCCTTTTTCTTTGTGTTACATTGGCAAAATCTTGCAAGCATTAGAGACGACAAGGCAAAGTTTCCAATAGACTAGTTTCTTGTGTCTAAGACTAGTCTTAGGTGGGGAATGAAACCGAAATGGTTAGATGCTTATTTGAATATCTTTGGGTTTGTGGTTGAGTGTGAAAAGAAAGAAAATAAAGAAAAGGAGAAGAAAGAATAAGTTCTAGGGAAGGGAATTAAAAGGACCAGTATATAGCTCTAAGTGTTTGAAAAGAAAATGGCATTCTCCTAGAATAAAATCAAAAGAGAAGAAAATATGTTAGAGAATGCTAAGATAGAAAGAGCTAGTGCAATGAAAAGAGTATTTCCTAGGATTTTGATCGAAAAGGAAAGAGTAAGGTTGAGAAAGATTTGAAAGAAAAATTTAGCCAAAAGGGGCTAGTGGTTAAACTTGGGATAGTGAGAAAAGAGAGATGAGAGAATGCAACAAGGGGATAATGGGTAGAACTTTGGATTCCTAGCCTTATATGCATCAATTGTCTCTTTTCTTTCTTGCTTTTGCTAAATGTGACACTTTCATTTGAGAGTTAACCACCAAAAAGAATATGAACCTTCTCTTTATATCATTTTCAAGCTTCCTTCTACCTAGCCAAATGGTATTGATTAAATTTCCAATTGTGAGACCGCACCAAACACAATAATGAATGTTAAAGAGTTGAATATTTGTTGATTGCAAGATTTCTTTTGAGTCTCAGGATTTGGAGTAATATTTCATAAGTGATGAGTATGGCGAAAGCTTCTTGAGTAGAGTTTGTTGTGCATCGAGTTAGTTCTTTTTAGGACGTGTTGTTGAACCCTTTAGTGCTTCTTTTGGATTTGAGTTCCCGCCTTCAAACCTCTTTTCCGGATTCGTATTTTCTTGTTTGCTTGCGGACAAGCAAAAGGCAAGTCCGGGGGAGTTGATATGTTAGTATTTTGGTGTCTTTTACGCTTTGTTTCTTTAGTCTTTTTGGTTCTTTCTAGTTTATTTTGTGTCTTTTCAGGTTCTAGGAGGCTCTCGAGCATAGATTAGAGTCCGTGAGGGTCATTGGAGCAAAAAGGGACGAATCTGGAGGAAAGACAGTGATTTTCATAAATCGAGCACCTGCTCGGTTTGGAGCGAGCACCTGCTCGCCTGAAGACCCAAGGAAGTCGAAGTCTCTGGAATCCGGACCGACCGGTCCGGATGAGAGGACCGACCGGTCCACACTCGAAGACCCGAAGCCAGAAGTCTCTGGAATCCGGACCGACCGGTCCGGATGAGAGGACCGACCGGTCCACACTCGAAGACCCGAAGCCAGAAGTCTCTGGAATCCGGACCGACCGGTAAGGTGATGACGGTGGAGTGGTGAAGTCTCGGTTTCTAGCCTTCTCGATGCTGATATAAACTTTAAGTCGGGTTTTGGATTAGGATTTGGAGGTTTGTTGTTGAAGCTTTATTCGGTCCTTTCATCCTGGGTTTGGTGTTCCGTTTGTGTGCTCTTTTCTCAGCTTTTATCGCAGATCTGGCCCGTTTGTTTCGGTCAAGGCAGATTTCAAATTGGTTTCTTTTTCTGCTTCGGTCGTGGAAGTCTTCACCATCGTGGTTTATCCACTCCTTACAATCTTCTCAAGGGGCGAGGTTGCGTCTCAGGGTTTTGTTCGTTTGTGCCGCTTCAGATGGCTCGGCTTTGCCGGAGCAGATTTTTGAGGTTTTGGTTGCGACTAATCCGTAGTTTATTTGTGGTAAGGAGGAGTTTCAATTGGTATCCGTTTGGGTGATTCTTCTAGCCGCAGATTTGTTTTCGCTTTAAAAGGATTCAGCTTCATTTAATCTCTTCAATCTTAGTCTATTTATTTGTTAGCTGATATGTTAGTATTTTGGTGTCTTTTACGCTTTGTTTCTTTAGTCTTTTTGGTTCTTTCTAGTTTATTTTGTGTCTTTTCAGGTTCTAGGAGGCTCTCGAGCATAGATTAGAGTCCGTGAGGGTCATTGGAGCAAAAAGGGACGAATCTGGAGGAAAGACAGTGATTTTCATAAATCGAGCACCTGCTCGGTTTGGAGCGAGCACCTGCTCGCCTGAAGACCCAAGGAAGTCGAAGTCTCTGGAATCCGGACCGACCGGTCCGGATGAGAGGACCGACCGGTCCACACTCGAAGACCCGAAGCCAGAAGTCTCTGGAATCCGGACCGACCGGTCCGGATGAGAGGACCGACCGGTCCACACTCGAAGACCCGAAGCCAGAAGTCTCTGGAATCCGGACCGACCGGTCCGGATGAGAGGACCGACCGGTCGGGCTCCCAGAACCAAGTTGCCCTAAAATTTCCTTATAAATAAGTTGTAGCCACTTTCCAAGTAGGGAGTGCTATTTTTCTGAGATTTTTCCTGAGACATTTTTTGAGAGTTGAGACTACTTGTTTCCATTGTTGAGATCCTTTCAAGGTGTTTTTTTTATTTCCAAGGATTTTGATTGTAAGAATTGGAGGATCATCCACAACTTTCCATTGAGAAAATTTCTTAAACCCTATTCTCTTATTTTATCATGATGCTTTCTTCTCATTTGATTGCTGTGATTTTGTCCTCCATGACTGAGTAGTCTCATTGCTAGATTAGGGAAATTCAATGGTGGATTAGGATGATAGTGACTGAGCCAAATAGGAAATGTTATCATTTGTCTTCATCAATCGGGATTCATACTGCTTAGGCTAATTTGATCACCTAGTCTATGATTTTAGGATTAACTTATTCACGAAAGTGCTCTAGGTTGCTAGATAAACCATTGATGAGCAATCGGTGTGTAACCAACGACAGTTGATTGTTACCGTCGATTGTGAACAAATCAAACCAAATTGTTAATGCTTATCTTCATTTCTGAATTCGAACGACAGTTTATGCATTTAGGATGCTAGATAAAGTTATTGATGCATCACGACAGTGAGGCAATATTACATTCATGTTCGAGTTCTAGATTGCGCTAAATTGAATCCTGAATAGATTGCTCAGTCCATGATCCGAAACCACCGGCGAATGACTCTAATCTAGTGCCTTTATCTTATTGAATTTACATCATTTTTAGTTGCTATTTCGTTCATTAATTCGTCACAAACAAATTCCCATTTTATCTTAGCTTTAAACGATAATCCATATTTTCATAGTGTGACCGTGGTCCCTGAGGATTCGATACCTAAAATACTACTGCTTTTGTCTGTGCACTTGCGGATACTATTTAGGTTTAAAACTTCACGTATCATTAGCTTATCGATTTGATCGAGTTGGTTTAGACTTTTAGTTCATGTATTTCTTCGTTTTAGTTTTCTGGTCTTGTATCCGGTTGTACACCGGTTTTGTATCCGGACTTGGTCCGGCATTGTATCCGGTTTTCGAACCGGCTTTGTATCCCACCCGTTTTCGTAGTAATAAAATATTTAGATGACAAAAAAAAAAAAAAAGCTTGCATATTTTCTACACAAAAAAACGATTGAAACGAATTCGCAGGTAGAAGAGTTAGATAACAACGAAAATATTCTAGATGGAATAAACAAAACCACCAATTAGAATAAACTTTTGTATACTCTTTATAAACGATGATATAAGAAATAATAGCATAAAAACATATAAACATGCCAATATGAAATTGCATATCCATACAAATTTTCATCCGCGCCATAATATATACAACGTTAACAATTACGAATTATACATTTCAAATTTAATAACAACTAAACAATATACATACCAAACATGAAGACGGATGATGAAGTTAAAATAACTTCAACATAAATTAGATCGGAAAAGAGATAATAAGATTAATAGTAGGGATCTTTTCTAAACTACACCCTTTTCTTGGTCAAATGCAAAACTATACCTCTCTTTCTCTCTCTTCTATTTCTTGAGTCTTTGCCACTAAACTGTCCATTTAATTACAAAACTGCCATTACGTAGACTTCCTTTTGTGTTTCGTAGACTTCTAATCAAAGATGAAAAGTCTGAACAATCCCACATAAATCAAGTTATTTACCGAAATGCCATCTTCATCAATTTTTCCAACCACCATTAACAACCAATTTCGAGCTCTTAATGGCTCAACAACTGATTTTCGAGTACTTAATGGTCTGATTTAATCCTTATAACATCTTTCGTTACTTCTCCTCTACAATTTCATCCATAAATCTTGCTAAGTTTAGTTTTGAAAATAATTTATAAAAAAGGGTTGATTTCTCGCAAATCTTGCTTTACGACACCAATATCGGTTAGAATTCTAAGTTCCGGGGGTGGAGGAAGCAAAATACGAGCTCAACGTGTGAAAAGGTAATCCAAACAAAAACATTTAAAAATTTCTGAAACTCGTAGACTTTATGTGTAGACTTCCAGAAGTCAACGAAGAGAGCATATTTGCATTTGACTATTTATGTGAAAAATACGAAGTAGACTTCCAAGGAAGTCTGCATGATTCCTTTCGAAACAAAAAAATAGTGCCATGTAGACAGGGTTAGTTTTGCATTTGACTAGAGGTTTGACTTTTTGTGCAGACTTCCCTGGAAGTCTACAAAAACGTAAGGGCAGTTTTGCATTTAGAAATCAGAGAGTAGATTTCCAGGGAAGTCTGCACAGACAAAAAGAGGTAGTTTTGCATTTGACCAAAAAGTAAAACGTTGGCCAATATTTGCAGACTTCCAGAAAGTGTAGATAAACTGTGTAGACTTCCCTGGAAGTCTACTACTAAAATCTACGAATTTTGTCAAATGCAAAACTACCCCTTTTTTTTGCAGACTTCCTAGGAAGTTCACATTCCATTTGCGGACTTCCGGAAAAAATTCGCAATTGCAAAACTGCCCTGTACGGATGTCTACAAATGCTGCGGACTTCCTAGGAAGTCTACTTTTCTTTGCAGACTTCCTAGGAAGTCTACTTTTATTTGCAGACTTCCCTGGAAAAAGTCAAAATTTGGTCAAATGCAAAACTACCCCCTCTTTTTGTGTAGACTTCCAGGGAAGTCTGCACAAAAAAGTCAAACATCTGGTCAAATGCAAAACTACCCTTTGCAGACTTCCAGGAAAGTCTACGGTTGTGAAGACTTCCCTGGAAGTCTGCAAAGCGTTTGCCTAAAATGCAAAAGTACCCCTTGTAGACTTCCAGCGACTGATTAGAAGTCTACACGGGAAGTCTACTATCTGAAAATGGAAGTGTACAAAGGAAGTCTACAATACACATTCTTTTTTAAAACCTAATTATATGTCATTCTAGAAAGAGATTTCTTGGTTTTTTTGTTCTCACATGTGTAGTACCTATGTCTCTATTATCTGTGTTAGTTTCAGATGTTTAAGACTAATATTTATTGGGTAAATCTAATTTCTTCATTTGGTGACTAGTTAGCTCATTCAACGTAGACTTCCAGCGACTGATTGGAAGTCTACACGGGAAGTCTACTATCCGAAAATGGAAGTGTACAGAGGAAGCCTACAATACACAGTCTTTTTTAAAACCTAATTATATGTTATTCTAGAAAGAGATTTCTTCGTTTTTTTGTTCTCATATGTGTGGTACCTATGTCCCTATCATCTGTGTTAGTTTGAGATGTTTAAGACTAATATTTATGGGGTAAATATAATTTTTTCATTTGGTGACTAGTTAGCTCAGTCAACGTAGACTTCCGGTGACTGATTGGAAGTCTACACGGAAAGTCTACTATCTAAATTTCGATTGTTGCTAACTAAGCCTCATATGTTTTTTATTGACAGATGATTGTTCAAATACATGTTGTTTATGGAGATTGGATTATGAAAGATGGTACGTGGCATTTTGAGGTGGATACCCGTAAAGGAGGGAGAATGTTTATCTTGGGCGATGGTTTTACACATAAGGAACTTGTTGAAATGGCTCGAGATGATTATAAGTTACAAAAAATGGAGGTTGTGGAGCTCACTTATTCATTACCTAGTTCAATGGTTGAACAAATGCCTCATGACACACCTCCGATGCACGTCACAAGTGATAGATAAGTCCATAGTTTGATGGAGCTACGTAGAACCTGTATGATACGTCTTTGTGTATCAACTCGGATTGAGACGGAAACCGACATCAATGGAGATGCAAATTCAGACGAGGATGAAAATAATGATGAAGATGAAAATCCACAAAACGATGCGGATGAGGATGAGGATGAGTGTAATGATGGAGAAGTGAAAGAAGAGGAAGTGAAAGAAGATAAAGTGAATGAAGAGGCTGTTAAAGAAGAGTATGGGGAAAATATTGATGATGATTACAATGAGTATGGAAAAGTTAAAGACGAAGATGGAGAGGATATCTCCTTCGATGTTCAAGCTGGTTGTTCGAGTATGTTTACATGGTCCGAAAACATATTCGTGTCACAAAGTTTTTGTAGCAAGGCGGAGCTAGTTCGAGAATTGCAATTAACTTGTGTTATGTTGCGATTTGCATACAAGGTACTCAAGTCTAAACCAAAGCTATTTGTTGCCATTTGTTGTGTGGAAGGATGCCAGTGGCGGTTAAGAGCGGCTGTAAAGAATGAAGCAAACCGGTTTTGGGTGACAATGTATATCAATGTCCATACATGTTCACGTGATGATCGAGTGAAGCACCGCAAACGTGCTACCGCCAAATACATTGGAAGACTTTTCTACGAGCGTGTTGGAATAATTAATGGAATTACGCCGCAACACATCAAAGATGCTATGAAAGAAATGTATGGCATGATTTTGGATTATACTACTTCATATAGGGCATTATGTTATGCATGGGAAATGGTGCGGGCAACTTGGGAAAATGGATACGAGAGTCTCCCATCGTATCTCCATCAAATCAAGGAAGCAAATCTGGGAACAATCACCGCTCTTGAGGTTGATGAACAAAACCGGTTTAAGTACCTTTTCTTAGCGTTTGGAGCCTCAATCGAGGGTTTTAAGTATCTCTGCCGTGTCATCGTCGTTGACGGGACGCATTTAAGTGTGAAGTACGAGGGAGTTTTGTTAGTTGCATGTGCACAAGATGCTAATTTTCAAATTTTCCCTTTGGCTTTTGGGATTGTGGACAGTGAGAGTAATGCTTCGTGGGAGTGGTTTTTTAGCAAATTGAGTTATTGTGTCTCGGAACAAGGAAATTTGGTGATCATTTCGGATAGGGAGATCGCGATAAAGAAGATTATGACCGATCTATGGACGCGATACGATCTGCAAAGCCGGCTCTTGCAACATACTTGGAGGAGGCTGACCCAAAGTTGTGGTCACGTGTGCACTTTCCGGGAATGAGGTACAACTTCAAGACGAGTAACATGGCCGAATCAATCAATGCGATACAAAAGGTAGCTCGAGGATTTCCAATAGCATTTCTTTTGGAATTTATCCGATCAAAACTAGGAAGATGGTTTTACAAAAGGCGAGAGGATGCGTTGAGTGTACCAACAAGCTATAGTCGAGGTGTTGAATATTTGTTGAATATACGTGAGTATTACACGTCTTCCATGACGACGGAACGCATCAATAATGTCCAATTCTACGTCAGGGGAGGAAACCGTAATTTCCTTGTTGATATGGGCCAAGGTGCATGTACATGTGGTGTCTTTCAAATCGAGAGGATCCCTTAAGCACACTGTTATGCGGTTTTAATCGAGTGCCGACAAGATGTGTCTATTGTTATTTGTCCTTCATACGAGAGACATTATTTATACGCGAGCTATGGCGGCAGCATTTTCCGAGCCAAGGACGCCGACAAATTTCCCTTTCGCGAAGAGAAAGGGACTAAACCACGAAAGATGAACCCCACGTACAACTGTACAAACTGCGGACAACTAGGTCATACTAAACTTAGATGTGAAAAATGATAGATGTGTAAGTTAGACTTCGGTTATAAACATCAGTTATAGACTTCCGTTGTAGACTTTGTTGTACTAAGTACCTTTACTCTGTTTCTACCGTGTGCAAACGTGTGTTGGAAAGTAAGCTACTATCATGTCCGGTCAAGAGTTATTATTATGTTGAAATTTGGGTTAAAAGTTGTGAAACAAATTTTCAAATTATTTTTGAAACTTGTGTCCGGACTTGTGCTCAATCTAGGTTATTATCATGTTCAAACTTGTGTGAAAAAAAAAACTTTGTTTTTACTTCAATTCGAACCAAATAGAAGGAGTTGTACCATGTAAGTATGGGTGACTAGTTAACCACCAGGGCTAACGGACCTTAAGCGTTAAATTTGACAATCAATATTTAGTAAGTAGACTTCCAATGTAAACTTCGGTTGTATACTTCGGCATAAAATCATTACACGCGGTTTAATAAAAACGAAACCGTTTTACTGCTCACTTAAACGACGTTGTTTTCCTCCCCAATTCGGTATTCAATCCCTAATTCCCAAATCTGAAAATTACTCAGATCCCTAAATTCCAGAATTCTCAATTCTGTGAATTTCGCCTCTCAAATTTCTACATTCAAAATCTATATTGGAAATGCTCTTAGTTTGCGCATTCCTCCGATGAGTTCTTCAAGCTCTGTGTCATCGGGTGTTGTCGGACACCATGGGTTACCGGTAAAGTGTGTGTGCGGCTTAGGAGTGACGATCTTTACTTCTAAGACGCTTGAGAATCCTGGAAGACCGTTTTTCTATTGCAACAGCAAACGTGATGCAAAATCGTGGACAAACAAAAGAGATGTAAGTACTCTGTTGTTCAGGTTAAAAGTAGAGGTTGTTTGCGTTCAAATTCGTTGAAAATTATTATGTGGTTGTTGCGTTGAAAAGAGATGTAACACAATGTCTTATTGTGTTGTGCATTAGGGACATTTGTTTAAGTGGGTGGAGGATGGTGTTCTTGAAGAAGTTCAAGATGCTTTAGCAAGATTTGCAAGCATAGACAATGAGATTAGGAAGGCCAAATGTGAGGCAAACGAATCAAATGTCACGATACAAGAACTGCAAGAAGAAGCAAAGATGCGCGAAAAGGATATCGGAAAGTTGAGTTTGTGCTTCAAATTGTATTTTTTGTGGCTAAGCTTGCTCACCATTGTGATTTTTATGTGATGTTTGTTCAGGATATTTCGTTGTTAAGGAAGTTGTATTGTAGTAAACCTTGTTAAAACTCAGAAGTGGAACTTGTTTGTTGGTTAATTCCTGGTGAATTCATGGTTAATACATGGTTAATTCCTGGTTAAGTCATGGTTAATTTCTGTGATGATTGTCCTTGGAAATTAGGTTGTTTAACCAATAAGGCTAACGCAACTTATAAAGTAGACTAACAATGTAGACTTCGTATGTACAGTTCGGTTGTATACTTTGGCACAAACGCATTACATGAGAGGAATATGAAAATATGAGTTACCAAACTATAAACACTTGAAGATTTAGAGAAGGAAAGTTTCTTACTAACGATTAACGTTGAACAATTTAAAATGAAAAGAACTTGTACAACATAAACTAAAGAACATGAAAAAAGCTAAAATTTAATTAAAAAACATAATAAACTCCTTTTTCTTCATTCTTCTCTTGAAATCGACCACCGCACTCCATGCAAGCTCCTCCGTCCACCGCCGAGCAATTTCCTCGAACCTGGCCTTGTCATTTACGAACATTTCGGCCGCTTCAGCCACCAAAGGCTCTGAGGCCAAGTTCGGTGAAGCCATGAGGTGGAGGATGTCGTTGACAACGTCGAGCGGGCGGAGCGCAGGACTCCATCGAGTTCTAAGCATTTCATGGTAGATGGCCCCGTTTGCGTTGATGTTGGGATGATATATTTTCCTACGGAAATACACCCTTGGTGGCCCTAATGGATACTCAATCGGAAATGAGTAGGAAAGCCAAAACACTCCTTCCTCATAAAGAGTGTCCTCTGGTCCATTTATAGGAACCTCCACATGGTAACATGTATCATCGATTAACATATTAGATTCTTCACACCAAATACGAGATGGAAACCTTCAAATCAATTAATATTACCTTCTTCGACGATCCTCAAAGTAGGGTACTCTTTCGTTAATCCCTTGATATTATACGAAAGCGAATCTTGCTTGCCCTAATCGGATCCATTTTTTCGTCTGAATGTTTGGAAGAAGATATGGAAGTTTTAGAGATGAAAGATGTAGAGATGTGTTTACGTAAATACATATATATATATACGAATAGACGAAAAGACGTCTATTTTGGCGTAGAGACTTCATGATACGTCGCCCTTTTCAAAAAGTAAAACGAAAGGCTATGACTTCATTATAGTCATAATATTAAGTGAACAGTTTTTATTAAATGTCGTTGAAATGATTAACAAACACAATCTAAGTGAACAGTGATTACTCATAATTTAATATTTTAAGCCTAACTTCCACCACTTGTTCATGCAACAGGGTCAATTCAGATTATTACCCATTTAAGAATGAGTAGGGGAGTATACGGACTTCGATAGTAGTGAAGTGGACCTCAATAATCATTAATTAGACTTCCAATGTATACTTCGTATGTAGACTTCGGTTGTATAATAGTATGACTTATTTCAGTACCAAACTATAAACATTTGTATATGTACAGGAGTCTTTATTTATTAGTTTCATGAATACAAGCATTAGTAGGTGAGTAAAAGGACTTCGATTGTGCACTGACCCTAGACTGTAGACTATGAAAGCTGTTGGCGCTATCAGTAAACTTCCATCGTAGACTTCGTGTGTAGACTTCGTGAAGTATAACTTTTTCAATTCACATTACTACCCATTTAAGCATTAGTAGGGGAGTAAAAGGACTTCGATAGTAGTGAAGTGGACAGTTGTCATTGGCTCCGATTGTGCACTGACCCTAGACTGTAGACTATGAAAGCTGTTGGCGCTATCAGTAAACTTCCATCGTAGACTTCATGTGTAGACTTCGTGAAGTATAACTTTTTCAATTCACATTACTACCCATTTAAGCATTAGTAGGGGAGTAAAAGGACTTTGATAGTAGTGAAGTGGACAGTTGCCATTGGCTCCGATTGTGCACTGACCCTAGACTGTAGACTATGAAACTGTTGGCGCTATCAGTAAACTTCCATCGTAGACTTCGGGTGTAGACTTCGTGAAATATAACTTTTTCAATTCACAGTACTACCCATTTATGCATTAGTAGGGGAGTAAAAGGACTTCGATAGTAGTGAAGTGAACAGTTGACATTGACCCTACACTGTTGTGCACTGACCCTAGACTATAGACTATGAAAGCTGTTGGCGCTATCAGTAAACTTCCATCGTAGACTTCGTGTGTAGACTTCGTTAAGTATAACTTTTTCAATTCACATTACTTTTTCAATTCACTTGGCGCTATCAGTAAACTTCCATCGTAGACTTCGTGTGTAGACTTCGTTAAGTATAACCGGATCCATTGTTTTCGTCTGAATGTTTGGAAGAAGAAATGGAAGTTTTAGAGATGGAAGATGTAGAGATGTGTTTACGGAAAAACATATATACATATATATACACGAAAAGACGTGTCTTTTGGCAAAAAGTAAAACGATAAGACGTGACTTGATTAATGCCTTTGAAACGTTTAATAAAAACAAGGTAAGTGAACATCAAACCGTCCATTTCAGACCTAGTTGGGTTGTAAAGGTCATCGAGACACGTGTACTTGATAGCAGGAAAGTCTACACTGATGTGCACAGGAAGTCTACACTGAAAGCAGTTGGCGCTATCATTATGACTCGTGTCAGTCGTAAACTTCCATTGTAAACTTCTATCGTAAACTTCTATTAGGAAAAAATCAGAAAAAAAAAATTTGTCACCTCATCGTTTCGAACAAGAGCAATTTATAGTTACCGCGTATTAATGGCTCTGTATCTAACCAAAATGCCATAGGATGATATTCAAAACATGCGCCTTACACATTTATATATTCCTACAACTTTGATTATTGTATAGTAACTGAGAAGTTACATTTCACAATTTTTCTGTTGCATTCTACAAGTAACTTACAAAAGAGGTATTGAAGAGCAGTATAAAAAAATTAGGCCAACAAACAAAACATATTATATTCAGGACAATACCATCTCAACTGTTCAGTAGAAGTGTACAATAGAAGTCTATAATAGTAAAACAGACTTCCAGAGTACAAGTCTACAAGAGAAGTCTATATTCAAAATTCACAAAATAACAAAAGGACTAACTGATCCCGATAAAATTAGGATATGAGTTTGTCAAAGAGATGTACAAAATATATGTAATAATCCTAAAAGTTTAGTTCGGGCTACCAAAAGATATTACGTAACGGAGCATTACGATTCATACACATCCAAGTGAGACCAATCTCGGGGCCGTGGGCCATCTTGCTTTATCTCGTCCCATATATCGACCGCAAGCTTATCCCTACATGCCTGGATGTCCATCTTGGCCATAACACTAAAAGGAAACCCTAGCGCATGGCATTCGACAAATTTGAAAGCAAATACTCCACAACTCGCACCATCAGCCTGTTGTGGAGCTTCGTGCACGTCGATCGTATACGCATCTCTAGTATACTTGGGCCCATCCTGCTCAAGACACAAATCCCGAATAGTATTTGGAACCATCACCGCAAAAGGCTCCACCAGCTTCTTCGTGTGATCAACCGACTTCTCATTAAACAAACTATCCCACACTACAACCTTACGATCTGGAATAGATATCCATAGAGCAATCCAGTGTATGTTGAAGATAGTGTAGATGTCATGTACCTCACTCCCCCAAACCTTGTCAGATCTACAATACGCAGGTAATTCACATGTGTAGTAATCAATGGCTCCAGGAGGTAATGCCTTACTAGACCCATCTGGATTTTCATTGCTTTCCACATAGCTTTTGTATTTTGTTGACTACAAGTGGGACCACATCGTATCAATGAAGCATATTCCATTGCTCCTAAACCACTGTGGATGGTTATGGAAACGGTATCTAAGTAGGTTCATGGCAGCTTCCAAGTGCTACAACGATAAAAAGCAAAAATAAGTAAACTAGCCTACATAAGAAGACTACAACAGAAGTCTGTAGAGGAAGTCTATACAACAGGTTTACACAAGAATTCTACACAATAAGTCTGCGTAAGGAGTCCTTCAGCCATTCTCTTCTGGCACGTAGTGTATGAAACCAATTGGCGCGGCTGTTATTAACCTTTAGGTCTGTTTCCTGTACACAGTAAACATAGTATGTCAAATTGCCAATGCAAGAAGTCATTAAAAAATAAATCCCAAATTTAAATAACATACGGTTCAGCTTTCAAAGAAGCTAGTAACAACTTCATCTTCTTTGCATCAACATGACCAAAAGGGTCATATCCTTTCCCTTTTTGGATTGACCATAAGTCATACCCTTGGAAAGGTGTTTTCAGTGTGGGCGGCTTTGCCAACACTCTTTCACTCTTACCCCTAGCAGCATTCACCTTTGGATTCAGCTTTAACTTAATAATCTTAGAGTGAGCACCTTTAACATGCTCAATTTCTTTTACACCTTTAAGTTCCACCAAACTAGGCTCCTCTACAACCTCTTTTGAATTTTGTTCGACTTTAATTGTTGAGAACAGATTGACTGGTTTTGGTTCTTTATCCTCTGTCTCTGGTTTAGGCTTTATATCTTCTTCTAAGATTTTTGGAGGAGTACAATTGATATTCTTACAACTCTGCACAGTTATTTAAAGGAAAGTTAAACCTTCGGCAAAGGACAACTGCGTGAAGGACTAACATGTTATAAATTGTTTAATAACAGTGTAAAATGTTTGTTTAAACTTCAGAGAAACCGTAAATGGATGAACATCTTATTGTTGTGGGTTTGATGGCGGCTTTCTCACCCTTGTGCTTTTACGAATGATTTTAAGATTGGTAGGGGAGGGTTTGGTACTAACCCCATGATCAGCAGGTGGAGAAGATGTCTTCTGGACCTTGGCCTCTTGGTTGTTTTCCTCTTCGTTGTTGCCCTCTTGGTTGTTCTCAGCTGCATTGCTCAGCACCATCTCCATGCAAACAGGTTTACCACCCGCTAAATGGTGGTCAACCTTATGAGATAGCTTCTGAACCTGACCAGATAGATGGTCGACCTGCTTTGTCAACTTGTTAAGGGAAGCCTCAAAGGCGGCTTGGAATTTCTGAACCACGAGGACCAATGGATCTCCACCAGAACCAGCAGCAGTGTTAGTGGATCTCTTTCTCTTCCTGCTCTGTCCACCGCTCTTTCCACCTAATTGCCTAGTACGTACAGCATTGATAGAAGGGTACAAGTCTTATAAACATTATTCAGTAAAATTTTACTGCAGAAGTCTACACTAGAAGTGTACAACGATAGTCAATAATCAGAATACGTACCTTTCTCATCTGGCACACCAGTGTCATCTTCCACAGCACTTGTAATCTTACCATCTGCAGGCCAGTGAAGTTTCTCAAATTCCCAATCACCTCCATAGGATGAAAGGATAATGTCTCTGATCAAAGGATCGTCAACATCATCTTCCCAGACAGGGAACATGTCTTCAACAGAAGTTGTGCGGATGTACTTTATAACATTTGACTAGAAAGAAAATACAAAATATTGAGTTAACCTCATAGACAGGTCTACTTCAGCAGTCTAATTGAGAAGTCTTTGTCAGAAGTCTACTACTGAAGTCTACAACAAAAGTTCACAACGGAAGTTTACTACGGACGTGTACTACGGAAGTTTTCTATGGAAGTTTACAGGACAAGTTTACAAGACAAGTACATACCTGGTTTTGGACTTTATCCTTTACATGCTTGCGATATCTGGATCCTTTAAACCGAAGGATCGGTGGAGTTCCAGGAAGGGTTGGTAATTCTTTCTGATTTCTGTACCAAGGTCTGGTAGAGACATGTATATCCAGACTTGGAGCACTTGCACAAAACCCGCTATGTAATATTGATTCTTCCACAAGTTTGTATCCTTCACAGACTTGATCAGATTCTTGCAAGCAACTCTTCCCCATGGATACGCCAGAAATGCTTCTTCATCCACAACCAGCCTCGCCAAGTTAACATTTGTGGCCTGATACTCTCTTTGGGCGTCAATGTATCCAACATATAAGGCAAGATATCCCAACCTTATACGATCTACCCGAGCCCATGACTGACATTTCTTGGCAGCAGCAATTAGGTCTTTAATAGATGGACCCATTTCATGGTTCAATCTAAGAAGTCTCCATAAATCTTTCGTCGCTTCGGTAACTTTGGTCTTAGGTGTCATCAAATTGTCAACGGGATGACACTGAAGACCTGTAATATACGTAAACTTTACCAACGACAACCTTACGGCATTTACCCCAATGAGACTCCATATCTCATTCGGTTTATCGCACACTAACTGAAGGCTCAGCATATGATGGGCCACGCCTGCGGACCACAAAAATTTCAATTCATGGAACTTGAGAATAACTCCCACACTCAACTTCCTAATTTCTGCAAGTTCGTCTGGGTGTAGAGCAGCAAGGGTCTTCTCAGTTCCGAGAAGTAGATCAAACAGCTCTGTGTTACCACAATAATAGCCGCAGCTTTTTCCTAGTTCTGGCTCAGACCCTTCAGTATGGAATCGTTGTGGAAAGCGTCTGTCACTCATTATCAGCCTAAAAAAAACAAAAAAGCAATTTAAAATTGAAGTCTGCTACGGAAGTCTGCCACTTCTTTACAAAAGTTGAACCATAACCAGATCTACCAAAAAATCTTCTTCCACGTGTGGATCGGGATCTAGATCTGGAGAAGTCGCAGAATCTAAAAATTGATAAGAGAAGAGAAGGGAGAGTAAGAGTTCAATTCAAAGAGGAAGAGAGTAAGAGAAGGAAGGAAAAGGAAGAGAGACCACCGGATATGGCGGAAGTGTCGGTGGAAGGCGTCGTCGGTCTTCTTCGTGGGCGGTGGAGCAAAATTTACAGTTTTTTCACAAAAATTCTTACCTGAGTTTAAATATGTTGGTTAATTTTGACGGTTCAGTACCCATAATTATTATTTGGGTTAAAATAGCGGTTATTATGTTTACAGCGGTTATTGTGTGTACTGAAGACTGTGCGAGCCAGAATTTCACACAATTGAATTTGTGAAGATTCGTCGAAAAAGAGCTTCTTTATGGTTTTAAACACAATGACAAATGTCGAATTCGAATTCTTATTAAGCTTTGAGAGTTGTTCTTCAGTAAATAGTTCTTTTGTATAAGTCTCTGTCAAAATTCTCTATCCCCTCATTTATGAGGGGGTACATGTTTATTTATTGGAAAAATAGGTCGGTATGAACAGTAACTCGAGCCTTTAATGGGCCTCTAATGGGCTTCTGTCTTATGGACTCTGATCACCAGGCCTGTTAGTCGTACACTTTGTCGTTTTAGGTTTATCGATTCTTCTAGGGGAGATATGACCCCTACAGTTAGCCCCCCAGTTCAACAGTTTAATTAAAAAGTGTTGAAGTAAGGGTGTCCAAGTAAAGAATCGATTCCCGTTAGACTGTTAGTATGTTGATGGCGATGTTGCCGAGCCCAGGTACCAAATTCGGCGAGCTGACCGACGTGATGCTATCAGCAATTGATTTTGAATTTGCGAGGCCCCGAGATGTTTAGACAAAGAGAGTAGCGAATCTGCGAGTCCATTTGTTGAAAAGAAGTGCGAATCAGCGAGGCGGTTTGATGAAGAGATATGCGAGTCGCGAGCTGATTCGACGAAGAGATCTGCGAATCGTGACTTCACTTGATGAAGAGAGCTTCAAATTCGCGAAACGATTCGACAAAGAGATCTGCAAGTCGCGAAGTGATTTGACGAAGAGATCTGCGAATCGCGAGCTGATTGCCGATGTGAGACGTCTTAAAGATAACCGAGAGGTCCTGATAATAGCCGTAAGATTCTGCGAAGACCGCGAACTGATATGGCAAAAAGAGCTGTGAATCTACGAGGCGATCCGTCAGAGAAAGCTGCGAGTCGCGAGTTCAAAGATATCGCGAGGTCGGTGTGATTTCTATAAATTGAAGTCTTTGAAGTCGCGAATTAACTCGAAGGTGAGCTCGCGAAGTCGCGAAATTAAAACCGCGGGGTCACAAGTCAGTGCAAAACCCCTTTGAAACCGTGATTTTCTGGGCCCAGACCTTCAGCCCACTTCGAAATGAGGCCTGCCACGAAAATTGATCCGTAACACGCCTATATAAAGAGAGAAGTCTCTCAGATATCTCCCATAATTTCCATTTCTCCGAAACAGGTACTTCTCTCTCTCTCCCTTCTCTCTCATTTTTTTTCTTTCTATACTTTTTTAGCTGTCCCATCACTTCGCCACCGCCGTGTTCTTGAGAGGATAACTGCCAAAAAATTTCTTTTTCGATCCGAAAAATAATGTCGACGATGAGTTCAAGTGTTTCTGCGAGTTCTGCCGAGCCGATCGACAAGGAAGGATTGATCTGGGAGTATAACAAGAATAGCGAGTCGCCATCTGATGCGAGTTCGAGTTGTGGTTGGTACCGTAGTCCTGATGAGGCGAGTACTTCCGGTCGAGAGGAGCGAGTCCGAGGTAATTCTCCCCTTGCCGACTTGTTCTCTTATCCCATCCCCGTCTTTAGGCAAAGTCGCGAGACAAGGGAGACCGTTTCGCCGACGCGAGCCCAAAGAAAGGACTTTCAAGAGGGAGTCGGAACCTCGCGTCCTTCGCAGATTGGCGAGACACTCGCTGTCGACGAGCCAAGATTAGTCGTCGAAATTCCACAACTTCGTGACGAGTCGCTTAGTCCCGTCGAACCTCCTTTCCGAGTGAAGGTTGAAGAGTGCAACTGGGCATATAACCCTCTCATCAAAGCAAAACGATTGGGAGCCTGGATTGGATCCGGAGTGCCCGTAGTTAAGAAAAAGAAGTCGAGGCGAAAACAGCGTCCACCTCCAGGCTCCTCATGGTGCGACGAGGAGTCCCTAAACACCCTTCGCGTAGAGTGTGGAATTCCCGACGCGGTCGAGATGATCGCGCTAACGACCCGCCT
Source organism: Draba incana (assembly GCA_963576765.1). Classification (NCBI taxonomy): domain Eukaryota; kingdom Viridiplantae; phylum Streptophyta; class Magnoliopsida; order Brassicales; family Brassicaceae; genus Draba; species Draba incana. The sequence goes on along the minus strand of OY755215.1, from coordinate 8,032,759 downwards.
GCCGGCATATTCACCGCGTATGAATGTTGGTGTAGGAATTGCTACCTTACACTCCCTATTCCTTCGACGATTCTGCGGTATATGTGGGTTCACAAAATTGCGCTTGCGCAAATCAATACAAGAGGAGTTCATCAATTGGTCGGACTTCTGACGCGAGCTGCCGAGTGTCGCGAGTCGATTGGGGTTCGTCATCTGACTAACTTTCTCGAATTTCGCAAGAACCCTGACGCGGGTGGTAAGAAGTTGTATAATTTGGCGAGCCGACCTCGATATAAGATTATCGACGACTTCCCGAACAAAGACCACAACTGGAGAAAATTCTTTTTCTTTATTCCAATATATGCTGAGTCCGTCGAAGAGATACGGCCGGCGGTCGCGAAGTGGGGAACACTTGGTAGATCTTCTAAAGTTTACCGCGCGAATTGCCTCTTTATGCTTTATTCTAATTTGTTGTAAATTTGTCTTCTCAGCTCCCAGACTTCTAATTACCTCTGTCCCCGGACTCGACGACCTGTTTCAAAAGCTTAAGGAGCAGAAGTGCCTTTGGAATCGTCATTTCCATCTTCAAAGAGTTATTCGAGCTCGCGAGTTTGCGCTTAGCGACGAGGAAGACGAACTTTATCAAAGCGACTCCAACGACCTCGACATCATGCCGCATCAACCCACTGTACGCGACATCGCCTAGAAGAAAGCCGCGAAGAAGGCCAAGAGAAAGGCCGACCCGAACGTAGCTACTCCCGTCGCCGAAACATCAGAGCGAAGCGTAGGTAAAGGAGACACTCCTGCCACAAAGGATGGCGAAGCTGGAGCTGTTGAGGCGAATGGTGCTTTAGTTGTCGTGCCCTCGCAGCAAATTGTCATTGATGACAAGCCCATCGAGCCCATCGAGTCCGAGCACCAGCTGATTCTAAATTGAAAACGAAAACACACTGCCTCTGAAAAAAGTAAGGGCAAAGCCACGGATTCGAAGAAGTCTCGTCGCGACTCCTCGGTTCCTCTGAGTTCGCGACCTGTCGAACTCTATGATGATCCTTCCGCAGCGGCCACCTTGATGGCTACGATTGCGTATCCCGAGGATAACTTCATTGTCCCGGAGAGGCTGGTAAAGAGCGAACTCTACAAGGAGTTTGCGTCTCGCCAAGCTAAGGTAAGCTCTTATTATCATTGTTTGTTCTGCTTCGCTCCTTTTCTCATACTTTATTTCTTCTGCAGGCACTCGCTCATTTTAACAGGATGATCGTCGTATGATCACGAGTCGAGGTCTAGGCAGGCCTTTATTGACGAGGCGAAGGAGAAAGAAGAAGCTGAGAAGAAAAAAGTCGCGGCTCAAATGAATACACTTGTTAAAGAGCGCGATTGCTATAAGAAGGACGTTGACGCCATGGGAGTGCATCTTCAAAGGGTTGGTCTTGAAAAGAAGGCGGCCGAGGAGAAAGTTGTCGAGCTGGAGGCAGAGTTGTCGGCTCTAAAATCGACTTGCGGGAGAGATCTCGAAGTGGCTGTTGCCGATGCGAGGCGAATCGCGGCCGCCGAAGTTCAAACTAAGTTGAACCGATCCCACGAGTTGTTTGACCGAATGATGAAGAAACCACTCAAGAACAAGTATTACCTCGCGCAAGCGGATGCCAACCTCCATCTTCTTGACAACATGGAAGCTACCAATGCAGCGGAACCTTTCGATCCCAAAGCGGAACGAACTCTTCTCCTTGAGACCAAAGCAGGGCTGAGTGCTGAAAATGACGTCTTCGACGAGATCTCCAATGAGTTGAGGAAAACGCTAGGTATGAATTACGTGGTTCCTGATAACATAAGGGATATAGTTGATTCTCCGCGAGTCGAGACTGTTGCTAAGTCTATTGGTGTTAATGTAGCTTCCGGATCCAATGATGGTTCGTTGGGCCTACGCTTGCGAGACCCTAGCGAAGAGCTGAATGAGAGCGAGTCAGGCGAGTCGGGTGAGATTAACAAGGCTGCTAATCCCGACCAAGTTGCAACGACTGAAGCTCGCAAGGTGGATCCAAAGATTGGCGAGGTGGCGGGTTCGGCTGGCATTGATGCTCCAACCGAAGACAAAGAGGACTAAAGTAGGCGAGCTGGTCGTCTACTCCAGATTATGCTTTTAGGATTTTTTGTTTTTTATTTTGCCAAGGTTTTAAGACTTTTTTCTTTTATCGTTTCGTTGCCTAGATGGCTTTATCCAACTTGTGACGTTTTATTCGCCTGGTTGGTCGAAACGAAATTTGAATGAATGTTTTAAAGCAAATTTTAGTTTCGGGCGAGTTCCATAGAACCTCAGATCCGATTATATTTGCGAGTTCGACCAGTGTTAAGTTATAACTGGGTTTTGCGAGATGAACGTCCTGGTTTACAAGCATATTCCACTGAATATATCTGCTCCAAGAACGAACTCTAAATTTGTATAGCGCGCTTTATCCGTGATGGATGTATAGGTAGACTTCGTGATGAAGTGTTATGTAGTTCGCCATTATGGCCAGTAATGAGGACGAGTTTGATATAGAGGTCGCGTTTAGACAATTAAGTCGTTTGCGAGTTGTCGCGCTTAGACATTCAAGTCGTTTGCGAATTGATTTTGATCGTAAGAGATTTTCGGTAAAATTTTAACTTACAATATACAAGTTTGGGAGTATGAATATACGGATCCACTCCCTCCCTCCCCCCCCCCCCTCCCTTTTTTTTTTAAATAAGGGGGGCAACTGAACTCGTCCAAAGACGAGCTGCCTACGTACCCTGTGAAGGGATCAAGTCGCCCAGTAGTTCAAGTCAAGTGACTTAGTACTTTTAACAGTAGTACTTTTTAAGATGTCGCGCGTTCCAGGAACGTGGGATCATTTCGCCTCGCATGTTGGCGAGTTCGTAGACGCCTGGACGAACCACCTTTGTGATCTGATAAGGTCCTTCCCAGTGAGCGCCGAGTTTGCCAGCATTTGATTCGGCTGTATTCTGAAATACTTTGCGAAGGACGAGGTCTCCTTCGTAAAAACATCAAACTCGCACTTTAGAGTTGTAATACTTTGCTGCAGAAGTTTGATACTCTGTTATTTTAATGAGAGCTCGATCGCGTCTTTCGTTGATGAGGTCGAGCTTGTCGAGCATGAGCAGATGATTCAAACCTTCCTGTTCGGGAAGTAATTGCCGGCGAACTCCCGGAAAATGGATCTCGGGAGGAATCACGCTCTCTGTTCTGTAGACGAGGACAAATGGGGTCTCGCCCGTAGTGCGACGGGGTGTGGTTTGATAGGACCATAAAACACCCTCGAGTTCATCTGTCCAACAACTCTTCTTTGAATCGAGTCGAGTCTTTAATCCGTGAATAAGCGTTTTATTCGATGCCTCCGCCTGACCGTTTCCCTATGGGCAGCGAGGTGTTGACTTGCTGATTCTGATTTTCCATTTGTCACAGAAAAGTTCGAATCGCTTGGAAATAAATGATATATTAGTATTTTGGTCTCTTTTACTTATTATTTCTTTAGTCTTTTTGGTTCTTTCTAGTTTATTTTGTGTCTTTTCAGGTTCTAAGAGACTCTCAAGCATGGATTGAAGTCCGTGAGGGTCATTGTAGCAAAAGGAACGAATCTGGAGAAAAGATGGCGTTTTTCATAAATCGAGCACCTGCTCGGTTTGGAGCGAGCACCTGCTCGGTTTGGAGCGAGCACCTGCTCGCCTGAAGACTCAAAGAAGTCGAAGCCTCTCAAAACCAGACCAGTGGATCCAACCACAGGACCGACCGGTCCGCACTCGAAGACCCGAAGCCAAAACTCTCTGGAATCCAGACCGACCGGTCCGGATGAGAAGATCGACCGATCCCAGCCCTGAAGACATGCCTCTTGTTGACACAGACCGACCGGTCCGGCATCAGACCGACCGGTCGGGCACCCAGAACCAAATTGCCCTAAATTTCCCTATAAATAAGCTGCAGCCACTTTCCTAAACCTAAGTTCTATTTTTTCTGAGATTTTACACTCCTACGTTTTTGAGAGCTGAGACTGCCTTTGTTCCATTTGTTTGAGATCCTTTCAAGTGTTTTCATTTCATTGGATTTTGATTGTAAGAATTGGAGGATCATCCACAACTTTCTATTGAGAAGATCTCTTAAACCCTATTCTCTTTATTTTATCATGATGCTTTCTTCTCATTTGATCGCTGCGATTTTGTCCTCCATGGCTGAGTAGTCTCATTGCTAGATTAGGGAATTTCAATGGTGGATTAGGATGATAGTGACTGAGCCAAATAGGAAATGTTATCATTTGTCTTCATCAATCGGGATTCATACTGCTTAGGCTAATTTGATCACCTAGTCTATGATCTTAGGATTAACTTATTCACGACAGTGCTCTAGGTTGCTAGATAAACCGTTGATGAGCAATCGGTGTGTAACCAGCGACAGTTGATTGTGTTGGGGTCGGTTTTCACCCGCTCAACATTAACGTCCAAAGACAAGTTGACTGAAGAAATGGCCCTCCGGGTTCTCGAAAAGGAAGGCATAACGTCGCCTAAGTCCTCTTGCGAAGCAAAAGGGGAAATCATGGAAGTTGTCTGGACGAAATGAGAGACCATCGTAGACTTGACGGATGAAGGTGTGTTCGGGTCGCCGAAGCCGACCACGGCCTCGTGTGGTGCGACCGACCATAACTTCGGCCTGGAGGACCTACCACAGCTTCGGCCGGTCCGACCGAATGCTTCGGCCCACGGAGCGACCGCGACCTCGGTTCATGAAGCGACCGACCGCATGGTCGGCCTCGGTTCATAGAGCGACCGATCGCATGGTCGGCCTCGCCTCATGGAGCGACCGATCGCATGGTCGGCCTCGCCTCATGGAATAACCGACCGCATGGTCAGCCTCGGCCCATGGAGCGACCGATCGCATGGTCGGCCTCGGCCCATAGAGCGACCGATCGTGGCTTCGGTCCAACTCCCGACCACGGCCTTCTCTGGATTGCCGACCATGCTCTCGGCCCAATACACTCTTCGGTCCACTAGCATTAAGGCGGTCCGGTCTAGACAACAAAGCCCACAGCATTGACGCAACCGACCCAGGCGAGGTGAATCCGCAGGGACTTAGGAGACGGAGTCGGCTTAGCTTAGACTATAAATAGACCTTTGTAAACACCCCAAGGGGGATCCGCAATTTTCAATACGAATACTTGTACTCAAAGCTTTTCTGAGTAATAAACAATCTCTTTACATCTTTCTTGGCCCTAGCTTACCATAGAAATCTCACAAGCTTCCCTAGAACTCTTACAAATTCTAGTTGTGTTGGTTTCGACCCCCACAGATTGTTACCATCGATTGTGAACAAATCGAACCAAATTGTTAATGCTTATCTTCATCTCTGAATTCGAACGACAGTTTATGCATTTAGGATTTTAGATAAAGATATTGATGCATCACGATAGTGACGCAATATTACATTCATGTTCGAGTTCTAGATTGCGCTAAATTGAATCCTGAATAGATCGCTTAGTCCTTAATCCGAAGTCACTGGCGAATGACTCTAATCTAGTGTCTTTATCTTATTGAATTTACATCATTTTTAAGTGCTGTTTCGTTCATTATTTCGTTACGAACCAATCCCCATTTTATCTTAGCTTTAAACGATAATCCATATTTTCATAGTGTGACCGTGGTCCCTGAGGATTCGATACCTAAAATACTACTACTTTTGTCTCTACACTTGCGGATTTTATTTGGGTTTAAAACTTCAGACATTAATAAACTGCGACCCGTTGTCAGTCACGATTTCGTAGGGAACGCCGTGTCGGCAAATGATACTCTTCCAAACGAAGTTTTCGACCTGCTTATCCTTGATTGATCCGAATGCTTCCGCCTCAATCCATTTGGAAAAATAATCCGTTAACACCAAATGATCCGAATGCTTCCGCCTCGCAGTCTTTTATCATCGTTGGCCAAAAATAACCGTGTCGTTTAATTCGGATGGCGAGTGAGCGACCTCCCGAATGGTTACCGCAGGATCCACTATGAACTTCGTGCATTATCTGGCGAGCTTCTGCTCCTTCGACGCATATGAGGAGTGGCCCGGACAGTCGCCACTTAAAGACATTTCCATCTAGCAGAACAAAACGTGATGCATGCGCTTTTAACTTGCGAGCCGTCCACTTATCCGCTGGGACGTCGTCGATGGTGATATCTTCAACTTCATGCAATGGTAGCGGTTCCTCGTTACACGGGTAATCGTCTTCAAGCAATTCTTCTAGTTGTTCGGGAAGAAGACCGCGATTAAAGGCTGTATTATCAGGGTCGAGCTCGTTGTTTTCTTCCATCACATCGGGTTCGTCGAGGTCCATCGGATTCGCCACGAGACGAGTAGGCGAGTTGTTCCTTACATTCGTTCTTTGTTTCGCGGCTTGAGATCTTGTCAACACGTTGACTCCTTTGGTGGTTGCGATGCTTGGTTTCTCGATGAACTCAACCGGGATGATTCTTTGCAGCGCTTGATCTGGCTGTACCAACAAGCCGAGCGATGCGAGGGCATCTGCTTGCGAGTTCTCTGACCTTGGGATTCTTGTCAGGGTAAAGATTTCGAATTCCGCCGTTAAGGTCTTGACGAGGGCGAGGTATGCTTCTATGCGCTCGTCCTTTGTTGCGTATTCGCCGTTAAACTGATTCACAACGAGCTGGGAGTCGCAAAAAGCATCTATCCTTGTCATTTTAAGTGTTTTAGCCAATCGGAGACCTGCGAGTAAGGCTTCGTACTCCGCCTCATTGTTCGATGCTTTGAAACCAAGGCGAAATGACTGCTCCAGCGATTCTCCGTCAGGTGACGACAGTCGGATGCCTATCCCTGCTCCGTGTTTAGACGACAAACCGTCCACATGTAATTGCCAAACTTGGGATAGATCTTCATTCCCCGACATGGTTGTCGCCTCCGGCAGTTTGATTAGAAAGTCGGCCAACACTTGTGCTTTGATTGTCGTCCTAATGCGATACTCGATATCGAACTCGCTTAGTTCAATAGCCCACTTGGCGAGTCGCCCGGATTGAGTTGGGCTATGGAGAACAGCTCGCAGTGGAAAAGTACTTAACACAACAATCGAGTGGGATTGAAAATAAGGTCGAAGTTTGCGAGCCAATGTGATAACTGCGAGTGCCAACTTCTCCGTCAGAGGGTATCTTATTTCTGCATCGGTTAACGACTTGCTGACGTAGAAAACGGGCTTATGCTCGGTGCCGTCTTCGCGAATCAGAACTCTACTGACTGCTGATATGGAAACCGCGATGTAGAGATAAAGCGGTTCGCCGGCGACGGGCTTCATCAAAACGGGCGGAGTCGCAAGATATCGTTTTAGTTCCTGGAAAGCGGCTTCGCACTTTTCTGTCCATTCGAACGCCTGTCGAGTTGTCCCCTTTTTATCCTTGAGCGTGTCGTAAAAAGGTAAGCACTTATCGGTAGATCGCGAGATGAACCTATTCAACGCTGCGACTCTACTGGTTAATCGTTGGACCTCTCTTTTGGTCTTGGGCGAGGCCATCTCGATGAGAGCATGGATCTGCTTCGGATTTGCCTCGATCCTGCGACGAGTTACCATATATCCGAGGAATTCGCCCGAAGTAACGCCGAACCGGCATTTGGCCGGATTGAGCTTCATGTTATACTTGTTTAATAGCTCGAAGCATTCTGCGAGATGGCCGACGTGGTCCTTCTCTTTGAGCGACTTGACGAGCATGTCGTCTATGTACACCTCCATTATCTTGTCGAGGAGGTCCGCAAACATCCTGTTAACAAACCGTTGATAAGTGGCCCCAGCGTTCTTAAGGCCAAAAGGCATGACTTTGTAGCAATAGATCCCGCGATCTGTAATGAAAGACGTTTTCTCGCGATCACCAAGGTGCATAAAGATTTGATTGTAACCCGAAAACGCATCCATGAATGACAAAAGCCTGTTCCCAGAGGTGGCCTCGACAAGACGGTCGATATGCGGGAGCGGAAAACTATCTTTTGGACATGCCTTGTTCAAATCCGTGAAATCCACGCAGACTCGCCACTTGCCATTCTTCTTCTTCACAACGACTTGGTTAGCGAGCCAATCTGGATATCTTACTTCAGAAATCGAACCGGCTTGCAGAAGTTTGTCGACTTCGTCATTTACCGCTTGAGCCCGATCCGAGCCGAGGCGTCTTCGCTTTTGTTTCACAGGTTTGAAGGTCGCATCAACATTTAGCTCATGACTGATGATGCCGATATCGAAACCGGGCATGTCTTCGGTAGCCTACGCGAAAGTACCGACGTTCTTCTTAAGGAAATTGACGAGGTCAAGTTTAATTGCTTCGTCTAGAGTCGCGCCTATCTCCACGCATTTCTCTGGGGACTCGTCGTCGATGCAAACCGATACGACCGGTTCGTAGGTCGGGCCCGCTCCTTACTCTTCACGGGATTCCGCGATCTGTAGTTGCTACAAAAGGTCGGAGATCTCTTTGATAGGTTCCCTATCAGCTTTGATCTTTTTCGCGGCTCGTTCGGAATCGATACTGTCGCCTGACTCCTTAGTTTATGCGCGGTCATGAAGCAGGACCGCGACGCCGCCTGACTCCCTCTTATTATTCTGATCCTGTTGTTGGTTGGAAATCTGAGGCAGAGGTGATACGTTGACGCGACGGCACACATCGAATTGAGCCAAGGGGTCCCCATGATAACGTTGTAAATCGTCGGGTTGTCAGATACCGCGAATTCTACTTCCTTGGTTACCCCTTCCGCAGAGACTGGAAGCTGGATCGTTCCGAGGGTCATTGTCGTCTCGCCGTTGAATCCTGTCAAAGGCTTAGGGTGACATTTGATTCGGGCGAGATCGATTTCCATGCGTTTAAGAGCGTCTACGAAAATAACGTCCACTGTGCTTCCAGTGTCAATCAGGACGCGACCTGTATCCCAATCCGCGATAAAGAGTCGGATGACAAGCGGGTCGTTGTGGGGTTTATCAATGTCATCAACCTCATGCTCTTCAAATTGAATGACGTCGTTTGGAAATTTAGACGGGTTGGGTTTGTTCGCCCCTATCTCGGCTCGCCTCTGATAAGCTTTAATTGACGAGACGGTGTTTGAACAATAACGCGAGCTGCCCATTATCATATTGCAAACTTTTTGCTTCGAGCCGCCTTTGCCCTCATTGTTCCGTCTGCCGAGGTGGGCCTCATTGTCGTTTCGCCTATCTCGCTTGTTGTTCTTGTTATGGCCCCCAGGCGGGTTATCTTTTGTAGCATCGCCGAATCGTTCGTGTTGAAAGTCATCAATGCTTATGTTTCCTCTGAGCTCGCCAGAAGCCAGCTTCGCCGCGAGTCGCATTCCGAGAACTCGGCAATTAGCCGTTGAATGTCCGGCCATTTTATGTAAGTCGCAATATGCCGATTCATCGTATTGCGAGTTCCTCGTCCATGTGTTGCCGTTAGTACGGCCTGGAGTGCCACTTCCGCGGCCTCGCCCTCTTCCTCGACCATAGCCGGGCGAGTCCACTTGATAGTTATGGGCACCCTTAAAACCTCCTTCGTGTTGCACGAAGTCGCTTTGTTTCTTCTTCCCTGTAGTCGGGGCTTCCTGCGAGCTAGGAAGTTTAGCATTCCCATACTTCTGGCCCAAAATTCTGGTCTCGTCTTCGCTCCTTGCGAAACCAGTAGCGTGATGAAGTGGATCTTGAATAGATGAGGGCTCGTTGATTGCCATTTCCTTTCGGAAATCCGAGTTGTACCACAGGGCCTTACGCAGCGCGCTCAGCGCGGACTGGTCGTCGATCCCTTTCACCTGAGTAAGTATCGCTTTGAAGCGTTCGATGAAAACTCCCAAGGGCTCGCTGGCTCCCTGCGACATTGTATAAAGATCCGCCTCCGACGACCTGCGCTTGATCAGGATGGCATATTGTTTTAAGAATGCTTCGGAGAGCTGCGCGAAGCTGTTGATTGAATTCCTCTCCATTCCTATAAACCAATAAAGGGCCTCTCCTTTGAGATGCTCCACGAATAGGAGACAGTAGCCCACGTCCCTTTCCTCGAGTCGGAAATTAGCTCGCCCCATAGCGATCGAGAAAGCTCTGATGTGCTCGGTGGGGTCGCCCTTTCCATCGTAAATAGGGACTCTGATCTTCCCTGGATCGGATAGACGTGCCTTCGTTATTCGCTCTGTAAAGGGAGTAGTGCGAGCCTCTTCAAGGACGCGGTCGATCTCTGGTGCCTTGCTAGTTGCGCGATGCACCTGTGATTGCATCTCCTTGAGATCGAGGGCATTCTGCAGCATGATGGCTTTGAGCTCGTCCATTTCCCTTTGCTGTGAAGTAACAGTTCTGCGATGGGTTGGGGCTTCAGCCTGCTCCGTCTGTCGCATGTTCTCTGCGAAATCACCCTCATCCCGTCCTTGAATACGACTTGTCGGTCGGCTGGATCGTGCGGCTCCGAACTCACGTTCTTCTGGATCGTCTGCGACCTCAACATTGTCGTCAGCCGCACCTGCGATGGGGACGTTCCCATGTCTAAGAGGCGTTGGCGTGTGATCCTCGCGAGCCCTGCGAGCTGAAGGCGAAGCCGCCGGGGTGAACCTGAGAGTGGTTGGTGTGATGCGAAGCGCGGCACGTTGAGGAAATCCTTGAGGCTGACGAGCCGTCGACAAGGCTCTGATTTCGGTGGACAGGCTGCTATTGATGGTCTCCTGTTTTTCAGAATTCTTGAGCAGTTACTCGGGCATTGTTTTGAGCTAATCGTAAGCTCCCGGTGTGGTCGGTTCGGCCGAGTCAGTATTGGTAATTGCCTGGTTTCCTGTCGGGACGGATCCGTCTGCTTCCTCCGAAGCGGACTAGTTGCTTAGGTTGGTTTTCCCCTCCACAGTCGGCTCCCTCGGGTCCGAACCGCTGTTGGTCGCTGGAGTTTACGGGTTCGTTCCTGCCATCTTGCGAATTCGTTGAAGTATTTGTTTCGTGTGTGAAGCTAGTGTTGCGAGTTGGTCCCCTCCTTCTAGCGCTAAATTGTGCGAGCCGGAATTTCACACAATTGAATTTGTGAAGATTCGTCGAAAAAGCTTCTTTAGGGTTTTAAACACAATGACAAATGTTGAATTCGAATTCTTATTAAGCTTTGAGAGCTGTTTTTCAGTAAATAGTTCTTTTGTATAAGTCTCTGTCAAAATTCTCTATCCCCTCATTTATGAGGGGGTACATGTTTATTTATAGGAAAAATAGGTCGGTATGAACAGTAACTCGATCCTTTAATGGGCCTCTAATGGGCTTCTATCTTATGGACTCTGATCACCAGGCCTGTTAGTCGTACACTTAGTCGTTTTAGGTTTATCGATTCTTCTAGGGGAGAAATGACTCCTACAAAGACTTTTCGAATAGACTTCGACCGTAGACTTCCATTAAACCTAATTTAAAGTGTTACCTCTTTCAATTGCCACCAAATTTAATTATTTTAAATTCCCGCCAAATTTTATTTTTTCCAATTCCCGCGACTTTTCAGTTCCTGTTTTCAACTCTAATATAATTACAATTCCACACTTCCAGTTTAGCCCAACTTTTTTACAAATTGTTAAGGACTTATTACTACTTTAATAACAACTTGAACACAAACTGTTCAATTTAATCTTTGCAATTTTTAAGAGACAACCGGATATACATTAGATCTTTGAAATTTAATTTGAACTAACAACTTGAATACAAAATGTTGACTTAAAAGATATAATTATTATAACAAGGTAGATGATGGTTCCAATAAAAAGTCATAAAGGGCACGGGAATAAATGTAACAGCTTTCCCCATGCCACTACTGTGACATTGACAACTTGAAACAGCAAGACTATAACCATCTGCCACCATTGGAAAAAACAAAAAATGATGGCATTTCATAAACCCGAAACACTATAGCCATGTGCAGAATGACAAGTTTGCGACAGACATCAACCCAAACCATCACACATACAGTGATTAGGCACACCAGAACATCAACCTTGGCCATTTCACCTCTGCAACGCGTCTCATGAATATGCATCCGCTGTGTGTAGCTATATTAACCCAAACCTGATAACAACAAGTAACTAATTGGGAAATAACTGTAGACCATAACCATAGCAAATAACTAAGTGCAGAGAAGTCTACATTGTATACTTGGCTGGAAGTCTTCAACGTAGACTTCCAGCCAAGTCTACAATGTAGACTTCCCAAAAAGTCTACGATGCAGACTTCCAACAATAGTCTACAATGCACACTTCAGTTGCCGATAACAATAGTAAACGTTTCCAATCAATAGGGAAACAATAGATAGAGGAAAAAGTACTTTAGAAACTCAGATTTGATACCTTACCAGTCTACAAGATGATGGGCAGATGTTAATGACCCTATTGGAGATCTACAATAAACCATATACAAATTAAAATAGAGGAGTAACATATAACGTACCGGGACATGACAAAAATGAGAGAGTTTGGCCTTCACATTAGCGTCTGTAAGCAATTAGGCTTTGTAAGCACAACAACTCCAAAGGAAAACCAAACAGATTGCACAAAAATAATGAATAATCAAGAAACTTGCCACCTCACCAACAACATTCAACACAGGCACAAGTCTGACATGGATGAAACATATGTTTTCAGAACCTGCCAAAAAAGGTTAAATCTTGACGTCTTAAGAAAACTCTCCTGTTATACACACAAGACCATATCTTACCAACGCGATACGAGAACTGCTCAAGAGCGTCAATGAAATGCATAGACTCTATATCTCCTACAAAATTCAAAGAAAATCTCCATATTCTTAAATCTTACACTAAGTTAAAATCTTTATGAAGAGAAAATCTATTAAAGTACATATTGTTCATCCAAGTTCTATGACACAAACATCAGCTGGCCCTGACTGTCAATCGACTGGACTCCTGGACTCCTAGCCGCACGTTCGATCCATTCTTCAATTGCATCAGTGATGTGAGGAACAACCCAAAAAAATACAAAATCTCTATTTCAGAAGAATTTCATCGAACAGTTTGTCTACATATAACAACTTCTTGTGTTTTTTTAAATTACCTGAACAGTCTTTGAAAGATAGTCTCCTCTTCTATCTTTCTCAAGCACATATTGTTTGCTGTTTTCCACACAAGTTCAAAACTTTTAACTTCACAAAAGCAAAACCAACCTTCTTATAAAAAAGCTATAAAACACAAACCTTATAAACTTTGCCAGTAGTTATGTTGTCTTAGAAGTCAGAAATAAGACACTCTATTTTCATATTTGTTGTTCTTTAGTGAGATGCCTCGACTCTGCCAAGGAAAAAAACTCAATTACAAGCAAACCGCAGAGAGAATTTTTTGACAAAAGAATAAGACAAACCTAAAGACGAACTGTGTTTGTTGTGAACCTTCGATCTGAAGCCCAATCATAAAACGACCTAGATCTGGTAAGAATCTGAGAAACCGACATAAAGAAAGAGAGATTTAGAGACATAAAGAGGCAGATTATGAAAAGGACACAATGGGATGCTAGTAGCTAACCTTGGTAAAGGCTGCGGTGAGATATCGACGGAGGTGGAAACTATTTCAGAACGGTGGTCATGTGCAGATATATAGAAGAGCGAAGGAGATCGATCAAAAGCTCGAATCCCTTTGGCGTTGGCATAACTGAGACGTTTCTGTGTCGAAGCGAAGCCCCACCAAGAGTTGCAACGGGGAGCAGGAGGCATGGAGTAAGGAATCCGAGATCTGAAAGAAGCAGATCGGAAATTGAAGAAGATGATGAAAAGGGGAAAAAGGTTGAGCGCCGTTGGAGAGAGAGAGACAGAGAGAGAGAGAGAGATTCTAAAAGATTTGTGTAGGGTTACAAATTTGATTTATTTATATGGAGACAAAATATTTTTGGTTAGGTTAATAATTATTGGTTTAATATTCTGTTCAGTTAATAATATTCCGGTTAAGTATACTTCAATGTGGATGTCTACGAAACCCTATACTCTAAAATGAAACCCTAAACGCAATGGAAGTCTGCAATTCAAACACTAACTCGAATGGAAGTCTACATTGGAAGTCTGCATATGTCAAATATGCTACAATGGAAGTCTACAGTTCAAAACCAAACTTGACTTTTTCCTTCACATTATTCATAACTGTTAATTAAAGATATTATTAATCATCCAAACATTTAATATATTCATAATTTTAGATTTTTTTCCAAATTTGACATTTAAAATCTTGAAATTATGAACTTTAAATGTAACCCTAAACGTAAAAATATGTTTTCAAATTGTATTGTCGATCTATTTCCCATATTTTTAACACACAAACCCACAAACTAATGTCAATGACATACATGACTCATAATATTAAAGATTTTACATCCCCTCGTAATTAATTCAACTTCTCATAATCAAACCCTACATTCAAACTTCTTATAAGTTGTTCATTATAAACCATGGATCATGTAACACAAATCTCTAAAACGTTAATATATTACAATCATACAATCATAAAGACTATACATACATAATACAAAACAATTACTAATACCAACATTGTCACAAAACTTCTCGATGTAATGTGATGAACTATAGTATTTCCAAAAGGATAGTATGTAGTTCATTCATTCATTTTCATTCCAATTTGTCTTTTTTTTTACTTTATGCTAATTTGGTGAAATTTTATTTTTCAAACATCACAATTGCATTTAGTTTAATTATCCAAAAGAATTTATGGTCAAATTATTTTTTATGTATTTATAGATTTAAATTTACTAAATAATTACGATGTAGACTTCCATATTTCGTTGCAGACTTCCAAAATGTAGACTTTTTATTCCAATTTGCCTTCTTATTTTACTTTATGCTAATTTGGTGAACTTTTATTTTTAAAACAACACAATTGCATTTAGATTAATTATACAAAAGAGTTTATGCTCAAATTATTTTTTATGTATTTATAGATTTAAATTTACTAAATAATTACGATGTAGACTTCCATATTTCGCTGCAGACTTCCAAAATGTAGACTTTTTCATTCCAATTTGTCTTCTTATTTTACTTTATGCTAATTTGGTGAACTTTTATTTTAAAACAACACAATTGCATTTGGATTAATTATCCAAAAGAATTTATGCTCAAATTATTTTTTATGTATTTATAGATTTAAATTTACTAAATAATTACGATGTAGACTTCCATATTTCGCTGCAGACTTCCAAAATGTAGACTTTTTCATTCCAATTTGTCTTCTTATTTTACTTTATGCTAATTTGGTGAACTTTTATTTTAAAACAACACAATTGCATTTGGATTAATTATCCAAAAGAATTTATGCTCAAATTATTTTTTATGTATTTATAGATTTAAATTTACTAAATAATTACGATGTAGACTTCCATATTTCGCTGCAGACTTCCAAAATGTAGACTTTTTCATTCCAATTTGTCTTCTTATTTTACTTTATGCTAATTTGGTGAACTTTTATTTTAAAACAACACAATTGCATTTGGATTAATTATCCAAAAGAATTTATGCTCAAATTATTTTTTATGTATTTATAGATTTAAATTTACTAAATAATTACGATGTAGACTTCCATATTTCGCTGCAGACTTCCAAAATGTAGACTTTTTCATTCCAATTTGTCTTCTTATTTTACTTTATGCTAATTTGGTGAACTTTTATTTTAAAACAACACAATTGCATTTGGATTAATTATCCAAAAGAATTTATGCTCAAATTATTTTTTATGTATTTATAGATTTAAATTTACTAAATAATTACGATGTAGACTTCCATATTTCGCTGCAGACTTCCAAAATGTAGACTTTTTCATTCCAATTTGTCTTCTTATTTTACTTTATGCTAATTTGGTGAACTTTTATTTTAAAACAACACAATTGCATTTGGATTAATTATCCAAAAGAATTTATGCTCAAATTATTTTTTATGTATTTATAGATTTAAATTTACTAAATAATTACGATGTAGACTTCCATATTTCGCTGCAGACTTCCAAAATGTAGACTTTTTCATTATAATTTGTCTTTTCTTTTTAATTTATGCTAATTTGGTAAAATTTTATTTTTAAAACATCACAATTGCATTTAGTTTAATTATCCAAAATATTTTATGCTCGAATTATTTTTTATGTATTTATAGATTTAAATATACTAAATAATTACGATGTAGACTTCCATATTTCGTTGCAGACTTCCAAAATATAGACTTTTTCATTCCAATTTGTCTTCTTATTTTACTTTATGCTAATTTGGTGAACTTTTATTTTTAAAACATCACAATTGCATTTAGATTAATTATCCAAAAGATTTTATGCTCAAATTATTTTTTATGTATTTATAGATTTAAATTTACTAAATAATTACAATGTAGTCTTCCATATTTCGCTGCAGACTTCCAAAATGTAGACTTTTTCATTCCAATTTGTCTTCTTATTTTACTTTATGCTAATTTGGTGAACTTTTATTTTTAAAACATCACAATTGCATTTAGATTAATTATCCAAAAGATTTTATGCTCAAATTATTTTTTATGTATTTATAGATTTAAATTTACTAAATAATTACGATGTAGACTTCCATATTTCGCTGCAGACTTCTGGTGTAAATTTCCAACGAAGACTTCCAAAAGGATAGAACGGTCATTGCGGCTGCAGTTTTATTGATTGTTCATTAAGGCTCTAACTGTAATTTCACTACCCCTTTAGAGTAGTTTTGCAAGTTTTCACAATAGGGTGTAGTTTTGCATTAAAAATAAAAAAAATGTATATTTCATGCAATAATCCCTTAATAGTATTAGCATGTGTTAGGGTTTTAACCAATCCTAGTGCTTTGATCTTAGTTAGATTAAAGATGACTTTAGCAAAAACTAAAAGACACAAGAAACTTTGTTCACCCAGTTCCCTTTTGGTAGGAGGGAATCTCTTGGCCCTCAACTTCACTATCAATCAAGGATTAACACAACGTACGAACGATGTTTTCTTTGTGATACAGGTTTGTAAGAAGAACTAGAAGGAGATTACAATACCAAGCACACGCTTAGGAACACGAAGACTCGAACTCCGTTTCCTCTCTCTTGTGGAAGCCTCTTTCTCTCTCAACTTCTCTCTTGTTCTTCTGCCTCTCTTGTCCCTCTATTGCTACATCGTTTCTTCTTGGGATTATCTTTAGGGTTTATGTACGTCTTCTTTATATAGCCAATGATGCATCATCATATTTCCTTTTCCTTGAAGACTTTACTTTCTTTGCCTATGAACCGACTAAAGAGAAAAGGAAACATAAACCTTTTCCCATAACACTTACGTGAGAATGAAGCTTCTTGTTATTGGGTTTGAACAAACCTTGGTCCATGTTCTAATTCAAACCAATTAGGCCCATATGAAGCAAACAGGCCAATAAACTCCACCTTTTGCTTCATTTCTCTTTCACGATGATACCGACATAAGCAACATTCCTCTTTCCCTATGGCGAGACAATTCCGGCAAGATTCTTTGTCACTTCCGGCGATTTGCTCCGACGCCGTCGTCAAGCTTCCGTCTTAACCTTCAGCGACCTGAGATGG
Source organism: Draba incana (assembly GCA_963576765.1). Lineage (NCBI taxonomy): Eukaryota > Viridiplantae > Streptophyta > Magnoliopsida > Brassicales > Brassicaceae > Draba > Draba incana. The sequence goes on along the minus strand of OY755215.1, from coordinate 8,015,231 downwards.
CCTTCGATGTTGCAGCATCTCCACCTCAGACCCGACTCTCTTAAAATTTGAATGTGATTCTCGATCTGGATTTTCAACTCCGGCGATTACTTCGCCGTTGACCTCCGATATTGGGCTCCGGTAGCTTAAGAGAGTTCGCGACTCTCCCTCAAGCTTCCTTTGCCAATGGCTCTCTTTTCCGATCGCGAAATCAAACCCAAAACCATGACGGCTCTGCTTCTTCCGATGACCACTCTTCTAGGAAAACCGCAGGTACACTTTACCTTAAACTTTTATGCTCTTTGAGATATCAAACTCTAATCCCTTTTTCTCTTCTTGATTAATAGTGAACCGTATGCAATTTCAATATGAAATTTGCATCATCCGGCGATTCCTCTGTCGCCAATTCTTGTCTCCACTGAAATTCCCTTAGTAACCATCGACCCATGACAATCTCCTTGTCTTTTTTTTTTTTGTTCGAATTTTCTGAAATTTCAGTTTACCAAATCCTTTGTCTTTGCAGCTTCTCGAACGACCATGTTCTTCTGCTCCTTTGATAAATTCAGGTAACCTTCTTAACAAAAACTGATTCTCTTTGTCGACTTGTTAATCCATCTCATGTGCACTGAGCTTTGAATCAACCTCTTACTGAATCATTTGCAAGAACCTGAACCATGAATCATCTTCTTTGTCCTGTATCTTCAAACCTTGATACAACTTCTGACTTGGTTCCTTTTTCCCTTTCTTAAGCAGCTCCACCTAGAACCATAATCAACATTCCATGATCTATGATTCCTCCTTATAGGTAACTTATCTTCTTCTCCATTCCCTTGGATATCATTGTCGAATGACAAGAGAAACCAACCTGTTTCTTTGTCCTTCGTCTTTGCTAGCATGTTTTTCGACAATGAGTACACCTGAAACCTTGACTGCTTCTGGAACCTCAGTCTTTTCATGTCATCTTCTGACTAGAGATTAACCTTCTCTCATGCTTCCGATTATCTTCAGATAATTCCTTTACCTCTGAGATATCTAACCTTTGTAGATTCAAGAACATAACCCTGAAGAACTAGCCTTTCTTCTCTTGAATCTTCCTCCACCTAAAACAGATAACCCTCTGTCTTGCATTCACATACTCTCAGGTAACTATCTCTAACTCCTTTATCCTTTTGAGTTTTCCATTATCACTATAACCATAACCAGAAACTGCCTTGTTTCTTTTCTCTGTCTCTGCCAGATTGAGACTTTGATAATGGAGTTACCTAGAGTGTCTTCCTTCTCCTCAGATGCCGTTGAGAAGATCACAGCAGAAAATCTTCAAGCCAGGTACGGCTCTTTCCTTATAGTCTGCTGGAACCTTGGTTAGATGAATCTTAGGTAGAACCAAACCTCCTTTAGGAACTATGTACTTGTTGTTGTAGATACTTGCATCCTGTGAAAACCCCTTTGCAGTTAATCTCCTTTTCTGCCTTTGGTTTTTAACTCCTTGTATCTCTTGTTATTCTTTTAAGATCCACTTACCCTGAACTTCTTTATCCTTGTCAGACTTACCCTTAAACACCCACGTCTGATTTTTGTTAAGAGATTTTATCTCTTCTTCCAACTGATTTGTCCAGTGCATCTCTTCTTTGTTTTTTATCACCTCCAATGTTTTAGTCTCTTCTAAAACAGTAAAAGAATAAAACAGACAATCATCATCGTCCCCCTTAGATGATAGTGTGATATCTCTACTAACTCCATCTTCTGTAAACACATCTTCATGTGAAGATTTCGCTTCAGATTCTTCATTGCTCTCCTTAGACTCAATCTCTTCTAAAATTTCAACAACTTCTGAAATTTTTAGATTCTTCTGATGAAGAAGAGTCTCCACCTTGAGCTGATGAACTTCCTGTGTCATAACCATATGGAGTAGGTCCTTGAACTAGGTTCTCACTGAATGTCACCTTCTTTGACTTCTTCTTTTTAACCTTGATCTCAACCCCACAAACATCTTTGTCTTACGCCTTAAGGCTACTTTGCTTCTCTTGTTTTACCAATCAATCACACAGCCTCCTCCATGGTCATTATTATCTTCATGAAACTGTTTTAATGATTAAAATAAACCCTTGTTTCTTTTTGCAACTTGATTCCTTTATTTGGCCTTTTGATTCTACTCATTCACATTGAGTCTTGAATCAAATTCATATATTTTGTTTGCAGCTTAACCTTGAATATGCATGTTTCAAGCCTGAAACCATCCTTGTATTCTTCTTGTCTCTGTTAAAACATGTTAGTCTTGAGCTCTCCTTGTACCGCTGTTATACTTGACAGGACACGCCATCTAACTATCAATATTGTTAAATAGACTTTCGACACAACTATGCTCCAAGCAACATGTTTTATCATAACCTTGCTGACAAACAAATTATCCTTTAATCAACTGCAGAAGACGCTAAATCATTCATGTTTCATTCCCCTGAAACAATATTTGATTTTCCTTTAACCTGTTTGAACACCCTGAATGTGAACATCACTTTGCACCGCTACTGTTTCCAGCAGAACACGCCGCCTAACTCCACCTGGCTAGGAAGACTTTCGATACAAATACCTTTGCTCAACCTTTGTTCAAATCTTCATGTATCAACAGAACCATCCCACTAACAAACACTTGAAATCACCATCTTGCTGTCTATTAGAACCCTTCATCTCTAACACATGAACAACTCGTTTGTTCATTACTTGTGTTGGTCCCGATTTTCTTCCTCAACAAATCTGCAGACAACACGCAGTGGCTCCTCGAAGAATAGATAAGCCTATCTTTCTTCCTTAAGATTCTCCTTAGCACTAGCAATCAAACCTGGATTGCTCTGATACCACTTGTTAGGGTTTTAACCAATCCTAGTGCTTTGATCTTAGTTAGATTAAAGATGACTTTAGCAAAAACTAAAAGACACAAGAAACTTTGTTCACCCAGTTCCCTTTTGGTAGGAGGGAATCTCTAGCCCCTCAACTTCACTATCAATCAAGGATTAACACAACGTACGAACGATGTTTTCTTTGTGATACAGATTTGTAAGAAGAACTAGAAGGAGATTACAATACCAAGCACACGCTTAGGAACACGAAGACTCGAACTCCGTTTCCTCTCTCTTGTGGAAGCCTCTTTCTCTCTCAACTTCTCTCTTGTTCTTCTGCCTCTCTTGTCCCTCTATTGCTACATCGTTTCTTCTTGGGATTATCTTTAGGGTTTATGTACGTCTTCTTTATATAGCCAATGATGCATCATCATATTTCCTTTTCCTTGAAGACTTTACTTTCTTTGCCTATGAACCGACTAAAGAGAAAAGGAAACATAAACCTTTTCCCATAACACTTACGTGAGAATGAAGCTTCTTGTTATTGGGTTTGAACAAACCTTGGTCCATGTTCTAATTCAAACCAATTAGGCCCATATGAAGCAAACAGGCCAATAGCATGAATATTATTTAGCAACATCTACGAAACTTATGAAGGTAAAATAACAGAATTAGTATGAACTGTAGGCAATAACGCACACGAATAGGAAATGAAGAACTGAAACCGGCTTACAAAGAATACCTAATTATCGAGAGGATTTCCGATACTGTCAAAACCAAGCGTTGGCTCGTCCATATATATATACATAATAGGTCGGTTTTTATTTGGACCGTAGTCATTAAAAAAAGCCTAAACTCAAGATTTACATTTTTTATAAGATTAAGAAATATTACAATTAATATCCGAATATATCTACAACCGTATTATATCAACTAAATATTCACTAAATATACAATTACCTGACGAATGTAATATTCACTTTTTCCGAAAACGATATTTAACAATTATGATCCGAGCAAATCTGTTATGAGAATATATGCAGAAAATATTCATAGAAGATATTAAAACCGGCCGTAATTAAAAGTTAATAATAATAAAAAATTCGTGAGAATAGTTCTGAGGACGACATGTAAGATAAGTTACTTCTAGTATAATAACTAGATTTGGACCCGCATCAAATACGGGATTATAAATTATTATTTATTTCTATATTTTGATTTGCATAAAATATAGAACCAACACATGAAATGAAAAAAAAAAATTTATGAAAGAATTTCAAAGTCTATCATTAATTATTAAATAAATAAAGTATGCGACTTGTTTAGTTTAAATTAATCTGGTACTATGATTTGTGTGTAATGTCCAAAACATTTATATACACTCGAGTTAATAACATTTACATGTATTTTGACTAAAATATGAATAAATAATTAATATTAAAATTTTATTTTAAGTTTATTGAGTTGATTTGCACAAACCAAATCGAGATTGCCATCTTTAAACATACAATTACAAAATTGTATTAGTACCAAAAAGCAAAACAAATAAAAAGTTGCAGATTATTATCTATTTCTCTTTGATCGACAAATCATGTTTTTTTTTCTTCTAATGCCTATAGAATTAGTAGGAAAGTTAGAGATTTTCTGTAATTAATTACCACAATATCTGTTACCTTCTATAGACAATTAGTGGAATTAGTAGGATTTGTATATTAAAAGTCATTATGATATTAGGAAAGTTATATAAATGCTATTTTCAGAATGTTAAGGAAAGTGAATGCATAATTTTAGGAATGTTTTTTTATTTGTTTCCATGTTTATAAGTTTTAAAAAAAAAAAATTTGAATTTTTAATAGAATGATAATTGTCCCATAAAACTCTCTTTGGATGACACATAGAATTTTTAAGTTTTAAAGGTCTCTTTGAGTGACACCTTTTGAACTTTTAGTGTCTCCTCAATTAATATATATATATATGATTGATTTTTATAATCTACTTGATAATTATAAATATATAAGTTTAAGAAAAAAGAATAAAATTTGTATGATATATAGCAAAATCTAATTGGAAACAAATTTAACACGTGTCAAAATCTGGATCGATCGATTTGACACATCACTATCGTGTTAATTAATATTTTTTGACGCATCAAATTTTAGATGATAAAATATTTTCTAAACGGTATTGAAATTTTACGCATCCAAATTTATCTAACAAGTATAAAAGACGTATGAAGCTATAATAAGAGATTTTTTTTTTTTTATACAGCCAATTAATCCAAGATCTCAACTATATAAGTATGTAAGCTGGATCAGAGAATAATATTCAGAGCTTTCTTCAATTCTTACGTCTATTCAAATTTTCTTTCTTTTCTTCTGAGATAAATTGATCCAACACCATGACAGTCCGGTTCGACAGCTCCTTCCGCACTTTCGTTCCTCAAATCCTCTCTTCTTCCTCCCTTGATCTTTTCTCAAATAATTTACTGCCACCGGTTAAGACCCCAAATTTCCGCGTTTCGTCTTCTCATGCTTCTTGGATATCTCGTTGCTCATCCTCGTTGTCCCTTGACACGCAAGAAAAGATCAAATTAAGTTTCAAAAAAAAAAAAAAAAAAAAAAAAAGATCAATTGTTCTGCTATTGATGCGGCCCTGGACTCGGTGGTGAAGATCTTCTCTTTCTGTAGCGAGCCAAACCGTGTTAAACCTTGGCAGATGGATGAAGAAAAAAAATACACGGTTCAGGTATCCATAAAACATTCTCTCCTCTGTAATTTCTTTTTTTTTGAAAAAGATCTCCTCTCCTCTGTAATTTCTCTATTAAGTTTTCATATTTAGGTCAAGTACTTTGTTTAGACTCAAATGTCTTTCATATTATTTAGGATTTGTAATCGCCGGAGAGAAGATTCTTACGAATGCCCATGTTGTTGAAAATCACTCGTATGTACAAGTGAGAAAGCATGGTTCCCTCTCCAGATACAAAGAAAAAGTTAAACTGATTAGTCATGAATGTGATTTGGCCATCTTAGTTATTGATAGTAAAGAGTTTTGGGAGGACTTAAATCCTTTGGAGCTTGGAGGCATTCCCTTTGTCAACGAAACGGTCTCCGTTCTTGGTTATCCTGACGGTATGTTTTGAATAATGCTTTAAAGTTTGGTACTGAGAATTTAGATATGTGGGATAATAATAGACTGAAACATAGAAGCGAAAACAAAACAAAATTTTGAAATCTTTATGGCATTGAGAATATCATGACTGCCCAATTAGTGGTGGTATGTTGTTCGGTGTCTCGAATTTATTTATTTGAATACTTTGTTTTGCATAACCTAAACAACATCATTGCGGATAGTCATAAGAACGATTAATGAGTTAAGTTATACATTCAATGCAGGTGGTGATACCATTTCTGTTACAAAAGGTATTGTCTCGAGAGTTGAACCTATAGAATATTGTCAAGGTTCCACCGAGCTATTGGCGATACAAATAGATGCGGCTATTAACGATGGAAACAGTGGTGGTCCCGTGCTTATAGGAAACAAAGTTGCTGGTGTAGCATTTGAATCTCTTACATATTCTGAAAATATAGGGTGAGTTGAAACTATAAATCTTGGATACTCTTTCATTTTTCCCAAGTCCAAGATCAAGTGGATTGCAAAGATACGTGACAACATATATATTGCCAACTTACATTTTGCACAATTTATCATTTAGCGATTGCGAACAAAAAAGCTGAACTAACATTATTTGTATGGTTGTTTCTCGTGCAGTTACATAATACCAACTCCAGTAATTAAGCATTTCTTAAGTGGTGGTGTTGAAAATAGTGGTCAACACATTGGTTTCGGTTCATTGGATATATCGTTTCAACCTCTGTGGGATGTTCAAATACGTAAACACTTTAAGATGAGGCCTGGAATGATTGGGGTTCTTTTAAACGAAACAACTCCACTGTCAGGTGCGCATGGAATTTTGAAAAAAGACGATATTGTTCTTGCAGTTGATGATGTTCCCATAGAAAATGATGGGAAAGGTAATGGTTATATATATATATATATATATATATATATATATATATATATATATATATATATATAAATTTTGCATCTCATTTGTGAATCTTGTTCTTGTGTGTTGCGGTTATGAAGTGAATCGATATTTGTTTCATGCAGTTTATTTTAGGAAAAAAGAACGGATCAGTTTTAATCATTCAGTTTCTATGAAGAAACCAGGTGAAACAGTCTTACTTGACGTCTTAAGAGAGGGACAACAACATACGTTCAATATCATTTTAAAACCTGTACGTCATCTAACTTTTCTAGTGACATATTTGGTCCTAGAGTCTTGTGACTTATTGATCAAGCAATGAAATCATTGTCCCTCTAGTTCTTGTTTAATAAATTATTCACGGTTTATTTTAACGGACCATTATCAAATGTTTTTTTCCTATAGCAGGTGCAGCTACTGGTTCCAAAGCGCCAACTTGATCCAAGTTATTACATATTTGCGGGTTTTGTCTTTGTGCCTCTCTCAATGTCATACAAAAGTGATAATAATTGTTACATGTGCCTCTGTTGTTCACCGAAAAAGAAGGCTCAGTTATCAAGAAACAAAAGGAAGGCTGACAAACCGGGTGAACAAATTGTCATAATTTCTAAGGTTTATGCTTCTTTTTAACCTAATCGTTTTTAAACATGAATTTTTCTAATTTTCAAGGAAAAAAACTTAATCGGGTCTGCAATAGTTAGAAGACTAAATTCCAAGGAAAACTTGAGCTACTGAAATCAATTTTTCGCTAATATTGATGGTACTCTATTTCCTTAGAGTTTCAAATATATGTAAATGTCAATGTCTTCTTTGTTATCTTGGCATCAAGAGTTAATTTTTTTTTCTTTTCTTTTCGTTTTGGGTTTAGGTGCTATTAAATGACATCAACGCAGGATACACTGATTTCGAAGATTTGCAGGTAAGTCATCTATTGCCTTATTGTCAATTGAAGGTTTTGGAACACCATGATCACTTCAACTCAGCTTATTCTAATACCGGAAACTCATAATAAAAGAGAACCATAACTTTAGTTTAACTAAATCATTTCCCGTTATTTTGTACGTGGTTCAAAATGATAAAAATGTGTGGTGTAAATAGGTGGAGAAAGTGAACGGAGTGAAAGTTTTGAACTTGAAGCACCTATATGAGCTTGTAGAGACATGTTGCACGGAAGATTTAAGATTGGACTTAGAAGATGAACGAGTTGTTATCTTACACTATAAATCTGCAAAAGAAGCCAATTCATTGATCATGGAACGTCATGGGATACCATCTACAATGTCCAAGGACCTTTAGAAATAATACTAGGAGTTTTGGAGAAAGGATTTTTAGTTGTTTTGATTTTTTAGGAATATAAATGATGTTCGGTCAATTATCAAAAATACCATATTTTCAAAAATAAATTAACGTCTGGATTGATTTATTTGCAAATTATGAAATTGTTACAAAGACGATTCTTCTATGGAAAATTCACTCCGACCCTATTAAATCCACGATAGACGACACTTCCTTCTCCATGTTCATGATGGACAATTTATATCTTCACTGTATGAAATCACGGCAAACGGTTCTAATTGCATAGCGCTGGAAATCTCCTATAAACTTGTATCTATTCATATGCAGATTTGTTAATAAATCGTATTGTCTGGAACCTTTCAAGTTTTGTTTTCAAAAATAACTACATCTAAAGGATAAAAATTTAGTGACAAAATTCTACAACATTTATCTACAACCAATCACCCACAAGTCACGATAGAGTAAAAGAGTTTAAACCAGATAACTAAATCAGAAATAATTAAACTAGGTGGAACAACTATGGATGTCAAAATGGGTCAAAATTTATGGATTTGATCCATCCAATCCAACCCATGAACCCTAATGGATTGAGAATTTTGATCCTAATGGATTAGTGGGTCAAATGGTTTATAAGGTCAAATGATTTGGTTTCAAATGGGTTGAATTAAATTGGATTAATGGATAACCCATTTCAATCCATTAATTATTTTAAAATATTTATTTTTATAATAACTAAATAGATTTATAAGGAAAAAGGTTACGATTAACTCAAATTCTCTCTTTCATTTCAAAATTAAGATCTTCAATTATCCATATCCCGATCGAAACAAATCAATTTCGTCGTTTATGCAATCGGAACAAATCGATTTCCCGGCGAAGAGACGAATGGAGGCTCTTTCCGGACTTGAGTCATCGCCTTCTGGGTTTATTTCGTCGGTGAGCAGATCTATAGCAAGGCTTCCTTCCGACTCATCTCAACAACATCAGAACCAACCTGCTCGTCTCACCGAAGAGCATCGTTCTTATTCGATCAGGTAAAAACGTTGGTTGTTGATTTGATTTTGTAAATCTGATTTGTTTGATCGGGATATGGATAACAATAAACGACGGGAATCACAGAAATAAGATTTTGGGTTTGAAATGTGCGTTTTGTTTGAGATTAATTTTTGGGTTTCATGATGATGGTATCATAAACACGATTCCTTCTTATTTGAGAGATTTGGGTTTTTGTATTTGTATATTAGGATTTGTAGATGTAGCTTTAGCTTAATTAGATTAAGAAGGATTTATACGACAGAGTAGTATAAGGCAACTACATAGCTTTTGCTTTAGCTTAATTAGATGTAGATTATTCCTTCTTTGATTATGAAATGAACCATTCAGGAGCTTATTTAGAAAGTAGATGATGAACAAAAGTTATATTAGTTATACTGAATCCATATGAACAAAAGTTATATTAGCTTAGCTAATTTAGCTATATTTGAATTATGTGCAATTTCTTTACCGAATCACTAAGACACTCCTTTTTCTTATATATATAATATAAATTTACATATGCAGAGAACAAAAGTTGTATTATTGATTAAGCACCAAGTTACTTGATTCAAGTATAATGTTGTTGTTGACTTTGGTTCTCTTGTTTCTTTATGACAGGGAAGATCACATGGTGGATAATGAAGAACTTCCTCGTGGTGATGGTGTCGGACAATCATCATCAGGTACATCACAATCTCAACTTTCTGTAAAAAGAAAAAGAAAGACAACATCAGATATGTGGAATTTCTATAGAGTATAATATCTAGAGGATGGTAAAAAAATAGCATATTGTAATAGATGCTCAAAGGAATATTTGTTGTTACGTACTAGTGGAACATCAAATCTAATTCGGCATCATGAGAAATGTTCAAATGGATTAGATGATGAAAAAAGAATAACAAAGATTGATAATAAAGTAGCTAGGGAGAAGTTTAGCCGAGTCATCATTCGACATGATCTTCCTTTTTGTTCTGTCGAATACGAGGAGTTTAGGGATTATCTTAGCTATTTGAATCCTGATTACAAGTATTATACTAGAATATGTGACATGCTTCCTCCGCATAGCGGTGATTGCTTAGCTAGTAGGATTCATGAATGTTTGAGAGAATGGAATATAGAGAAAAAAGTGTTCAGTTTAACTCTGGACAATGCTACAGCCAATAATAATCTTCAAGATATATTGCGAGATAGGCTAAATCTAGATGAAAACTTGCTATGCAAAGGGGAGTTTTTTCATGTGCGATGTTGTGCACACATTTTAAACCGCATTGTGCAAGATGGGTTAGTTGTTATTGGTGGTGCTTTATCTAAGATTCGAGATTCAGTGAAGTATATCAAAGGTTCTACATCAAGACGAAATGCATTTTCAGAATGTGTGGAAGGTAATGGTGAAGTGGTCTTGTCTTTGGATGTTCAACACAGATGGAACTCGACCTTCTTAAGATTTGAATCTTGAATTGCTTGTTTGATTCTCTTATAGTTATCCTGGAATGTGGATCCTAATCTTTATATACTTTCTTTAGCAGGGAAAAGGAAAAAAGTCTTGTTCTAATGTTGAAGTTGTTTATTTGCAGGTGGATGCTTGTTTGTTTATGGAGTTAAATGGCAATCTAGAGCTTTTTTTCTTCATGTTAGTATATGCTTTGGAACTTCCTTTGGATTTGATGGCAACTTTAAACTTTATTTGTATGTCTCTTTCTTTTCGTTAGACTCTGTTTTTTTTTTGCAATTCTATAAAGTTCAGACAAAAGAAACCATACCTTTTGCTTTTGTTTGTTTCACAATTAATTTACACTTTTATAAAAACGTGAACTGTTATAAAACATGAACTTCTAAAACATTTTTAATTTGTAATTTGTTTTTGTAAAAAACATGATTTCACAATTTATTTATAAATAAATTTGTTTGATTGTTTTGTTTTTGAAATTAAATGGGTTGGGTAAAAGTCAATCCAACTCATTTAAATTTGATGGATTCATGAGTTGATCCAATCCAATTACTACATGGGTTGGGTTGATCTATGAACCACTAACAGTCAACCCATTAGGGTTATGAGTTGGGTTGGATTAAAATATCCATTTTGACATTCCTAGGAACAACGTTAGGAATTAAATTTTACCATCTCTATATAAAAGTTTTTTTTTTTTCTTGACCACTATAAATACTTCAAATGATAAAAAAATCTCAACTTTTTAAAATCGATGGATATTAATTTGGATTTTGATTGAGGATTTACCCTATATAAAAATATAACTACCAAACAAAAATCGATATATAACATGAAACGATTTGGTACGGTGGATTGACTTCAGGTTTCAATCAAACAAAACCCTTTTGTCGTTACTTCCAAATTGATAATTTTTGAAATCGCATTGCCACAACGCTTCCAAAAGATTTAAAGAGATTCCAATTTCGATTCCAATTATGAACCATGAAACATCATCAATTAGAATATCCATGTAACCTAGCTATTTTATACGTGTTAAAACTCAATTTAGTTTTTGGATATATATATTTTTTTGTTTGTTTCAAAGTGGTTCAAATTCAGTTTATTCAAAATGATAAATCATAAACCTCAACACGAAATGCTAGCAATGCATTATTACCACTTAGAACCAAAATCAGTTATCACAACAAAAAAATCGAAGATGCTTCTTTAATTTAGATCTTGTACGATATTCTCAAAATCGTTCATTTAGATCCGATCAACCACAAAACACATCCTACATAGTCGTGTTTATATAATGAAAAGCTAGGGATTAAAATATAGTCACTTCGACGTGATCGATGTTCTCTTCAAATGACATCAATTAATTCACAGAAACTGTCTCTTCATTTACATCTTTACTGGTGTCGCCAGAAATAATACATAGATGCAAAGAATAATTAGTCCAAAGATTGGTTAAAAATTCAATAATTCTATTTATACCGTTATTTAACTCTTAAATTGTAAATATGTGATTGAATTTTGTTAATTTGTATGTAAAGCCCTTAAACAATATATAAAGTGAAACAGAGGGAGTGTATACAAGATATTTCACACCATTGAGTAGATTTAAACCTGCATTAATGTTTCAAATCGGAAAACATGTGGTTGATTTCTTTTTCTTTTTGTGGTTAATTTGTTAATGTTGTTTGAGTGGATATAATAAATGCATAATATGTGAACAATATAATGATCAAGTACAGTGTATTAGATGACACCCTCGGTTATTAATAATTGTGGTACTATGTAAATTCAAATACAGACACTATTCATTTCCAACAAAAAGGTGAAAGATAAACAGAAGGAATCACTTTTCTTGAAATTCTACTGTCGAAGAAGAAGTTAGCACTTGTTTACAAAAATAAAAAATGTACACTCTTATTTTTGTATTAGTTTACAATTCGAGGACGTCAAAGTGATCGTCGTTCAGTGTATTCATGCGACACTTGCAGCATAAGAGAGGGACACATTCTTGATTTTTAAAAACGTTAAATATAATTAACTCAAATAATTATAAATAATTATAACTTTTCATCTCCCAAACAGTTAAAAACTAATTAAAGTTGGTTAGATTCGACTCATCAACAACAGTTTGATTGTATATAAATCATTTGTTTTATATAAATTATATGCGTAACACATCAACAATATTTTATATTCCATAAAATGCCCGACTACGTTTAAGCATCTTTTACGAACGAGGACAAACATCTACTATAATGGGGTATCTTACTATATTGATTTGGACAAATAGATTGAAATCTCGACATTACTTTTTCAATTTTATTAATTTGTTCTTTACCTCCTCCTTTATCTCTCTTTAGCTGGTCTTTTCCTTTTTCTTTTTGTTTTATCGTGAAAACCTATTACATTACACAACAACTGATTAATCCCTCCATCTCTTATTGTCTCCTTATTATTCTTCCCTTCGTAAAACAGTCTAAAAAATAAAAAAAAGTTCAAGCTGCCATTTTTGACCTCGAAATCTTCTTCTTTCTTGCATATATTGTCTTTAACTCTTCTTTTCAAATCATCATCTTCTCTTTATTCTTTTTCCGGGCACTGATTCTTGAATGGTTCTTGATTATGGCTATTGACGTTTGTTGTTCAGAGGCTACAAGTTCTGAAATCAGTCCAAGAGTCTCATTCTCCTACGATCTTGATTCAACGGAAGGTGAAGTAAGATTAGACACTACACTTCTTGATTCAAATTCGGAGACTGATTTCTGCTTTGGCTCAAGTTGCTCTGTCCAAGAAGTGTCTCCGGCTGATGAACTTTTCTCCGATGGTAAGATTCTTCCCGTACAGATCAAGAAAGAAGAAACAGTAACCTTTCGTGTTCAAAGATCAGCTTCTCTCTCATCATCATCATCTACTTCTTCCTCTTCTTCTTCGTCTTCCTCATCGTTTTGCAATCAGAGAGCACCAGAAAAGAAGATAATGAGATTGAAAGAGCTTCTCTTGAATCCTGAATCTGATCTCGAAGATAAGCCTAAAGGATTGTTCTTGCAGTTCAAGAGAAGCATAAGTCTTAACTACGACAAGAGCCGAACTAGCAAAGGGCTCATAAGACTCAAAGAGCTTCATTTCCTCTCAAGAAGTAACTCCACAGGCTCTGCTCCAAACCCTAAACCTAACTTGCTTCCCAAGGAAACTCATCAACCATCTCACAAGCCACACAATCTTCCTAAAAACAATTCTCTATTGAGAAGATCGTCTTCGCTCTCGGCTTCTGTTCCATATCATTCAACGAAGAAGCAAATCGGGAGAAACAGTTTCGGAAACGGAAACGGTGGAATTCGAGTAAGCCCGGTCTTAAATTTTCCACCGCCGACGTTTATCTCCAACGTCGCCGGTGGATTTTGTAGCATTGGATCTCTTTGTAATGGTAAGACGAACAGGAAGGCAGGGTTATGAAAACATCTTTTGTTCTTTTGTGGCCGGGAAGGAAGAAAAAATTCAAACAAAAAATGTCTTTATTATTTTTATTTTTTACTGTTTGTATAATGATGGAATATCGACAGCACATGTGAAGATTAGACAGCATGTGAGGTCTGTCTGTGAATTTTTTTTTTTAAAACAAGATCTAATTTCACAAACTAGGCGTAGCAGAAGAATAGGAACGCTTCTTTGATTGGATCTTTGGGACTTGATAGTAAGGTTAGAGTAATAATATTGATAACGTGTAAATAAATTTCTTTATTCAAAAAAAAACAAACCAACGTGTAGATTAATTTATCACAGAAAAATATATGTAAACACGTCGTGGATAATCGATGATTGAAGATGGTAGAATACTGTATGTCCATGCATATTCTTGGGTTGACTTTGACTGGCTTTTTATGTCCATGAAAATGTAAAACAAAGTCATTAATAACCAAATAATATAACAATTGTGTTTTGTTTTCTATTTAGAATCTTATATCGTTAGCTTACGCGAGTTTTTATCTGATCCATTAAAATATGTTGGATTTTGATTTGCTTCGTTGATAATTTTAATTTTTTTTTTTTTTTTTCATTTGCTTCGTGGAAATGTATTGGATTTTAATTTACATCTCAATTTTTGTTAGATTTTCTTACATGAAAGTGGAATAGGCTAAATTTTTTTTCTTCTGAATATTACGGTTGGTCTTGGGCCAAAATCCTTTGCCAATCATCAAATTTGCTCCATCCAGAACGGAAAAGGTGATGCTAGTCAAGAGACTCTTATTTAGATACTTGATATGAAGGATCACCATACGGAACCATATATACCATTTCCAACGTCATGGTTACTTTGTTTTATAGTAGTGTGAATATGTGTGGATACAAGGACGGCTCTAAAATGCGCAATTGGTTTTGAGACCCGGTGCAGTTTGTCGAAAATTGGCCCTTTTATTTGTATATGAAAAAATTTGGGTCTTCGAAAAAGTAATTTTACCTCTAAAAAATTTGGGTCATGATATAAGGGCTTCAGCATGACTGAATAAATAGATGTCTTAACATTTGGTAGAGCGTAGCTAGGTTTTACCTAACCATGATTTTGCAAAGGCGATACAATTTTCGGTCCAACATTAATAGTGTAAGGACAACCTGACATAGTTAGTCCTAGGCATAAAACGCGAGACCCGAAAACAGAACGACCTGATAGAAATTATTCAAACAAACCCGAACCGAATTTCTAAAATATCTGAATGGGTCATCAACACGTAGTATCCAAAAATCCAAACCGAACCGAGAACAGAATGGGTACCCGGAACTGAGTATTTAAGGTAAAAAAATATCCGAACGGTTCCTATTTTAATACTCCTACCCGACCCAAACCGGAAAGAAACCGAACCGAACCAGCGACCCGAGTTTTCTAAATATCCGAACGGTTCATATATCTCTATACCCGAAAATCCAAAAGACTCAAACAGAACGGGTCCGGGTACCCGAACGCCCATGACTACCTGACAATATAAAGACAATGGCACCAAAAACTTGATTTCATTCCGAATCTTTTTACCAGTACGTTATGACTTTTTAACTGGGTTTGGAATGTCATCTTCAATGAATTACATGAGCCCTATTTGAGCTTTGTCAGTTAAGACTTTTTCTTGACTCAATTAGATATTTTGCTTACTTCAATGCATAAGCTTTTCTTTTTAGTATTGTATCTATCCACCTTTGTGTACACATTAGGAAGATCTTTAACTCCGGAAAGATCTCGATCTCTATTAGTTCCACTAATAGACTCATGAATCACCCTCACATCTTCTGTGAACACCCATTAATACACATGTTTTATGAAGAGAAGCTTTTTAAGATCTATGTCATACTAATCAACGATGAAGTTATAACTAAGGATTCTTTTATAATAACACAAGTTTGATTTTATTCGAAGGTTTGGTATGACCACACTGCTTGAAAGTATTGACCACACACGCTTTGGCAAAGATACTGCACCTTCCAATATAGAATGCAACAAAAATAAGAATATGATGGTAAAACCACACAAAGCCTTCTCTTTGTACTCAACACATTTTCATGTCAAGAACAAACTGATTCGCAAAGGTTAGTAACAAAACCGATGATGGGCGATCGACAAGTGCACGGTTGCAGTAATTGATGGAGAAATCATCAATAATCAAACAACAGACAACAATAGTAAAAAAAAAATCTATGAACTTGGATTTGGTAAAATGTTAAAATCTTTTCATTGATTATTATTATTGGCTAATTCTCTTCTGCTAGTATGTTCAATTGAATAAGAACATACAATTAACCCATATCTTTATACAGGATTATTGAAAAGAAACCAAACTAAACAAAAGAATAATCAAAGACACAAAAATATGATCAATTCAAAAGCATCTTTAGAAGCTTCAATCATTCTTTTCTGATTTTATCTCAAACTTCAAGAGATTCCACAAGTCAGTAAAATAATAAGTCTGAATTATCCATCATTATCTCTGCAGAATTAGTAAACCAAACATTTAGCAAAGCAGTTTTCCACATTCACAAAATTAGAGATCTTGAAAGATCATACCTTTACATTCTCTGTTACAACATCTGGGACTTTGTAGATATCTTGTGTAATTTCAGTAAAATAAAAAGCTGGATGCAACATCTGTAACCATAGCAGCAAAAATCAGAATCCAAATTAGCATCAATGAACAAGAAGAAGAAAAGAGAATTTGTTCCGACTTACATCGACTTGTCTCTGAACCGTTCTAGGTCGTTTCTTGGGTCGTCGTGGTGGTCGATGACCAATCATCACCATGTAATCATCTTCGATCTCTTTCTTCGTAAGCGTCGAGGCGAATTTCGTCGGATCCGAATCTGAATTCACTCGTTTCTCATCAACAATCTCGGTTTCTGTAATTGGAGCTTTACAAGCAGCTCTTCTCTTTCTTAGATTCCACGGTCGTACCTCCGCCGTTACTCCCGGCGGTTCCGGCGGAGAAACCTCTCTCTTCTTCTTCTTCTCCGGTGATTCTAATTCTTCTTCGATTAGACCTTGTTTCCTGAACATCGATTCCGTCATCTTATCGGCAACCGTTTTGAGATCCGACATGATTTTCACCCTAAATTCTTCGATCCCTTCTTCGTTTTCCGATGATCTCCACGGTTGTTCCGTCTCCAACCGTCGATTCCGATTACCGCCGCCGAAACGGATCGGAGTTGGACCGGAAGGTGAAGATCGGCGCCGGAGTCGTTGATCGGAGCCACCGTTGTCGGAATCTACTTTCATACATCTCAGATTCCGGTGACTCCCCCACTTCAATTTCGGGAGCGAGAAATTGTGGAGAGTCTTCTTCGATCTCTTCGTCGCCATGTAGTCTCCTTCACCAGGTAACACCATTGATCGGAAACACTCTCTTCTTTGAGCTTTTTCTTCCTCCGTCACCGGAAAATTCAATCGGCGATTTTCAATTTCTCTTTTTCTGATGCGGCAAGAGAGAAACGGAGAAGAAAGAGTTTATATATATGACTTGTTTCAACGTTCTGAGTTTTTTGGAAAATTTAAGGTGGATCTAAGGGTAGTTTAGGGAATTTGATCGGGAGTTGCTAAAATGCACCGTGAGTTATTAGCGTTTGATTGTATTGACGTCGCATCGTAGCCGTAGATCGTTTAAACTCACCATATGATAATCTCATCAAATTATAACTATTTGGGCCTTTTATGGGCCTTTGCCGTTACCACTTTAGACTAGGAAAGTGGATGGTGCACAATGTGCAGGGTGTGATTACTCTTACTAAGGATTTTATTTTAATAGCATTACATTTGTTCTAACTTCTAAGGTAATTAGCCAGTGTACTGGATTTTAATAACGGATATTTGTATTGGCTAGGTTATGAACTTTGTAAATTTTATTTTACATGTACAACATATAGTAGTTTTGATAATCATAGATTTGTAAAGTCCGAATTTATATATCTACTTTTCCATTAAATTTGAAAATTAGGTGAAAACAAATCACTTGACAGTAGAAATGTACTCCCCCTGTTTCATTATTGATGTTGTTTTAGAATTTTATTTTTGTTTCATTTTAAGTGCAGTTTTAGAGTTTCTATGCATAATTAATTGTGTTTTCATTATTTTGGACTGTTTAAATTCTGCAATTTTTTTTTTTATTGGTTGATATTTTTTGGAATTAATAATATAAACCTACAAAATTAAATGATTTATTAGTTGGTGTGCAAAAACTTTAAACGACATATAAAATAAAACAAAGGGACTACAATGATAATTGATTAATGACTATACTGGACCATTTTGTTTTAGAAAAAATATTACTCACCTATACGAACTATTGGCTAATATGTGGCAAAACATCTCAACTCTCAAGTATTGAAATGTTCTATGAACTATATAGACTAAAATATATGACATAGAAAAAGTACATGTAAACCTGGTAGCATACGCAAAGTCTCCTAAAATGTGTCCTCCAAAAAAAAGACTCATAAAAGGTTGGGTCGAGCGCAATAGATGTGCTCTTTTTGTTGTTCCTTCGATATATGCATATTTTCTGAAATTTGAATTATGTTTAGCATATTTAGAAAAGAATATCATTGGTGGCGAGAATGGTTCCTGCTATTTTTTCTGTCTTAATCCATTTTATTCTTTTACATATTTGCTATTTGAACAAGATTTCAATGAACTTGTTTCCATATATCTTCTCATGACTCTTCTCCATTTTGCAATACTTGTAATCGATTTTAATACCTTAAAAGTTAAAATTCATCAGAACCATCTACATTATCATGAGCGAAATAACAAAATTTGATTTTTTTTCCCACGAGCACAAACTTGTGTGCCAAAGTACTCCATTGTATCATCCATAGTAAGGGTTCCTTCTCCCATTTCATGTCTCTTTTTTCGATGATATAATTGTCGATGAACGAGACTAGAGGTAAGCGCCAAAATGAGATCGGAGAAAAGATATGATGCTCCGTTGAAGGGGAGGTGGAAATGCGGGATTGACGATTGATTTTACTGTCATGATGTACGCTATAACTTTAAGCGCATTCTAAGAATATTTTCTCCGGAAGAGTAAGCATGGTGTTCTTCGATTGCTAGAGACGACAAGAAGAAAAAAAAAGAGACTAGATTATATATTGTGTGAGCTTCTCTCTTAGTGTTATGAGGTAAAACTTGTGTGATGTTTCATGGGTAATGAGAAACTTATATAAATCATGTAATACCATAAAAACAGTAAATATTAAAAGAGGTCCAAGCCTATTGCCTCAAATCTCAAAGGAACATGAGACTTGTGTTACAACAAAGAGTACCATAATACAAAAGGAGTTTCAAATATTGAGAGAATCATTCGGCACAATAAAACGAAATTGAACTCTTAATTAACTCATGAACCTCCTTGCATTTAGTTGACATCTACTTGTAAGCCATTCCATATACATGAGGTCTTATTATCCAAGGAAAGCTATAGATTGCCGTCGTGTTGATCTTTGTGCCACCATAAAAACCGGCAGCTGAAATGAATAAGTCGGTTTTTCTTGTCAAATGACATCCGTCCGCAACTACTTTTTGTAATGGATCCAATACATTCTGAATTTTCCTGAAAAGAGATCCTTCTGCAACCCCCAAAACATAACTTTGGATTGAAGATTTCTATTATAGTTTGATTTCAAGGGCTATGATGTAAAATTGTCTATACCTTCAGCAGCCACGTGCTCGATGAATAGGAAAATCCCTCCCGGTTTTAGTACCCTCTTGATCTCTGAAAATAACGGTTAAGGATTATCAAATGAGATGAGATCTCTTATATTGCTAGTGAATAATTACAATTTGAGGAATTACCATTAAGTGTTTGAGTGACATCAGAGACAGAACATAGAACAAGTGTTGCAACAACTGCATCTATAGATTCATCATCTAATGGTATAGCTTCACCTAACTAGTGAGACACAAGATCAACATAGAACTAACATCAAGAGATTATAAAAGGAGAGGTCTCACAATCAAACAGATGTTTACCAAGCTTACTTACTCCTTGCATGAATCTAAAGTTTTCAGGTTTTAGACCGGCTACTTTAGCAGACTCGCATGCATATTTTTCCATTTTATGATTCGGGTCCATACCGTAAACAAATACGTTTTCATTATGGGCATAATACTTCAGATTAGGACCTGTACCGACCCCAATCTCCAGTACTTTTTCTGCTTTACCAATCAGATTATTGAAAAGTTTCTTCTTGTAATCGGCAATCTTATCAAATAACAAAAACACAAACACGAAGCTCGGGTGGTGAGAATGTATAACTGAAAAAAAATAACTGAAATTTCAAGAAATGGATCAAAGAGTAATGCATCTAAAGTCAATAAGACTGACCTCTGCTTCATAAGATCGCATTCCAGTGCTCAAGAACCAAGCAAAAAGCTCCTTATACCAATCTGGCCTTTGAGGATGAGATGTTTCTATAACATCCTAGTGTAGATAAATCTGAAGTCAGTTTCATTGATTCTCAAGAGAAAAGCATCTAGGAGAAAGATAAAAGGATATAAAAAAATCACCTTGGATCGCGAAGTATTTAAACAACGGATGGGAAGAAAGGGCATCACCGGTGTAGGTGCTTCAAGAAAATGTTTTCTTCCACATGAACGTAAATTTGTGGAGGAAGAGCCTGAAGGAAGGTGACTCATTAGAGTTTCAACACGAACATGATCTCGTGAAGCTCTAATTGCTCTGTGAGATGAGTATGTGAGCGAAGAGACCAGTGAGGAAGACCATGAACGAGCTTGTGTCATCATCATCATAATAGCCACAATGATCTTTCAATCACATATCTTAGTCTTTATTGTCTTCAGATTTATAGGGAATATGGCCTCCATCATTGTAGAGATTCAACATATTAAATTATATCGCAGTTTTTCAAGATCACTTATATCGATATTATATAAAATACTTTATCTATATCATTTGAATATGTACAATAATTATAATCATATCATACCTTGTATAATATTTTTTCCTGTTATTTTAATTGCTAGCAACTCCATAGACATGAAAGCTTATGTAAGCAAAGCTAAAAAAAGATGCCTTTTTCACATCTGCACCACCATTGAACCTACTCTCCAGTGTGCCTCATTATGTGACAATATCCGCTGGGGAAGATCTCGAAGAATTTTTTACTTGGTGCATAATTGGTTATAAATAAATAAAAATTGCCTAATGGAGGTTAATATGAGTGCAGTCAGGGGCAGATCCCGAAAGAATTTTGGTATGGGGCACAAATAAATTTATATTTTAATATAATAAATATTTAAATTAGTTATGTAATATATATATATATATATACATATTTAAATTTGGAGGCTTAGAAAAAAACTAAAATTATTTTAACCAATAAAAATTATTTTTATTGGAGTTTAGGGTGCTTTAGATATATAAGAAACATATAATTAATATTTAAAATTAAATTATATAGATTATAATAAGTTATTTTTTATTTAGAAGAATTTGATTCAAAAAAAAAAATATATATATATATATATATATATACTGAAAAATGAAACAAAATCCTATATTTTGAAAAAGTATAACAGATAATAAGAAAAGAAAGAACTACATGTTTTAAGAAGTAAAAAAATAGTAAAAGTAACTAAGTATATAAAGAATGATTAAAACATAATCAAAGAAGATTGATGGTAAAAAAAAAAAAAAAATCAAAGAAGATTGATAAAGGAAAGCAAATTGATGTTTCTGTTAGATATGGGCCAAATGGCTACCGAACAAAACGAGCTAATTTTTTTTTTTTTTTGTCAAAATCATAACCTTTATTAAGTCGATTCCGTCGACATGTTACAAGCTAGAATAGCTCGTTTTGATAACGAGTCCGCCAACATATTGGCTTCTCGTGAAACAAATGAAAAGGATAGCTTTCGAAAATACGAAGCTAACATACTAATCTCAAACAAAAGACTATGAATTTCGATATGTGATCTTTCTTTGACTATGAATTTCGATATGTGATCTTTCTTTTGAAGTAGATTAATTAAAACCTGAGAATCCGAGCATACGTGAAGATCGGTATAACCTTTGTCTTTTGCCGATTGTAATGCTTTGATAATTGCCCATGCTTCCGCTGCCAAACTTGATGGCACATTTTTAAATGGAAGTTCATGTTCTTCTTGTCTCCCATCTGGTAAATCTTTGAACCACCAGCCCAACCCACTGTTTCGAGTCTCCTTATCCCATGTTGCGTCCGTGTAGCAGAGGATACCCGATTGTGGTAGCTCACTTGGAGAAGGTTGGTAAGATATACGTTGTAATGGGGTTTCTTCTCGTGCAAGTTGCCATGCTTTTGCTCCTCTAATAGACTTGATTATGGTCTCCTCTTTAGAAACGTTAACATTTTCAAACAGCAGTTTGTTTCTGGATATCCATATATTCCAACATAACCATGACGAAAGTGAAGCAGAGGATATACCACATGGTGGGAGCGTTGAGGCTTTCCTTGTCTCTATCAAAAACTCTAGAGAGGTATTAATGTTTGACCAAATCAGAGACGACAAAGGAGCTATTTCCCATACTGATTGTGCCCATGTGCACTGGAACAGAACATGTTCCACTGATGCTGGAGCTCCACACCGAGAGCAATTTGTGTCTACTCCTATTCCTCGTCATTGTAGTTGTGTACCAACTGGGAGAGCTTCCACAGCGGCCTTCCATACGAATGTTTTGATCTTGGGTTGGGTATTGCGGCGCCAAATGTTCCTTTGCCAATCAAAATTCTGGAACCTGAGGGAGGAGGAGTCAACAGTACTCACACCATAGCCACTTTTCGTTGTGTAGATACCGTTTTTACACGGAAGCCAGACAAGTGAATCTACATGCTTTGTAGTACCGAGGACAATAGCTCGGATATGATCCTCATATTGAGGTAAGCATTTACGTATGAGTTCCCACTTCCACTCTTTACTTGTTGGAGACAAAAGGTCCGAGACTCTTAACTTCGCATATTGTCGAGGAGCTGGACCATATGGGATTAGGGGCTTAGAACAAGAGAGCCAGGGGTCGTCCCACACTCGAATTGATTCTCCATTACCGATGAGCCACCCTAATCCACGTGACAAGACCTTACGGCCTGCAAGGATACTACGCCACCCGTGTGAAGCATTTGTAGGCGCTACGCTCTCCCTAAAATTCGAGCTATGACAATACTTTCCACAAAGGACACGGGCAAGAAGCAATTCAGGTTTTGAGAGGACTCGCCAGCTTAGTTTAGCAAGAAGCGAATCATTGAAATCTTCAATATCTCGAAAACCTAAACCTCCTGCATTTTTTGGAATTGTCATTTTGTCCCATGATATCCACGCCATCTTTCATTTATCTGGTTTGTTGTCCCACCAAAAACGCGTAAAAATATATTGTATACGCTAACATAGTGATACTGGTAATTTAAAGCATGACATGGTATATGATGGCATCGATGCCAAAACCAATTTTAACAAAACCTGTTTACCGGCGGAAGATAAAAAGCGAGTAGACCAGCTATGACTTCTTTGGCGTATACGATTAACCAAAGCGGTGAATATGTCTCTCTTGCGGCGTCCAAAGTTCTCAGGTAATCCGAGGTATTTTCCGGTTCCACCTTCTTTCATTATCCTTAGCGTACGCTTTACTCTTTCTCGGCATGACTGTGGTGTCTGAGCTGCAAATGTAATCGATGACTTCTCCAAGTTAATTACCTAACCCGAGGCTCGCTCATACTTATGGAGAATATTCTTTAATGTTAAGCAGCTCCTCTCATCGTTTCTACAAAAGAACATAGTATCGTCCGCGAAAAGAAGGTGATTGACAAACGGACTGTTTCTCGCTACTTGTATGCCTGTCATGGATTCGTTCTCTTGAGCTATGCGGCATAAGCCGGAGAGTACTTCCGTGCACAATATAAATAGATATGGAGATAGTGGGTCGCCTTGTCGGAGTCCGCGTGACCGAATAACCGATACTTGTGGGCTGCCGTTTATCAAAAAAGTATATGACACCGTAGTAACACACTCCATAATCCATCTTATCCATATATCATGAAAACCCATTCTTTTACATACTTCTTTTAAAAAGCTCCACTCGATACGATCGTACGCTTTACTCATATTGAGGAAGGGTTCCTCGGTGTTTTCGGTTGAGATCAGAGGCTGCGAGGTCACTGATTTCGTGTTCTTAGCCATTCTTTCTCTATTCGCGTTCTCGAGGTGAGTGCGTGATCGTGGATATGGGATTAGGTTATTAGGAACTTTTGAATGAATGTTTGTGATGAATGGATTGGTTACTGTGATTATCTGCGTGATTTGTATGTCTGGAATCGTGATTGATCTCGCTTGATGAAATGGAATTCGAGTCTCGAGAGGATTTTGACTCGGTTCAGGTTTTCTACGAGAGGTGTCCATCGACACCACTGTTTATGATCGTGAGGATCGAGTACTGGAATGCAGTGTTGATCGACACCAAGTGGGAGTGTCGATCGACACCACTTATTTTTAAATGTTGATTTTGGTCATTTGTATGGATTGTTGCTTGATCGCGTAGAATTGATAATCTATTTTCCCTTACTATATATCCAGAAGACGGGATGACCGCTCCACTAAGTATTTATTAAATCTTTACGCAACTCTGTTTTTCCTTTTGAGTTGCAGGTAACAGAAATGCGTGATCGCGGAATCAAGGCCGGTGAAGAGGATGATAGGATGTTTTATTTGTTCCTGTTTAGTCTAGTGAAACCTGGTGGTTAGATTGCTAGATTCTTAGTATTATTTCTGGAATTTGATTTATGGAATTGAATTGATGGTTTATTGATTTAATATTTTTTTAATTAATTTATGAGAATTTCCGCAACTGTTTAAAAAAAAACTTTGGTTGTTTCAATTTGGTATCAGAGCCTAGACGGTTTTAGGACTCGTGAAATTGGATGTCTGAGACTACGTGCTTAATTGATTGTGTGTTGGTAATCAGTTAGTAGTCTTAGAATCATCATCTTCGGCCTTTAAAGAGATTCTGCGGTAAGTATTTATGTTTGTTTGTGACTTCTATTCTCCGTAGTTATAGTGTCTTAGTCTGTGTTTTGAGGAATGCAGAGCGATGGATGCTGGAGCTAGAGGCCTTAGTAGAGGTAGAGGTCGGGGTCAGGGGCGCGTGTTTGAGTTTTCCAGTGGCGGAGATGCGTGTGCGTCAGAAAGCCCAGATGTTTGCAATTGGGCCCATGACGGTTTTGTACTCTATAAATACGTTTTCCAAGCCATTGTTTAGGCTTATGCTTTTTTTTATTGAATTGCTTAGACTTATCTTTAATAAAATCAAGTTTTCTTCTATGATTATGTCTGAGTAGTTTCTTTTATTAGGTTTGGGGTTTTTGAAAGTGTTTGATGAGTTGCTGATCTGGTCTGATTATTAGGATAAAATCATTATAATGTTCTTCATCTTAACTTGTTCTTATTGCTGATTTTAGCCTCGCGAACTGAAATCTGATCTTTGGGTAATTAATAGAAAAGACAGTTTTATTGATTGCTTGAACTAGTTTTTGATGAGCAAAATTCCTATTTGCAAAGACATTTGATTTAGGGTTTTGTGAACAATTGTGCATGATCTTTAATGCTTGTTTAGATTTATAGGATTCGCAACGACAGTTGGTTTTCTAGGATTTAGACATAGAAAATATTCGCAGCGACAACTGGTTTGTTTTACTTTCGTGTGCATGTTCATGAACTGAGCTTAATATTCCTAATAAATGATTTATCTGCAATTCTGATTCACTGTAGAATTCCCTATGCCTAGCTTTTCTTTTAATTGATTTAAAACAGATTTTACTGCTTTGATTTATTGCTTTCATAACTATTTGCCTAGCATAATCTGAATTTGATAATCTATTGTGTTTTCCTAGACTTCCTGTGGATTCGATAACCCTAAGTACTGCAATTGACCTCTTAATTTTAGAGAGTAGGTCTAGGGTAAATTTTACCATATCAAATTTTAGCGCCTTTGCCGAGGAGTCAATAGCCATTAGATTACTATTATTAGTATTTTGTCTAGATCTTTTTATTTCTTGTTTTTATTTTCGTTTTCTTTTGTTTTTGTTTTCGTTTTTCTCTCTTTGTTTTGTGTTTCAGGTACATGCGAAATCGCAATACCAGGAGCAGCCAAGACAAAGAACTTTTGGAACTCGGACTTGAGGAACTAGCACGTCTAGAACAAACCAACAGAAAAGCGACAAAAGAAGCTAAGAAGATGGTTGCAAATACGATTGTGTTCCAGAGAGATGGTGGATTTTTCGACAGAGAAGAAAACCCGTACAACATGGACAGAAGCTCGACGCTGATGGGAATGTGATCGTCGAGCAGATCGACGAGGAACAGCAACGAGCTCGCGAGGAAGAAGAAGCAGAACAGGCTCGTGTTCGTGAGGAGCAGCTTCGTGTCGCTCGACACGAACAAAATATTCAAATCGCTCGACATGCTGATCAGATCGCTCGACGCGATGGAATGCTTGGTGTCGAGCGACAGGATGCTGGTGTCGCTCGACACGCTGTCCAGAATCGCACCCTCGCCGATTTTAACCGCCCGGGGCAGTTCTACGCTAACCGAGCCACGATTCGACCTCCTGCCTTCCAGCGCAAAGACTTCGAGCTCAAGCTTGCGTACTTCTCCTTAGTTGCTCAAGACCCGTTCTGTGGTCTTCCACATGAGAATCCAATAGATCACATAGAGCGATTTGAGGACTTGGCATCTGCTATCAAACCAAATGGAGTCTCAGAGAACTACCTATTCTGCAAGTTATTCCCCTATTCTCTTCATGGGGAAGCTAAGTATTGGCTAAGGACGCTACCACCAGGCTCGCTTACTAATTGGATGGATACAAAGAATGTTTTCCTAAGCAATTTCTTTGACGATGCGAAGTCCAAGGATCTAAGATCAAAGATCGCGACTTTCAAGCAGGGTGATCATGATGCATTTAAGGCTGCGTGGTACAGATTTAAGAGCTATCAAAGAGACTGTCCACACCATGGTTTCAACGAGGTCCAAATGCTTAATATCTTCTACAGAGGGATTGCACTGCAATACTCTGTGTCTCTGGATGCTGCGAGCAACGGGAATTTCAACACGAATTCTCCAGGGACTGCCACCCAGCTCATTGAGAACATTGCAAACAGCACCAGTGCCAAGAATTTGGACTACGAAAAGAGCAAGTCTAGACAGAGCATCAATGGAAATCAGCTTGCTGAGGTCACAAAGAAACTTGACACTATGACTAGTCTTCTAGCTAGGAAGAAGTCAGTGCACTTTGTGCAGGATTCTGAGACTGCAGAAGAAGATGTGAACTACCTTCATCAGAACGGATTTCAGAAGTACGGCAGTCATAAGCCCTTCCAGAACGGCTACACCAGAGATTATGGATCATCCTCTTATCAGAAGCCTCCTCCTCCGTCTACAACCAGTAAAATGGAATCCATGATGGAGCAGATTCTAGAGGGACAACAAAAGTTAGCTGTGGATTGGAATAGGAAGTTTGATTCGCTCTACACAGACTTAAATGGAAAGATCGAAGCTCTAAGTACTCATGTTAGGAAGCTATATGTTCAAGTGGCTCAAACTGCAGAATCTGTCAAGAGACAACAGGGTTTTCTTCCTGCAAAGACAGACTCTAATCCTAAGAGAGCTTGCAATGCCATTCGGGTAAAAGATGACGATTATTTTGACGAGTTTGATGCGATTTTCAGAGCTCCAGAGCCAGTGTCGATCAACACTGTGGATGAGTGTCGATCGACACGTGAAGAAATTGTTGTATCTGAAATCAAGGCTTTGATGTCGAGCGACAGGGATGTTAGCATCGCTCGACACGATGGAAATACAAATGTCGCTCGACAGACTTCAAGCATCGCTCGACGCGATGCCTTGCCGAGTCCAAAAATCGCGAATTCATAAGTTCAAGCTGAGGAACGAGTTTTCAAGCCTAATGTCCCATTTCCACGGACTAGGAAGAGCAAACAAGA
Organism: Draba incana; assembly: GCA_963576765.1. Classification (NCBI taxonomy): domain Eukaryota; kingdom Viridiplantae; phylum Streptophyta; class Magnoliopsida; order Brassicales; family Brassicaceae; genus Draba; species Draba incana. The sequence goes on along the minus strand of OY755215.1, from coordinate 7,987,084 downwards.
GGTCGAGGAAGCCATTTGCAAGAGGATGATAGAGAAGATCATGATAGAGATGCCTCTTATTGACGTGGTTAAGCTTTCGCCTACTATTAGGAGATACGTCAAGCGAATGGTCTCGAATGGAGTTAGTACTGAGGAAGGTGCGTTGCTGACCAGAGATCTTCAAGCGATACTCCTGAACACAGCTCCAGTATCCAAGAAGAAGAAGGAGATAGTGGTTTCTGAAGAAGTTAGTGCCATGATCCAGAGTAGGATTCCTGTGAAGCTGCCTGATCCAGGAAGCTTTGTGCTTAATTCTTCCATCTCCAATGAACAGTTTCCTCATTCGCTCTGTGATTCGGGTTCTGGGATTAACTTGATGCCATTGTCTGTTACTGCCAGGCTTGGGATGATGGATTTCATGCCAACAAGGATGTCTCTTCTCCTAGCCGATCGATCCAGGAGATTCCCAAAAGGAGTTCTGAAGGATGTGTTGATTAAAATTCAGGATTGCATGATTCCTGCAGATTTTGTGGTTTTAGAATACGATGAAGAGCCTCAAGATCCTTTGATTCTGGGAAGATCGTTCTTGGCTACAGTTGGAGCAAATATTGACTGCAGAAGAGGGAAGATCAAGCTTGACCTTGGTGATATTGTCATGGAAATTGACATGGACAATACAAGGAGAAGACCCACCATATATGGTCAAGCTTTTTCTGTGGATACTTCAGAAGAAGAAGAGCATATCAAGGAACCTTCAGAGGACATACCTATCGCAATCGTTGAGGACTTAGTCATTTCAGAACCATCTCCTGCGAATCCTCAAATGGAGCTAAGGTATGAGTCTCTTGCACTTAATTCTACACCTCCTGTTTTCATCAACGATTTAAAATGTGAAAAGCCTGTTACGCGCTTACGCGAGCATCGAGTTCCTCGAAAGCTTGGTTCTTCAGATGAATTTGCAGGAAACAGAAAAGAAGAGGTGCAACCGAAAAGAACGTCAAAGCCTTTTGCAAAGTTGCGAATTCTCATTCCCAAAGAGCTTAAAGACAAAGGAGAAGCAATTCTTCAGGAGATGATGGAGAGAACGATAAAGCTTTTCCCTGAGTTTGCTTCTGATAAGTCTGAGGGAGCTGAAGCAAAGGTCCGTTTGAAATAAGCTGCTGCGAGTTCTAATACGGATAAAGGAAGTACAATACTTCCTCAAGATCCACCATAAGTTCCGAGTTCCATCACAGTCTAGCTAATGACTGAAAACAAGCGCTTAGTGGGAGGCAACCCACTTGTGAGTCTACTAATTATGTGTTTTATTTTGCTTTCTTTTTCAATCTTACGTTTGGTTTTGTTTTTGGTTTTGAGTTTCAGGAAGACCAAACGTTCGAATGCAAGTAAGAAAGCTCTTCAGCACTCTGTGTCGAGCGACGAGCATAACAGTGTCGCTCGACACAAGTAAAATCAAGGTGTCGATCGATGGAGAATTTCAATTACTCGACGTGAAAAATTGAGTGGTGTCGATCGACACAGAGGTCGTGTCGCTCGACACGACCCCCAGGTACGAATTCTCACTTGATTTTTCATTTGTTTCATTTCCTATTTGTTTTGTTTAACCAATCTTAGGCTTATTAACACTGGGGACAGTGTTGTTTAAGTCTGGGGGAGGTAGTTGCTAACTACTGTGTTTTATTTTGAGTTTTTGAGTCAGTTTTTAAAATTTTTAGAGTCAAAACCTCCTTTAGACTTGCTTTGAACAACACTCAAGGACCATTTCCAATGCAAGTTGGCTGGTTTTACTGAGGTATGTAACTGGAAGTGGATTGGTTTAACAGAGCGAGTTCAGATTTCTGGAGAACGCCAGAAAGGATGTCAAAGACCCCGCCCCTAATGAAAATCTAATCTCTTATCAAGGGCGTTGGTAATCGCAAGACTTGATTCAGTTTCCAAACACTTGAAAGCGAGGACGGACAACTCTTGAAACTTTTTCCTGAATGACGAATTCAACTGTCCTAGATCGAAAAAAGAAAAAAAGCCTCATGACCTTGTCTCCACAAGAACAATAGTAGTGAGCGTTGATCTAGTGATCATAGAGATTAAAAAAAAAAAAATCTACAGAAAAAAATGCAAGTCCGAAAATCAGAAAAATCTTGAAGAAAAAGTTCAGCAAAAGGCATTACATCTCTATGATATCCTTAATTGGATACATTTTCAGAGGGAAGAGAGAGGGTGAAACGCAGAAAAATGTTCAAGGAAGTGAAAGAATCTAGAAGGTCCAGCGATCGATATTCCCTCGATGAGACCGCACCTAATTAAACTAAAGGGGTTAGCGACTGAAAGTCTGAGATTCTCTAATGGGTTTGGATTCAATTTGGAGGACTGCTAAACTTCTAGGGAAACATCGAAGTATCACCGGATGACTTTGCAAAGGTATGTGGTTTCTAAAGGAGTGAGTATACTGTTTTGCTTAAGGACAAGCAAAAAGCTAAGTCTGGGGAAGTTGATATATTATAGTTTTTACCCAGTTTTATACCATGATATATGTCCGTTTTATAGAGTCTTTTGGTGTTTTGGAGTCTTTTATGTTTTATCTTAGGTACAAGGATGAATTGGACTCAATTGGTGTTTACTGAGCATTTTGGGGCTTAACGGACTGACCAGTCAAAGTGGCAAGTTCGGACTGAAGAATTTAGTGCCATGTCGAGCGACGAGGTTGTTGGTGTCGCTCGACACCAAACATTTATCAAGCGTCGAGCGACAGGATTAAGTGTGTCGCTCGACACGACTACCGGACCAGCCAAAAATCAAGTTTTCAGATTATTTCCTTTTTGCGTCAGAAAGCCCAGATGTTTGCAATTGGACCCATGACAGTTTTGTACTCTATAAATACGTTTTCCAAGCCATTGTTTAGGCTTATGCTTTATTTTATTGAATTGCTTAGACTTATCTTTAATAAAATCATGTTTTCTTCTATGATTATGTCTGAGTAGTTTCTTTTGTTAGGTTTAGGGTTTTTGAAAGTGTTTGATGAGTTGCTGATCTGATCTGATTATTAGGATAAAATCATTAGAATGTTCTTCATCTTAACTTGTTCTTATTGCTGATTTTAGCCTCGCGAACTGAAATCTGATCTTAGGGTAATTAATAGAAACAACAGCTTTATTGATTGCTTGAACTAGTTTTTGATGAGCAAAATTCCTATTTGCAAAACATTTGATTTAGGGTTTTGTGAACAATTGTGCCTGATCTTTAATGCTTGAGAGATGGTGGTTCTCTCGAGGGGATGGTGGTTCCCCTGCATTATGTTAAGAGATGGTGGTTCTCTGGAGGGGATGGTGGTTCTTCTGCATTGTGTTGAGAGATGGTGGCTCTTTCGGGGGGATGGAGGTTCCCCTATGTATTTTGGGACTCAAGGGATGCGTCCCGAGAGTGCGAGCGGTTTGTTACCTGATAGCTCCAGGATGCGTTCTGTGAGTGTCAGGGTGACGACCTGATAGCTCCAGGATGTGTCCTGCGAGTATCAGAGTATGGATCTGACAGCTCCGGGAAGCGTCCTACGAGTGTTAGGGTCAAGATCTGATAGCTCCAGGATGCATCCTGCGAGTGTTAGAGTATTGATTGAGTTAAGAGCAATAGATGTCTGCTACGGCCGAATAAACCAAGGATTAGTGTTATGCTGTGAAGGTCATGAATGAGTTTTGAGGAAGATCATTGTATTTAAAAGTGCTCAGAGGGAGCAGCGATGTTATGGTGGAGTCTAACTAGCGGATTATTACCAGTACGTGTTTCTAGTCTTCAAATGCTTGTGCAAGGGAGAGTTGATTACTCTACAGGAAGTGTTTTTCCTATATATAACCAGAGCTTGAGGGAGACGTCCTGAGAGTGGAGTGGCATCGGTATCGTTACCTCGAAGGAGGCGTCCCTAGAGTGTGATGATGTCGGTAAAAGTATGAGTAATCAAAGTCCGAGCGTGGCATAAGTATGAGGCGGAACATGGATCTCATGATTCGTGTGTGTAAACCTGGTAATATCGGCTAGTGGACCGCATCAGACGATGGATTATGGTTTTGATGGATTCCGATGAATACCGAGATGGCTCCATAAAAGGCTTTGTATGGGAGGCAGTATGAGTCACCTATATGTTGGACCCTAGTATGGGAGATGAACATGGTGGGTGCAGGTTAGCGCTGGAAACGGCGGAAAGCATCCGTGTTTGAGGAAGTGCATGCGTGCTTCGACGGAGTTGGTGGCCAAGTTTCCAGTAGAACTTTAGCAAGATTTGTAATTAGCAACGAAACCTTTGAGGATTCTCGAAAGGAGAATTAAGGTGCTGTGTGAGGAAAGTTGTTTTGTTAAAAGCTTTGCGGGCTTATGTGGTTTAGTGGTGGAGTTTTGGGAATCTGTGACAAGGAGGGAGTTGAAGTTCAGGAAGTTTTTCGCAAGTAGAATGCAATCTAAGCTTCACTTTCCTATTGTTCCAGCTCGGTTGTGCGAGCGGAGTGCTGTGTAGTTTTGTGTATTCTTGTTCTATGGTAACGACTATACGTTTCTGAGATTTATAAGATGAGGTTCCTTATATGTCTGTGAGATAAGATGTGTGTTCTCATTATTGGTTAGTGTGGACCAGGGGTGGTCCTTTGTGATGATATTACGGGTTGGGAATATCGTGTTTAGACCACAAGAGGTAATCCTAGTCGAAGTTGTTTATGAGCATCTCAGAACGTATTAATCCAGGGGTGTGTTGTCCCTGAATAACTCATTTGTGGAGATGGTGTTCTCCTTTATACTTTTGGAGATAGTGTTCTCCAGTATACTGTTTGGGATGGATTTCCCCATGTGTGTGTTTTGGGTCAGTGGTCCCTGTGTTATCGATTGCTCAAAAGATTGTGTTCATGCGAGTGAGTGCGCTGTTAGATGAGTTAAGAGTAATAAATGTCTGGAGACGTGGTCATTTGCATGAGACTGGATTTGAGCCTCTGGGATCAAGTATTGTTCTTGAGTGGTTTTGGCTGGTGAGCCAGGAGTTTGGATCTATGATGGTCGGTTTCGCGGGTTTCGGAGTTTGAGTATGGTAATCTCAAGGAGTTCTTGCCGATTTGGGTCAGGAATATCGGTTCGTGGTTTGAGTTTATGTGGGATTCGAGGACAAATCATGAGTAGTGGGGGAGAATTGTAACATCGTGAAACCAAAATATGGATTTTGGAAAGGGGTGTCGATCGACACCAGGTGTGAGTGTCGATCGACACCTTGTTCTGCGAGTTATTTTGGTTAAAATTAAATCGCTCGGTTTGCAGAGGCAGTTTAGGGAGAGCCATAGGGCTTGTGTATATAAGTCCTTTGGGATTTGTTGCCGCGTGAGACAAAAAGAAAGAGGATTTTCGTAGCTTTGTGAGAGGGAGAAAGGGTTTTGAGAAGATAGAGAGTTTGGAGAATCCTTAAGGAGAGGACATACTGGACTGTTTTGGTAGAGAGGATGAACGGGCGATTAATTTAGGTCTGATCGGCGTGATTTTTCTTTCGGGATTCAATCAGTCTCCTTGGAAAGTGTTTTCCCAGCGTTTCAGAGGGAATCGGAGGACGAGCTAGGTACCGTTGGAATGCCATGTTGGTCTAGTTTCTAGTTTAGGTTTCCGATCTGAATTTGGAGGTAAGCTCTGATCCTTGTGATTGTTTTAATCCAGTGCGTCATTCTGTTTTCTGGAAAATCTGAATTGGGGTTTTGGGAAAATCCATGTTTTTGTGTTCTAGGTAATTGAGGAAGGGTTCCTCGGTGTTTTCGGTTGAGATCAGAGGCTGTGAGGTCGCTGATTTCGTGTTCTTAGCTGTTCTTTCTCTATTCGCGTTTTCGAGGTGAGTGCGTGATCGTGGATATGGGATTAGGTTATTAGGAACTTTTGAATGAATGTTTGTGATGAATGGAATGGTTTCTGTGATTATCTGCGTGATTTGTATGTCTAGAATCGTGATTGATCTCGCTTGATGAAATGGAATTCGAGTCTCGAGAGGATTATCTGCGAGAGGTGTCGATCGACACCTAGTGGTAGTGTCGATCGACACCACTGTTTATGATCGTGAGGATCAAGTACTGGAATGCAGTGTCGATCGACACCACTTATTTTTAAATGTTGATTTTGGTCATTTGTATGGATTGTTGCTTAATCGCGTAGAATTGATAATCTATTTTCCCTTACTATATATCCGGTAGACGGGATGACCGCTCCACTAAGTATTTATTAAATACTTACGCAACTCTGTTTTTCCTTTTGAGTTGCAGGTAACAGAAATGCGTGATCGCGGAATCAAGGCCGGTGAAATAGGATGATAGGATGTTTTATTTGTTCCTGTTTAGTCTAGTGAAATCTGGTGGTTAGGTTTCTAGATTCTTAGTATTATTTCTTGATTTTGATTTATGGAATTGAATTGATGGTTTATTTATTTAATATTTATTGAATTAATTTATGAGAATTTCTGCAATTGTTTAAAAAAAAATGTTGGTTGTTTTAGAGACCAAATAAGATGACTTGGCAGGTGGTTTAAACATTATAACGGAACTAGATGGGCACAAGGAAGAGACAACTAAATACGAGCTATAAATTTCACTTTTGTGTTTCTTGTCTCTTAGTTTTAAGGAGAATATTGTTCTACTCGAATCTCAAGATTAGTTTTAGTAACTCGTTTTCGTTGGATTATGTGAAATCAACTTAGACTCTAGAGATCAGCAAACACAACTATGGATGAAAATTGAAGATGTATAGGGTGTCGTGCATTGATCTCAAGCACTCGGTTTCCGTGAGCTTGCTTGTAAGCATCGAAGACCGTGGTTTGCCATCGAAGTTTGTGTGTGGCACCACAAAACTCTTGAAGACCGTTTTTCCGTTGTATTAGCAAATAAGATAATTCGTGGACAAGCAAAAGGGATGTAAGTATGGATGTTGTTTATGTTGAAATTTCATGCAATGTAAGTTAACAAGGTATCATAAGTTTGTGCATCAAGCTCATTTAAACCAAATTTAGGGATTTAAATGATATAAAGTTGAGGCTTTTTTCGTGAACAATTTAAAATTTGGGGTTTTTTCTTGTCCACAGTTTAAAAGTTCAGGGTTTTTCGGCATTTTTTCTATTTTCAACACGTCGTCGTTTTGCCTAAAAGAGGACTGCAAACAGGAAATTACCCCGTGATCGTATTTTTGACAGAAGCTTAACGACATGCATGAAATGGTCATGGCAACGAAAGTTAACTATTTAATTAAAAAGTCAACGAAAAATTTAGGATTTGAATGACATTTTGAAAGCTGAGGTTTTTTTCGTCCACAATTTGTCCGTTCACGTTTTTTTGACATTTTTCCCGATTAATTATTTTTAAATATTAGTATTATATTAATTTTATGTATACAAGTTACCCATTTGATAGACTCCACATTGGTTGATGCTCTAAGTGTAGAATAAAGTGAAATCATTGTTTTACTTTCTTTTTGTGGTGGGAATGCATATATCATATATGCATTGCATGATAGTATGAAGAAACAATGTTGAGGTCCGATATTTAAAGATGAGGGTATATGCAATGTATAATGCGTAATTGTCAGAGTGGTAAAGCAAAAGAAAAAATAGAAGTACCCTCCTCATTACTTATAATGTAGTGGATTTCTTTTGATATTAGGGTATATATATTGCATGATTGATGGTGTAATGGGGACTTCGATGATTCCTTAAAAGGACACATTATGCAGCGAAAGAGCACGTTTTGGGACTCTGAAAGAAGCTTTTACTCTAATGGGTATCTTTGACAGATTACAGATAGATAGACTATAGACACATGTGTACGTACGCATTCATAATATACATATATGTATATATGTAGAATGTAGTTACCATTCATACATTTTTCGCATGGAATGCTAGATTGCTTGCTCTTGTTTACGTATTGTAATCTCTAGTTTCGCGTGCTTTTACGTTTTATTTAGTTTCTTAAGTGTTATAAGTATTTAGCAATTTAAAAATCCACAAACAACTATTTCTATTGCCACAGCAAATTTCTAATCACGTATTTTCCATGGTGTATTTAGTTTGGTAGTGTCACCATTGGTGATGCTCTAGTGGTCCGATAACTATACAATTGCGCGAACACAATAATTTTGCATTCGCGGGAAAATATTCAGGTTCAAAATTCGATCATATATATCATATACTATATAAAAAAATGTATTTACCCGTTATTTATATATTTATCATGAAACTCTAAAAATAACTCAAACAATTTTTACTACAAGAAAACAAAAATAGATAGCAGAGCATCGTCTCCGCTCCACCGCCGGCTCCTCTCCGCTCCTCCGATGCCTCAGAGCATTGAAACAACCAAATTTTTTTTTTTTTAATCCTAAACAATTCTACTGCGGAAATAACATAAAACAGATAACCAATAAAATAATCCATTAATTTCATAAATCAAATAAATCAAATTTCATAATTCCAATGAACAACTAGCATTTAACGCAACCTAGCAGGTTCTAATAAATGCAACATAAAACAACATCCTATCATCCTCTTCATACGCCATGATTTCGCGATCACACTTTTCCTCTACATGCAACTCAAAAAGGAAAAACAGAGCTGCGTGAGTATTATCACAAATACACAAAGAAGCGGTCATCCCGTCTACCGGATACATAATAGGAAAATAGACTATCAAATTCTACGCGTTCAAACAACAATCCATAGCAAGTGAAAATAACATTTAAAAACAGGTGGTGTTGATCGACACTCCCACGTGGTTTCGATCGACACTGAAATAACGCAACAAGCTTCGCGATCAAAAGAGTGGTGTCGATCGACACTACCACTAGGTGTCGATCGACACCGCTTGTAGGAACTGGAACCGAGTCAAATCCTCACGCGACTCGTTTCATTTCCTCAAACAAGATTATTCACGACTCAAATCACACATGATCACACAGAACATCACAGAAACAATCAACATCGCTCAATTATTCAACCAATATTCTAAATATCTAATTCCGTATCCACGATCACGCACTCACCTCGATTTCGCGATTGAATTCGAAAAAGACTGTAGAGAACACGAAAAACAGACACAAACGACAGTCTCCCTAGCCGGAATCACTGAGACAACACCGAGATCCCGCACAAACGATCACACGATACCTTTAAACAAAGAACGATGACGTACGGCTCACAAACACTCTTCCAATCACCACTTCTTTCTCTCAAAACCTTAAGAACCGATTTTCCTCCTCCTCCCCACGGCTACATGTCACTTTTGCTTATAAAGGGACGACCTAGGGCTTCTCCCAAACCGACGTCCCAAACCGGGACTTAATCCGAAACATTGGTGTCAATCGACACCCACCCCTGGTGTCGATCGACACCCCATCCAAATTACAATTTGGTTCCGGAATGTTACAATTCTCCCCCACTAAACCGGATTCGTCCTCGAATCCCAACTGCAATGTCCCTCGAGGACCCAAAACCGGACCCAAAGCCGGTAAAAACCACCAAAATCCTAGCACCCGATCTCCGAGGTTCTTGCCTAATCTCATATTTATACGCCTGTATCCATACATCTATTACTCTTAACTCATTCCATGCCCCTCCTACTCGCAGGACACATCATTTGAGCTATCGGTGTCACACCACTCCCACTCGCAGGATGCATCCTTTGAGCTATCGGTGTCTCGTGTCCCTTCCACTCTTAGGACCCATCCTTTGAGCTATCGGTTTCTCGTGTCTCTTCCACTCTCAAGACGCATCCTTTGAGCTCCGGGTACACCGTGCCCCTTCCACTCTCAGAACGCATCCTTTGAGCTCCAGGTACACAGGGAATTAATCATTCCTAAAAATGAATGAGTTACAAAGGACCGAAGCCCCCAGAGTAATAAATTCTAAAACGTCTATAAACATCTTCCGACTAGAACTACCTCTCGCGGTCAACTCGATACTCCCTACCTCGGATTATCCCAACAACGAGACCAAACACCGGTCATACAAACACCACATAAATCGACAATACTTGAAATCTGAAATCCGCGAAGCCGACAATCGTAGACTAAAAGCTCCTGGCTCACAAGTCAAAGCCATTCGAGACCAACACATGATCCCAGGGGTTCAAATCCAGTCTCATGCTAATGACCACGTCTCCAAACATTTATTACTCTGCACTCATGTTACACCATTCTCACTCGTAGGAATACCATCCCTTGAGCAATCGATAACACGGGAACCACTGAAACATCACACACCCATGGGAAAAACCAGTCCAAACAGTATACTGGATAATACAATCACCAAAAGTATACAGGAGGATGCAATCTCCACATTTGAGTTATTCGGGGTTAACACACCCGTAGAGTAATAAATACTGAGACGCTCATAAACATCTCTCGACTAGGATTACCTCTTGTGGTCTAAACACGATATTCCCAACCCAGAATATCATCACAAAGGACAACCACTGGTCCACATTCACCAATAACGAGAACACACATCTCATCTCACAGACATATAAGAAACCTCATCTTATAAATCTCGGAAACAGAAAGTCGTTACCACAGAACGAGGATACACGAAACCACGAAAACTTAAAACACCATGCTAACACCACCAAACTGGGACCACAAGAGAGTGAAGCTCGATTTGCGGCCTCCCTGCCAGAATCCTACTCGAACCTCAACCCCATCCTTGCTTCAGATTCCCCAAATCTCTACCTCTAAGCAACCACACCCTGCAAAGCTCTTAACTCAGCCACTTTTTATGACGTATCACCTTAATTCTCCTCTCGAGAATCCTCAAAGGTCTCGCCGCTATCAACACTCTGGCTAAAGTTTCCCAGAACATTTGGCCACCAACTCCACCGGAACAAGCATGCCCTCCCTCAACATCGACACCTTGAGATACACAGGGTTTCCGACCTCAAACTCCAACTCTGAATTCCTCATATCGGCATAACTCCAGTGCTGATCCTTAAAACACTGATTCTTCCTGACGTTTCTTGAACAAACCTGCACCCAATATGTTCCTCTCCCCCACTTAGGATCAACATATAGGTGACTCACACAGCCTCCCATACAAACCCTGTAGGAATCTATCTCGGTATTCGCAGGAATAACTTCTATCCAAGACAACTCGGCAAAACACCAAAGATCCAACCGATGATCACCTCTTTCTCAACATACCTCCTAGCCAAAACCGATGCTCCATCGGTCTCCTTAATGGTCAGGAAAAGTGTCGACTTAATCAGACGACCCGCCATAACCCGGATAACCTCCACCTATGCGAGTTAGGCAACTAAACACTGAATCCATAATCCACTTCCACTAGCTGTCATTTATCGCATGTTGTGCTCCACTAACCGGCACTACCAGGTTTACTCACCCGAACCCTAAGATTCATGTTCCGTCTCATACTTATGCCATGCTCAGACTTTGATTACTCATACTTTTACCGACATCATCACACTCTCAGGACTCTCCTTCGAGGTAACGATACCGATGACACTCCACTCTCAAGACGTCTCCCTCAAGCTCTGGTGATATATATATAGGAAAAAAATACTTCCTATAGAGTAATCAACTCTTACGTGCACAAGCATCCAAAGACTAGAACTACCTGCTAATAATAATCCACTAAACAAACTCCAACACATCATTGCTGCTCCACTGAGCACTTTGCGAATACAACAATCTTCCTTAAGATCTCATGACCTTCATAGCACCTTACGAATCATAGGTTTATTTGGCCGTAGCAGACATTTATTGCTCTTAACTCAATCATTACAGTGACACTCGTAGGACGCATCCTAGAACTGTAAGATCTAGCTCCTGACACTCGTAGGACGCATCCTGGAGCTGTCAAATTCACACCCTGATACTCACAGGACACATCCTGGAGCTATCAGGTCATCACCCTGACACTTACAGGACGCATCCCTTTAGTTAGCAACACAATGACACTCGCAGAACGCATCCTGGAGCTGTCATGTAACATACCGTTCGCACTCTCGGGACGCATCCCTTTAGCCAACGATATCTGGGGAACGCATCCCCGCGAGAGAATACCATCTCTCAGAACACATTGCTCGCACTCTCGGGACGCATCCCTCGAGCCAACGATATCTGGGAACACATCCCCACACAAGAGAACACATCTCCCCCTACTTATAATGAGAAACACAATTCCCAAATAAGTAAGTCTGGGACCACTATCCCTACACGAGAGAATACATCTCTCTCTAGAGCAATAAATTCTAAACGCCTATAAACCTCAAGATTAAAACTGCCTCAAGAAGTCCGAACCAGTTGTTGGAACCATAGTGTACACCGCAAAAAGCTTACTCCACCCAGATTCGCCTAGAACAACCATAATGTAACATTTCTTAATCCGAACTAGGTCTGCCAAATTGATCGCGCAACAATCAAACAAGAACATGTACGACTAACCATAGACCCAGAGTTGGACCCATTGATCATGCAGTACCGAACAGAAACATACACGACTATAAGATACTACATCAGTTACCAGGATCGTCTGAACCGAGTTTCAAATTCACGATCAACTTTAGGCTTGACGCCCGCCAAATTATCTATCGGAGACCAACACCTGACCACAACCTGGTCCACAACACTCGAGATCTCCACTCGACTCATATAACCCGCCTAACATAGACCAACATCATGACCATACCAGGCCACTACCACCAGAGATCCTCGCCCGATCTCAGAGGTTCTCATCTAATCCTATGTTTATACACATATTTTCAGACACTTATTACGTTTAACTCACCCATACGCCACCCACACTCGCATGAACAAATCAATTGAGCTGGCAATACCTTACACCACTTGTCTTTAGGAACAAATCCTGATAAGTACCCGGCATCTAGGGAACCCACCGTCCCCAATACATACTCTAAAAAACCACTGTTTCCAGATAACGAGTTATTCGTAATAAATTCTAAAACACCTATAAACATCAGCGACTAGATTACGTTAAGTTACTAAACTCAATACCTCCAACACAACTGCCCACTAAGATCATCTCACTGACCCTGCTCGGTCAACAATCCGAGATAAACTCCCGATCTCTGAGCCCCCATCCAGTCTCAAGCTTACCTACGTTTTTAGACATTAATTACTCTTACTCATTCATACCCTGACCTACACAGGACGCATCCTACGACTTATTAGGAAATCATACCGCTCGCACTCTCAGGACACATCCTTCGAGCCAACGGTATCTGGGGAACTCACATCCCAAATAAGCATATAGGAGAACTCGCATCTCCTCCAAAGAATTCACATCTCCGACCATGAATGAGTTATTCGAGGCCGCCGCACCTAGAGTAATTAATTCTTAAATGCCTCTAAGGATTGACCAGGTCTACCTCATATGGTCCAAGGCATGATAATTCTTACTCTCAAATATCAGCAATAATAAGAACTACATATCTTATTAAACACATGAAATAAATAAGGAAAATTCCATCTTATAAATTTCCAAAGCGTAGAATCGTTACAACACCAAACGAAACTACAAAAACCAAAAACAACATAGCTGAAACCAAAATTCAAAAAACTAGAACAAAATGGAAAGAAACACCGCTTGATCCTCGATCCACTCTCTCAGATCCTACTCGACCACTGCCTCAGCCTACCGCGGCAACTGGGACACTCAGCCTTGACATGACCTAGCTCCATGTAGTGATGACAAACTCGAGCTCCCCGAAACTCTGCTCTCACAAGACAGCTCGCAACACGGTGCTCCCTTCTCCCGCACCCATAACAACTACGACCTTTTGTTTTCAGCTTGGAAGTGTTTTCCCTCTTCCTCCTTTGCCCTTGTGCATGCACGTTGGCCTGGTTAGGAACCTCATGACACTGCTGCCTCCTCGGCGAAGCAGCTGGAACAAAATTTGGCTGGACAACCCCCGTTGCCGCCGGATACTCCGCAAAAACTCTGCTCGAACGAGAGACACGCTCCTCCCTCATCATCCACTCCTTGGTTCCCACAGGTCTTACACTACCTGAGCAACGCCCCGAACTCGGAACCTGTATTCGCCGCATCCTCACCTGATAAGTTGAATGTTCCTCAAACATTACAGCCCTCGGCTGCACCGGAGCTACTGCCGGTAACCTCTCTAGAATCTGCGTCAGCAAGCCCTCCAGACGATCCCAACGATCCTGAGTTGGAGCGACACCCACACCTGGGCCCACTCTACCACCAGCTAACCCGGTACCCCTCCTGGCACCTACAACACTTACACTAGCACTCGCACTGGTCTCAGTCACAGATCCTTCCTGATACGCCCGAGACTCTGACGCCTGCGAAGCACTCGCAGCTCTGCCACTGGACAACTCAAACAAGCGTCCCTGATCCCGACTTCTACCTCTACATAGACCTCTAGCTCCAGTATCCATCACTCTGCATTCCCAAAACACAGACAAAGATACTACAACTACAGAGAATAGAAGTCGCAAACAAACATACATACTTACCGCGGAATCTCTTAAAAGGCTGAGGAGGATGATTCTAAGACTCTATTATATTGACTAAACACAAAAATAAATTTAACCACATAGTCTCAGACATCCAATTCACCAGTCCTAAAACCGCCTAGGCTCTGATACCAAATTGAAACAACCAAACTTTTTTTTTTTAATCCGAAACAATTCTACTGCGGAAATAACATAAAACAGATAACCAATAAAATAATCCATTAATTTCATAAATCAAATAAATCAAATTCCATAATTCCAATGAACAACTAGCATTTAACGCAACCTAGCAGGTTCTACTAAATGCAACATAAAACAACGTCCTATCATCCTCTTCATACGCCATGATTCCGCGATCAGACTTTTCTTCTACCTGCAACTCAAAAAGGAAAAACAGAGTTGCGTGAGTATTATTACAAATACTCAGTGAAGCGGTCATCCCGTGTACCGGATACATAATAGGAAAATAGACTATCAAATTCTACGCGTTCAAACAACAATCCATAGCAAGTGAAAATAACATTTAAAAACAGGTGGTGTCGATCGACACTCCCACATGGTGTCGATCGACACTAAAATAACGCAACAAGCTTCACGATCAAAAGAGTGGTGTCGATCGACACTACCACTAGGTGTCGATCGACACTACCACTAGGTGTCGATCGACACCGTTCGTAGGAACTAGAACCGAGTCAAATCCTCACGCGACTCCTTTTGTTTCCTCACACAAGATTATTCACGACTCAAATCACACATGATCATACAGAACATCACAGAAACAATCAACATCGCTCAATTATTCAACCTATATCCTAATAATCTAATTCCGTATCCACGTTCACGCACTCACCTCGATTTCGCGATTGAATTCGGAAAAGACTGTGGAGAACACGAAAAACAGAACAAACGACAGTCTCCCTCGCTGGAATCACCGAGACAACACCGGGATCCCGCACAAATGATCACACGATCCCTTTAAACGAAGAACGATGACGTACGGCTCACAAACACACTTCCAATCACCACTTCTTCCTTTTAAAACCTTAAGAACCGATTTTCCTCCTCCTCCCCACGGCTGCACGTCACTTTTGCTTATAAAGGCACGACCTAGAGCTTCTCTTAAACCGACATCTCAAACCGGACAATTAACTTAAACCGGGACTTAATCCGAAAAATTGGCATCGATCGACACCCACCCCTGGTGTCGATCGACACCCCATCCAAATTACAATAATTTGATTCCGAGATGTTAGAAGCATCGTCTCTCCACTGGCTCAGCTCCTCTGCGACATCTCCTCCCCAGACCCAGATCCGCCGCCGCATGTCTCTCCACCCAGTAGGTTCACGGTGCTCCCTCTTCCAATACCGCCAGACCCACCCATTCAACCGAGTTTTTCTCAACCATTTTAGATCCAACCACCACCATACCCTTCCCCATATTCCCGAAGCCTTTTATCGGTGTATCCGAAAAAAGATCTTAATTTCCCACCCATAAACCCACCTTCGGTGGTGAACCTTCCATTTCCCACGGCACTCATCTCTTCAACCGTCTCGCTCTCTTGGTTGGCGAATCTTTCTCCGGTGGTTGTGGCAGCGTAAGCAGTTTGCACAACAAAACCCTAATTTACTTTAAGATTTGTAAAAGGCTTAAAACAAGAAGGCTTTAGTGTTGGATCTGGCACACTAAGAAGCCAAACACTACAAGAAAACTGTAAATTAGTGACTCCCAAAAGATTTACAAAATAGTCTCAAAACTGTAATAAGTGACTAGTTTGCGAATAAAAAATTTGGTCGCCAAATGTTCGTCGCAAATTATGGTAGTCGCAAAATAGTCACTTATTTGAAACTACTTTGTGACTATTAAACTTAGTCGCACATTTGTGACTACTTTGAGACAATATTTAATAGTCGTAAACTAAAAACTAAACAGTGACAAATGGTGGTAGTTATAATTTTGAGACTAATTTGTGACTCTTTTTGTAGTCATAGATGTGCTACTCTTTTGAAACTGATAAGTCAGTTGCTAATTTATTTGTAACTTCTTTACCTAATATATATATAATTTTTTTTTTCAAATTTGAAAAGCTTAAATTAAAAAGAAAACAACTCAATCTTGAAACAGTGAACGCAAAAGATATATCACATATAAGATTCATAACTTATGTTTCATAGTACTACAAACATTAATAAAAGATAACATAAGGTCATGTTACTAAAAGCATTTAAAAAGAAGGTAGAAGATGCAGTTCCTAGTGCATAAAGAACCAAGTCTTCACTGTCCGTCCTTCAGGTCTTGTGCCTTCGACGCTTAAGAGAGGCATCTAATGTCTTAAGGGAAATAAGATAATTAGATAGTTAAGAACACGGAGATTAAGCACAAAAGCATGTTGTTGCTCGTCGTCACGTCATGCATTTTCCAATTATTGTTCTGCTATCTTACATGTAAAGCAAAGAAGCTTAAACTAGCCACCATTAAACTAAATTCATATTGAGACACTAGGGAATAAACCAACATGTGTAGTGACACAAAGGGTATGTGCTAAATGAGTTTTCCCAAACCTGAAGTGAAAAAAAACTCTATAAGATTACAAGCTATTACCAGGAAACTTAAGAAGAAATGAGATGAGCTTTGCTCTCACCTAAATTTCCTAAAAGCCTCTGTGACGGCAGAAGTTTCAATTCCACCTACCAAGCATTGTGGAAAAATTAAAACATATTCTTAAGTAGTGTGATTAAGATAGCAAACACTAAAAGGATAAATTTGTATACCTCTTAAGAGATCATCAAGAGCTTGGCAACTTGTGGTGATACGCACAACTGATCTCCTTTATAAGAAAAACAAGTTGTAGGTTTTAATATTTTATCAATAAGATTCAAGAGGTGTTCAATGAACAGAAAGATTCAAAGAGTTGCTAAGTTCTATTGCCGAGGAATGAAGCTCATCATCGGGAATCTGAGGAGCCACCTCTTGTTGCTGAGGAATGTGAACTGGCGGAGCATACGGTTGTGGAATTTGAACTGGAGGAGGTTGTGGATGGTGCGCAATCGGAGAATGGACCCCGAGGTTACGGGATCTTTGCCGTTGCGTCGAAACAGAAAAATGAAGATGAAGAGATTTTAGGATTTGGTAGTAACCGAGAGAAAGAGATTATCATAGAGGGAGAATGAAGAAATTAGGGTTAGAGAGATTATCAGAGCAGAAATGATACCAAAGAGAAAGAGAATTGGAGATGAGGCGAGAGAGAAATAGTTTTTGGATCT
This sequence comes from Draba incana, assembly GCA_963576765.1. Classification (NCBI taxonomy): domain Eukaryota; kingdom Viridiplantae; phylum Streptophyta; class Magnoliopsida; order Brassicales; family Brassicaceae; genus Draba; species Draba incana. The sequence continues at coordinate 7,969,348 of OY755215.1, read as the reverse complement.
GAGAATTTGTGTTGCCGACACAGACACATATGTGTTAGGGTTTGTGGAAAAATAAAATTTTGATTTGTGATATGTAGGAGTAAATTGGGCTTTAGCGGGAAAATATAATTGGGCTTAGAGGGAAAAATTTCACAATGTAGGAGGTGGAGGGAAACAAATTTGGGGTTTAGAGAGAAAATTTTTGGGTTAAAAGCTTTAAAATTTTGGAATACAAAAATTTAATTAGCAAAGCAGTCACACAATTGCTACTAATTTGTTACACTTTGTTGGAGTCACAAATGAAACCTTAAACCCTAAATATTTTAAACAAAATATTTGAGCCATATGTCTTTAAATTAGTGTTTATGATATATATGTTATAGAAAACTTGATTATTTAGACTAAATTATTATTGATAATCTATTGAATTCCCATTTTTAAAAATATTTGAACAAAGATTTGAATGAAAGAACAAGTAACATATCTTAAGATATAAAATGTAAGATGCAAATTTTAAGAAAACTTATGTTGTTAAGATTGTAACTTGTATATGATGTTTTTAGTTTAACATAGAGTTCACATGTATCTAAATAGGGCAAATTGCTGTTTTTAACCCAAAATTTCATTTTTTCAAAAAAACTAAACCAAAACTTGAATCAAATGCAGCTCTAACCTATCGGGCGTGGAAAATTACAGTTACCCCCATATGACCAAACAAAAAACGCAAAACCGATATTACCATTTTAACCTTCGGGCGTGTCAGACTTCTTTAGAAGTCTGATATTCGACTCTAACAAAAGTCTGATACTGATTAAATTAGTAAATTTAAATTATAAAACAAAACAAAAATATTTGTTAGCAATTGTTTGGACAAAAATTAAATATTGACGATGTCGATGTTTAGAAATTAAAATTTCATAAACTTCAATCAAATTAAAAAAGGTTAGTTAATTATGCACATATCCTAAAAATATCAGACTTCTGGAGAAGTCTGATATTTAATTAACTAGTAAATTTAAATTTAAAAATTGTAAAAAATTATTTTCTAAAAATTACTTGTACATAAATTAAATAGAGACGATTATTGAAGTATTGAAATTAAATTTCGTGATATTAAATCACATTGACTACATGTAAGGTAAAGTATGATGTTCAGCTGAAAACATGCTTTGAAATGTAAGAAACATGTAAGAAGCATTTACCTATAAATTTAGGGTTTAGATTCATGGATTCACAAATTTACTTTTGAAATGTTAAATTTGCACATATGTGTTGTAAGGTGCCTATATTTAACGAATTTGATGCAAAATATAGGTTTGTTTTTAATATTTTCATTGATAAGTGCAAAATATTAGATTTAGGGCTTATCAGACTTCTCCGACAGTCTGACAGATTAAATTAGTAGATTTAATCTATAATATTGAGGTTTACGTCATACTTTACCTTACATGTATTCAATGTGATTTAATATCACAAAATTTAATTTCAATACTTCCCAAATCGTCTCTATATATATACATATATAGAGACGATTTGGGAAGTATTGAAATTAAATTTCGTGATATTAACTCACGATTTTAAACATGTAAGGTAAAGTATGACGTAAACCTCAATATTATAGATTAAATCTACTAATTTAATCTGTCAGACTGTCTGAGAAGTCCGATAAGCCCTAAATCTAATATTTTACAACACTAGAAAAAAGCGGGAATATTGCCGCCAACAATTTCAGACTTCTTTAGAAGTCTGACGTTTTTAAAATAATCGAAAATACCAGGAATTGAAAAGGCGGGAATTAAAATATTAGTAAAAAGCACTAGTAAAAAGGCGGGAATATTGCCGCCCAAACTTTCAGACTTCTTTAGAAGTCTCATGTTTTTTTAACCGCAAATTAGGTCAAATATAAAAGGGTTTTTTTATCTCATCATTTTTTTTACAGTTACCGAGAAAAAAAAAACGACACAATTCTCTCTCTCTCTCTCTCTCTCTCTCTCTCTCTCTCTCTCTCTCTCTCTCTCTCTCTCTCTCTCTCTCTCTCTGAGAAACCGAACCGACATCTTCGTCTTCATCGTTTTCTCTGGAATTCGTCGCTTCGATCATCCCTTGTGTCTGCGCCAGTAAGTTTCTTCTACTACTCTCTTCCCCTCAATCCGTCACCTTCTCGATACTGATTTCTAGAACGTCACCAGGACTGAACTCTTGTCTTTTTTGATTCCCAAATCTATTTCTCTCTCTTCGCCGTGGTCACCGAGGATGACGTCTTCGTCTATAGGCAAAATGGGAGGACCTGAATTCCCTCCAAGGATGTTCAGACCTGGGTATGAGCCTGAACCAGACAAAAGCATACATTATTTCAGCGGTAAGAGAGATCTGATTGATGCTCTCCAACAAGCGCTGGAAGATAGTGAGTGGGAAGAGCTTCGCAACTCAGCCTTCAGGGTTTTTGTGATGTGGCATGAGATGGACTTTGTGATGTGGATGTCGGGGTTAGTGTCCAAAACCCTATACCAAATAATCAACTAAGGAGAAGTAAACGAGTAAAAGAATACCAAGGCCTTGTTTGAGGCCCACATTGTTTTATCACATTTCGCTTTGTTGTTGCCTTTGATATGAACAAATACATATTTCGCTTTGTTGTGGTCTTTGATATGAACATGGTGATCTGATATTAGAGTGATGTTGGTGTTGTTTTCGTCTCCGTCAGACTTCTACAGAAGTCGTGTTTCAGACTTATGTAGAAGTCTGTTATTAGAATTCTGGATAAGTCTGGTACACGACTTCTGGAGAAGTCTGACGGAGACGTACATAACACCAACTTCACTCAAATATCAGACTTTTACATAAGTCATTTGATTATATCTGACAGTATTTAGATGAATTATGAAATCTGTTATAATCTACATCTTCTTTATCATCTTCATCTTCACCTCTCACTTTACCATACACGCTATAATCTACACCATCATAGTAAGACTCTGCGTGTTTCATGAAATCTTGCTCTGGTTCGTCACCACGACCACGTCCAAAAGCACCACACATAGAATCATCTGATACTGAGCCCACATCTTCATCTTCCCAGTCTTCGTCTTCCTCATCTTCATCTTCATCTTCATCTTTTACATCGTGATTCCCCGCATTTTGAGTAGGCAATTCGGATCGCCTCGAGACACAAAGACGGATTAAATGGGCAGTAGCTAACTCGACCATGCTCCTTACTTGCCTATCATTGGTGACATAAATAGGAGGGTTATCCGGACCAAACTGTTGCAAGAGTGGTTCCGGTAATGGATATGATAAGTCCACCAAGTCGTTTTTCTTGTCCAGTATATAATCATCTTGAATCATCTCAACAAGTTCACAATATGTAGACTCGTCGCCCAAAGTGATAAACCGCCCACCTTTGAGAGGTTCCACCACAAAATGCCATATCAAGTCTCTCACAATCCATTCACCAACATTAACAAGTAATTGCACCATTATCTGTCCAAAAAAATCATTTAAACCAAAGTTAGCGATCTCAGTGGAAATTTCAGACATCTAACGAAGTCTTATTTAATTAGCTACATTGCCTGAACTTATGAAAAAATTATTTAAAAATAATTACACAACATAAACATTTGATACTAACACAGGGTGAACATATACAAGTAACACACCTATTAAAAATTTAAAATCAACGAAATTCATCACAAATATACAAAAAAAAATGGTTTTCAAAATTTAAAACCTCAGACTGCCAAGTAAGTCTGGAAGATTTAAACTTCCAGACTTCTATGTCAGTCTGAAGAGGAGTGTATTTTTGCAATTCGATTTTGATGAAGAAGACTGCGGATGCCGTCTGATAAAGTTACCAACCCAGACTGCTATAGTAGTCTGAAAAGACTATTTTTGCAATTGGCCAAACTTTGACTTTTCCATCAGACTGCCCTAGCTGTCTGAAAAAAATCGAAAGGTATTTCTGACATTGACCAAAATATTGACTTTTCATGTCAGACTTCTTTTATCGGCCGGGCAGTCTAAAAATTGTGGTGAGGTATTTTTGCAATTGACCAAACTTTGACTTTTTTATTTAGACTTCCATCGCGGTCTGCAAAATCATTTAGACTACCAAAGATGTCTGACAAAAATTTGTGTATTTTTTGCGTTGACCAAAATCTGTGAAATCAGACTATCTAAGCCGTCTGAAAAAATTCATAAATTGCAGACTGCCATAGAAGTCTGAAAGTTTTTCGATCTAACCAAGACTTAAATAGAAGTCTGATATTATTCCCCCCAAATAGGTCAACATATGAAAATTTTCGGTCAATTAAAACTAGTACCCTTTTTTTTTTAGATTTCCGATTCCGTCTGAATAGACAGTCAACTTGCGGTCAAAGTGACTGATTTTCCTGCAGACAGAAAATGAAGTCTTAATAGAAAGTCAATTTTTTGGTCAATTGCAAAACTACCCTATGCCTCGATTAGAGGAATTTTCATAATTTTTTTGGTTTCAAAGGAAATTAGCAGACTTCATATTGAGTCTGACTAGTTAAATGTCAATTGCAAAACTACCCTCTCGTTGACTAGTTAGTTTGAACAGACTTCTAAAGCAGTCTGAGTATACAACTCAGATATGCAATTCAACGATATGCAAAAATCGTACCTATATCGGTTTCGAGTTTCATTTCGCCCTCATTGGCCGCCTAGATCATATAATCCCACCGAAATCCCGCCAGCCCTGTCGTCGTTTGCCATTTTTATGACATTATTTCCGATTTCGGTAGGTTTTAAACGGAAACACAAAGGAAAATCTGGAGAAATCGGAGAGAGTAGTCGCGAAAAGTGTTGGAGTGCTCTATCCTTGAGCTTTAAAGGCGGAAATAACGTATAACTTACTGCATTAACTCGTCGACCATGGTGGTTGTCGTGGAGGTTGAGAATTGATGACAATGGCATTTCCGTAAATAAGTTAGATCTGAGAATGACCTTAGGTCTATTGAAAAAATGGTTAGACTCTAATAGCAGTCTGATGAGTGGCATATTCGTTAATACACAGATTCATTAAGGGTAATTCGTGGGATTTTGAAAAAGAGGAGAGGAAGAGGTTAGTTTTAGCTTTGACTTCAAGTTTTGGTCTATTTTTGCAAGTATGCCATCTAAATACATAAAATAATTTTTTGTACTTAGCATTTTTTGTTGAAATTGATAACATATTCGGATGAGTGGGTAAACAGTAGCAAAATAGTCTCACATTTTTCACTTGGTCGCAAATTAGTTACAAAGTAGTGTTTAATTTATGACTAATTTGTGATTGTTTATAAAATATGGGGAAAATGTGGCTAGGTAGTATGTAAAATAAGATTAAGTGTAATTTGTACTTAACATGTATGTTAGTATGTAAAATAAATATTTTACTTATAATCAAATGTTTAATTAGCCAAAAATCATTCTGTGTGGTACTAAATAGTGGCTATGTAGTCACAAATATATGACTAAAATCAATTTCAGTGACAAATTAGTCACAAATTATGACTACTTTGTGACACTATTTTTCTGTCACAAATTTAAACCCTAAATCTCAAACTATTATATACAAAATCTAGGTACAAGAGTATAAAATAAGTTTGTAATGTATGTACCAAGCGTGTAGTTTGATTATAATCATGAAAACAATACAAAATGAAATTTATTTTGTAAAACATTAAAGTTGAACATAAATTAGATTAAAATCATAAGTATTTATTAAACTACTTACCATGGTTCATTGTCATGAAGTTGAAAATTTACTTCTTCACATTTCAAAGTTAGACATGCTTTATATATGATAAGATTAAGTGTACATTGTACTTGACATGTATGTTAGTATGTTAACTAAAAATTTTACTTATAATCAAATGTTGAATTAGCCAAAATCATACTAAGTGTCACTTAACAGTGGCTAGGTAGTCACAAATATATGACTGAAATCAAACAGTGGCAAAACTGTGACTCAAAATGTAGAAGCTATTTAGTCACAAATGTGTCACTAGAATTTTGAGTTGCAAAATGGTCTCTAATGTGTGACTAATGTAAATTCAGTCTCAAACCAGTCGTTGATTACACACTCTTTTCCGAAGATAGTGTTTGGTCACAAATTTGCGACTGATTTCATACTGTGTTTTGAGTAGTCGCAAAAGTGTCCCTGATCAGTCACAAATGAGTCACAAATTTTTATGACTGAAAAAATAGTTACAAGTAGTCACTAAATAACTGTTTTCTTGTAGTGAAATGGTCTAACTCTCAAGAAATGGAACTGGGGTAAAGAAGACCCATACTTCAAAATCTAGCAAAGGATATTAGCTGGTGATCGGAAAGCAATGTTGAGCCTTATGTGGGTTTCCAATCTATAGTCAAATCCTCCACCGCCAGTGCATCTTCCGCGGTTCATCTCAATTCTGGGTTTAAATCTGCCTTACTCAGCTCCTTGGCGGTGGCTTGGAAGCTTGTCGCTCACACCGACGAGCGAGTTTTCTCCCCAATTTGTAAGTTTCCGTCCCTATGATCTTGTGATAAACATAGATAATGAACGGATCGAGGGAGATGCCCATAACTTAGTTTGCCTGTTAGTAGTATTGGCATTCATCCCTAGTTCAGGAAGGGTTACTACGGTTGCTACGATAGCCTCAATAACAGCGATTAGGGCTAAAGAATGGTACCCGAGCATTGAGTGTAAAGCCAGGAACCTTGTTCCATGGTGACTTGACCAAAAGCCGGAGTGGCATGGTCATTTAGTGCAAAAGAAGTGTAACATCCGCGAACTGAAATATGGAATTTCAGTACTCGTATCGAGCGACACAAGTGGTGTGTTGATCGACACGAGGGATTGTTATGTGTCGATCGACATGATTGCAGTGTCGCTGGACACATGCATTTGCAGAACTGGGTGATTAACTTTTTAATTACGGTTTTGCCTTGGTTAAAGGGTTGTAAGCCCTAGGTTTCACTAATAAGTCGTGGGGATTCCTGGTGGCTGCGACATTAGGCAGAAAAGAAGAGTTTTCTTAGAGAGAAAAGATTATTTGATCATTTGAGCGTAGAGGTTACGTTAGAGAAGAATCCGAGAAGTTTTTGCGGTGTTAAATTCAAGGTTCTTCGTGTTTGTTGCGTGCGAGTCCCGTTTTAGTTCGTGTTAGGCCTTGTAGAGGTTGTGATCGTGTCTTCCTTGCCGTTTCAATCTTTTTCGGCTAAGGTGAGTTCGCGACCAGATGATTCTAGGTTGTGATGGTTTGTTGATGTTTTATGTGATGGATTTTCGTGTTGATTGTGTGGTATGGTTGTTGTGGATTGTTTATATTGTGTATTGCGTCATTTTCGTGCAGGTATGTAACTCGTGTTGGCTGGAATCATGTTGAGAGAGGAAAAACTCGATTCTGGTACAACACAGAGGCGTGTCGATCGACACCAGGAGGGTGTCGAGCGACACGAGTGCTGGTAGTGTGTCGATCGACACTGTGTCGTGTCGCTCGACACGACTGATTATTGATCCGAAGTTTCCTGATTGTGTTATGTGTGGTGTTGAATATTGGCATATTGTTTATATGGTTGTTTACCGAAGCCTGTAGGGGTGGGCAAAATATCCGGAACCAAAAAACCGAACCGAACCCAACCGAAATTACCCAAACCAAATCCGAACCGATTTTTTAAAATATCCGAACGAATCCTCCATACTTAAAATCGAAAACCCGAAACCAAACTGATAACCGAACGGGTAACCAAAATATACAAAACATAAACAAACCTAAATATATTTAGAGTTAAGGTCGACTGTGTTCATATAGTTTATGTAATTTTTATAATTGTTTCTTTGTTTTTTTATCAATTCGGCTGTTGTATATACATTTCGGTAAAAATAACCAATTTATGTTATTATTTGTAATATTACAATTTTTTTTGTTATTTTGTTTAGAGTAATTTTGGATAATTCGAATACCAAATAATTAAATTGAACCAAATGAAAAAGAAAGTGAGGTAATTATAAACATTTGGAGTAGTTTTTAAATATTTTTGACAATTTTTAGTATTATGGATAATCCGAACCCGACCCGAACCTAACTGAAACCGAACCAAATCCGACCCGAAGTTTTCTAATACCCGAATGGGTATTATATCTCTAAACCAAAATACCCGAAAATCTGAAACACCCGATCCGAACCCGAACGGGTACCCGAATGCCCACCCCTAGGAGCATGTGTGATACGCCAGCAGTTGGTATGACCGGCTCACTAAGTATTTGTTAAATACTTACGCAACTTTTTTCCCCATGTGTTGCAGGTAAAATAAATGTGTGATCGCGGAATCAAGGCCGGTGAAGAGGATGATAGGGTGTTGTTTAATTGTTATTTCTAGTGAACCTGGTGTTTAGGTTGCTAGAGTTTTGTTTTGGTTATTGGATTATGGAATTGATTTGTTAGTCTCGATAATTGGTTTATTTCTTGAGAATTTCTGCAATTGTTGAAATAGCCATAGAGGGTTAATATTTATGGGAATATTAACTCAGACTATTAAATTTAAAAAAAAAAAAAAGGTGTTGGTTGTTTCATTGTATTGGTTGTTTCAAGAAGATAAAAGGATAATTTCGGTAAAATCTAATCCTTACAAATGGATGGAGCTCTATCTTTCGATTCAAAAGTTCTTAAACTACATGGTGTTACCATGACTTTTCTTTTCTCTTCAAAAGAATTGAATCTATGTATTGTAATTTCAATTTGGCACTATGTGCGTTTGTAACCAGATAGTAAGTTTAATGAAGGTTCTTGGTTGACAGAAAAAAAAAAAAAGAGCAATGGATTTTAGCTACCAACAAAAATAAGCAGCGCAATAACGTCCATATATATTTACCGCAGTATAACGAGGAATAGAAGATATTCGTCGTTAATCAATAGCTGAATTAGCATCTTACATAATGTCGAAAGTAGTCAAAGAATTAATAATGAAATCCATGGCCCAATGTTTACATGACCATACCGATTGCTAATTCGTTTTTTTTTTCTTTACATGCAAATTGCTATGGGAACGTTTAACTTTGCAATTGTATGATATTCGATAGTAGCCAACATATCCATAACAACAAAAAATCCATTCGACTTTTTTAGTGATAGTCAGAGAAAGCTCCTTAGCAACTAGGGAAATGCCATTTTCCCCAACCAGTAAAAAAGTGTCTTACGCAATGTTTTCAGGCCCGGACCGGACCGCCCGGTTCGCCCGGTTGAACCGGGACCCGATAATATTACGGTTTGGGTTTGTTGATAAAACCAACTACTTCAAATCCAGTTGAAATCCGGAAAACCCCGCTATTAACCCGTGAACCGGTTAGTCGAACCGGTGGATTGGGTTTTAAATGAATCCTAAAATTTGAATTTAAGGGTTTATTTTGACTTGTTCATATAGTGTTTTTCAATTTTGTCGAATACTATATATGTGAGATGTGATTCTTTAGATTTTGATGATGAAGACTTCACTATGTCACCTGAAGATTTTGATGTAGATAAAATTTATCGTAGAAACTAAATGATGTGATGCACCATCATATAACTATGGCATTTGTGATTTACAATTATATTTCTTTTGGTTTAGTTTAAGTTTTGAATGTTCACTTATACTTATTGTTAGACATTACTTTTTGATATTAGTATTATTTTTTCGTAAACTTTATAAGCTAAAGAGTTTTATTCGTTGGTTTTTGAATTAAAGATGAAAAAGTTTTAAAACTTTGGTGTATTTTATAATTAGGATATGATTTTTTTTTCATATATTTACATAAGATATATATATATATATATATATATATATATATTAGTTTAAGTTTAATAACCTATTGACCCGCGGTTGATCCACGGTTGAACCAGTAACCCGATGATCCGATAGATAATCTGGTTTGATGTCTGGGTCGGGTTTAAAAACATTGGTCTTACCTTACTATATGAAACTTAAAGTATATCACATCACATCTTCCAAGTCTTTAACCAATCAATGCTAACCTTTTGTTTAAGTTTTGAGCAAAACAAATCTAATGCCCATCTTTCCATTCCTATCACAACCATAACATATATACACTAGTCTATATATGTGCCAATTGCATTATTAAATATCAAAACACAAAGCTACTTTGTGTCATGCATCTATTTTATTGGGTCATGGTGACCTGGATCCCATTTCATGTGTTTAAACACGAAATGCGCTGGCCTACCTCCCTACATATTAATATATCATATTGTACATTAATATCATATTACGCCAATCTATTTTGTAATTAAAATTTCGCTCTATTTTGGTAATACACATCTACATTCATAAGAAAATATAAATATATAGGTATGTTTTCTAAATGTTACCATAGTGTAAGATTCCTCTTGTAGCCTTTAATTTATGACTTGTGGAAGTTTAGTATTATCAAAAGTATCATCCCCTCTAGTCACACAATAATTTATCAAACTGTTATCTCCCGGCCCGTTCTTATGTTTAATGCATGGAGATTGCAACACAGAAGTACTTATGCTGAGTACAAATTAATACTTTTGTTCTCATAATAAAACTTTATAAACTTTTCATCACTTTTATAGCCGTTTCTAGTGTGTACGTATGCTCTGAAAGAGACTACTAAAGTTAAGAGTAGAGAGTAATTATTATCAAAAAAAAAAAAGAGTAGAGAGTAATGGACTTTTGATAAGTTGGGGTTGTATCATATCTAATACTCAATAATTGAACAAAAGATTCAGTGGTCCTACAATCCCTAGATATGAGAAAGATTTTTTTAATAATTCAAAACAAATCGTGTTAGATTAGTGCGTAATTGACTATCTGAAATATTCTAGAAAATATGAGTTCTTACTTACACTTTTGTTAAACATGGCCTAGTATAAACTACTAATTTATGTACTTTGGTTCAAATGAGAATTAGCTATTTAAGCTAAAATGTGAAAACTCCAAAAGTAAATACACCAATTATAATTTGACTGATGATGAAAATGCTCATACGTAAGAATATTAAATAGAATCACCTTTGGAGACATATTAATTTCAAACCAACACAGAAAAGATTGTCATGTGGCCCCTTAACTAATTTGAAGCTTAAATTTACAGCAAACTTGGTAGAAAAGTTTTCATACTCACCTTTGAATTTTATTGGCCACAATAGCTTTTAACAAGATGAAGAAGTAATGGATCTGAATCGTGGGAATGATTAACTTAAGTTCTTACTGATCAAACATTCTGTGAAATCTCATTTTTAGTTTTGTTTAACCAGCTCCCACACCGGAAACTTGGTTTCCAAAAAAAATGTCTTTAGTGTACACGGTTTTTAACAATTTTGGTAATTCTTAGTTAAAAAAAAAAATTGATTATTCTTTCAAGATATATTTTCTACGGATTCTGTCACTAATCATATTTTTTTTAAGTGATCTTAGTCTAGTGGCAGAAGGTAAGTCCATTGAAAATAAACACCATTACATCCGAGATCGAGTCCTTCTAATTATATTATGTAAGAATTATATTAATAGGCCGGCTAGTTGTGACCAATGTTAATAAAATAAAAAAATCATCATTTTTTTTTCTACAATGTTTTTTTTTTTTAATTCATCATCAACATAAAAGTTATCTTCAGTTTGGTTAGGAATTAATGTCTATTAGACTATTACTGTATATCTGACAAATTGACAAGTTAGAGCATGATTATGGGTAGTAATAATAGGGGTTATAGGATTCTAAAATATTGATAAACAATTCAAAGGTTCTAAAAAATGGAGAGAGAAAGTTTTAAAGTATGTAATTTGAGAAACTTTGAAATGTGAATATGATGATTTTTAAAACCTCTCATTTTATTTTGTTATTATTTATTTTTTAAATATACTTAACCTTTCTTAGAAACTATGGATAATCATGCTCTTATGTCCTGAAATTTATTACGCCTATATGAATATGACAGTATGCAGCTTATTGTTTATTAATATTTTTGTATCATTTTCTCATAAAAAAAATTTTAATTTCACAAACCATGGAAGTCTAAATCTTCTCGGTACCTTAATCCAGAATTTGTTTTTAGATATTCCCATTTAAAGAATAACCTTTTGTACCAAAAATATTTTAACCTGAAGCGCAAGAAAACCAATATTCGAAAATTTTTCCTTAAATCCGTTAAAGCATTTTGATTTTTGAGGCCCTTTTTGGTAGGAAAGAGAACTGGAGTCCAAATTATTTTTCTCACTGGCAGTTAAAATCACTAAAAATAAATAAATCAATCAAAATGTAGAAAATTTACAAAAGCTAACATCATCTCACGTTCTGGTAGTCGAAACTGATGGCACGTCACTCGGTCTTTCGGTCTCTACTAAAGCTTGTCGAACATTATAGCTTCCTCAGTTGAATTTTGATAGACATGGAACTAATCGGACAGGTTAAATCAGGCAGAAGTTTGGCCATATTCTCTCTAATCTTGAAACCGAGTTCAATGCCTAAATTATTTTTAAAAAACGTCACTGACCAGCAGGCGCAAGACTTAGATGCAAATCCAAACCTAAACCATCATCAAAAGTGGGTCCCACTTCTTTTGAATACCCATTCACAGATGGTCTCGGCCCATAGGCCTGACTATGTCTGTTCTGAGGCCCAACAATCCCAAACGCGGAATCATACGAAAACCCAACCGCACCCGTGCCCGAACCCGCACCGTCCTGAATCACGCAGCCATGCGACACGTGGAGCTGAGACGGAGAGGCACGTGGAAGATACATCCAAGAACCACCTACCTGCGGTGGAGACATGGCGGAAGAAAGAAGATGAGGCGGAGGAGCAAAGGCGGAGACTATCGGATTCCGTAGAAACGGAGACGCCGAATTAGCGGCGGAATAATTAGCGGCTGCGCTTCGTGTAGCTTGAAGCTGAGCGCGTTTGAGTTGCTGACGCTCTTTCTTGTGAGCGTTTTGGTGACCGCCTAAAGCTTGTGAGTTACCAAACTCCCTATAACAATATTGACACTCGTACTTACGTTCTCCTCCTCCTCCTCCTCCTCCTCCGCCTCGGTTTCTTGCACCACCGCCACTTCTTCCGGAGGATCCCGCCTGAAACTCCCTAGACTCCGGCGATACGGATGATTGGTTAGTTTTCACGGATTGGTCGGAGAAGTCTTCCTCTGATCCTTCTACGTTGAATCCAAATAGCTTTAAGCGAGAAGTCGAAGTCTTTGAACGGAAATCAAGCTCCTCCATTAAATATGTGTAAATCCTTATTAGAATTGTTTTAGAGAGAGAATGGAGAAGAAGGTTTATAATAAGAGAAGGTGGAAGAGTGAAAGCATATATATATATAGGAAGAGAGGAGTGGAAGAAACTTAGATGTGGACTTTGTACAGTAACATGGGAGACACTGTGTAAGACTGCAAGTTTGTGTGAAAGAAAATTTTAACTTTAGTAGTATTTGTTTTTTAAATCGGACATCCCAAGAAGAAAGAAAAAGAACAGTGAAAGTGGGAGTTTGAGGAACACACGAACATGGATAAAGGGGCCTACTTGGATTTCATTTGTCTCCTAGTTTATTTCCTTTTTTCAGTTTCAGGAATTCTCGAGTTCGACTTCACTTTTATGGTACTTATTTTCTAGTTGTTCTCTTCGGGTAAAATCTTATGTTTCCACCTACTACTTTTATTTTATTTATGTGACTAAGTAGAATATAATAAAAATTATTAATGTTTTTTTCTTTGAGAATATTTTTTTATTTTTGAGAGAACAATGCGAGAATAATGGTGACAAACAATTTACGGAAACTTTTTTTCTGCAGCTATTTCTTCCACATATATTTCGTAATTCTATTGTTTGAGACTTGTTTGGCAAATATATCCTTATACAATGACAAAAAAAAATTATGATGACAGGCGACACTTGCATATATATATATATATATATGTTAGTGACAAGCCTTTTTCGCAGGTTTATCACGTTCGAACCATACTTATTGACCAAAAATCTTTCCTACATTATTAATTTACAGATTTACTATCGTTGAGGAGATTTATTTTCTCTTTCGAAATAGTTATTATCGGGTCAAAACATATATATGCCATGTATAAGCCGAGGAGAAGTGAGGATGTAATGCATTGGCGTCTATTTACGTGTGTAAGTAATGCGGTCGAACAATGCTCATAATTTAGAAGGGCCCAAAAATATTTTTTTTATATAAGTATATGTTATTGAAAAAAATTGAGTTTGATAACCATTAAAGATTTTTTTAAAATTAATTCTATATAGACAACCAAACAAAAAAAAACTAAATTAAAGATTACTTACTTTTGATATATATAATTAGCATAAGAAAATGATGTATGAATTAGTATCAATTACTAATATGAAAGGAAAAGGGCTTTTGAATATTAATTAGGTAAAAGTTTTTTTACTTGACTACATTTAGATATTTTTCTTAATTAGATTTGATATATATATTGAAAAAATCAAACAAATGTTTTGCCAATTCTCTAAAAAAAAGAGTTTTTGCAAACAGTTTCATAACAAAACTATAAATAAAATTGATTCGAGTTTTACAATAAGCCGTCTTTAATCATTCAAGACAACATTTTAAATTACTTTCATGTTTTTATTTATTTACTTAGTGATATGTTGATTATGATGTCTAATATACTAAACATTCTTTTTATTATATTTCTAAGTAAATTTATTCTTCAAGTTACAAACTCAAAACTAAAAAAGACTCGACGTGATTCTTCTTTGATTGATAAGAAGAATGATTATGTTTAAATATAATTTTGTTGTTGTAATTCTATGAATGAAACAAGTTTGAGTAATAAAATTTTATTTGTTGTAAAAGAATTAAGAAAAAGAATTTTTATGATTATAAACTATTCATTACGATAAGTTATAGGTAAATTTTTTTTATAATTAACGTTTAAAAAATAATAATATTTAGGGCATAATTTTGATATTTGAACATGACCTCTATAAAGTTTTGAGACGGCCATGATGTAATGTGATGATATCTTTATGTGTCGTGAAGGAATTTAGTCCGATTTGGCTGGGGTTATGAATCTGGGATAGATGTTTATGAACAACGGTAGCCATCAGCCATAATATCTTTATCTAGGCTACGAATAATGACGCCCTATACAATTGTACTATATATTTCTAAAAATTTATATTTATATATGTATATCTAATAAAAAAACTATATTTGTACATAAGTATATATTTTAAGGTTGTAACCAACCAACTTTCTGTGAAAAGACGACATGTCTCACCTCTTTCTCTTAAATTCTTCATTTTAAAAAAGTTTAAAATGTTTCTTCTGAGATTCGAACCTAGCAAACCTTGGTAATTTAATTGGAGAAGTGCCACTAGAAAATATGTATTGTTGTGTAGATAATGTGAAAATATATGATGTAACTAATATGTTAATTGAAATAACATAGAATTATTTTTCGACAAGAACAAGATGTGTATTTGTAAAGTTTAGTATATAATTAAATGTAATTAATTACTAAAATTAATACTACTATTACATTAAATACAATATCTTAAATAATAGCTTTGTTATTTTATGTATTTAAATATTATAAATATTTGAATAACTAAAGTTTATTGAGTTTAAATTTTTAAAAATTTTTTTATTATAACATAATTGATTTAGTTGCCAAATTTATGTAATTAACGAAGTTGCAAACAAATATAGTCAAATAGTAACCACTATTATTGAAACAAATCACTTTATATTTCAATGTTCATGCAATATAGATAAAAAAGCAACTAATTTAGTTTAAATTTTTTTTTTACTAGCAATCAATATTGATGTAAAGAATTAATTGTTTTTGTCAAACATAAATAATAAGATAAAACATATTTTTTGTTGATAAATCTAATAAAATTTTAAAACAAAATTCGCGCATCGCGCGAAACATTTTCTAGTATATATATAGTTTTATTACTATTTAACTCGCCTCACACCTATCCCACCTCGCACTGCATTATCTCTATTCAAAGCTTTAAAGACTACTAGCTTCAAGCTTCTAGTAGATAAGTAGTACAAAAAGGAAAAAGAAAAAAAACGAGTCGAATTGTTTGAGCTGTTAGAGCATCAATAACCGTGAGACCGGTAAGAATCTCTAACTTGTAATATTTTAATAGTTTTTATTTAATTTTATTAATTCTTGAAATATTAATTTATGAAATAAATAATAAACTAGGAATACAGAGATGTGGGGCAGAAACAATTTAAAGAGTCTCATAAGTCTCTATTAGTTTTTTTCTCTCTTGAAATCCACTATTCAAAAGGGTTTTTTCTTTTTTGGGAGCTTATTAAGGCCGGGTATTGTGAGTGCGGTTTATCGTTGGGACTCTTTCTCCATGGCTCATGAACCACTCCTTCTGCTTCACGTGGGAGCCCTAAGAGTCGATAGAAATTTGTTGGTGACAAATTAATTAGAAGGTCCATAGGGGTCCAGGCATCAAATAGTTTTAATATCCAATTTAAATCCTAGAGTTGCCACAATTTCATTTTTAATCTAAGTGATACGAATCATTGCTCACGAATTCCAAATTTCTATTGAGCTCTTAATCTCTTCTCATTTTAATTTCATTAGGAAGAATAATCCTCGTCAAATTTTCGCTAGAGAATGTTTTTTCATAAAAAAAATTGGTACATGAATTTCGTAACATCTAAGCACTGGTTTTTCTTTTCTGAAAGTAGATTCGTAAATGTACCTGGCTTAACATGAAAGTTTATGCAAGAGGGAAAAGAGAGCAATGTAACGCTATGATGTTAGTAAAACAATGTTTTGACTTCTTAAATGTGTGATAGTTGATGTAGAAGTGTTTTGTGGTATCATAAAAATAGTTGGGAGTACTATACAATAATTCTTTTTTCTTAAGATCACTGATCGTTAAAATCACAAAAATAATTTACGAGTTTTATTTCCACAGGTGTTAACAGTATAATGTTTTTTCTTTTTTAAACACGCAGAAAAATTAATCAAAGATCTGAAATACCAAATAGCAGAAAAAGACCAACAATTTTTGTATCTGCTTGCTATACTATTTCAAACTTGATGGCTTTTTAAAACAGCAAGTGCAAACAAAATAGTCTAATCTTGAAAGTTAGTCTTATTTTGTCAAACACTACTGTCTCGTCCAAAACAAATTTAAGTACGTTTTTTAATTTCAATATATTTAGTAGCCTAACGCTTACAATATAAATTCATTTTTGAAAGAACTTGCAAAAAAGGTTTAACGTAAATATAATTACGGTGTGTGAATCTATAGATCCATGAAAAATGCTACGTTAATCAATATTACTTTTTTTTCAATTATATTTCAAAGTACATATATATAAACTGGTTAAAACATAGTTTGCCAACATTCAAAATTTTGCACAAGAGTTATCTTGTTTAAGAAGAGGGTGTTTGGTAATTTCACCCAAAATATACATACTTATTACACAAAAGTAAAAATATGTCGACACACGGAAAGCAATCAGTAATGTCAAATAAAGAAGTGGATGCAAAACAAATCCTATCATAAACATAACTTAGTCTTGTTTATTGAAAAAAAAAAACAAAAGATCCGATTGGTAACGAGTCGTAAACTTGAGTGGTAAGTTGTAAACATAGTGCAAAGCTGTAAGCTGAGTGTAATGTTTTTGGTACCACTTTCGTGATTGGTACAATCTAAAGCGGTAAAAATCTAAAAGTGGCAGTATAATATAAAGATTGTACATCAATATGACCCGAAAAGTATAACATAATGTGGAATGTGATACTGATCTGATTTGACGCTGAAGCGAAGAGTTTGAATATGTGAGAAAGAAACATGAGAATCTAGTGAAGGTGTGAAAATAAAAAAGGAACAAAAGCGTCTCTCATCTTACTTCTGCGTGGCCCACGTGTCTCTGTTGCATCATCGTGCGTATCTATATTTCAGATACGATCTCAAAGTTAATCAAAAGTCAAATAACTTCGGTTTATGCCAATGTTTTTAAAATCGGACCGGCGACCAAACTGAAAAAAATTTCGGTTCACCAATTAATATTGTCTAAATGGGTTTAATATTTTTTTAAAATATTATTTTATATATATTTGGACTTATATTTTTCTTCGATTTATATGTTCATATCTATCTAAATATCAAACAAAACATTTCAATTATTACAAACATTTGGAAAAACAAAAAAAAATCCAATAGCAAAATAAAACTAAATTATAGATACTAACACAATTATAGAAAATTAAAGCATTTTGGTCTAAATCTTTGAACGTTTTCTAGTTTAAAAATGTTTTATATGGAAAAAGAATACTATTTCATTAGTTTTATCAAACAATTTGGCTAAAATCTTATAACTAAAAGAAATTAAAATGAAAAAAAAAAAAATTGAATTAACAAAATTGTTAAACCCGATTTGATGCGGTTTCGATTCGATACCAGTTTCTGGTTTTTTGCCGGTTCAAGCCAGTTTTAAATTTGGTCTAACTATAATTGGGTTTTTAAGTTAACCAATAGTCGATTCCCTGTTTAATCCGGTTCGACCCCGGTCTAATCCGGTTTTAAAAACATTGGTTTCTGCAATATTATTACAATGATTTTCCTTACATCTAGTGACGATGGCTTTAGTTATGGCTATAAACAAAAACAAAAAAAAAACTTACATGTAATGTAGTTAATTAATTGGTTAATTTGTTATTCACCTAATTATCCCTTAACTCATTAAGGTTCAGATTAATCATAATTCATAAAACATATGTAGCTTGCATGGTTTTCTTGTCATTTAAACCGGATAAATTCTTAACCAAAAAGTTATATTATATCTTATTTTCAACATTATAAATCATTTCAATAGAAAACTCATTTATTTTCCTTTAATAAATTCAATAATTTATAATCATATCATGGTTTCTTGCAAATTTCTTGCAAAACACTTTTACATAATTATCATCAGTTACTACTTTCTTTACAAAAATTCAACTCTACAACACCAATAATTTCGAGTCAAATATGTATCACAGTTTTGAAATTTGGATTTTGAAAGAATGTTCAGTTTATTCGCTGAAGAAGTAAGATAGATTTGGCAAAAAGCATTTAAAGACAAAAAAGCTAAGTAATGTGAATACTATCAGGTCAATTTAAAAGTTGGGTTTGTTAAGGGGAAAAATAAGAAACGACCAAAATAAAGTCTCAGATGTTAACATGTTCCCCACAAATTACGTGCCAAATGACGAATGCTTGTTTCACGAGTATGTTTGCGTGATTGATGTTAATATTCACACTTACACACACACACATACACTTTATCATAAATAATCATACTTATAATTATGCAAACAGAGAGCTCAGAGATATGCGAATCTTTACTAACTCAATCAAAAGCTAAATGGGTGGTTTCAGATTTGATTAAGGCATTTCTTTGTACAAACACTACAAAGTAATAATTGTGTAAAACCTGATAAATTAAAGTCTATGTTAGGGGCTGGAGAAATGTCCAGTCTTGTCTCCCTTTTAATTCGCTTTCCTTCGTTGCTTCCATGTAGCTTCTTGTAACCTCTTGCAAACCGACAACAATCCCTTACAATAATAAATCGATAGATTTTGAGATTTGTTGTGAAAACACATATGAAGAATTTGTAATATATTTATATCAATCTTTTAGGTTACTTTTCATTAATAGTGTTAATAATACATATGCTCTATATTCCTATTTATAGAAAATCAAAACTCGACATAAATATAAATGAAAAAAATTGAAAAACATTTATTTTTCTCATGTTTGCCTTATCGATTTCGTTTCTTAAGAAATCATTAGCAATAGATTCCAAGATTTATATCACCTTTGAGAAACATGAGTCATATGGTGACATGCATGATTTTATAAAGTTCATCCAAAATTGTGTGTTCAAGATGCTTTGATTTTTTTCTAAAATCATTTGAGACATGATGATAGAACAATTCGGCTAAGCCACCTTAATTTGTATGATTCATTCGGATCTGCTAAAACATTTATTTTATGTTATCAAGCTTTGATCTAGTTTGCTCACCTGCTAACGAAACACTTCGAAAAAAATATATTCAACTTAAAATTCTTGTTTTCAACTTGTCATTTTCTGTTAACATTACATGTATATAACCATCTCACAATATAAAGATTAATAATTTTACATAATCCAAATTTTGTAAAGTAGACCTAATTTTTTCTACTACGAGAAAAGGCGGAAAACAGTAGATAATATAATATATTGGATGAAGATGGGACTTCGCATGCATATATATAAGACCTGTAATTATTTTATGTGTACAATTAATTTATGTTTAGGTAAATTATTTTGTCACTGGTTTGAGTATTCGATGATAATCGTGTTATATATCAAATATTTATTTATTGGAAATAAGTCAAATAACTAAAAGCAAAAAAAAAAAGATGTCCAACATGCAATTTACTTTCTGCCTTTTTTTTCTTTTTTTCTTTTTTTCTTTACCGGATCCAATGAGACTTGTTTTTGACTTTTGTTAATGATGTTTTGTGCATCGAGTAATATGTTCTTTTCTCGTCTCTTGGTGGAACTCAAGGACTCTAATAGTATGGGTGTCTGAATATTTACTTAAAAAACACATGCAAGCATAAAGATTGGTCTATCTTATGACTAAAAAAAGCAAAGCTTTGCCTATCCTATGACTAGGAAAATATATATTGGCCTATCCTAAAAATAAATTTTAAATAATCTATGAGTTCAAATATAAGTCATAGGTTTTTTCTTGCGGGGGGACCAGATCAGCTTGTCATTCTTGTTTTAATCATAACACTCGTCTTTTTTATCTATCTCGTTTTTGGGGACGATAACTAGCAGATTGCTTAAGTTAGTATTCATTGAATCATTGTCCCCATGTGTTGATTGTCGTAATACAAAATGTCTCGGAATCTTGAGTATTAAATGTTAAACTATGTGTGGAATAAATTCTTTGAGATTATTTGTTTTGTTAGTCGAATAGTTTTTTTTGTAGATATGCAAAGTAGAAGCGATCGAGATTTTCATTTGCTGGATCATATGAGCCATCGACATCATCTGTAGCCATCGACATCATCGACATCAATATTGCGGTAAGACGAGGCGGTGTAAATGAAACATTAAAAGAAATTGACGTAGAATATAAAAATTGGCGACACACATTTGTACTACTATTATTTGGAGATGATAATAATATATATATTTTTTTCAAAATATATGATGTTTTGACTAAAGAGATTATTTACTCACTAACAAAGAAAAAAAGAATAATTCAAAAACTAACTAAAAATCTTAGGTCTAATGATCATGGTTTTGCCACAAACATCCATTTTGATTAGTTTTCAAATTATAATTTTTTTTTTATAATTTTTTTTTCTTTGCTATTAAGCAAATTAACCCTTGACTAAAAACATGCAGTTAAAAAACATTTAATTTAAACAAATTCATTCAATCATAGACTAAATGATCACAAATAACTATACAATTTGCAAAGAAACCCAAATATATCTTATAATGTAAAATAAAAAATTTCAAAAACATTTTATATTATAAAAATGATTATTATTTGCTTTAATAGATATTTAAAAAAAAAAAATTTATATATTTATCAATATCGTATTGTATTATCATTACCAATCATATGTAATGAATCGGCATTGCCACTCTCTTTTATACTATTAATTACCATTTTTTAATGTAGTCACCTGTCTCATCACAATGTTTTACTGTTAGAAATCCTTTCTGCTTGTGTCGCCAATCGGATCTATGATAAGTGATTAATACCGATATTAACGTTATTTAAATTTTATTTTTAGATGAAGTTTTGTTGTTTGGTCATAGTTTCTTGTCAAAACAACCGATTTCTTACAAAACAATAAGATGAAGAATCTTTAGTGATATTATTGTTCAAGGATGAATAAAGTATTAAGGTGGATCACGATTAAAGCGAAGTTATTAATTTGCAGGCCTCACAATTTAAAAGGACTAAAGGAGGAGCAAGTTTGGAAACTAATTATGTAATGAAGGGGAAAAAAACGCTACTCCCTCCGTTTGTTTATAAGTGATGTTTTGAGAGTTATTTTTTGTTTACAAATAAGTGATGTTTTCACTTACCAATACACAATTAAATGACTTTTTAGTGTTTTTGACTCTTTAAATTCTGCGGATTGAATTTTTATTAGTTGAAATATCTTGAATAAATAAAAAGTATTGTTTTATTTCAAAAAACAAGGTAAATTTAATAATTTTTTAATATGAGTGTAGAATTCTAAAACATCACTTATAAACAAACGGAGAGAGTATTAGAAAGATGATAAATGTGAGTAAGTAGGTAGGCACCTAGGTTTTCGCCATTAATGAAGGATTACACATGTGATTACTGATTATAAATCCATTATTTCTATCTTTTGCTACCTTTTTTATTTCATAAAACTTTTAGTTTTGTTATTCTTTTATTTTATTTTCGTAGGCATTACATGAGCCATAACCCATGTTATTTTTTTTTGTGCTAAATTATAAATATCATATATATGAAATGATGAGGTATTTACAAGAGAGCATTACTTAGTAATATAGTAATCCTGGCAAAAAAAGAATAAAAACAAGATTACAATAGAGTTTAATTTGGGTGAATTTAGATGAACTAGTCACCTAATCCAGCAAGTCATGAGTTCCTTCCACGGCTTTCGATGTCTTCTTGCGTTGATTATGTTCTTGACATCCCGATCGATAAGCTTGAATATATAAAGAGGAGGGATATATTGGTTGTTATGAAGTATATTATTCCTCTGCTTCCAAGTGTGAAAAACCAAAGTCTGGGAGACGACCTTCCTGATGAGAGAGGGAGCTTGTTGTGTTGAATGTCAAATCCAAGAGAGCAGCTCTGACCATGAGCTGAAAAGGCTTTGAGAGGGGGACAACATGATGAACACCTGAGTCCATAAGGAGATTACAAAGCTACAGGAGAGCATAAGGTGGTCCCTTGTTTCCGGACAGTTTGAGCACACACAACAAGTATCATATTGGGCTATACCCCAAGCTACCAGCCTTTGCCTTGTTGGCAATCTATTAAGATTTGTAATCCACATATTAAAAGCATGATTAGGGACATCACCTTTATACCAAACCAGCTCTGTCCAATCTTATACATCATGCCTTGGCCTCAATGCTTCCCAAGTTTTAGAAACTGAGAAACCATTGCATGTTGAGTTGTCAACCCTCCATTCAATTAAGTCAGGGGTAGCATTTTGCTGCGGCAAAGGAATATTTGTCAAATGAGTCAGCACCATTACTGCAGTATCAGATCTGGGATTTTGTACTCTCCATCCATGTTGATCACAAGCCTCTGCAACTGTAGCATTAAGTGGAAATCCCAGACTCCGAGGACCGCACTGGCCCATTATCTGGATAAGAGGTCCCAAGGTTGTCCAGTTATCATACCAAAAATGAGTAGTATTGTCATTACCAATCTCAGTTTTGATAAACTTTTGAGCTAGAGGTCGAAATTTGAGAATCATTCTCCAGGTCCACGTGTCCTGTGGTTTCTCTACAACTGCCCAAAAAGATGATCCTTGCAGATTATGCTCCTTATGTCAACTAGCCCACAAAGAGGAACCATTTGAGAGCAGATCCCAAACCAGCTTAAGGCAAAACGTGTAATTCCAAATGGTAACTCTCCTTAGACCAAGACCCCCTTCCTTCTTGGGAAGGCAAACAGTTTCCCAAGAGATCTTTTCTGCCTTTCTTCCTTCTGTAGATCCAGACCAGAGGAACCGAGAGCACAACGACTCAATTCTTCTTAAACAACCAAGAAGAAGAAGAAAGTTGAAGTCCAGAAATTTATTACACCATAAATGACAGAGGAAATCAACTGAAGCCGCCCAGCAAAAGACAAACTTTTAACTGCCCAAGACCTAAACATGTTGGTGATCTTCTCCAACAGCGGCTCATACTCTGCAATTTTCAATTTTTTACTCATAAGAGGAAGACCTAGATACCTTATAGACAAGGAACCAATGGGATAGCCAAAAGCCTGAATGGATGAAGCTTCTGTATGGTCTTGTCCGGCAAGAAATAGCTCTATCTTATCTTTGTTCACTTCAAGTCCAGACCAAGAAGCGAAATCATCACGGGTCTCGGTAATTACATGGAGAGAAGAGAAACTCCCATCAAGGAAGACAATAACGTCATCAACAAACATGAGATGAGAAATCGCCAAAGAGGAAGTGTTTGGATGGTAATTCATGTATCCAGACCTAGATTTGATCAAATTAGAGCAAACTTCCATTGTAAGAACAAAGAGATATGGAGATAGTGGGTCGCCTTGCCTTAAACCTCTTTTGCTCTTGAAAAATTCATCAGTGATACCATTAATGGAAACTGAGAAAGAAGGAGTAGTGATACACTGCTCAATCCAACTTATGAACTTTGGAGGAATGACAATGGCTCTCAAAGCCGCAATGATGAAGTCCCATCTGACCGAGTCGAAGGCCTTCTGCAAGTCTACTTTAATCATTCTTCTAGAAGTCATATTCTTTCTGTTGTACCCGCTTATTGATATATCATGGTTTTTACCCTGTTTAAGCAATGATATAAGTCCATGTTTTAGAGTCTTTTGGTGTTTTCTATGTGTTTTTAGAGTCTTTACCGGAACTAGACCGATTGGAGCAGAAAAGATGTTTACTGGAAGTTTTGGAGCATTGCAGAATGGAGCATCAAAAAGTCAAAATCTGCCAGCAGAGCCAGCGTCGATCGACAGAGATTCTGCGTCGATCGACAGGAGGTCTGGTGAGACAAGAAGATTTTCCAGAGAGTGCAGCGTCGATCGACAGGAATTCTGTGTCGATCGACAGACATGCCAGACAAGCCAAAAAGCCCAAATTGAAGATTTTCGTTTTTTCGAAGGAATTTCCAAATGTTTACTTTTCTCTTCTAGTCGGTTTGGGATCCTATATATATGTATTTACAGCCATTGTTTAGGGGGAGCTTTATTTTATTGTGTTTAGAATTACTCTTAAGAGATATCTCTAATAAAGATGTTTTGTGCTTCATTGAATATGTCTGAGTAATTTCTCTGTTAGGTTTAGGGTTTTCAAAGGTTTTGATGAATTGCTAGATCTGATTTCTTGTTAGGATAATATCATTAGAAAGTTCTTCATCTTGACTTGAGTTTATTGCTGATTTTAGCCTCGCGAACTGAAATCTGATTTAGGGTTTATTAATAGAAACGACAGTTTGATTGATAACCTGATCTAGTCTTTGATGAGCAAAATTCCTATTCGCAAAGAAATTTGGTTTAGAGTTTTGTGAACAATTGTGCCTGATCTTTAATGCTTGTTTAGATTCATAGGATTCGCAAAGGAATTTGGCTTTCTAGGATTTATTCATAGAAAACATTCGCAGCGACAACTGGTTTGTTTTACTTTCGTGTGCATGTTCATGAATAGAGCTTTAATAATCCTATCTTTTATTTATCATCTGCAATTCTGATTCTCCTGAGATTTCCCTGAACCTAGCTTTTATCTTTACTGTTTTAAAGCTTATCACTATCATCTGTTTGCTTGTTTTATTTGCTTTTTTATTATCATTATTTTGCCTAGCTTAGTCTGAAAGTAATAATCTATTGTGTCCCTGATTCCCTGTGGATTCGATAACCTTAAGTATTGCAATTGATCTCTTAATTTGAGAGAGTAGTTCAAAGGAAATTTGAGCATATCAAATTTTAGCGCCGTTGCCGGAGAATCATACCATTAGATTTTTATTACTAGAATTTTGTCTAGGTTTTTATTTTTCTTTGTTTTACTAACTATTTTTCTTTTTCTTTTTGTTTTGTTTTGAGTTTCAGGCGTAACAAGGATGGAGGCTATGCTCGCGAAGCTCCTCGAAGGACAACAGAAGATGACTGAAGCGCTTAATGAGAGGCTCGATTCAATGTACGCATATCTGAATGGGAAGCTCGAAGCTTTGGGAACTCATCTTGAGGAGTTGGATGTTCAGGTTGCTGAAGCTGCTGATTCTATCAAGTGGCAAGACGAATTTCTTCATGCGCAGACTGCTATGAACTCCAAGTGTGCTTGCGATACCATTTCAGTGGAAGACGAGGGCCTTTTCGATGATTTTAAAGCAATTTTCGGAGTTGCAATGCAAGCGTCGATCGACACTAAGGATTTGTGTCGATCGACACTTGAAGAAAATCGAAAACCCAAACCAGAGGATCACGTGTCGATCGACACTACACACACGTGTCGATCGACACGTAAAGATGAAGCAGCATCGCTCGACGCTCGACTCAACGCAGAATCTGAATCTGATAGTGGTGTCGAGCGACACCACCCCAGCGTCGCTCGACACCTAGCCCAGTCCGAGTCGAAACTTCGCGAAACGCCTGAATCGTCCAAGGAAAAGGTCCATACTCCCAATCTTTCATTCCCCATAGCTCGAAAGGCCTCATCTAAGGTTGAAGAAGCTTTATCCATGACGATCTTTATTGAAAATCCTCCGAAAGAGCCAAGGTATGAACTTCCTGTTCTTATTTCTAATTCTCCTATTTTCGTCAATAAGAATTTAAACTGTGAAAAAACTGTTTCGCACTTATGCAAGCATCGAGTTTCTCGAAAGCTTGGTTTTTTTATTGATGTTTCTGCAGGAAAGCGAAGTAATCAAACCAAGGCGAAGCCTAAATGGACATCAAAGCCTTTTGCAAAAATCAGGATCATCATCCCTTCACACTTAGAGGAGAAAGGAGAAGAAGTCATTCAGCGAATGATGGAAAACACGATGAAACTTTTCCCAGGAATAGTTTTTGATAAGTCTGGGGGAGCTGCAAAGAAAGGTCGAGCAAAGGACAGAGCTGCAACCATCCTAACGGATAAGGGAGGTGCAATACTTGCCGAAGATCCAAACGCCTAGTCCTATCATAGTCAAGCTAACGACTGAAAACAAGCGCTTAGTGGGAGGCAACTCACTAGTAAGTAGATTTAAATTCATTTTTTGTTTTTTTTACTAACATTTTTACTTTAAGTGTTTAGGAATTTCAAAAAAAAAAAAACAGAAAGTCAAGCGTCGATCGACACTCACTGAGTGTGTCGATCGACACCCGAGGAGAAGACCAATCGATGGAGCCGCGGATCGACCTGATCAATCGATCTGATTTGGGCAAAATTTCTTGGTGTGGATCGACACCATATGTGTGTCGATCGACACACCTCGGCAGGTAAGTTTCTTCTTCCTTTTTCAATTCGTTTCGGTTTTATTTATGTTTGTTTCACCGATCTTAGGCTTAATAACACTGCGGACAGTGTTGTTTAAGTCTGGGGGAGGTAGTTGCTAATTATTGTGTTTTCTTTTGAGTTTTTTATGGTGTTTTTCAAAAAATTTTGTTTTATTCGGGTCGAAAACTCCCCTTTCCAACTTACTTTGAACATCACTGAATGACCATTTCCAATGCAAGTTGATTGGTTTTACAAGGTGGGTAACTGGAGGTGGATCGGTTTAACGGAGCGAGTTCAGATTTCTGGAGAACGCCAGAAAGGATGTCAAACACCCCGCCCCTAATGAATCTCTAATTTCTTGTCAAGGGCACTGGTAATCGCAAGACTTGATTCAACTTCCAAACACTTGAAAGCGAGGACGGACTGCTCTTGAAACTTTTTCCCGAATGACGAGTACAACTGTCCTAGATCGAAAAAAAAAAAAAAAGCCTCATGACCCTGTCTCCACAAGAACACCAGTAATGAGAGCTTATCTAGTGATCATAGAGATGCCAAGGAAATAAAAAAAAAAAGTCTACAGAAAAGTGCAAGCATGCCAGAAGAAAACGCTCAAGCTCTGGTGGTAAAGGACCCTCTGCTGAGGTACCCGCCATCACAAAAAAAAATCAATCATCAAAAGGCATTGCATCTCTATGATATCCTTAATTGGATACAGTTTCAGAGGGAAGAGAGAGGGTGAAACGCAGGAAAGTATTCAAGGAAGTGAAAGAATCTAGAAGGTCCAGCGATCGATATTCTCTCGATGAGACCGCACCTAATTAAACTAAAGGGGTTTGCGACTGAAAGTCTGAGATTTTCTAAGGAGTTTGGGTTCAATCTGGAGGACTGCTAAGCTTCTAGGGAAACATCGAAGTATCACCGGATTAGCTTTGCAAAGGTATGTGGTTCCTAAAGGAGTGAGTACACTGTTTTGCTTAGGGACAAGCAGAAGCTAAGTCTGGGGGAGTTGATATATCATGGTTTTTACCCTGTTTAAGCCATGATATAAGTCCATGTTTTAGAGTCTTTTGGTGTTTTCTATGTGTTTTTAGAGTCTTTACAGGAACTAGACCGATTGGAGCAGAAAAGATGTTTACTGGAAGTTTTGGAGCATTGCGGAATAGAGCGTCAAAAAGTCAAAATCTGCCAGCAGAGCCAGCGTCGATCGACATGAGGTCTGGTGAGACAAGAAGATTTTCCAGAGAGTGCAGCGTCGATCGACAGGAATTCTGTGTCGATCGACAGACATGCCAGACGAGCCAAAAAGCCCAAATTGAAGATTTCCGTTTTTTCGAAGGAATTTCCAGATGTTTACTTTTCTCTTATAGTCGGTTTGGGACCCTATATATATATATATGTATTTACAGCCATTGTTTAGGGGGAGCTTTATTTTATTGTGTTTAGAATTACTCTTAAGAGATATCTCTAATAAAGATGTTTTGTGCTTCATTGAATATGTCTGAGTAATTTCTCTGTTAGGTTTAGGGTTTTCAAAGGTTTTGATGAATTGCTAGATCTGATTTCTTGTTAGGATAATATCATTAGAAAGTTCTTCATCTTGACTTGAGTTTATTGCTGATTTTAGCCTCGCGAACTGAAATCTGATTTAGGGTTTATTAATAGAAACGACAGTTTGATTGATAACCTGATCTAGTCTTTGATGAGCAAAATTCCTGTTCGCAAAGGGATTTGGTTTAGGGTTTTGTGAACAATTGTGCCTGATCTTTAATGCTTGTTTAGATTCATAGGATTCGCAAAGGAATTTGGCTTTCTAGGATTTATTCATAGAAAACATTCGCAGCGACAACTGGTTTGTTTTACTTTCGTGTGCATGTTCATGAATAGAGCTTTAATAATCCTATCTTTTATTTATCATCTGCAATTCTGATTCTCCTGAGATTTCCCTGAACCTAGCTTTTATCTTTACTGTTTTAAAGCTTATCACTATCATCTGTTTGCTTGTTTTATTTGCTTTTTTATTATCATTATTTTGCTTAGCTTAGTCTGAAAGTAATAATCTATTGTGTCCCTGATTCCCTGTGGATTCGATAACCTTAAGTACTGCAATTGATCTCTTAATTTGAGAGAGTAGTTCAAAGGAAATTTGAGCATATCAACTTATGATCTCAGATGCCAAAACCACATGCTCTCCTAACATTCTACCAGGCAAAAACGCAGACTGAAAGGGGGAAATGACATTGGGAAGCAACCTTTGCAGCCTCTGGGTAAGCAACTTGGCAATAACTTTATACAAAGTATTGAGACAAGATATGAGCATGAAGTCCTTAGGCATAGATGAGTTTGTAGACTTAGGAATGAGGACTAGTGTAGTGGCGTTCCACTGAGTCAGTAGCTTACCAGAAGAGAAGAATTCTTGAACTGCCTCTACTGTCTCAGGACCAACTACATCCCAGTAACTGATAAAGAATTCTGCAGAATAACCATCTGGGCCACAAGTTTTATTCCTTGGCAAGGAATGAAAAGCCTCCTTTATATCTTTGTTGGAGAAAGACATTGCGGAGGCTTGATCCTGATTACATCTTGAGTTAGCCATAACCCATGTTGGTCCCACTTTGTAGAACATCACTGTAAAGTTCTTTAAAACAAAGCATCTCCTTTGGATGGGAGACAAACTCAGTAATCTTGAGTCTTAAAAGACAGTTCAGAACTGATTTCACCGGCAATTGTCCACATGATCATTTGATCAAAGATTTATGGCTTCACTTTACTTTCTATAGATTACTTCACAAAATAACTTTAGAATATGGCATAAGAAAATAAACCTTCTTTAGCGTAAAGACTTAAGCACTATAGGATTAAAAAATAACTACTAATGAGAAACAGTTTTTAAAAAGCGACGTGCAAGAAACTATTGGCCAATTTGCTTTGAGTATAAAGTTTATAAACTGATGGGGATCTTTGTCTATTCTTCTTAGATTATAAAATAGATTGAATCAACAATAGTCGATGCGGAAGAAAAAAAGTGTATTAAAAATTTGTATGTAAATTATTTTTTGTTAGCTGCTAGTAAAAATACATACCACTAAAATGGTTTATAAACATATAGTATTTGTGGTTATGTTTTTTCACAAATTTATAGAAAAAGTATGCTTTTAAGAGAGATAAATTAAAAAAAACGACGGATTGGAAAAGGAAAAACATTATTAATGGGTTGAACCAATTTTCGAATATAAACTAATGACGATATCCTAACTCGTGGAATCTGAAAAAATAAGAACTCGATAGAAATGTAGACCAAAGTTGATGATAACAATTAGCCAACAAGTTTTGACACTCTCAAAATAGTGGTGTTTAATCTCATACAATTCATAATTAACCTCGAATTTGGGAATAATACAAATGATCTCTTCTTTGAATTTGTATACAAAATGTCCCGGCAAAAGTGTTAATATTTGACAAATAGAACTACCAGCTGTCTATCTTTTGATGCTCTTGTCTAGCACCATATATCCTAATAGGTATCCTTGTCAAAGTATATCAATTTTGATAGAAATGATGTTTATATTATCATTATAAGATTTCCAAGATCAAAATTATGGCCCACTAAATTTTGATTAGCAGCTAAATTCAACCAATGGGGTTTATAATAAACTAATTATTTAGAAATAAAGTAGTTCCCACAAAAGGGATACTAACAATACTATATTTATCATCAAATGCAATAAGTTTAGTCTAACCCACACATCAGGAAGACTCCACAAAAAGACACTTTAAATTTCAAATTATGGAAGAAGAAAAACCAAAATTAGACATTTGTTTTTTCAAGTCTAATGGATTATTATCTCCGAAGCATTTTTTCTGAAGCCACCAAAAGAAGGTGGGGTGTGATGATTCATCACAAATCCCCATAATGAGTTCCAAGTAACACCTAATCGAGAAAATTAAGCCTTTAATTAATATAAAATCTATCTTTTCTTAAAGCAGAGGGGCTTTAGGTTACAAATTAATCTTAGTGGGACACATCAAGTGGTTACATTAACTTTCACACACACACACACACACACACACATCTAACTCTTAATGCTAACATAATATTCGATAGGAAAGTTGGAAAATTATAATATTAGCTAGGAAGCATCTTCCAGGGAAATATATGTGTGGGTTACCCAGTCGTATTAAATCTAGGTTTAAATAAATAAATACATGATAGTTCAATATTCGATTTCATTGTGTAAACTTTGTGCGTGGATAAACTCTACACGTAGATTACTTGGTCATTCACTGATTCACATTTCGGTCATCGATTTACAAAAAACTTTATCCAAGAACTTGTTCACTGTCAAAATTAATCGCATGTTTGGATGATATATGGATATTTGATTCCGTTTTTTTTTAAAGAGCATGTGCCACAGACATGAAAACTATTTCAAACTATATAAAAGATAAAAGATAGCATTTCTTTTTGAAATCAAAATAAATTGATTTTATAAAAACATATATACTTCAGTTCATATACATATTTATATTAAAAAATGTTATTTGGAAGTTCTATAAAAACATATATACTTCAGTGCATATATGCACGGTACTCCATCTAGAAAGATGTTGATAAAAAAAAAAAATATTTTATTTATTTATTATATCCAATCTGTACTTTACTACTCATTTCTGTAATGTTATCTGACTTTACTACTCATTTCTGTAATGTTATCTGATAAAGCCTTGATACATGTGCTTTAGCATTTACTAAATCTATATTTAAACAATTAATATGATCATCAATAGCATTGCATTTACGGTGTCATTGATCGGTGATTTCCAGATATATAAAGAGCAAAATATATATTTGTTTTTTTTGGTTTAAATAAGCAGCCATGTTTTATGCCTCACATCGAGGAAACAACCATGAACCATGGAAAGCTATTATTTCTTTCATTCATTATTTAAAAGACTTTCCTAGGTTTTGTGTAAGATGAAGATGAAAATGTATATATATATCCATTATATTAGATCGATCGTTTAGTTCGAATTTATTTTTTCAGTTTAGTTTGTAATCGTTTTTCTAAATGAACCCATACTATTAACTTCTTAAGTAATTTTTTTTGTTAGTTAGAATCGTAAACATCAAACGCATACACAAGCACTCCAATAATTTGTTAAGTTGGTGTGATTTACGTGGACTAGCGTCGTGTTAGTATAGTGCTAAGATGTATGATGTTTAGTTCACATAAATTATGCGATAATTTTTAGACAAACTACCACCAAAACAAGAGAGTTTGAAAGCGAGATGATTTTCTTTTGTTATTATTTATTTTCTTATTAAGCTACTCAAATGTTGCAAATCAAAACTAATTTTGCTTTTGTTATATCGCTGCTTTCTCTATAACCACTAAAAAAACCTTTACTCCACTACAGAAAACTTGATCACCAATCAAATCCGAAATTATTGTTAATCCAATAGGACTTGAAAGTGAAAGTTGAGCTCAAGAACTCATAAAAGAAGAGAATTTTGATAAACAATACTCTGAATTTTATTTAGCTTGAAGTTCTTCTGATTACAACTTTAGTTATTTATACTAAGAGAGAAAACCCTAATTCACCTTATCCTCCTTGGTCTTCGGTCAGTCTTCGGTCACCGGAACAGTGCCAAATCTCACGGTCATCATCTCCAACGGAATCTGAGCTGTCTTCACATCTTTGTCTTTTGTGAAGTACAGAGATGGTGTTACCGTTGAAGATAAGATCTTCTCTTGGATGGGCTTTTCCGTAGATGGGCCAAAGGCTTCTTTGTCTTTGGCATTCTTTACCAAACCTTCTGATGTAACTAGAGTCTTCTTCACACTTAGTGAAATTCCATCTTTTTCCTGAGCTGCTTTAATACCCCTCCTCAAACTAGGCGTGGGTGGAACATGCACACCTAGTTTGTACCTTAAATCCTCAAACGCAGCTGACGGCAAAGACTTAGTAAATATATCAGCAAGTTGATGTTCTGCATGAATATGTTTCACTGTTATAGATCCAAGAGCCACCTTTTCCCTTACAAAATGATAATCAGCTTCAAAGTGTTTGGAACGAGGATGTAGAACCGGATTAGCTGTAAGGTAAATTGATGAGAGATTGTCACCATATAGAAGAGTTGGATTAAGTTGAGGAATCCCAACATCTCGGAGCATGTTCCTTAACCATGTGAGTTTACACGCAGCCTCTGTTAAACCTCTATACTCAGCCTCCGTTGAGCTACGAGAAACTGAACCTTGCTTTTTAGCAGACCAAGATATGATGTTATTACCAAGGAAAGTACAGAATCCTGTTGTAGATTTCCTAGTAGATTGACAACCTGCCCAATCACTATCACTATACGCAGCAAGAGTAAAATCAGTTGTCTTAGAGAAGGAAATACCAAAGTGTGAAGTCCCTCTGACATATCTAAGGACTCTTCTCAATAGATTGAAGTCTGATAGAGTGGGAGCATGCATCTTTTGACATACATAATTCACTGCAAACTGAAGATCCGGTCTAGTTATAGTAAGATATTGAAGTTTACCTGCTAGACTCCTGAAGTAAGTTAGATCAGTGAACAAGACCTTCTGATCTGGAATATTGTTGAGCTGAAGCGGTAAAGGCGTAGAGATAGGTGTACATTCACTCATCCCTGCCACAGCCAACAAATCCTCTGCATATCTTTGTTGAGACAGAAATAAACCATCTTCATGAAACTGCGCTTAGACTCGTAAGAAGTAATGCAGCTTCCCCATGTCCTTCATTCTAAATTCACCTTTTAGATAGATGAGAAGATGATCGAGCAATGCATTATCACTTCCTGTTAGAATCATGTCATCCACATAGAGTGATAGGATCATCACAACCGATTGAGTAGTGTAAACAAACATAGAAGGATCATGTTTGCTACATATAAAGCCATATTCCAACAAGAATTTACTGAACTTATCAAACCAAGCTCTAGGTGCTTGCTTGAGTCCATAAATTGCCTTGTTGAGCTTGCACACATAATCTGGTTTAGTCTTATCCACAAAGCCAGTAGGTTGTTTCATGTAGACCTCTTCATGTAAGTCTCTATGTAAAAAGGCAATTTTCACATCTAACTGCTTTATTTGCCATTCCATCACTGTAGCTGTGTGAAGAATGAGCCTGACAGTTGCTATTCTGACCACTGGACTATACGTCTCTAAGACAATTCAAAGTTCCATCTGCATTCAACTTTGTTGTAAAAATCCACCTATTATTAAGAACATGCATATCTTCTGTCTTAGGCACCAAATCCCAAGACTTTGTCTCCTTACAAGTAGTCATCTCTTCTTGCATTGCTGCTGTCCAACCAGCATCTTTCAGAGCAGCAACTATTGTCTTTGGTTGATGATAAGCTACTTTCTTAGTAAGAAGGACATACCTTTGATTAGGCTTGAAAATTCCATCTTTTGCCCTGGTTATCATTGTATGCTGAACTGGAGCAGTGGTGACAGTACCAACATTAGAGGCAGGGGAACTGTTGTCTATAGCACAAGATCTAGAGCTTGACGTACACCCAGCTTCCCCTGACTCAATGTTTATATTGTCACTGTTGACAGAACCAGAAGATGGAGAGCTATTCATGTGTTGAGATCCAACAGCTGAAACATCAGAATCAGATTCAGGATAATCTTGTAATAGAGCAAATCGATTTGCAGTAGTCGGAATGAAGCTTGTGACATCAGGAACACCAGATTCAGATTGTACTGATTGTCCAGAATCCTTGAAGCTTTTTACCCATGCTGTCATTAGAGGAGTCCTAGCCATTGGATGACATGAAGTATATATAGTAGCAAAGGGAAACACAGATTCGTCAAAGACCACATGCCTACTTATATATACTCTTCCAGTTGGAGGATAAAGGCATCCATAGCCTTTATACTTCTCATTATAACCCAAGAACACACAGCGCATACTTCGTGGATCAAATTTATTCTTGGCATAATCTTTGAGTGTTGGAAAGCATGCACATCCAAATACCCTGAGTGAAGAGTAATCAGGGGCTTTTCCAAAGAGCTGCTGATAAAGACTAAATTTCTGAGATAAAGTAGATGTGGGCAGCAAGTTGATGAGAAAGTGAGATGTACTCAGAGCTTCAACCCAAAACTTCTGAGGCATTTTACTATCAAATAACATGGAGAGACCTAACTCAACCACATGCCGATGTTTACGCTCAGCTAAACCATTTTGTTGCGGAGTGTGGGGGTATGAAATCAACTGTTGAATACCACAGATCTGAATAAGCTCAAGAAAGCTATTGCTAATGAATTCCCCACCTCCATCGCACTGAAATGAACCAATCTTTGTTGAAAACTGATTCTCAACCAAGTTTTGAAACTTTGTAAAGATAGCAAAAAACTCTGACTTGAGCTTCATAGGATAAAACCAACAGTAATGTGACCAATTGTCAATGAAAATTACATAGAACCAAAATCCTTGAACAGATTCAATTGGAGCAGGCCCCCAAAGATCATAGTGGATTCTCTCAAGAGGTCTAGTATATACATAAGAAGATGCAAAAAAAGGAAGTCTACTGCTTTTCCCTAATCTACATGCTTCACATACGGCTCTTGTACTCTTGGTTATGAGAATATCTTTATTTGCTGATAATTGTAGAAGAACTTGTTGATTTGGATGTCCTAATCTCTTGTGTCATACCTCATCACTTGCTTGAACTTGTCTAGTTGAAAAGAAGACTTGCTTGCTGGGATTTTCCAAAGAATAAAGCCCCTTATTGTTTCTGCCCAGAGTTAAGATTTCCCTTGTTGCCTAGTCCTTAACAATTACCCCATCACAGTCAAATTCGAATTTACAGGGATAATCAGTTGTTAACTTAGAAACAGAGAGAAGGGACTTGGTGATATCAGGACAGACAAGAACATCAAGGAGAGGTAGAGTACCTGAAGTTGAAGGAAACAGAGCTGAACCCGTGTGTGTGATTGGAAGAAAACTACCATCACCGACCATAACCGTATCTAACCCATTGTAAGGATTAGCTTGTTGCAGATGTTAAGGAGAACTGGTTACATGAGCAGTTGCACCAGTGTCAGGAAACCATTCTTGGCCAGATAGGTCTGTTACATCTGTGATTCTCATAGCAGTAAGAACAGAAGGCAGATTATCTGATTGAGACTGATACACTTTGTTGAATCTGTTCCAGCAATCTAGAGCAATGTGACCCCTTTTCCCACAAATCTGACATTGAGGTCTGTTTACTCCCCTATCCTTCATAAGACGAGCCACCATAAGATGATCCTCCAGAAGACGAACCAGAGGACACTGAATTTTGCTGATGGAAACCTCGCCCTTGCGTAGAGTAATACGCTATTCCTCTGTTAGATCCTCTGTTAGAGTAGTATCCTTTGCCTCTATTATTGTAAGAGACAGTAGAGGACTTATCTTGTGGAGACACCATAAAGGCTAAGTGAGGTGTGACTTCAGAAGAGACCTCATACTTTTTCAGCCTATCATCAAATCCTATGAGTCTAGATACCACATTCTCATAACTAGATCTAGGCAAATCATCCATTGTACTCTCTAAAACCGTAATAATCGGTTCATAAGCTATACCTAGACCATGTATAGCAGCAAAGATTTGAGCTTTTTCACTTACCGGATGGCCAATGGAATTGAGTTGGTCACAGATGGTCTTGACTTCTCTAAGATATTCAGCCATCGTCTTCTCCTCCTTAAATATTGTTTGAAGACGGCGCTGCAGATCAAACAATCTTGAGGAAGACACCCGGTTATAATGAGCTGCGAGAGAAAGCCACACATCTTGGGACGTGGGACAGCCAACAACCAAGCTAAGAACATCCTCAGATAAAGAACCAATCAACCACGATTTGACCACCTGGTCAGATCTGAGCCATGAAGCAAAATCTGGGTTGGGTACTGGTGTAGTAGAGCCATCAATCCCTGGAACAACAAGAGTAGACACAGGACAAGGCTGAGAACCAGTAACAAAACCTAGAAGATTTTAACCAGAGAGAAAAGTTTCGAACTGATATTTCCATAAGATATAATTCGCTTGTGTGAGTTTTACAGTCACACAATTTGTGATATTCAGAGTAGGAACAGAGTAAGGCTCCATGGAAGTGTCCATGGCTCTGATACCATGAAAGTTGAGCTCAAGAACTCATAAAAGAAGAGAATTTTGATAAACAATACTCTGGATTTTATTTAGCTTAAAGTTCTTCTGGTTACAACTTTAGTTATTTATACTAAGAGAGAAAACCCTAATTCACCTTATCCTCCTTGGTCTTCGGTCAGTCTTCGGTCACCGGAACAGTGCCAAATCTCACGGTCATCATCTCCAACGGAATCTGAGCTGTCTTCACATCTTTGTCTTTTGTGAAGTACAGAGATGGTGTTACCGTTGAAGATAAGATCTTCTCTTGGATAGGCTTTTCCGTAGATGGGCCAAAGGCTTCTTTGTCTTTGGCATTCTTTACCAAACCTTCTGATGTAACAAGAGTCTTCTTCACACTTAGTGAAATTCCATCTTTTTCCTGAGCTGCTTCAATCAAAAGGTGAAAACAGGTTTATCATTTTTAATGGTGGAATTTTTTATGTCAACATAAACCAATAATCGTTTTACTTTTCTGCTTTGATTTTTATATAATTTGACATCCTTAATACATATTGACGATGTTTTAGTTGGAAACCTAGTCATTTGACATTACAATAACCTCTAAAAAATATCTTCAATAAGAAAAAGGTAAGTAGCTTCATGCATACGCGTAAAGACTAAAGTTATGAGAATCATATACAAAAATTAGCCCCGACTCTTCCTCTCTATTAGCTAGCCATAAAAAATATTATAATTTCTCCGTATTTTCATTGAATGATTTGAACGTTCCACGATCAATCAATTTGTTCATCACTAAAACAAAAACCAAATACAGTAGTCTAAGAAATAAAATAAAATAATTAAAATTGCTCGAGTGCATTTCTTTTACCAGAACTATTCTGAACGTGTCCACTGTTATAGTTAAAGGCATGTGGTTTAAGATGCATATGGACCAAAGAGAAGAGGATACTTCAAAAACTTACAACGAATCAATGTTTGCATATAGCAAGATTTAAGAGAGTATGGAGCTGAGTTGAAAAACTTTCCTATGACCACAACAATCCTTCCACAATAAAAGGGCTTTACAGATCATTCCGATGAACGCGCATAGAGAATTCCAGTGACGATGGAGCAGTTAACGAATGAACAAAATACCAATAACCCGGGTGAGATTTGAGTTTACCAATACCAATACAATCCACTTATTAGTTTAACCAAGCTTCTTATCAGATCCTTTTAGGTTCAAGTTGAACCATTTCCTTTTGGATCTGTCTTTACTCTCTGATCTGCCTTCTTCTCCCGCACTATCCCCATCGCCTTTTGATTCCTCTCCCTGCGGTTTGCTACTACTTCCATTGCTTAAGTTGTTGCCGCTCGGTGGTGTCTTCACGACAGAGAAGGACGAATGGATGGAATCCCGTTGCTTTAGCAGTTCATCCACCTACACCATCATCCAAAGACCAATCAAACACTTTTAAGAATGATAAAATTGTAAAATATAGAGAAAAGAGAATCTTTAGCGTACGGTTTGCTTCTCCTGGGTATATCTGTTGGTAACTTCCTGAAAGCGCGCCAAAGCCTTACAAAAGAATGAAAGTAAGTCATTAGGTTACATGTCTTCCCTAAATACCGAGTGAGCTCTAGTATACAATTACTTTTCGGTACTCTGTTTCAAACTGTCGCAGCTCGTTTCTCTTTCTTAAGATTTGAGCTTCAATATCCTTCAACTTCTCTGTTGTATCCTCATAGGTCTTTGCACAGAGTGCCTCAATCGTGTAGGACGCAGTCTTAAAGAAGTTATCACCTGAAATTAACAAGAGACCAGTTAACAAAAGTCTGAGAATAGTTCCACCTATTGCAAAAAGAGAACAATAATGCATACCATAAACTGCAAATATATGTGTGCCAGATTTTAGTTCTGAAACCTCACACGGTTGAAGACCTTCCAATTTCTTAAAGAAAGCAGATTCAGGGTCCTTGGCTGCAGCTAACTGCAAAATAACCAAAATGTGGATGGCTTTAACAACTCGGTTCTTCTAAGATGTTCGATAATTACAAAAAAAATGTTGAATCAGCACTTGCATACCGCATTGATTGTCGAATCCATTCGGTATACTTGAAAATGCAAGAAATACATGCCAGCTGACGTCACCTTGCCTGTTTTCTCACTCTCTTCCTGTAAGAACCCAAAGAAGCCTCATGCTGTTATGGAATCACAATGAGAAAAAATGAAAGAGAACCTTTTTAAGAACTAGCCCAAAGTTTTCCCAGGTATTAAAAAGAGAAAAAGAAAATTTGGTGCCTCTTTCATCATCTAAAGATAGAGTTCAGTAACAGGGTAATACTACGAATAATTCTCCTCTAATAACAATTACCTGTAAGGCCAATCCGTAGCCGCCAGTTGATTCTTGCTCAAAATAAAGCAACTGGAGATAGATAGATTTCGACGTTAATTAGGTGAACACAACTTTCAAGTTGGTAACAAAGGGCATTCCGAGACATACCTTAAATTTACTTTGTGCTGTTGATGTTACTCTAACAACAACCCCTGATTCAGCTTGTTGTTCACTTATCGTAACTCCAAAAAAATGAGCGCATTGCTTGTCTACCTGATATGAGATATTAGACTAACTTCAGTTCCAATACACAAGTAACTGCGGCAAGAAGAAAGTCATATAATCTGATTTCACACCTTCCCACTAACTGATGTACCAATCGGTAGGGGCCTAACTGTAACAGTTCCATTCATAGCCTCTTCAAGAACATTGGCAGATACAGTAGTTTTGATAGGCACACCTAGTTTGCTGAATGTCGACATTTATAAGGAGAACGAAAGGTTATTAGAGACGATTCAAAACAGATTCCTCTCTTAAACAGAATCAGGAAAAAAAAGATAAATTCACCTGAATAATGCAGCAAACATAGTATTTACGGTTCCTAGATTTGACAAATCGATTTCCATGTCCATTCCATCAGTATCAATGGCCTTATAACATGAAAAAAAACTCTTATTATATAGCTTGACAATTCTCGAGCTACAAATTCTTATGAAGACTGACAAAAAAACAAAAAATAACCTCAAATCCTGTATTATCATATTGCCTTCTCTTTTCAGGGTCAGACAAAATGCTATATGAATATGCAACTTCCTTGAAAAGTTCAGAAGCTTCGGGATTGTTCGCGTTCTTATCCGGATGATACCTATCCCATTGTTTGAATCCAATATAGGAAATTTAATGTAAAAACACTATCCAAGAAGAAACGCATTGTAGTAATAACGCTGGAACCGGAAAACTATATACGAGACTTGATTCACGGTAACTCTCGAACAATACCGAAACCAAGATCCTAGAAGAATCCAGTATTCCCTACTCCTTGTAGCTCTCAACAATGCTATAAACCATCTAAAGGGTAATTACAATGGTCCTGCTCAAGACTAACACAAAGATTATACCATCTACACCTATCAAGTCATAACAGTATCCAAACATGGCATTAACCTTCAAATCGAAATTGCATTTCCAAGGGCATGAGATTCGAGAGGAAGCTTACTTGAGAGCTAGTTTTCTGTAAGCGGATTTGATTTCCTGATCATTGGCGTCTTTTGATACAGAAAGCACATCGTACGGGTCACGTCGAATCGCCGGAGAAGACGATCCTTGCACCGTTTTCGAACTCATCTTCTCGCTTTTCCTTTTCGAATTCGAAGCAATTTCTGGAGAATTCGAGTATTATTCAATCGAGGAATTGCACGAATTTCATAAACACCGTGGAATTCAAACCCTAGAAAACAAAAATGGAATCTAAATCTTATCAAATAATAGCGACCAAGGAAGAAGAGAAGTAAGAAGACGAAACAAAGGGTTTTTCCGTAAAAAGTCCAATTTGTTTCTCTTTTTTTTTTTTTCTTTTCTCTTACACTATTTTCTTATTGTGTAATTTTTAAGATAAAATATATATATAAAAGGAAATCCCTAATATGCCACTATTTTTAAAAAAAGTTTCAAAAATACTACTTTTCTAATAGTTCCAAAAATACCACAAAATCAAAAATTGATTTTCAATAGATTTGTAATTTAAATTTTTGGGGTTTAGGTTAACTATTCCCAAAGTAGGATATAGTTTTAAGGATTGAGTTTGGGGTTTAGGATTGAGTTTTAAATGTTAAAATTTCATTTTAATTTTGTGGTATTTTTAAAATTTTGAAAAAATGATGGTTTTTTCTAGAATGGCCCTTTAAATTTTTGGGACTATTCCCAAAATATGATATAATTGTAGGTCGTAAGGTTGGAGTTTTAAATATTAAAACTTCATTTTAATTTTGTGGTATTTTTGGAATTTTGAACAAAAGTGGTAATTTTGGAACTTTAAAAAAAAATGGTTATATTTTTGAGAATCTCTATAAAAAACGATATGTGAATAATTTTTTTTTTTTGGAAACAATGACAAATTCTGTTACTATATAAATATAACAAACAATGAATCAATGATGCATCAAATTATCATATGCATCTCTCTTTCTCTCAAACCATTTCCATGAACATATATATATGCCTACAAAAACCATACATAGAGCAGCATCACAGTGACAAAACAGTCACCGAGCTGGTTCTGCCTAACCAAGCTTCTTATCAGATCCTTTTAGGT
This sequence comes from Draba incana, assembly GCA_963576765.1. Classification (NCBI taxonomy): domain Eukaryota; kingdom Viridiplantae; phylum Streptophyta; class Magnoliopsida; order Brassicales; family Brassicaceae; genus Draba; species Draba incana. The sequence continues at coordinate 7,927,416 of OY755215.1, read as the reverse complement.
TCAAGTTAAACCATTTCCTCTTTGATTTATCTCTACTCTCTGATCCGCCTTCTTCTCCCGCACTATCTCCATCGGCTTTCGATTCCTCTCCTTGAGTTTTGCTGCTACTTCCATTTGTCAAGTTGTTCACGCTTGCTGTCTTTACCACAGAGAAGGACGAGTGAATTGTATCCCGTTGCTTTAGTAGTTCATCCACCTACACCGTCATCCAAATCAAACACTTTTACGTATGTGAGATATATTCCGTAAGAGCAGAAGATTCAGTAAGGCAAAAATTAGCGTACGGTTTGCTTCTCCTGGGTATATCTGTTGGTAACTTCTTGAAATCGCGCCAAAGCCTTGCAAAAAAAAAAAAAAAACAAATCATTAGGTTTCATGTCTTTCCCTAAATACTGCAACTTTTCGGTAGTATAAAATTACTTTTCGGTACTCTGTTTCAAACTGCCGTAATTCGTTTCTCTTTCTTAAGATTTGAGCTTCAATCTCCTTCAACTTCTCTGTTGTATCCTCATAGGTCTGTGCACAGAGTGCCTCAATCGTATAGGACGCAGTCTTAAAGAAGTTATCACCTGAAAAGTAACTAGGCTTCAGTTACTAAAACTAAGGTCTCAAAAATGGTCCAGATATTGTAAAAGGAGTGATTATTCATACCGTAAACTGCAAATATATGCGTGCCAGATTTCAATTCTGAAACCTCACACGGTTGAAGACCTTCTAGTCGCTTAAAGAAAGCGGATTCAGGGTCCTTGGCTATAGCTAACTGCACAATAACCAAAATGTGAATTGCTTTTAATACCTCTGCATATTCTAAGATGTTAGCTAAAGAGCTCCGAAGCTGCATACCGCGTTGATAGTCGAGTCCATTCGGTATACTTGAAAATGTAAGAAATACATTCCAGCTGACGTCACCTTGCCTGTTTTCTCACTCTCTTCCTGCAAGAACAAATATAGAACACCTTTTTAAGAACTAGTTGATATATTGTGCTTCTTTCGTCCTCTAATGACAGTACGGTAATCATTTAATACTAAGAACAGTATTTTCTTGATATTCTTTTAATACCTGTAAGGCTAATCCATAGCCGCCACTTGAATCTTGCTCAAAATAAAGTAACTGCAGATGGACAGATTTTGAAGTTAGTCATAGCTTTACTCAGGTGAGAAGTAGTTACAACTTCCGATCTCGGAGACATACCTTGAATTTACTTTGTGCTGTTGATGTTACTCTAACAACAACTCCTGATTCAGCTTGTTGTTCACTTATCGTAACTCCGAAAAAATGAGCGCATTGCTTATCTACCTGATACGAGACATTAGAATAACTTCAGTTCCAATACACAAGGAAAAAGACGTAAGAAGAAATCTAATTTTCACACCTTCCCACTAACTGATGTTCCAATAGGTAATGGCCTAACTGTAACAGTTCCATTTATAGCCTCTTCAAGAACATTGGCCGATACAGTAGTCTTTATAGGCACACCGAGTTTGCTGAATGTCGACATTTATGAAGAGAGCGAAAGGTTAATAGAGATTGCTTTCTTAAAAGGTCCACACAAAAAAAAGAAAAAAGGAAGTAACTTCACCTGAATAATGCAGCAAACATGGTGTTTACAGTTCCAAGATTCGACAAGTCAATTTCCATGTCCATTCCATCCGTATCGAGGGCCTAATATCATTAAACACCTCAAAATGAAGTTGCTAGTTATAATCAAGAAACTGACAAGAGAGAACTATCACCTCAAATCCTGCATTATCATATTGCCTTCTCTTTTCAGGGTCAGACAAAATGCTATATGAATATGCAACTTCTTTAAAAAGCTCAGAAGCATCGGGATTGTTCGCGTTCTTATCCGGATGATACCTATCCCATTGTTTGAATCCAAGAAGAAACATGAGCTAATAAATTCACTAAACAAGTCTCTAACGCTAGACTAATATACCTTACAGGTTTGTAAACAAAAACAACCTAATTCTATCACTATAAGGCGAAATTGGCGAAGAAGCTTACTTGAGAGCTAATTTTCGATAAGCAGATTTGATTTCTTGATCATTAGCGTCTTTTGATAGAGAAAGTACCTCGTACGGGTCACGTCGAGTCACCGGAGAAGACGATCCTTCAACTTTTTTCGAATTCATCTCTCCGAACAATCTTCGTCCGGGTTAATTCAATCACAAATGTCTTCGAATTGGGAGCAATTTCAAAGGGGAATTTGCAGATCCAAAAACGGCGGACCTAGAACTATACGAATTTAGGGATCTTGAAGCGAGGAAATTGGAAGCATTAATGGAGGTTTTGAAACCTCGGATCTAAAGCTCGCCAAATAAGAGGAACAGAGGAAGAAGGAGATCGAGATGGAAAACGAAATAAGGGTTTTCTAGGAGAAGTCTAAAAAAAACAAAATCTTTTGAAATTAAACAAAAATCGAGAATTGGTTTGGTTATGTAATATATTATCCAAAAATGTTTCGGATATTGTTTCGTTCGGAAGTTTCTTAAATGACTAATTTCTATTCAAAATTGTCTACGAAATCCGAATTTTCAGTTTTTCTGATGAAGGAACGAGACTCGGGAACAAGACATACGCAGAACAATCAATAAACAAAAATACAAAATATTTTGTTTATTCGGATTCTCGGTTTATCCATTGGTTTTCAGCCGATCCAAATTCCATGGATATCTATACACACGACACGATCCATCGGTTATTTGTATAGTATACGTAATCAAACCGGATTGAATGGTATATGATAGGATTATCGATTTCGGATAAAATTCTCAGGCCTAAGTGTTTAACTATTTGGTTTTAGATAGGGGGTTGGCGTTTCGGTTTTCGATTCAATTTTGGTTTAGATTTTTTATTTTAAAAAAATTTAAAGCATCTAAAAACCATTAATATAAATTTCTATCATTTATGTTGAACCGATGTAAAATAAGTCAAGAACAGCACCGGTTGTCATAATTGATGTTAAATACTATATTTTGCATCATTTAAACTAGTGTCATTTAGTTTTGTAATATTATTTATCGGATACAACAAACATTATTTTTTGAAGTGTAGAAACTCTCTGTTATGAGAAGATGGGACAATTGAGCACGACTAAGACACCGTTCAAGGATAGTCTCATAGAAATACCTCTTTTGATGAGAGCTTTGCACATTATTCTTATTTAATTTTTTAACGAAGATGAGATTTAAACGGATGCAGAGTAATAAATCTTTTGTGTTTCTTTTTTTTCCGAAGAAATCTACTGTCTTTTGTTTTGTAGGTGAGATAATTATAAATTTATAATGCAATATCTGTAAAAGGATGCAATTTTGATCTTATCTTATTCCCGCAAGGTCTTACTATGGCAGCAAAACAATTCTGATTAACCGAGGAGCGATACAAGTCTTGATCAGACAAATGCAAACTTGAACCCTCAAAAATAAATTTCAATGATGTTGAACCGGTCCTAAATTTTTTTGTCTTGTTTGTTTTGGTCATTTCAATAATTTTTAAGAATAATGAATTATTGTATGTACTAATAGATATTGGTTTAAAACCTTAGGGTCAATTTAAAAACATGAACGGATACATTTAAGTGATTTTTAGCAAAGTAATTCAATAATAATGTTAAACACTATTTGAATACGAGTTGTAGTGTCATTAAATTATATATTCATATAAATACGACTCACATACATTACGGTTTGTAAATCGATATTCCATATACAACGAAAGATACTACACACAACTGTAATTAGGAAGATAAAGGTTTATGGAAAAAAAAATTAGAGTGCTACTTTAGTAATTTTAGATAACCAACTAACCAAGTATAAAACTTTGTCAACCTATCCAGCAAAAAATGTTGAAGAGAGAGTGCTCAGAAATGCATAACAGTAGATGCAAATCGGAGCAACTTATCCAAAGCAGTCGGCAAGAATTTGCGAGCAAAGAGAAAGCAAAGTCTTGTATTATTCACTCCACTGTGTTCACAATACTCCTTGTCACTCCTCCTTAGCCACTCCAAGAACTCTACATTCACTTGTAACCCTCCAAACGATCTCGGGTGGACCCTATGCTTGCCCCAGTCAGTCCACGTCAGCGTCCGGTTAGAGTTTCGTGACCCGAGGCTCGGCCTCATGATGAGTAGCGTCTGGATATAGTGCTCGTCGGGGCAACGTGAGTAAGCGTTGAAGATGGGCCAGTAGAATGTGTCGGAGACAACCTCGAGGGCTATGGCTCGGTCTAGCTCGAACCACTGAGAGCCTTTACGCCATTGGTGCGAGTGAATATGGGGATACATGCGCCGGTCGTAGCGGACGCGACCTATGGGGAGGTCGTAAGAGTCGACATGGGTTTGAGTTGAATTAGTGAGGTAAGAGTAAATAGTAGTGAAGTTGAAGAGAGGGATGCATGATTCGGAGAGAAGTACGAATCTTTCGTTGTTGATGTCTAATAATGCGTGTGCTAGTAATCTTCGTTCTGCTTCTACCATGTTTGCGTTAGCCCAATCCACGTCACATATATTTTTTTCTTCAAACTGATATTAAAGAAAAAAACAAAATATGAAAATTAATCGATGAAGTGGAAAGCTGACCTGGCTTCGGATGCGTCGGCCATGAAACACAGAACCTTGAGGCATTGACTCGTTGTACGACGGATCGGTGTGCACGTAGATAGTGAAAAGACCTTCATGCCCTTGAAAAAACCTTTCCCATAAAGGAGCCAAAGGTAAAGGTCCTCTTGTCAAGAACATGAAAGCAACCTTTGGGGTTCGAGGGAAAGGGTAACTCCTGATCTTAGGCACCATTGAAGCTCTCCACAAAAGCTCTTTATCTTCCATATCATGCACGACCTTCTCCGTTGGCTTCAAAATCATTTTGAGCTCGTTATTCTGAGATAAAGAAGAAGGAGGAGGAGGAGGAGGAGGAGGAGGAGGAGGGGAGGTTACGAGGAAGAGTTGTGAGACGCTTTGGATTGATGGGGAATAAGGCAAAGATGCTGCTTGTAGAGAGGAATGAACAATGATTCCAACAATTGCCCCCGCGCAGAAAATGAAGAAATACAATAGGAGATTAAGGAAATGGTGAACTAGTGCATTGAGGAGTTTTATTACTAGAAATAATGACAATGATGATGAGTTTCGGTCCTTTTGGATCGGCATCTCTGACTAGAGATGCATGTGTAAGAGACTTTTGTTTTCAAAGTTTAAGGTTTACAAGAGTATCGATGGATAGATCCTAATTCCTAGTAAGAATTAGTTAGAAAAGAGGAGAAGTGTGAGTAGTGAAGATCTTTGTGGCATGAATGATTAAGACAATGAAAATTACACACGCAATCACTACAAAAAAAAGTATATATTGCATCAATTAAATTGTATCACAAAATTAAGTAATACTATTTTGAATTACTTAAAAATAAGTGATACAACATATGTAATTTAACATCAGTTATAATAAATGATGTTGTTATTGCCTAAAATAACATCATTTCAATAAAATTGATTCAAATCTCTATTAGTTTGCATCACTTTAACAAAAATGATATTATAAAGTAAATTTGTATCAATCGAATAATTGATGCATATACTAAATTTTGTTAATGTCACTTAAAAAGTGATACAAAATTTATATCAATAAAAATTGACATAAACAATCAATTATTTTTATAGAAAACATTAACAAAAATCGTGCTTTTTTAAGAAAAAGAAATCATATTTTGATTGAAAGCTTTTAAATTTATATTAAGAGTAAATTTTCATTATCTTGATTGAAAGCTTATTATTTTTATTCTTTTTATAGTTTGTAGTTTGTTTCGATTGGTTAAATAATTTTGGTAAAGCTCTTATTGGTTGATTGTTGAAATTTTGTCTGATTTTCCATTTTAAAAATTTTTGTAAACTAAAAATAAAATATGCCGGAAAACAAAAAATCTAATTCGTTAAAAAAAAGTAAAAAATATATATATGTACTTGAATTATATTTTTCTTCACAATCAATAGATAATTTTCTTTTTTTCCCTCACCCACCCACAATCCCTCTTTTACGCCCAAAATCTTTTTTTTTGCTAAATATTATTGAGAAATATTTTCAAAACAGGTTTTAAAACACAAAAATTGAGGTATAATAGGTCCACGTTTTCTTAAACTTCAAAAGAACTCCTCTTCTTTCTGTCACTTTCTTTCTTCCTTAATTTGATTTTTTCACTTATGATTTTTTTCTATGTTATTTTGGTTTTCATTTTTACAAAGTTACTACAAGTCTACAAGATCATTTCAAAGCACATCATGATCATTTCAAAGTGTGTATCAGACGATTTGGAGAAATATATCATAAAGGTACTTATAACTCTCTATGATACAATAGTTTTCAAAAGTTCTAATATAACAAGTAATTTTATCTAAAATTTTGTAGGACAAAAGTGGTTTGACATATGATGATAACACAAAGGATCCATGGACATGAGTCAATTTACAATTTTTATTTCTATAAGTGGAAGAGACGAAGCATGGAGGAAGGATTGAAGTTTTCAAGATCTCAAGATTGTGAATATTTTTAGTTCATATTTTTGATTGTGAATTTAGTTCATATCAATTTTTTAGTGATGTGTGTATTGTTAAAAATCTTTCCCAAAATTTGAATAGATATTGTAACCAATTTTTGCTAAATAAATGATAATTGATGAATAAAATAATAATTTGAAACAATAAATTTGCTATTAGCCGAAAAATGAGTTTTGATTGGTTAAAAACGGTTGTTTTGTAAATAATAAATAATGAACATAAAATAAGATTTTCGGAAACTATTTAAAACAAATAAATTTTAACTTTTTGAAAACCATTATTATTAGAATCACTTCTAATTTTTGAATCAATCATTTACAAATGATATAAATATTAGTATCAATTGTTTATTAATTGATATAACATATTTGCATCACCAATTTTTAAATCGTTTTCTAAAGTGATTCAAAACTCATTTACATCAATTATAAGTAATGCTAATACTAAAAATAAGTGATTCAATTCACTCCTTTTTTGTAGTAAATGGAGTAGTAATAACATTCTGAGGTAGGTTTTGAATGATCCAAGCTACTCTTGGTAATATATATATATATATTTTAATGAATCTCTTGGTGATATACACATCTTTTTTTACCAACAAATCTTTCCATTATATTAATATTTTATTAACTTTAGAAAATTCATGAGGAAAAATCAATCTTTGTTAACCCCATTGATATATTATGGTTTTTACCCGTTTTAAACCATGATATAAGTCTTTTTTATAGAGTCTATTTGGTGTTTTGTATTTGTTTTAGAGTCTTTGCAGGTTTCTAGACGTTTGGAGCATAAAAGATGTTTACTGGAAGTTTTGGAGCATTGCGGAAGAAAACGTCAAAACGTCGAAGTGAAGAATCAATTTCAGAAGTTGGTGTCGATCGACACCCTGTTCGGACACAGAAAATCAGATTTTGGAAGTTTGCCGTTTTTGCCTAGAAGTTCCAGATGTTTACTTTTATGTTTCCAGTCGGTTTATGACCTCTATAAATACGTTTTTACAGCCATTGTTTAGGCTTATGCTTTATTTTACTTAGTTTAAGAGATATATATCAATAAAATAGAATGGTTTCTTCTTTGATTATGTCTGAGTAGTTACCTTGTTAGGTTTAGGGATTTTCAAAAGTGTTTGATGAATTGTTAGATCTGATTTAATTGATAAAATAATATCTTTATAATTTTTTCATCTTGACTTGTGTTTATCGTTGATTTTAGATTCATGACCTAGAATCTGATCTTAGGTTAATTAATAGAAACGACAGTTTTATTAATTGCTTGAACTAGTCTTTGATGAGCAAAATTCATTTTCGCAAAGAAATTTGGATTATGTTTTTGTGAACAATTGAACTTGAACTTTAATGTTTGTTTAGATTGTTAGGATTCGCAACGATCTTATTGAACAATTGAACTTGAATTTGAATTTGAGCATATCACCCATCTTGATCTTATTTGGTCTCTTTGGATGAACTATTGCATTATTTTTTCAAGTCTGTCTTATTTCCATATTAATTAATGTTTCTTTTTTCTAAAAAAAATCAATATTAATGTTTAATTGTGATTTGAATGTTTCACTTGTAGTTTCGATGTATAGTCTTTTGTTTGGTCGCACGTTTTGATGTATAGTCATTTATAGTTATTTCCTTTACGTGCTACATATCTAGGATCTACCTATATGGTTTCTTTCTTCTTTGGCCATAAGGTTTTGTGATCAATGATGTATGTTTATTCAATAAGTTATCCCAAAGTTATTATTTTCTGGTAATCGTCAACAACACATTCTTAAAACGTCCAAGTTTAAATTGTCTAACGCTTACAACAACTTCATTGTATGAGAATTAAATAAATATAAAACTTAGCAGTACAAGTTAAACCTGAATTGGGATTTCTTATAAATATTGAAGTGAGTTTATTTACAAGGATGAAAATGACGTGGCCATAAAAGCAGGATTGGGCAAATTGGTATTAACAACTAAATAAAATGTTTATCGATAAAGATGTGAATTTCATTTACCCGACGTTTATAGTATGCAATGCCTAGACATGATACCAACTCTTATAAATAAATTTGTCAATACTTCGGACATCAAAATCGAAAGTTAAACTGAAGAAACAATTACAGAAGTGGGCTCAAATATTACCCACTAGCTAGAACCATAAAAGAACAGCCAATTTCTATCTAGATAATTCAAATAACAACTAATAAGTGGCCCTGGATTTGATTGGACTTTCGAATCCAATTCCATCCCCAAATCGAAGCACTCTTCAACAGCAACCCATGTTTCATCTGATCTAGCAGAGGCGCTTGCTCTTCGATCAGCTATGATCCAGGCCAAGGATGATCATATCCTTGCTCTATCGGTCCGATTGGATTCTCAAACGCTGGTCAAAGCGGTGAATGATAAGATTCCGATGCCAAAGATCTACGGAATTCTCGCCGATATTGATGCATGTGCGGCGACTTTTCGCTTTTTCAGTTTGAGTTTTGTTAATCGGGAAAACAACAGTGAAGCAGATCTTTTGGCCAAATATGGCCTTAAGAGTGTAATGGGCTAGGCCCAAACGTTTTTATGAAATAGAATGTGTTGCGCAAAAAATAATAATAATTAATAAGTGGCCCAATTTTCATTTTTGCTTGTGACCTTCGGATTTTCGGGGTCGGCCGGTTATATGTTAAGTCTCCAAATGGGAGTGTAATTCGTATACAATATGGCTAATTTAATCATATGATATAACAACGAATGGTAAAGTTTAGCAATGATGTGATTCATTACGTTGATTTGCGGCCATATGGAAAGTTTGATTCCTATTTCTATCCACACAAATTTTCGACCTTTTTTAAACTACACAAAAAAAAAACTTACTATCTATAACTCGACCCGAATTTTTAAAAATAAAAAATAAAATATTCAATATCCAACACTTCTGTTTTTCTTTTTCAATTTTTTAAACATATCGAAAGAAGAGAATGTCATCGGTTTAGAAGAGTTTTCGCGGAAAGAGTTCAATATATAGGGAGAATTTGAATCTTGTCGTGTAGAAGAGTTTTGCGTGAAATCTAGCATTTTTGGCAAAAAATCGTGGGATCACGTCTTCGTAGAAAATTTGCGGTATCGCATATAGCATAATTTGTGGGATTGCGTTTTTCACAATATAACAATCACATTTGGCAAAAAAAATAATGTAAAATCGCGTTTGTGGTGAAAAATCACTCGCACTTTTGGCACAAAAAAAAAAAAGAAAGTGAAATCGAATGGTTGGCAAGAAATTGTTGAATCGAAATTTTCGCAGAAAATCAAAAGTTTTGGACTGTTGGGAAAATCGTGGAATTGTATTTTTTGGGTGAAACTTTAGTAATAAAAATGCATAAAACAAGTAAATAAAGCATAGGTGTAAAAATAACGGGAATTAATACAACTTTTAGTGTGCTTATTACCATATACTCTCACTTATTTTCTTGTCATTCATAAGCATAAGATATACATATCGCAACTGAATCACTATTCATAGATTTGAGTCATTTAACTAATTACATCGCATCTAAACCTCATTGATTCACACATAAATTAAAATCACACCTAAATATGAATGTTCTTTGAGCCTAAAAGTTTAATAGAACTATAGATCTTTATGAGTAATTTTTTTATATATCTAGTAACGAATTAGAGAATATCATTTGAACATAAGTATACTAATACGATTATATACTCTCACCGTCCAATTATATAAGATGCTTTAAAACTATTTTTTTATTCTCTTTAATTTGATTTTTTTTCTAGTTTCTATGCAAAATTTAATGTATTGTGGTCTGATAGCACCGATGTCTGTCCAATGTGTTCTCTTTATTTATTTAGTTTTATTGAAGGTTTGTCGTTCTCAGAGACTAGATTCCGATGGGTGTAAGGTTGTTGGAAAGGTGGTGATGCTGATCATATTGAGCTACGGTTGCGGTTCACGTCACTTTATATTTCACTGCCTCCTCTTCCCATTTGTCAAATTTGTCCCTCTATTTTGATAGTCCACCACTGCTCGAGCCACCGACCTCGTTGTTGCTCTCTTGCAGCCTTGATCTTCAAGTTTCTCTTCCTTTTGGTTTGGGCTTCCCTTGGCTTCTCTTCAGATCCATTCAATTGATGTTTTCATTTGGATTTCAGCTTTTCCGGAGTAGATCATGCTTCGCTCTTTGTTACTACTTAATAGACCAGTTCTGGGTCTAATCTTTTATATGGCTTCTATAGAGGCGTTTACAAGCCTTTCGACATTGTTGTCTCTAGATAACTTCTAGTGGTACGAAATGTATCATTGTTTTGCCAGACTGTGAAGTTTAGGATTTAAGTTTTGAGAGGTATACCTTATTAACTGTAAGAGGTTGCTCATTCTGATTTGTCTTTCGTGTTTAGCTTCTTCGGTTTATCTGCGTTCAAGGTTTCCCATGAATGGTTAGAAGGCGTGTAGGTTTTGGTGAGTGTGGTTGGTTTCATGTTTAATTTGGTTATTTTGCCTTGGTTGCGGTTTGCGTTCCCTTGGTTTTTATGTTTTATTAGTGGTGTTAGTTCGTGGTCTTATGGAGACAGAGTCCGCTAATAGACATGGAAGCACATGATGAGTTGATGACCAAGTTGAGATGTCATGTTGGTGACGTTTTTTTATCACCTTAAGGTGGAATATGTCAAAATTTCCAACTTGAAGCTTCGTTCCTCGTGTTGTATAACACTTATTGGTGTTTTATTAGAAATTTTGTATTTTTTTCATATTGTTTTTTAATCATAATAAAATTGTCATTCAGTGTAAAAAAAAAAAAAATTATGCATTATTTTCTTTTAGGGAGGGTTGGTTTAATATTCCAAAAAATATAAAATTTGAAAACTAATTTCTGTTATGAAAACTTTAAAAAATAACCTATATGTTAAAAAAGAAAGACAAAAATCCCCTAATATTTGAAGATTTTTAATTAAATAAAAATAATTATAGATTACTTAATCTTTTAGTTTCAGAAATATTGATATTATTTTCAACAGAATTATAGCATAAACCCTCACAAACGAACGTAAAATATCGTATGATTTCAAGCACTTGATTTGAATAAACTTATAGATTTCAAGGCATACTAAACCATAGTATGAAAGCTTAAACCCTCACAAACGAACGTACAATATTGTAGGTGTTGGGAAAAAATAATTCATGAGTTGACTTATCTAAAAAGTCAACAGGTATATCATAAAAGTCAACAGGTGTATCATAAAAGTCAACATGTGTATCATAAAAGTCTACAGGTACCTCCCAAATGGCATAGGTCCGAATAACATAGGTGCAAATGGCACAGGTCCGAATAATTTACCTCTGAATCTCCTAGAATGTGCGACCTCCGAATCCTACGGGATTAGATACCTCCGAATCTTACGAGATATGTACAAACTTCCAATTAATGATAGGTCCGAATCTAAGAAGGTAACTACAAAACTGACCTATGGACCGACCTATGGGCCAACCTAAGGTTTAAGAGACGTCTATAAAAGCGGAGCTCCAACAAAGAGCACTGGACACGCCGAGGCAGCTAAAAACCTTCGAGAACACCTCTCCACTATCTCAACTAGCTCGCACTTAGCTTCCACCACGTTTCCACTAAGCTTTGACCACGCCACCATGCTTCCTTTAAGCTCCTTCATGAAGGATATTTATAATAGGGGGAGCTCAATCTGGAGAGGGGGGCACGACACAACAAGAGGAGGAGAATCAGAACTCTTTATCTTCTAACAAAAGCACCGTTTGTGCCTAAGACAAGCAACAAGCTTTGCAACGACGAGCGACAAGCACTATCCTTCCCTAGGACGAGAAGAAAGAAGTCTCTTACCCGCAAAGCTTAGTGCTTTCCTTTTCTCTTCAAAACAGACCTTCGAAGGTACATACGAGACTACGACAGAGCTCTGATTCATGCTGATCAGACCTTCAACAACACCTACAAAGCTCTGATGTATGTTGATCGGACCTCCAGCAATACCTACGAAAGCTCTGATTCACGTTAATCGGACCTTCAACAATACCTACGAAAGTTCTGATTCATGCTAATCAGACCTTCAACAACACATACGAAGCTGATTCATGCTAATCAGACCTTCGAAAACACCTATGAACTACGAGCGATTTGATCCCTCTGTGGGTACGTAGGCAGCCTTACAAAGGCGCAATTGCAAACACATAAAACAACTTCTTTATGCTTTAGTCAGATACCTTCGAAGGTACCTACAAAAATACGACGGAGCTTCGATACCTACTGATCGGACCTCCGGAAAACACCTACGAATAACAATACCTACGAATTGCGACAACTACGAATCGAAACACCTCTGAAGATCTTCTCTAAGCAACATCTTTACGCTTTCAACATACTATAGCTATAAGTTGTATTGTTATAAGATCAATCATCAATAAATAACTACCATCTTTCGTCATCCGTAGCACTATCTTTCGAACGTGTTAAATTTATCCCAAACAGTTTGGCGCTAGAAGGAGGGTCTAGTTTAACTACGTGAGATATGACGAACGATGGGGAACGCGATACCTTTGGAAGTGACGAAACTCAAGATTTATTTGCTCAACTTGAGATCCTTACCACTCAGACGAAACAAAGTGAAGAGCGACTTAAGCTACTCGAGGCGGAAAACGCTACCTTGAGATCTGAAAACGCTGCTTTGGTCACCTCAGACAAAGACACCGAAGCTGAAGCTCGAGAGCAATAGCGGAGACATGTCGATTCGATGTGACCTCTCGATGGTGATATACCTGCCACGGATGTTGGGAGGACACACATTGTTCAACATGGACCTTGTCCTAACGACACAACAACAATGGTGGTACCTGACAACATGGACCTCGTTTTTAAACGTATCGCAGAGATGGAAGCAACACTTAAGCGGCTACCATGCGTAGCACCATCGATAACAAAGAGCGCTCTTAATTTCTATACGGATACTCTGTTCACAGACGAGATCGCACTTGTGGAGATGCCTAAGAGGTTCACAATCCTTTAATGATGACGTACGACAGAACAACAGATCCTGACGACCACATCGCACAATACAAGCAAAGGATGTTCACTACCGCAATCGAGAGAGAATACCGTGAAGCAAGCATGTGCAAAGGATTCGGTTCGAGTCTCACGGGACCAGCTCTCCAATGGTTTACGAACCTACCAAACACTTTTATTAACTTGTTTGCTTCGCTAACCGATCGCTTTATCGAATAATTCAAACATAACACCTTGTATACGAAGAAAATGAGGAGCTGATGAATCTAGATCTCGATTTACTCGATGAGAAAAGAGAGGCGGCTAAAATACTCAACTGGTGCAACCAGCAAGAGGTCGCAAGAATCTACAACATAAAATTACGGACTAGGACATTCCAACTAGGAGATTGGTTCTTTCGACGCACCTTCCAAAACACAGAGGAACACGTTGCTGGGAAGTTAGATCTCACTTGGGAAGGTCTTTACAAAATAACGGAAATGCGCAAATCGGGGGCATATAAGCTGCAAAATAATGAAGGAAAGGGCACGCCCAACGTTTGAAATGCTATTAGGAGCTCCAACATTTATTATCGTGTGATCTGCAACATCACAAACGATTGCAAGCTCCGAGCCCCAACGTTTCAAACGTAATTGGGAGCTCCAACATTTATTAACGTGTGAGCTGCAACGTCAAAGACAAAATTGCAAGCTCAGAGTCCCAACGTTTCAAACGCAATTGAGAGCTCCAACATTTATTAGCATGTGAGCTGCAACGGCAAAGACGAAATTGCAAGCTCTGAGCCCCAACGTTTTAAACGCAATTAGGAGCTCAAACATTTAATAACGTGTGAGCTGCAACGTCATAGATGAAATTGCAAGCTCCGAGCCCCAACGTTTCAAACGCAATTGGGAGCTCCAACATTTATTAACATGTGAGCTGCAACGTCAAAGATGAAATTGCAAGCTCCAAGCCCTAACGTTTCAAACACAATTGGGAGCTCCAACATTTAATAGCGTGTGAGCTGCAACGTCAAAGACGAAATTGTAAGCTCCGAGCCCCAACGTTCAAAACGTAATTGGGAGCTCCAAAATTTATTAGTGTGTGAGCTGCAACGTCACCGACGAAATTGTAAGCTATGAGCTCAACGTTTAAAACAAAATTGGGAGCTCCAAAATTTATTAGATTAAGAGAAGCGACGTCACAGACGAACTTGTAAGCTCCTAGTTCTAACGTTCGAAATGGAATTGGGAGCTCCAAAAATTGTTAAAAGAAGAGTTGCTACGTCACAGACGAAATTGCAAGCTTCGAGCCGCATCGTTCCAAAAGCAATTACGAGCTCCCAAATTCTCTTATTGAAAGGTCATGACTTTAGAGACACTGTTGCTAACCTCAATGTGCGAGTCGCAAGCTTCGCAATACCTATGAAATATTATAAAACTACGACGGTACCTATCACAGGAATTTTAGGTAGGTACCTCAAAAAAATCGGGTGCTTTAAAAGTCCTAAACGTAGTTGCGACTTCCAAGTCTTACGAGGTACCTGTGAAATGTTGGTACCTATCAGAAGAATTTTGGTAGGTATCCAAGAAAAAGCAAATGCTTTTGGAAGGAAAGCGCTACTGTGAAAATGTTGGAGCTACGGAGGTACCTGTCAAAAGAGTTTTGGTAGGTATCCAAGAAAAAGCAAATGCTTTTGGAAGGAAAGCGCTACTTTGAAAATGTGGGAGCTCCGACGTTCAAAGGGTGTTAGCGTAAGCTTCCACAAAGTGTAAGCTTCCATAATTTTGAGCTCCAAAATAGCTAATGTGGGAGTTCCGGCGTTTAAAGAGCGTTAGCGTAAGCTTCCACAAAGTGTAAGCTTCCAAAATTTTGAGCTCCAAAATAGCTAATGTGGGAGCTCTAGCGTTCAAAGAGCGTTAGCGTAAGCTTCCACAAAGTGTAAGCTTCCAAAATTTTGAGCTCCAAAATAGCTAATGTGGGAGCTCTAGCGTTCAAAGAGCGTTAGCGTAAGCTTCCACAAAGTGTTAGCTTCCATAATGTTAAGCTCCAAAATAGCTTATGAGAGAGTTGCAACATTCGAGTAAGATTAATTTAAGCTTCGACAAAATGCGAGCTTTCATAATCGTAAGCTCCAAACAGCAAGTGTGGGAGCTCTGGCATTTGAAAAATGTTAATACATGCTTAGAGGATAGGGCAAGCATATATTGACGCAAACTCTAGAACGTTAGAGCTTTGACATAGATGCAACATCCAAAAGATAATAAAAGCTCCAAAAATTGTGAGCTTCGAAGTAGCTGTTGAACGTTGGCAAAAGGTCACAACATAACTACACATGCTTTAAAAAGCTGATATTTGAATGTCGTTAGAGCTACGAGAATACTTATTACAAATTTTTGGAAGGTACCAATGACAGTACCTATTACCAAAATTTTGGTAGGTACCTACGATAATACCTATTACAAATATTGAGTTAAAGCTTCAGTTTTTCAATTAGAAGCTGCAACATCACAGACGAATTTGCAAGCTTCGAGCCTCAAAGTTCCAAACATAATTGGGAGCTCCAAAAATAATAAAATTGAAAGCTGCAACGTTACAGACGAAATTGTAAGCTCCAAAATTTAAAGAGAAGCATCGCGACCTTCGAAACGCCATTGTGACCTCCAAAAATATTTTATTAAAAAGTACAACCTTTGAAATGCCATGGCAACTCTAAAAATCTTCAATAGAAGAGACAAGACCTTGGAAACTGCGACCTTCGAAGCGACAAATTGTATCTTCCAAAACCGCGAGCTCCAAAAAATGCAAGCTTCAAAAAACACGAGCTCCAAAAAATTGTGAGCTTCAAAACATTGCAAGCTCTGAAATAGCTGTGAAACGTTCAAAAGAACTCGCAACAGGTCTACAAAGGCTTTAAAAAAAGTGCTACTATGTTAGGAAAATGTTGTGAGAGCTATGAAACCTTAAGAATAAAGGAAAACGCAATATCTACAACGATGAATAATTTTCCAAACGACATACTACTCTCTAAATTCTAAATAGAAATTAGAGAGTGGGGGGCAAGTTGTTGGGGAAAAATAATTCACGAGTTGACTTATCTGAAAAGTCAACAGGTATATCATAAAAGTCAACACGTGTATCATAAAAGTCAACATGTGTATCATAAAAGTCTACAGGTACCTCCCAAATGGCATAGGTCCGAATAACATAGGCGCAAATGGCACAGGTCCGAATAATTTACCTCCGAATCTTCTAGAATGTGCGACCTCCGAATCCTATGGGATTAGATACCTCCGAATCTTACGAGATATGTACAAACTTCCAATTAATGATAGGTCCGAATCTAAAAAGGTAACTACAAAACTGACCTATGGGCCGACCTATGGGCCAACCTAAGGTTTAAGAGACCTCTATAAAAACGGAGCTCCAACAAAAAGCACTGGACACGCCGAGGCAGCTAAAAACCTTCGAGAACACCTCTCCACTATCTCAACTAGCTCGCACTTAGCTTCCACCACGTTTCCACTAAGCTTTGACCACGCCTCCATGCTTCCTTTAAGCTCCTTCATGAAGGATATTTATAAAAGGGGGAGCTCAATCTGGAGAGGGGGGCACGACACAACAAGAGGAGGAGAATCAGAACTCTTTATCTTCTAACAAAAGCACCGTTTGTACCTAAGACAAGCAACAAGCTTTGCAACAACGAGCGACAAGCACTATCCTTCCCCATGACGAGAAGAAAGAAGTCTCTTACCCGCAAAGCTTAGTGCTTTCCTTTTCTCTTCAAAACAGACCTTCGAAGGTAACTACGAGACTACGACAGATTTCTGATTCATGCTGTTCAGACCTTCAACAACACCTACGAAGCTCTGATGTATGTTGATCGGACCTCCAGCATTACCTACGAAAGCTTTGATTCACGCTAATCGGACCTTCAACAATACCTACGAAAGCTCTGATTCATGCTAATCAGACCTTCAACAACACATATGAAGCTGATTCCTGCTAATCAGACCTTCGAAAACACCTATGAACTACGAGCGATTTGATCCCTCCGTGGGTACGTAGGCAGCCTTACAAAGGCGCACTTGCAAACACATAAAATAACGTCTTTATGCTTTAGTGAGATACCTTCGAAGGTACCTACAAAAATACGACGGAGCTTCGATACCTACTGATCGGACCTCCGGAAAACACCTATGAATAACGATACCTACGAATTGCGACAACTACGAATCGAAACACCTCTGAAGATCTTCTCTAAGCAACATCTTTACGCTTTCAACATACTATAGCTATAAGTTGTATTGTTATAAGATCAATCATCAATAAATAACTACCGTCTTTTGTCATCCGTAGAACTATCTTTCGAACGTGTTAAATTTATCCCAAACAGTAGGATTCAAAACACTCTATTTAACTAATTTAGTGGATTTAAAGTAATAATAAACACTATGATGTCATCCTAAACCCTCACAGACAAACGTAAAATATTGAATGATTTAAAACACTTGATTTGAATAATTTAGTAGATTTGAAAGGTCTAATAAACCCTATATAGGAGCATAAACCCTAACATTGGAGCATACAAGGTAGATTACATAAAAAGTAATTTGAAACAACCAACACTTTAAATACTAAACCCTCAACGGCTAATTCAGCAATTACCATTAACAGCGGAAAACACATAATTAAATCATCCAATAAAATAATAAACCAATTCCAATTCAACTCAATTTCGATAGTCCAATTAACCTACAATTATTCTAGCAACCTAAACACCAGGTTCTACTAGCATAAACAATAACATAAAAATCCTAATCATCCTCTCCCTATAGCCCTGATTCCGCTATCACATTTTTCCTTTACCTGCAACACATGAAAAAACGAGTTGCGTAAATATTTCATAAATACTTTGTAAGACGGTCATTTCGCCAACAGGCTAAGTACATCTCAACAACTAACCAGCAATGACCAAATAATCAGCAAACAATACGGTTTTAAAACATCAACCCATAATCACAAACTGGTGTCGATCGACGCTCCTCTCTGTGTCGATCGACACTAACATCATCGAGGTGTCAATCGACACGATACAATCACCAGAATTCATCAACAATCATCACATATCATCCCAAACAATTATCAAAACTAACTAATGCCTCGATGAGCCCACGATCACGCACTCACTTTTGCTATAAACGAGAATCGAGATTGGGTCAGCGAGGAACACGAAATTCAGACCTTCACAAGGCTGGAAAATGTTGTAAGATCAACACTACGACGAACTATGATCCTACGCCTCTAAAACTCGAAGAGAACGGTTTCCAATCGATTTCTTTGCAACAATACTCAAGAACCACCAAATCTCACTCACAAAACCTCACAAAACTGATTATCTAACTCTGAAAACGCAGCCAACCCTAAGTCTCACGCATTTATACAATAAACTAGGTTTAACAACGCTAAATCGAGCCACAACCGCAATTAAAATTGAACCAAAACTGGTTCTGCGACAATGGTGTCGATCGACACACCAGAAGGTGTTGATCAACACCCCTTACAAATTCGACAATTCAGTTTGCGGTTGTTACATAATTTATGTAAAATGCATATTTTAATTTAATTATTTTAAATATAAAGAAAGTTATTTCTCAAAGTTTTTGAGAGGGGTTTAGTTTTATATTGTTGAACCAAAATATATTTTTGAGATTATTATTACTAATTTTCTCTTTTACTTAATGATTGATTTGTTTTTAATTAGATACTAATTAAAGTTTTTTATGAATGTAGATAAAACAAAAACTAAAATTTAAATTGTTTTCAAAATATATGTTTTTATCTAGTATATCTTATATCATGAAACCAAAAGAGTATTTCTAATTAAAAAAAGGACTTTCATATAATTTGAGGGGAGCTTTTTTAATTCGTAAACAATACAAGTATTTAAATTTTTACTATAAACAAAAAATGCATGATATTTATGATTGAGAAAAGAAGATTCTATTTTGTCAAATACGCCCATATATTTTATTGAACTGCCAATGGGACCTTTTTTTTTTTTTTTTTTGGAAACATTGCCAATGGGAATATAGGTTCGCTTACAACGTAATTTATTGGTCAAAACTCTGTGTAAAGTTGGCCGCGCATTGTTGGAGAGATGTAGAGCGAAGAGGCATTTTGCTGTAAAATGGCTGCAAGCAAAAATGATATTGACAAAATTCAGTGTTGCATTTCAATCAGAAACCCGTCAAGTGTTATACTCGTATAATTATTTATATTCTTCTTTTATATATATATATATATATATATATATATATATATATATATATATATATAGTTATTTCATGAATCATGATGCCAAATAACTCGTGTAGTGTGGGATTGATAATTTAGAATCTCAAAACATTAAAATTGTGAGATCCGAGATTTAATTTCCCGGTCGAACAACTGAACAGTTTGCGATTGATTTCGACTTTCGCGGTATATCTGAATTTTTTAATATGATGACAAAAATATCAATGCCAAAAATAAAGCTATCAATTTTGGGATGGTTGGTTCGACTGTAGCTGTAAGATTTAGTGTAGTTGTAGATTTTTTTGCAGTAAAAAAAATCTTCCAGCTTTTAAAGCAACAAAATATTTGCTTTAGAAAAAAATAAAACATAAAAAAACAAAAAAAAAACAAATATTGTAAAAATGCTTAAAAAGGTTGTAGAATTTTTTTAAAACCCAACCAATCACACCTTTTATTTCTTCTTTTTAATCCAACCAATTTTTAGGTTCTAGACTTCTAGTGGTAACGACACTAGGGGATATAAAATAAAAACGTCAACTAATTTATGTTATTATTTTTAAAAGATTTTTTGGCGTTGTTTCCCCTAAATTTATCAAAATTGGCTGATTAGCATTTATTTCCAGTAGCGCGTTGTAACAAAATAATACATGCAACTTCAAAAAACATGCAACATATTGGCGTTTTCTAATTATTAAAAACCAATTTTTATTTATTATTCTTTTAAAGAGAAATCGGAAGCTACATTATACAATATTTGATTATTTTCTACTACTTTAGGGGGTGTATTTAATACAGAATTTGAAGTCATTTGTAGTAAAGTGACAAATTCTATTTTATTCGAACAAGAATATTAAAAAATTTAGTACTTTAAAATCTAGTATTATTGAAAATATTTTAAGTGATGGATTTTAGGAGATTTGTTGTTATTTTTTTGTGTATTGGTGATCTTAGTTAAAAATATGACAAAACAAATCAGAAGGTTTTAGTAGTAACTTTGTGACATGTTGATTAATATGTTAATTTGTCTATATATTCACCATATTCGAAAAAAGAAAGTATATCACTAATTAAATAACAATAGATTTCAGTTACTACGCAGAATATTTTGTGAGTTGGTCTACTAAATTAATCAATTTTAAAATTGGAATGAAACCACCATTAATCACCACGTAAATTCTGCCAAAATGAATATTTCTGTTAGATTCTACAATTACTACTATTTACACCTATATAAGTTTTTTCCTTTTTCATAACAATAAGAAAATTCCATGGTTTCAAGTTTCAACCCAACCTCTTTCTTTTCCCAAGAAATTTTTTTTTTCTGTTTGACAAACACAAACAGACCCACCAAAATATATAAATAAAATTCTCCTATTGTAAAAGCGGTATAGTATCTCTTGCCCTTAAAGCAAAGAACTTAAGTCTCTCTCCTTCTCCATTCATCAAACTTTGTAGATCCATTCACTCCTCTTTTGAACAACAACAACAACAACACAAAACCCAGTTCTCTCTTAATCTCTCAATGAAGAACCAAAAGGAGCAAAGCTCATCATTGTCTTCTTCATCATCATCTCTAGCAGCAAAGCTTATCAATGCACAATACCATCATTTCCTCAACCTCCTTTCTTATTCCCTCATTCTTTGTTGCGGCGTAATCATCGGTATACTTCTCCATTCCTCTCTTCAAGACTTCTCTTCTACTTCTTCACTCAGCCTCCAACGCATCTCTGAGCTACTCCTCGTCTCTTCGCTTCCTCCTCCTCCTCCTTCTCCTCCTTCTCCTCTTCCTCCTCCTCCTCCTCTTTATGAGCCCCAGCACGTCGGGCTTAAACGCTTTCTAAAGCCACCGGAGAAGATCATGCACGACATGGAAGACAATGAGCTTCTTTGGAAAGCCTCAATGGCTCCCAAGATCAGGAACTACCCTTTCCTTCGAACTCCAAAGGTTGCTTTCATGTTTTTGACAAAGGGTCATTTACCTCTAGCTCCTTTATGGGAGAGATTCTTTCGAGGGCATGAAGGACTTTTTAATATCTACATTCACTCCGATCCTTCTTACAATAAGACCGATCCCGAAGGTTCTGTCTTCCATGGCCGCCAGATTCCAAGCAAGGTCAGATTCCTAACTCTCTTCAATGTTTTGTTTATGATTTGTAGTTTTGTGTGAAATTACGTTGGAGACCCAAAAAAAGTATAAAATGATAATTTTGTGACCTTTAAGTAGTCCTAACAAATAGCAAAATGTCAATACATATATTCTCGAAATTAAAGAAATAGCAAATATCTTATTTCCATAGGTTTCTTGAAAAAACGGTGTGCTCTTGTTGTAAACATGCTCTGACTTTGATTGAGTAATTACTACCAAAATCTCATATTAAAGGAACAAAATATTCATAAGAATTTGTGAATGGAATGTATATTATCTTGCACATTACGGTTGCTTTTTTGTTAAATAAATTAGTATAGCTTTTACCAAGCATTTGTTTGTGCTCCGTCGGTGCCAGTGATCATATAATACATTACAATATAATTTTTGGTTGAGAAAGGCATAAATATAATACAAAACATTGCATGGTTTCTTTTTCTTTTCTTTTTTTGGGTTAATTATTGCATGGTTGCATTAGTTTTAATTTTAATCTGGTCTATCGTTTTGGCCAACAAGAATTGGAGGCCTAAACGCATGTAACCGTAATGAGAGGCGTCTTTTACTAGCGCTTAAGTAACGCATGTGTGTGGCTTGAATAAAAATCAAATCTCAGTTTATATTTTCCTTAAGTTTCTCAAGGTGAAATTTATCGGTTTCCATTATGATGTGAGTTGACGCCTTGAGGGCGGCTAGAGACTCTTTTAGAAATTGTTAATCTATAAGAAAAATATCTAACAAAGGAGCTTAACAATTTAGATTTTTATTCTTAGTCAATTATTGACTTTTTTCTTAGTCCATTCTTACTCGCGGTCATTTGAATATAATTTTATTCTAGGAAGGTACACTGGTCAAATATTTTGATTTTTATGGTATCCCGTATTAATATCCGATCGATACAGAATGGTATTCATTTCAATTCTTGATTTTATTGCTGGAGTTTGTTGAGAGTACCTATATCGGATGCGAATATTTTGGAAGAAAAATATGTTATTTTCAAAACTTATTATGCAAATGAAAACAAGTTGTATATAATATTAATTTTCTTAAAAGTATATATTATGGTTTCGGATATGGTACATAGCCACAATATTAGAGATCTCTAACTTATGTACATCTATCTAAACTTGATATGTAACACATAGATATATACGAACAATCAAATATCCAAAAAAACTCGGGTTAATAGAAATGAGTCGCTCATTAAGTCGGATACAGATTATACATTCACCCCTCTTTTGCTTTTGTAATCCAAAGTTAGTTTCATTGCTTAGTATAAAATATAATTTTAGGCGTCATCATATGATTCATATCCTTCAGATTAACTTTACACCTTTTTCTAGTAATCATTGCAACACTAGGGACATATTTCTTGTTTTTTTATCTACACCATCAGTGGTTCAAAGGATCTACTCGTTTTGGAGAATACTTTGCTAAGAGCATGATTATAGGTAGTAATTAACTTGGGGTGTTATGTGAATTTTATATTATAAATTGAGTTGGGATTAACATTAGAACTCCAACTTATTTTTTTATTTTTTTTTGTGATTATAAGTAGTAAATATAGAGAGATTCTAAAAAAATAAAAAATTATGAATTTGTGTATTTAAAAATAGTTTATTTTCTCCAAATTGATAACATAATACATTCAATAAAATATAAAATTTCAAACATACATGAAACAAAATCATTTAAAACATAGATTTCAAGTGTACATAAAACAAAGTACATAAGCACAAAACTAAAAATACAGTATGAAGAATATAATATCAAGAAGCAAAGTCAAAATTACAAGTGAATTTTAAAGATTGCATGAAAACAGTGACCAGTTGGTATTTTGATCTTCCACACTTAACCCATGAAGGCCTCTCAGAGATCCAAAGGAAAACAAAGATAAAGTAACAATGTAGCACATCAATGCTTCCTACCTATATACACACGAATAATGTTACTCTCAACAATTAAGAAACATTGCACAATCAACTAATTTATTCTAAAGCCGGAAGTAGATTCAAGTAACGGGTTCCATGAAGAGGCACCACTGAACTGCTAAGGAGACATCAAAGAAAATTCTAAGGAATAACTGCACCACAAACGAAAGCAAGCAAATTATTTTGACCCCTTCTCTTCTCAGTTTCCCTGACTAATCACCACAAGCCACGTGTTTATAATTACCGGGGCTAGAGGAGCCAATTTTAGCACCGGTGTTGTACAAAATAACCTCTCTTTTTTTCTTTTTCTTTTTCAGATTTATAACCCCACTAAATACCCTATTATTACTCCACATAATCATGTTCTAAGAGATAGACTTGTATGTCGGCAACATAATGTTGTAAAGGTTTATTATATACTCAACAAAAGAAAATCAAACTCATGGACCTCCATTTAAAATCATTTCACAGTCTATTATAATTTTCTTTAAGATTTTTCCTAACATTTTTATCTTTGAATTATTTATTGATAATGCAGAGAGTGGATTGGGGAAACGCAAACATGATAGAAGCAGAACGAAGGTTACTAGCAAACGCATTACTAGACATCAATAACGAACGATTTGTACTTCTCTCAGAATCATGCATCCCTCTCTTCAATTTCTCCACCGTTTATTCTTATCTAACTCTCTCAACTCAAACTCACGTCGAGTCCTACGACCAACTTGGTGGCGTTGGCCGCGGCCGATACAGCCCTGAAATGAGGCCACGTGTCCAGCTACGCCACTGGCGCAAAGGCTCCCAGTGGTTTGAGCTGGACCGTGCCATGGCCCTAGAGATTATCGCCGACACATTGTATTGGCCTCTCTTTCACCGTTATTGCCACCACGGTTGCTACGCTGACGAGCATTACATCCCTACGCTCCTCAACATCAAATCAAGCTTGGCTCGTGGCAACTCGAACCGAACTCTCACGTGGGTCGACTGGTCAAAAGGTGGTCCCCATCCAAACCGATTTATTAGACATGAAGTGACTCCGGAGTTCTTGGAGAGGCTAAGGAGTGGTGGTGATGAGAGTAAGGAATGTTTTCATAATGGAAAGAAGACGAATATTTGTTATTTATTTGCTCGCAAGTTTTTGCCCACTGCTCTCGGAAGGTTGCTCAGGCTTGCACCCACTGCTCTTTATTTCTGATCATATTCTTCTTTCACATATTTTTTATTTTTCAATTTGTCACCGTCAAATATTATATTCTTTTGACATTAATAATATCATGTTTTATTTTCCGATGTGGAATATCAATTTTGAGTGCTTCATGAAAAATCCGCTTATTTTTTTTTTTAATTGGTTTGCAAGTCAAATCCGACTAATCATGTGCTGAGCAAATTTGTTGGCTTGAGTTTTCTATAAATCCAAATTGGATAAAAAAGATATGCGACAAACCCTAAAAGTTTAAGTGAGCACACATCAACTTTGTTAAAAGTGGAATCGAACATGGAACTTCTGTATCTTTCAGTCTTAAGATCTAAATCCTCAATCACTCGGTAACCCCACACGCAGGTTGTTACACACTGAGTTTGGGTGATTTATCTACAAATTCCATTTCACTTTTTCTTATTTTGTATTATTAGACAACGAAACAAGCCTCAACAACTACATAAATTAGATATTTTATGTTTATATCGTTGACTATCATGTAACTTTACGTATGTTAGAGCATGTTTATAGATAGGTAAGATGTTGGGGGTAATATAAGAATTTTATATTATTAATTGTATTGGGATTATCATATTTACCCTAATTAAGTTTTTTGCTTTTTTAGTGATTATAGGTAGTAAATATAGAAGAGTTCTAAATAAAAAAAATTATGAATTTGTTTTTTTGAAAGGAAAGTTTATTTGCTTAAAATTGATAACATAGTATAATCCATAAAACATAAAATTTCATAATTCTTAATCTTGTATATTACATATAACAACTTTGCATAATACCATATGATTAATGATTATTAACCTTTCTAAAAGAGAAACAAGAAAAGAAAAGAGTGTGCATCATGTCATGTGTTATGGAAAGCAAGTAGAGGCCAAAACTCATGTGCATATTCAATCTCCCCATTACTATAAAACCAAACTGTTTTAGCTCATGAACTGTTTTAGATGTGTATATATAACAAGAAGAAGAGCTTACATAGAAACCATAATGAAATAAGAAGTCTTGAGGTCTTAACATCAAAGATGCACCACCAGCAAAGTTGAGACTAACCGGAGGAAACATGTCACTTATGCTGCACAAACACACGGAAACATCTTTAAATTTTGAAATGGAGAGAACATGATTTGAACATTACAGAACATGATTACAATCAAACCTAATCACTGATTTGTAATACTAATTTACCAGATGCAATGTTCATCCTTTAGCAATTCATGCACAGAAACGTTGAATATGAGTCTAAGAATTGATTAGCCCTTAAATACTTGCAGTACAATCAAATGGCTAGATAACTAGTTCATAAAAAGTTATAAACTCTATATATGCTCAGGCCAAGCCAAAGATCTACACAAAAGCATGCAAGTTGAAGACGCTAAAGAATTGACTCTCAATCCTACACAAATCCGAAAGAATTTGCACAATCTCAACAAATTAACCCAATAAACAAAACTACCAATTAAACAAGAGATTCTAAATATTCCAGGATGCAAATTTGAGAAACTCGATCACTAATCAAAAACAAAACACCCAAATCACTAAAATCAATTAGAAGAACTAACTCTAAAATTAAATGAATCAGTACCTGAAGCTGTCTCCATGATTATCCGTTCGTTAAGCCTCGACTCCTCTCAGGCCACAAAAACAAAAAACTTCGACGAAAGAAGATTTGAGAACGAAATCCCAAAACGCAAAAAAACAATATAAGATTTGAGGATATGTGATTTTTTAATCAAAAAAACGAGAGAGAGCGAGAAGAAGAAGATGATGATTTTTTTACAGAAGATGAGCAAGCATAGAGATCTCGACTCTGTTCATCTTATAGAAGATGAATTTTTTTTTTTTTGTTAATAATTTCGACCAATCAGAACTGTCCACCCGAGTTATATTTACGGTATACAAAAGTCTCAGTTTTAGAAACCGTAAATATGGAAGTAGGCCCATTTTTATTTATTTTAATGGGTTTAAACACTAAAACCCATAATCACCCACCTATATTTACTCTAATTTACCTTGTATAAACATGCTCTTATATAATTAGATGCTAGCACTATTACATTACATGCTATGAGATTAGCATGCGCACATGGCTCCATACTCTCTAAAGTCTTTCTAGTTTGTATGGTCCGAGAAATCAGAATATCGGACCGGACTTTAAGGCATCGCTAGTGGGCATTATATTCATTTAACCCCGGCTTTCTAAAGTACCACTACGGTTCTTCTTTAGTTTAATACCACTTCTGAGTTAGGCAACCATTATTCCAACATAATTTTCTGTTTACGAGTGATGAAGAAGAAAAAAATTACATGCTTATATTTAGGATGCAAATAGTTGTACACTGGAGTAAGAAAATTCGGTGGAATCAAACCATTCCCCTAAGATGTTACCATTTAAGTTGAATCAAAATTTGAGCAATTGAGCATTATTTTAAAAATTCACCATTTAGGTTGAAAAGAATTGTTAAAAAAAAACAAAAAAACAAAAGAAAGTATTATAACATGATTCTACTTGTTCCACTTAATTTTTTTGAAAGAATGAACAAATTGGGAGGAAATCTTCTTTCCAAATTTTGTTCCTCCAAATGTACAACTATTTGGACTTTTGGATAATTCAGAGAGACTTAATTTTTTATTCCACCCAATTATACTGTACTTCTGTTTATTCCACTAATTCCAATCAAAACAACCATTTGGACCCTTATATTATTTCTGTCAAGTGCAAACGTAAACGTTAAACACAAATATTATGAGCTTTCCGTTTAGTGTTTTTGTATCGTATTTGCATTTGTAAAGAAATAAAGTTATTTGCATTTGTAAAGAAATAAAGTTGAACTTCCATGCTCAAGGATATGTAGAGATGATAGTTTCGGTTCCCTTGGGTAGATGGATTTAGCAAGACTTACGTATAAAGATGTGTAATTTTGCTGACCCCTATCCAAAACATCCGAGACTCACTTAATTCTCGCATTACACCTTAACAGAGAAAATAGCAATTGCACAAAACAAATTAAAAAAAGCAAACCAAGAAAAAGCCTAAACACTCTAGAAGCGTTACTGTTATAATTCAGATTCCAAGAAATATCCCAAAAGGTAAAAGATCTTGGGCACGTGATTTACAGCTTATGGTAAACAAATCTAAATAGTCACTACTTAGTGGCTAGTAGTCCCACCGCACGTGTCCTCAGACAAGCACGGCGAAGACTCCGCCGCAGAATTAATTCCGTCATTGCACGGCGAAGCCTCCGAGCCACCACCACCGCGTATCTCCTCTATCATTTTCGCCACATGACTCATCTTCGGGCGGTGATCTGCTGCTAAGGCCGTACAAGCCATAGCAATTTGCAACAACCCCACCATTTCCTCCTCTATATCTTTATACCTCATCAGCTCGAGATCGAACACTTCAGCGGTCCACTCCTCTCTCACCACTGATTGGACCCACTTCGGTAAATCCATCGCACTGCCCGAATGACCGGTCTCCCCAAGATTAGGACATTTCCCGGTGAGGATCTCTAAAAGGAGCACTCCGAATGAGTACACGTCGGATTTTTGAGTGAGTTTTCGACCGTCGAGCAGCTCTGGCGCACAGTAGCCGTTTGATTTAGCGGTGATTTGCGATGGCGCAAATATAGAGAGGCCGAAATCGGAGACTCGAGCATTGCCGGATCCGTCGAGGAGGACGTTAGTGGATTTAATATCACCGTGAGTGAGCTTCAGAGTTTTACAAGAGCCGTGGATGAAAGCTACGCCACGCGCCGCCCCTGCCGCGATCTTAAGGCGCGTGGTCCAGTCCAGTGGGGTACGTCCCGGTCCACGGTTTCCTGCACCAGGCGTATCCAAAACCAAATCAGACGCCATATTTTTACAAATTTGCCACTTACTTCGAAAGTGTAATCAAATTAGTTACCAAAGCAATCAATGAATGAATAAAATAAACGGTTTAGGTGAAAGAGACAAAACACAAGATTAAATGAGACAGATCAGAACTTTATTTGTCCAACTTGTTGCCATGGTGGTGTCTATCCACAGAGTTAAATTCTCATTATCTATATAGGATAATCATAAATGCTGCATGAACATGATTTTTCAATATTTATAAAACTTGAAATCTAATCAAGTCCAAATATTAACCCTACTACTCTTATGACTTTTGGCGTTTCACTAAAGTCATTTCCTTTCAAGTACCAGGAATTAGGAATCACCTGTTTAGGCCCACACACAAAAGATCCTTATCATTTTCCATAATTTCTCCAACCTAAACCAACTTTTGGTAACAACCCTTAAAAAACCTCTAATTTGAGACTAGTGGTTAATTTTCCAAAATTAGAAACAATTCAATATATAAGGTAAAAGAGTTAAGAACGACGACGTACCATGGAGAAGCCAGAAGAGACTACCATTAGACATGTACTCATAGACAAGAAGCTTCTCTTCTCTAGCAAAGTAATAAGCTTTCAAGCTCACTAGATTACAATGGCGTAATCTCCCCAAAACCTCCATTTGTTGCTCAAACTCTTTCTTTTCGGCAACATTAACGGCGTCCTTCAATCTTTTCACGGCGACCTCGTTACCGTCGTCAAGCACCGCCTTATACGCCGTACCAAACCCACCTTTCCCTAACATCTCCGCCGATGCTCGTAAAAGATCCTCAAGTTCAAACCGTCTCGTTCCTTCGAAAAAGACCATTCTACCCCTCTCACCATTTTGTTGTTGTTGTTGCTGGTTGGTGTTAGGGTAAGGACTAGATGAGTAAACAATCTTCTCTCCTTCTAGAATCTTCGAGTCTTTCTTACCGTGTTTGAGTTTTGTCGCGTATTGTCTCCAGAAACAACAGTAGAGAAGAAGAGAGACGAAACAGAGGATTATAATGTCTCCGAGGATAATAGCTACTAGTGCTATAGTACTGAATTTGGTTTTGTCGTCGTCTTTGTTTTTGTTTGAGTGAATCGAAGTTGGAGAAGACGGTACTGTTTCCGGTTTGTTTACAGGAGAAGTTGAACCGCCCGGTTTAGTTGGTTCGCTGGAGAGTTTCTTGCAGTTTTGTAATGGAGCTCCACAGAGAGATGGGTTTTGATTAAAGACGGATTCAGGGAATTTTGATAAGGGATTTGGTATTGGACCGGTTAAGTTGTTACCGGAGACGTTGAAATCTTGGAGATCGGAGAGGTTTATGTTCGGTATTTGACCGGAGAACCGGTTTGTTTCTAACCGGAGAGTTAAGAGATGGGTTAAATGAGTTAACGTTGACGGAATCTCGCCGGAGAAGTTGTTGAATGAGAGATCAAGTCGGTAGAGACGAGAGAGTGAAGTTACCGACGCCGGAAAGTTACCGGAAAATTGATTTTCCGATAAGAAGAGAAGTTTTAGTGCGGTGAGTTTGGAGAGGTCAGGGATTGAACCGGAGAGGTGGTTACGTTTGAGACTGAGAACTCGAAGTTCGGTTAACGAAGTGAGTGGTTCGATTGAACCGGTTAGTTCGTGGTTTTCGAGGATTAGTCGTGAGACTCTGTTTCCAGTACAGGAGACTCCGGTCCATTTGCAATGGTCGGTGGTTGAGTTCCACGTGTCGAGTTTTCCGGTGGAGGATTTGAAGTTTAGAAGAGATTCAAAATCGGAGATTGAAAAAGAAGAAAGGAAACAACAGTGAAGAAGAAAGAGAAGAAGTGAGAAAGAACGTTTCGCCATTGTTGCGCTCTGCAAAATTTGCAGAGAAGAGAGAAAGAGAGTGCAGAGAGAACAAGGGAAAGTGGTATGGTCGTAATTTAAGAGTGGCTTTAATATTTTGTCTCTAAGAGCATGTGGGTGTTCTTATAATATAAAATTATTAAAATTTGAATAAAAAAAAAAAAGAGTTTTTTTTGTTGAAATAGTGTGGTATATTAAAATATAAAATTAATAAAAGTTGAATAAAGAGAGGAGATAGTGAGTTTAGTTGGAGAGATTGTGTCTTGGAGAAGACATAAGAGAGAGATAATTGGGGTGTGTTTAAATATAAAATTAATAAAAATTGAGTAAAATGATGAAAGAGAAGGTATAAAGTTGAGTAAAAAAATGAAAAAGAAGTTATAAAGTTGAGTAAAAAGAAGAGAGAATGTGTTTTTAATATTTTTATATTGTGAGACATTGGTAAAATGTCGCTAATGGTGGTGGCCTAAAAGTAACGCAAAACAGAGATATTAAAATGACTAATTTACCCTTCTGTGTAAATTAATGTGGACCGTACGATTGCTTCAGATTTTGACCAGTTTAAGTCAAAGGGTATTTCGTTCATTTGTATTTTTATTTATTTTTTAGTTTTGTCCTTGTAACGGTAAAGTAATAATGATAAATTTTGGATTTTGTTTCTGCCCTACACACACGCGTATCCGTCATCTCACGTGTAAACTCTAGTACTATTGATTTTTTTTCCATGTGAAGGAGATTAATGCTCATAATTACTTACCTAAACCAAGAATTAAATTCTTTTGAGTCAAAATTTAACAAATTCCGAAATCTCCGTTCTTTATTTCTTGTCTAATTTTGAAAGAGGAGGGACAATCTGGTAAATAAAGCGAAAAGTGGAGGTCCTTCACGATTCTCGAGACTTTTTTTGGTTGCTGATTTATTCAGCTTTTTTCATAGAAGAAAAAAATAATTTAATTAAAAGCAGACGAGAAGCTGAGCTTTAGCTTCAACAATGTCTTTGCTTGTTTCATGCAAAACTGTTCCCCATGAAACATCAGTCGCATTCTTACCCCAAAAAAATGCCCATTCGTATTATTTAACTAATACTCCCTCCATTCTTTTTTATACAATGTTTTGGTTAAGCGGAAATTAAAAAGAAAACAAATAAAACAAAACATCATTTCTTAATTAGTTAAAAATATAAATTAACCATTCGTGTAAAAGATTGCAGAATTTAAAATGTCAAAAATCAAATTACATTAAAATTTGCATAAAAAGTAGTAAAACATTTTATATAGGGCAGACCCGACTCAGTTGAAATATGGACCTTGTGCAAAAAAAAAAAATTTACCAAAATTTAGGGCCTTTTTGTAAGTTTTATAAAATTTAGGGCCTTTTTTTACAAGTAATTAAAAAATTTAGGGCCCTTTTTAAAAAAAAAATCAGCTGAAAAATGGTTCTCACGCGTGGGGCCCTGTGCAGATGCACGGTCCGCACAACATAAGAACCGGCTCTGATATAGGGGTAGGCAAATTAACCGAATCCAAAACTCGAACCCAAACCCGACCAAAATTAAGCAGTTTGGATCTATATTGGTCACTGGTACATAACCAAATGGTTTTCAATTTGTTTTAATTTGGATTTTGGTTCGGTTTCGAATAAATCCGATAACTGAAGTAATAACCGAAGAAACCAAGTATATAAAAACTAGGTATATCTATGTAGTAAAATTATATTACTTACAAATGTTTGAAGTTTGAACATTATTAAATGGATAAAACTCTTTTTTTTCATTTTGGTCTTATATTTGAATTTAAGCCTTTTTATATTTATGCTTTATTTTTAATGTCATTAATGGCCTTATACTTCTGTTTAGGTTAAAAAAAACGAATCTGAACCGAATCCGATAGGACTTCGGATGAGTTTTGGATCTCAAAAATTATTAGCAAATCTGACCCGAATTTTAAAGGATCTGAACCGATTTCGATCCGGTATAGAAATATACATGAATGGTATTAGTAAGCCTCAATCCAAAAATCCGAAAATATGGAAAACCCGTACCGAATCAGACAAAAGATTCGAATGTCCACCCCTAATCTTTTATATTGAAATGAATAAAAATCTTTAAATTATCTTCTATTGTGGAACAAAGGGAATACAAAATTCTAACAAGTCTCTTTTTTCTCAATTTAGGAGTTGTATAATAATGCTTGTGTATAATAATTGCATGACAAATCCTATAATCATTTCGAAATATATTTTGGAGTAAAACCAATCCGACATAGAATAGAATCATATCTTTTGGCTTTTTTAAAAAACATAAGCTGATTGAGTAAATAAGGAAATATGCCAAAGGAGCGTATGGTTGGTATTTGAATCCAAATCATAACAATCTCGTGTCTCCACATTACCAGTTTACAACCATTTCAATCTAAAGTAGTTGATCAACTGAAACAGTAAAACCTTAAATAGAGTGAAAAAAGTTATACTATTGATGAACTCTTTAAGTCTTTATACTTCAGCTTACAAGTTCCATTTCAATATCAATAAATATAGATTTCTTCATTTTCGTTTCAAAAAAAAAAAGATTTCTTCATTATATGTGTTTCCAAACTATTCATATATCAGTTTTTGGATCAGTATAAACACAAGCTTTTTTCACATTGTATACCAATCAATCCAACACACTATTATCCGAAAATGAACCCGATTCTCAGATCCATAAAGAATCAAATTTATTCGAATGGATGTAACAACAAAGAACCAATGAAGAAAGAATTATAATGAACAAATACCGTCTTTCATTCTAAATGACTTTAACTCCGCTTGGACGTTTCCCTTCCATAGCGTCCTTTTTATCACGACAGTCCGTGCATAAGAACGGTCCTTGCCACGGCTTTAAACTAGTCGAGAAGATAGAACCCGCGTGGACCGATATACCCTCGCTTGGAGCCAAGTCTAGTTGACATATCGCACACGTGAATATCCCTCCTCCTGATATTGATTCTTTAGAACAATCACCTGATCCTAACCTGCAAAAAATTACCGAAAAGTTGTTAAGAGAACGGTCCAAGTCTTGAAGAGAATTTAGTGAACTTATAACCTTTCGTCGAGCATTGCTGAGCCTTCTTCGAAAAGCTCTTCAACGATACCAACAGTCAATAATTTCTTAGCGAGTTTGTTAGACGAGTTTGATTTCTTTCTTCTAAAGAGCAATGACTTAAAGAAGTTGTTATGTTTATTAGGAGGAGAAGGAGGTGGTTCTTGCGAGTTGTCGGGTGGGATTATGTCGACGACTATACAAGTCGTGTCATCCTTAAGTCCCCTTTTCCTCAACGCTTCCTAAAAACACAAAACTACCTTAATCACATGTTTAACAGCTCGTTAAGTTTTAAGAAAATTCCAAAAAGTTACCTTAACTACTTGTCTAGCAGCAAGTTCAGCGTGTAATCCACGACAAGTTTTAGCTGTGACTTCTGACGAAAGAGCGTCCCATATTCCATCCGAGGCAATAATAAGCCTTCCGCCAAGATTCGATAGCTTTACTTGCTTAACAAATGGAACCGGAACAATGAACTCTCCGACATCCATATCTCCGATAGACCTTGAAAGGCATAGACCTCCAGGCCAACACCGTAAAGGACCAATCTACACCATTTCATAAACCTTGAGCCGCTTAATCGAAAAAAACAGATATTAGTAAAAAAGCGAGCGTAACATTACCTCAACGCCTCCAACAATGCTTAGTCTTCCAACTTCTCCGCCGCTAGCAGTCACGCGTTCCCTCCTGAATCAACGTTCGAAGTTATTTTTACGATACGAAAACAAAAAAGCTTAGAAAGATGAATCATTTCAGTTACTTACTCTTCTGTGTTATCTTCAAGCCTATGATCTACAGTGAGGTTGGAAACAGAACCACCTGAAGTATCCAAGATGCAACGCGAGTCACCAACACACGCAACGGTCACAGTCCATCCATCTACTATCACAAACGTAGCCGTTGTTCCCGAAGTTTCTCCTAGTAAACAACAAAGGAACAATAAACCACACATCATTCGCCACAACGTAAAGAGGGAGTGACATACCTCTGCTCTGAAACTCCTTATCGGTCTTCACGAATCCAGAGACTAACGCACGAGGTAACGCGTGAAGCCATTCATCGCGACTTAGTCCATTAGGAAGAGCACTTAGAACATGGTTCAACAAATTCTCCCTTGTAAATACCGCTGCAGCTTTTCCATTGTGCCCATCAAATATCTAAGACATTGCATAAACACACAAAACTATAAACATCATAACACAGAAACAATCAACTAAGACAAATCAACTAAAACGCATAACAATTGTCCTGAGACTCAAGAATACTCAAATTCAAGAAACCATATGCAAAAAAAATCACATCTTGGAGATAAAACTAAGCAACAATGCAAAAAGGTTACAGATTCAGGTTCTATTTACCGCAAAGACAGAAATAGAAGTTGAAGAATTGGAAGGAACACGAAGACTATCAGTCTTGATCAAGAAATAATCTTCTCCTTTCCTAGATTGAGCAGCTTGTCCAAATCTCACAATTGGTTTCTCCATCTTTGCAGCTTTAGTCTCTCTGCTTATTAAAGCAGCAAGAGGCACAAGATTCTCATGATTCTGATGATGATTACGCCTCTTTCCTTCTCTAGACGCCATTACAAGCTTCTTGGTCTCAAATCTTATAACCCTTTACGCTTTACTGAACAAAGTCATCAACTTTTAGCTAAGAAACCTCAAAGCAATCGGATTTGTCCTTAAAGCTACAAACTTTACCTGCAAATCTGAATCAATGAGAAAGAAAGTAGCTTTTATTTTACTTAACGAGAAATGGGTACTAAGCAAAAACACTAATCAAAGCGAGAGAATGTTTGTACCAAAGACAAAAAAAAAAACAAGAGCAGATCTGATTCAGACAAAGAGAAGGAAGCTTAAAACGGGGAAAGAAGGAAACGCGTAATGAACTGTAAACTAGACCCAATAATCCAAATCCATAGAGGAAAGAGAAAAGAGGAAAGGTGATAAATTTTTGTTAAAAATGAGAACTTTTCATCAGGAATCTGATTAAGACCCGAATTATAGGGAGGTTACAAACAAGAATCCAGGGAAAAAGATTCCAACTTTTTTTGTTTAATGTGAAGAGGAGAAGAACTTAAGTCAAGTTAGAATAAAAATGGATTAGTTAACAGATATGTTTGTTTAAATATGGCGGTGACAAAAAAGTGGCTACGCTTGACCAAAAGTGAGAAAGCAAGCTGTCTTAAACCCCACATTCGAATATGATTGGAATTATTAACATAGATTCTTACCGGTTTTAATTTGAACTAATCCATGTTTGTTAATCTTTATATGTGATTTAGGTTTGTTTAGTGATCAACTTTTTCTAGTAGTTAGTATCAGTGAAATTTAGAGTTTCTGTTTTTAATCTTTTGGCCGATTAATTGAGAAACAACTTATTCACAAATAATTATGTTATTAGTATAATAGAAGAAACTGTAAACACCATTGATTAGTTATACATAAATTTCTTTTAGAATTAGTATTTGAATTTTGTCTCTATTTGATAACCAAAATTTGTCGTTTGATAGTAGAAACATAAAAGCATCTTGCTCAACTTTTGCTTAATATGTTCTTGAAATAAGTTATGTTTTTACTAATTACTATTGCAAGTATTAAGAGATGTTTTTCTATGATAAAGCTAGTAATTTGTAAGATGTTTCTACGATAAAGCTTGTGAAAACAACTTTAGGCAACTTAATGAGAAATAATTTTTTAAGTGATTATTTGATTTGCATTATTTAAAAAGAGTTGCTTGAAGAGGTTCATACTACGGTGAACACTCCGATCATGTTCATAGCTAACAACGCCATCACACATATCCTTTTGATGATTCCCCAAGTCAAATAAACCATTTGTGACTGTCACATCACCATGTTCGCTAAAATCGCAACAATCCAGGAGTAGTATTTAAAGACAATTTCTTGCTACAGAGCTCTTTTCGTAGTCAAGTTGATATCTCCCCCCAAAAAATGATAAATCGACGAGAACTAATTGTTTAAGTGATTATTTGATTTGCTTTATTTAAAAAGAGTTGTTTGAGGAGCTTACAAATGAAACAATGATAAATTGATTCCAAGCGATTAAAGGAAGGCAGGAAAGCCAATAGGTAAACAAAGCAACATGATAACAAAACCTAGAAAAGTGATAAACCAAGGATATGTCGAGGTTTTTATTCCAAAGAGCAACCTCAGATCTTGCTCCGGTCAAGCGAACCGTAAAGACATATGTAGGATTTTTGTGGTGAATCTGGTCAAAGATCGTCTTTATGGAATGCTTCATCGATGATCTCATTGACCCGGTGGGATGGTCTTCATAGGTAAGCGACACTCGAAGCCAGGGCCGTCTCAAACTTTATAGATAAGTGTTCAAATATCAAAATTAGGCCCTAAATATTATTAATTTTAGACGTTAATTATGTATAAAAAAGATACCTACAACTTATCGTAATGAATAGTTTATAATGATAAATATATTTTTCTTATATTTTTTACAACATATAAAATTTTATTACTCAAAATTGTTTTATTCATACAATTACAACAAAAAAATTATATTTAAACAAAGTCATTCTTCTTATCGATCAAAGAAAATCACGTCGAGTTTTTTTTAGTTTGAGTTTGTAACTTAAAGAATAAATTTACTTAGAAATATAATAAAAAGAATGTTTAGTATACACATTATAAACAACATATCACTTAGTAAATAAATAAAAACATGAAATTACTTTAAGATGTTGTCTTGAATGATTAAAGACGACATATTGTGAAACTATAATCAATTTTATTTATAGCTTGGGTTTGCAAAATAAATTATTTTTTAGAGAATTGGCTAAGAAGTTGTTTGATTTTTTCAATACATATACCAAATATAATTAATAAAAAAAATCTAAATGTTGTCAAGTAGAAAAAATTTACCTAATTAATATTCAAAAGCCGTTTTCCCTTAATATTAACACTTAATATTAACTCCTACATCATTTTTATATGCTAATTATATATATCAAATGTAAGTAATCCTTAATTTAGTTCTTTTTTTTATTTGGTTGTCTTTCTAAATCTTCAATGGTTAACAAATTCAAATCTTTTTAATAACATATACATATATAAAAAAAATATTTTTGGGCCCTTCTAAATTATGGGCCTTGTTCGACCGCACTATTTGCACACGTAAATAGACGCTCCTGCTCGAAGCCGATCTACCATATATTACAGAGAGTACAAAAATAAAGGCTCGGAAGCGAGTACAAACAGACGAGTCAAGTGGAAAGGTTTAAAAGTTATTACAGATACGAAGAAAGTAGAGAACTTCACTATGATAAAACTGCTATATCCAGATTCATGGCTCAAATCCACCAAAGTTCCTTACGAGGAAGGTCTATGAAGACATATGAAGATTAGCGTTTTAAAAAAATAAAAAGTTATCTAAACTACAATAAAAGAAAAACATTGAATGCTTTGATTGTTTGATATATTGCTATTATTATATTAAAAATATATTTTATTATCGCACACAATAAACATGTTAGCGTAACTAAATGTGAAATTATTATCCAGGATTTGAGATTCGATCCGATATCCGTTATGTATCTATATATATAAAGTTAGCTTTGCTTTTCTTAAGCCACCTCATAATCCATATCATATTTTCTATTTTATTTTTGTAATTTCAAATTTAATACACATATTAATTAATAATTATAAATGTGGTTTCAACATTAGAGAAATGTAGGGATCGGATCCCCCCTCGAAAAATCGATAAGCCTAAACGACGTCGTATTCGCCGAAACGGCCCAATAGTCAAGCCCAGAAGAAAGCAGCCCATTGACGGCCATTTATTCTTCAAACTGCCCCGACCGGCACTGTTCAAGTCGCCTCGACCGGCACTGTTCATACCGTCTCATTTAGCTATAAATAAACATGTAACCCTCTCATTATGGGGGATCCGAAATTTCTTATAAAACACTGTTTACAGCTCTGATCTTGAGAAAGAAGAACAAACTAAGAAACCTAATTCGTAATCTAATTCTAAATCTGTCTAAGTGTTTGAAACCCTAAAGAAGCTCGATTTCGAAGAATCTTCACAATTTCTATTGTGTGTAAAATCCAGCACACACAATTTGGCGCTAGAAGGAGGGTATTGCACTCGCAACACTAGCTTCATACACGAAACAAACGCTTAGACGAACCCGCTACTCGCAACATGTCAATAACGAACCCGCAGTCTCCAGCGACCGAAGATTCAGGTCCAAGCGAGCCCATTGTGGCTGGGCTAATCAACCAGTCCGCATTGGGGGCGGAAGCAAGCAGACCTGCCCCGACAGAGAACCAGGCAACCGCCAATACAAACTCGGCCGACCCGTCCACACCAGGAGATTTCGGTCAACTCAAAGCAATGCTCGAACAGTTGCTCGAGCAGTCGCAAAACCAGGAAACGATCAACAACAACCTGACTACTGAAATCAGGGCCTTGTCGACAACTCGTCAGTCTCGAGGGCTACCTCAAGGTAACGCGCTTCGCGTCACCCCGCTCGCTCTTAACTTCTCCCAGGCGGCATCGCCTTCGGCTCGTGGCACTCGCGAAAATCATACGCCAACACCTCTCAGAGACGGAACCGTCCTCGTCGCAGGTGCTCCCGGCGGCATAGCTGCAATCGCAGACAATTCAGAAGGACGTGAATTCGGAGCAGCTCGGCCCAGTCGACCGACTAGTCGTATCCAGAGTCGGGACGAGGGCGAAATCGCAGAAAATACACGATGGGTGGAACAAGCCGAAGCCCCAACCGCTCGTAGAACTGTCGCTTCGCAGCGAACGGAAATGGACGAGCTCAAAACCATCTTGCAGCAGACCACTCGCGATCTCAAGGATATGAGATCACAGGTCCATCGCGCAACCAGCAAGGCGCCCGAGCTCGACCGAGTTCTTGAAGAAGCTCGCACTACTCCCTTTACCGAGCGGATAACAAAGGCGCGTTTATCCAACCCAGGGAAGCTCAAGATTCCTATCTACGAGGGAAAGGGCAACCCCACGGAGCATATCAGAGCATTCTCAATCGCGATGGAACGAGCGAATTTCCGGCTCGATGAAATCGATGTTGGTTGCTGCCTCCTCTTCGTGGAGCATCTCCAAGGGGCAGCCCTCTATTGGTTTACGGGAATGAAAAGGAACTCTATCGATAGCTTCGCCCAGCTCTCCGAAGCTTTCCTAAAGCAGTACTCCGTCCTAATCAAACGCAGGTCGTCGGAGGCGGAACTTTTGTACTATAACGCAAGCGGCCAGCGAACCCTTGGGAATCTTCATCGAACGCTTCAAAGCGATGCTTATTCAAGTAAAAGGGATTGACGACCAATCCACCCTAAGTGCCCTGCGAAAAGCTCTGTGGTATAACTCGGATTTCCGGAAGGAGATGACAATCAACGAGCCCTCTTCCATTCAGGACGCGCTCCATCGTGCGAATGGCTTTGCAAGGAGCGAAGAGGAAACGCGGGTTTTGGACCAGAAGTATGGAAAGATCAAAAGTCCTAAACCGCAAGATGAGGCAAAATGACTTCGTGCGACTACGAAAAAGACTTCATGCGACACGAAGGAGGTTTTAGAGGTGCTCATAACTACCAGGTGGATTCGCCCGGCTACGGCCGAGGAAGAGGGCGAGTCCGCGGAAACAGCGTTCCTATCCGCGGAATCGGCACTCCAGGTCGCAGTAGTGGCAACACTTGGACAAGGAACCTGCAGTATGACGAATCCGCATATTGCGACTTGCATAAGATGGACAGACATTCGACAGCAAATTGCAGAGTGCTCGGAATGCGACTCGCAGCAAAGCTAGCCGCCGGCGAACTTAGAGGAAACATAAGTGTTAATGATTTTCAGCTCGAGCAGTTCGACGACGCAAGAGAAGGAGATAGTCCGTCCGGAGGCAATAGCAGGAACAACAAGCGAGACAGACAGGATGACGACCGGGTCAACCTCGGCAAGCAAAACAATAACAAAGGCTGGGGCGGCTCAAAGCAGAAAATCTGCAACATGATTATGGGCAGCTCGCGCTATTGTTCAAACACAGTCTCGTCGATCAAAGCTTATCAGAGGCGAGCCGAGGTAGGAGCAAACAAACCCAGTCCATCCAAGTTTCCAAACAAAGTCATCCGATTCGAAGAAAATGAGATTGATGACATTGACAAACCGCACGACGACCCACTTGTCATTCGACTCTCCGTCGCAGGTTGGGACACGGGTCGTGTTTTAATCGATACAGGTAGCACAGTCGACATTATTTTCATAGACGCTCTTAAGCGTATAGAAATCGATCTCGCCCAAGTCGAATCCTATCCTAAACCTTTGACCGGATTTAATGGCGAGACGACAATAACTCTTGGAACGATCAAACTCCCTGTGTGCGCGGAAGGAGTAACAAAAATAGTAGAGTTCGCGGTATCGGACAACCCGGCAATTTACAACGTGATAATGGGAACCCCTTGGCTCAATTCGATGCGTGCAGTCGCCTCGACATACCATCTCTGCCTTAAGTTTCCTACGAAAAGCGGGGTCAGAATGATCAGAGGGAGTCAGGCAGCGTCGCGATCTTGCTTCATGGCCGCACATAAACTACGAAGTCACTCGACAGTGCCGATTTCGAGCAAGCCGCGAAAAAAGATTAAGACAGACAGGGAGCCCGTTAAAGAAATCTCAGACTTTTTATAGCAACTACAGATCGCGGAATCCGTAGATGAGGAAGGGGCGGGTCCAGCATGCGAACCCGTCTTGTCGGTCTGTATAAGCGACGAGTCGCCAGAAAAATGTGTCGAGATCGGCGCGACACTCGATAAAGCCGTGAGGGTCGACCTCGTCGAATTTCTCAAGAAAAATGTCTGTATATTCGCATGGTCTGCAGAAGACATGCCCGGGATCGATATCGGCATCATCAGTCACGAGTTAAACGTGGACTCGACCTACAAACCTATAAAGCAAAAGCGAAGGCGACTAGAAACTGATAGGGCTAAAGCGGTAAATGACGAAGTAGACAAACTCTTGCAGGCCGGCTCGATTTCTGAAGTCAGATATCCGGAATGGCTTGCGAACCCAGTCGTCGTGAAGAAGAAAAGTGGCAAGTGGCGAGTCTGCGTAGACTTCACGGATTTGAATAAGGCATGCCCAAAAGACAGTTTCCTTCTTCCTCACATCGACCGCCTCGTCGAGGCGACATCTGGAAACAAGTTGTTGTCATTTATGGACGCCTTCTCTGGCTATAATCAGATCTTCATGCATCCCGGCGATCGCGACAAAACGTCTTTCATCACAGACCGCGGAATCTATTGCTACAAAGTCATGCCCTTTGGACTTAAGAACGCTGGGGCCACTTATCAATGATTGGTGAATAAAATGTTCGCGGACTTACTCGGCAAAACGATAGAGGTTTATATTGATGACATGCTCGTCAAATCACTCGAGGAAAAGGACCACATCGGCCATCTCACAGAGTGCTTTGCGCTATTAAACAAGTATAACATGAAGCTAAATCCAGCTAAGTGTCGCTTCGGTGTAACGTCCGGCAAGTTCCTCGGTTACATGGTTACTCGTCGCTGGATTGAGGCAAATTCGAAGCAAATTGACGCGCTCGTCCATATGCCTTCGCCTAAAACGAAAAGAGAAGTCCAGCGACTAAACGGCAGAGTCGCGGCCTTGAACCGATTCATCTCGCGCTCTACTGATAAGTGCTTGCCTTTTTATGAAACGCTCAAGGATAAGAAGGGAGCAGCTCGACTAGCTTTCGAGTGGACTGAAAAATGTGAGGAAGCCTTCCAGAAGTTGAAGCAGTATCTCGCGACTCCACCTGTTCTGACAAAGCCGATAGCTGGCGAACCGCTCTATCTTTACATCGTGGTCTCGGCCTCGGCAGTTAGTGGAGTTCTGATTCGTGAAGATGGCTCCGAGCAAAAGCCCGTTTTCTACATCAGCAAGTCGCTAACCGATGCAGAAACGAGATATCCTCTGACAGAAAAATTGGCGCTCGCGGTTATTACGTCGGCTCATAAGCTTCGACCTTATTTCCAATCCCACTCAATCGTGGTACTAAGAACATTTCCCTTGCAAACTGTACTCCATAGTCCTACGCAATCCGGGCGACTCGCTAAGTGGGCGATTGAACTAAGCGAGTTTGATATCGAGTATCGCAGTAGGACGACGATCAAGACACAAGTATAGGCCGACTTTTTAATCAAACTACCAGAGTCGGCAGCCTCGTCCGAAATCGAAGACACATTCGCGGACAGTTCTGCATCCCAAATCTCGCAACTACACGTCGACGGCTCTTTATCTCTAAACACGGATCAGGAGTAGGCATTCGACTATCGTCAGATGGAAAATCTCTAGAGAAATCGTTCCGCCTTGGTTTCAAAGCATCGAACAACGAGGCAGAATACGAGGCCCTACTCGCAGGTCTTCGATTGGCTAAAGCGTTGAAAATAACAAGGATAGAAGCTTTTTGCGACTCTCAGCTCGTCGTGAATCAGTTCAACGGCGAATACGCGACAAAGGACGAGCGCATGGAAGCATACCTCGCTCTCGTCAAAACTTTAACAACTGAATTCGATCTGTT
Source organism: Draba incana (assembly GCA_963576765.1). NCBI lineage: Eukaryota > Viridiplantae > Streptophyta > Magnoliopsida > Brassicales > Brassicaceae > Draba > Draba incana. The sequence continues at coordinate 7,883,959 of OY755215.1, read as the reverse complement.
CACCTTGATAAGAATTCCAAGGTCGGAAAACTCCCAAGCGGATGCCCTCGCATCACTCGGCTCTCGACCGCGAATCCAGATAAAGATCTTCAAAGAATTATCAAGGTCAAATTCATTGAAGAACCGAGTATCGCAATCGCAAAAGCAGTCAACGTCCTAACAAGATCTCAGGCAGCGAAGCGAAAAGCAGGTCTAAGCAATGGCTCGCCCGCTCGCTCCGCTGCAGACCCGATGGACCTCGACCACACCAAAGATAACGTCGAACCAGATCCGATGGATCCCAATCAGTCCGACACAGTCGGCACAGACGAAATGACGGATGTGATGGCAACAGATAACGAGCTTGACCCGAATAACACAGCTTTTGACCGTGGCCTTCTCCCCGAACAACTTGAGGAATCCCCAGAGGATGCTTACCCATGTTGCGAGGAGCCTCCACCTGAGCATGAAGTCATCGACATTCCCATTGACGACGAGACCACAGTCTATGGATGCGACACCAAGTGGATGGCCAACATTCGCGTTTATCTCGCAGACGGCGAGATGCCAACCGACAAATGGGCGGCTCGCAAATTAAAGTCACAGTCGTCTCGTTACGTCTTACTTGATGGAAATATTTTCAAATGGCGATTGTCCGGCCACTACTCGCTTCTGTCGAGGGACAGGAGGCTCGCGAGATAATGCACGAGGTTCACGGCGGATCCTGCGGTAACCACTCGGGAGGTCGCTCACTCGCCATCCGAATCAAAAGGCACGGATATTTTTGGCCAACCATGATAAAAGACTGCGAGCTGTTCGCAGCAAAGTGCGAGAAGTGTCAACGACATGGTCCGTTCATCCATCAATCGACGGAGTTCTTAAGCTCGGTCACCTCGCCCTACCCGTTTATGCGATGGGGAATGGATATAGTCGGACCGCTTCATCCGTCTCGGCAGAAACGATACCTCTTAGTCCTAACGGATTATTTTTCCAAGTGGATCGAGGCGGAAGCATTCGGATCGATCAAGGATAAGCAGGTCAAAAACTTCGTCTGGATGAATATCATCTGTCAGCACGGCATACCCTATGAGATAGTGACAGATAACGGTTTGTAATTCATATCAAAACGATTCAAACTTTTCTGCGATAAGTGGAAAATCAGAGTCAACAAGTCAACACCTCGTTGCCCGCAAGGCAACGGCCAGGTGGAGTCGTCAAACAAAACACTTATTCACGGACTAAAGACTCGACTCGACGCTAAGAAGGGCCGTTGGGCAGACGAACTCGAAGGCGTTTTATGGTCCTATCGAACAACGCCGCAACGCGCTACGGGCGAGACGCCTTTCGTCCTCGTCTACGGAACAAAATGTGTGATTCCTCCTGAAGTTCGCCGACGATTGCTTCCAGAGCAGGAAGGTCTCAATCATCTCCTTATGCTCGACGAACTCGACCTTATCAACGAAAGGCGCGACCAAGCACTTATAAAGATGACCGAATATCAAATTGCGGCATCCAAATATTACAACTCCAAAGTGTGAGTTCGGCGTTTTTACGAAGGAGACCTCGTCCTTCGCGCAGTATTTCAGAATATTACCGAGACCAATGCCGGCAAGCTCGGCGCTCACTAGGAAGGACCTTATCAGATCACGAAAGTAGTTCGCCCATGCGTCTACGAAATCGCCAACATGAAAGGCGAGATGATCCCGCGTTCCTGGAATGCGCGACATCTGAAGAAATATCACTGCTAAAAATACCAAGTCATTAGACTTGAACTACGACGCGACTTGATCCCTTCATTGGGTACGTAGGCAGCTCGTTTTCGGACGAGTTCAGTTGCCCCCTTATTCAAAAAAGGGGGGAGTGGGTACGTATATTCATACTCCCACTCGCAGTATGTAACAACTTAAGGTTTTAACCAAGTCTTGTTACAATTCGTTCTACTCGCTAAATGACTCCGGTCTAAATGCGGCAAATCGAGTCGCAATAAGCTAAGGTTTTAACCAAATCTTATTACGACTCGTTCAGCCCGCTAAACGACTTGAATGTCTAAACACGGCAACTCGCTAAACGACTCCGGTCTAAACGCGACAATCGAGTCGCAATAAGCTAAGGTTTTAACCAAGTCTTATAACGACTCGTTCAGTTCGATAAACGACTTGAATGTTTAAACGCGGCAACTCGCTAAACGACTCCGGTCTAAACGCGACAATCGAGTCGCAATAAGCTAAGGTTTTAACCAAGTCTTATAACGACTCGTTCAGTTCGCTAAACGACTTGAATGTTTAAACGCGGCAACTCGCTAAGCGACTCCGGTCTAAACACGACAATCGAGTCGCAATAAGCTAAGGTTTTAACCAAGTCTTATTACGACTCGTTCAGCCCGCTAAACGACTTGAATGTCTAAACGCGACAACTTGCTAAACGATTTAACTGTCTAAACGCGAGATCAATAAAAATTGGGCGTCATTATGGCCATAATGGCGACCTGATTAAAACTTCATCATCATTATGAAGTATACTTATACATCCTCAACGGATAAAGCGCGCTATATAAATTTAGAGTTCATTACTGAGATAGACATATTCAGTGCGAGTATGTCCGTTAGCCGGGGTGTCCATCTCGCGAGTCCATCTCGGGATAGACACATTCAGTAGAATGTGTCCGTTAGCCAGGATGTTTGACTCGCAAACCCAGTTTTTACTTAACAAACTGGTCTAACTTGGCAAAAATAAATCAGGCACACTGTATACTGAATTTGCTTTAAGTAACAAACTAAAATAGGCCTAGCTAACGAGCTATAACAGGCCTCGCGTCTTAAAACCGCATCGCGTCTTAAAACCGCATCGCCCCTAAGCGTCTTAAAACCGCATCATTTCTATGCGCCTTAGACAAGCTCTAACAGGCCTCGTCGACAAACAACTAATCGAAAAAACAGTTAAGAAATTGCTTAAGGGCATTCACATAAATCTGCTCGACAAACTCGGCATAAAAGTATTGTCACAAGTTGGATAAAGCCATCCAAGCACAAAACAAAAATCGAGTCTTAAAATCCTTAAGCAAAAACAAAAACAAATCCTACTGTTACAAAGTTCGGATTAGGCGACAGTCTCGCCATCTTCGGCCTCTTTGTCCTCAGCAACCAGCTCGCCCTCTTCGACCACTTGTTCTTCGGCTGGAGTAACGATAGCAGCCGAACTCGCAGCCTTGCCGTCCTTGGGTTCTTGTTCCAAAGGAGCCTGTTCGCGAAGAGGTTCAGTTGGTGCAACTGGGATCGGATCAACGGTCTCATCGGCTTCGTCCGACTCGCTCTCGTTTAACTCCTCACTTGCGCTTCGCAAGCGTATACCAAGAGAGCCATCGTTCGACCCAAAAGCTGCATTTATACCAACAGACTTAGCAACAACCTCGACTCGCGGAGACGCAACTATATCCGCTACGATAATGGGGACAACATAGTTCTTACCTAAGGTCTTCCTCAATTCGAATGCTATCACGTCGAAGATCTCGTCGGCTTTTCCAAGCGACGCCTTGTTTTCAGCTAAAAGGGCACGCTCGGCCTTGGGATCGAAGGCCTCATCTGGTTCAGTATTCTCCATGTCGTCAATGAGCTGGAGATTAGCCTCCGCTTGTGTAAGATAAACCATTTTCTTAAGCGGCTTCTTCATCATCTGATGAAACAGCTCGTAAGCCCGGTTAAGCTGGCCTTGCACTTCGGGGGCCGCAGATCGCCTCGCAGAAGAGACAGCCTCTTCAAGATCCTGCTCGCGACTCACCTTCAGAGCAGATAGCTCTTTCACCAGCTCGGCGTTTTTCTCCATGACCTTCTCCTTCTCTTTACCGACTCTGTGAAGGTGCACGCCCATGTCGTCAGAGCTCTTCTTATACATATCTTGCTCAGCAGCGAGATTTCTCATTTGGGCCGCGACTTGTTCCTTCTCGACCTCTTCTCTCTGCCTGGCCTCGCCTATAAAGAGCTCCTTAGACCTCGAGTCTTGATCATACGACATGATCAGCCTGTTGAAATGGGCGATGGCCTGCGAAGGAGTTGACAGTATGAGAAATAAAGCGAAATGAAAAAGAAAGTATAAAGTGTGAAATTACCTTAGCCTGACGAGACGCGAACTCCTTATAGAGCTCGCTCTTTACCAGCCTTTCCGAGATCGGCATACGATCACCTGGATATGTAACCTTAGCCATCATGGCAACTGCGGTTAAGGGATCAGTGTAGAGCCCATCGGAACTTCCAGGAATAGACTGTCCTGGGGACAGATTCGTCAACTCGCGACGCGATTTCTTATTCTTGCCAACTTTGCCTTTGCCTTTCTCAGAGGCAGAGCGTTTTATTTTCTGGTGCAATTGGTCCTCAGGCTCGGCGGGCTCGTCAGAAATGGTAGTTGGCTGTGAAGTAATAACAGCCAACGCACCACTCGTGGCTACAGCAGCCGCTTCGTCGCCCTCAGCAACAAGAGTATTCTCTTTGTCGACGCTCCGCTCGGACGTCTCGACAATGGAAGCAGTGGCCTTCGGGTCGGCCTTTCTCTTAGCCTTCTCGGCTTTTTTCTTGGCGAGATAGCGGAAAGTGAGCTTGGGAGGCATTATTTCTAGATCGTCGGACTCGCTCTGTTCGATTTCTTCTTCTTCGTCGTATGAAATGAACTCGCGAGCTAGAATAACCCTTCTAAGATTGAAGTGACGATTCCAAAGGCACTTCCGAGCCTTCAACTTATTGACCAAATCGTCGATGTTGGCAACAGGAGTGAATAGCAGTCTGCAAGCTGTAAAAACAAATTGGCAGAAAAGTTAGTATAAAACATAAGGGGACAGTTCGCGCAATAAACATTCGAGAAAATCTACCAAGTGTCCCCCACTTCGCCACCACTAAGTGTTCATCCTCGGCCGACGCGGCCGATATCGGCACGAAGAAAAAATATTTTCTCCAGCTATGATCTTTGTTCGGGAAGTCGTCCAGTATTTTATAAAGAGAACGACTCGCCAGATTGTAGTACTTCATGCCACCCGGGTTGGATTGCTTGCGCCATTCAAGAAGGTTGTGTAGATGGCGAACTCCGATGGGCTCGCGACATTCGGCTGCTCGCGTCATAATTCCCACCAATTGGCGAATCCCTCTCGAGTTGATCTGCGCGAGCGCGATTTTGTGAACCCGCGCGAACCGGAGAATCAGCGCAGGATGGGGAAGGTGAGGTAACAATCCTTAAACCAACACGTATAGGCGGTAAACGTGCCGGCAGGGGGATCGTGTTCTCGCTGCTCGATAGAAGGCGTGATCATTTCGACTGAGTCGGGAATTCGGCACTCTGAGCGATAGTCTTCCAAAAATTCCTCATCGCACCATAAGGAACCTGGAGGCGGGCGTTGCTTTCGCCTCGATTTCTTTTTCTTCTGGACCACCTCGGCCAGCCCGCACGCAGCCCAAGCTTCCAGTCTCTCTTTTTCTACCAAAGAGTTGTACGACCAGTTACCTTCTTCGATCTTTACTTGGAGTGGCAGCTCGGCAGGACTAAGGGACTCGTCGCAGAACTAGTCTTCGCTCGTCAGTAGTGGAGGCCTCGCAAATTTGCGATGGTTGCGAAGTCCCAACTCCTTCTTCAAAGCCAGTCCGTTCGGCTCGCATAAACGAAGCAGACTCCCCCGTCTCGCGACTTTGTCTTAAGACGGGAGTGGGATAAGAAAACAGCTCGGCAAGAGGGGAATGGCCTCCAGCTCGATCTTCTCGACTAATAGGGCTCGCCTCCTCGCGGCCCGAACGACTCGCTTCCTCTTGTCCACGGAGTCGACCACAGCTCCAGCTCGCGTCTACAATCGACTCGCTATCGGGAGAGTACTCCTAGATTGGCCTTCCCTTCTCGGGGAGCTCGGCAGATTTCGCGGATACGAAAGAGCTCGTTGAAGACATCGTATGTTCGGATCAAAACTTAGAAGTTTTTCAGATTCTCTGAAGAACACTGCGGCGGCAATGATGAACACGGCGGCGGCGAAGCGATGGGACGGCAAAATTCCTATCTATTACTGGAAAGAAAAACGATAGAAAAGGGAGAGAAAGCGAACCTGTTTTTTCGGAGGAATGAGAATAATGAGAAGTATCAAGGGAGCATTGCCTCTTATAAAGATATTTTTGGCGGTTCGACTTTCGAGGTGGGCCTCATTTCTAAACGAGCCCAAAAATCTGGGCTCAGGAGATCAATTTTAAGGAATTTTAACCCAAGTTCATAATTCCTCGGTTTTCATCTGGCTCGAGACGCGACTTCGTGAGCTCCTCCTTGATTTATTTCGCGACTTCACTTACGAATAAATCTGCGACTTCAGAATTTCGCTTTCTCGAAACTTCGAATCCCGGCTTTTACCGTGACCCCATAGTATTTGTGAACTCGCGACATTCTCTCTGTGGAAATCAACTCGCGAGTCCATCTCAATGGATCAGCTCGCGACTTTCTCTCCATGGAAATCAACTCGCGACTCCATCTCAATGGATCAGCTCGCGACTTTCTCCCCATGAAAATCAACTCGCGACTCCATCTCAATGGATCAGCTCGCGACTTTCTCCCCATGAAAATCAACTCGCGACTCCATCTTAATGGATCAGCTCGCGACTTTCTCTCCGTGGAAATCAACTCGCGAGTCCATCTCAATTGATCGGCTCGCGACTTTCTCTCCATAGAAATCAACTCGCAACTCCATCTCAATGGATCAGCTCGCGACTTTCTCCCCATGAAAATCAACTCGCGACTCCATCTCAATGGATCAACTCGCGACTTTCCCTCCATAGAAATCAACTCGCGACTCCATCTTAATGGATCAGCTCGCGACTTTCTCTCCGTGGAAATCAACTCGCGAGTCCATCTCAATGGATCAGCTCGCGACTTTCTCTCCATGGAAATCAACTCGTGACTCCATCTCAATGGATCAGCTCGCGACTTCTCCCCATGAAAATCAACTCGCGACTCCATCTCAATGGATCAACTCGCGACTTTCCCTCCATAGAAATCAACTCGCGACTCCATCTTAATGGATCAGCTCGCGACTTTCTCTCCGTGGAAATCAACTCGCGAGTCCATCTCAATGGATCAGCTCGCGACTTTCTCTCCATGGAAATCAACTCGCGACTCCATCTCAATGGATCAGCTCACGACTTTCTCCCCATGAAAATCAACTCGCGACTCCATCTCAATGGATCAGCTCGCGACTTTCTCCCCATGAAAATCAATTCGCGAGTCCATCTCAATGGATCAGCTCGCGACTTTCTCCCTCGTGTCGCCTCGTGCATAGCGAGCGACTCGCAGATTTTTTATATATCTCTCTTGTCGCCACGCGCATAGCGAGCGACTCGCAGATTTTTTATATATCCCTCTCGTCGCCTCGCGCATAGCGAGCGACTTGCGGATTTGTGACATTCTTAAACGTCGCACTCGATCATCTCGCGAAGATCAGTATGTGACTTTGCTTCGCCATCTTCGCCACCAACCGTTCAAAGTCATCTCGCATATTCGTGTATCTACTCGCCTCGCAGCAGCAATGGTTTTCGTTACAGAGGATTCAATGGATACACCAGCGAAACCAAGTTTAGAATTCGGCGACAAAGACGACCTAAGCAAGTGTGTGACTCGCGCTCTTTTTCCCTTAGTCTGGTTTTTTCCCATCGGGTTTTTCAGACGAGGTTTTTACTGAGGCTTGTTCGCATACTTGTATCGTCATCTCGTCGCCCCGCGTTTCAAGCTCGATCAGCTCGCGACTTCAAGAATCGACTCGCTGGATTCGATGCAATCAGGTCATCTGGGCTCGACATCATCATCAACACGTAAACCGTCTAAGCGGAAATCGGTTCTTCACTCGGACACCCTTACTTCAATGCTTTTATTTATAAAACTGTTGAAATGGGGGGCTAACTGTAGGGGTCGGATCCCCCCTCGAAAAATCGATAAGCCTAAACGACGTCGTATTCGCCGAAACGGCCCAATAGTCAAGCCCAGAAGAAAGCAGCCCATTGACGACCATTTATTCTTCAAACTGCCCCGACCGGCACTGTTCAAGTCGCCTCGACCGGCACTGTTCATACCGCCTCATTTAGCTATAAATAAACATATACCCCTCTCATTATGGGGGATCCGAAATTTCTTATAAAACACTGTTTACAGCTCTGATCTTGAGAAAGAAGAACAAACTAAGAAACCTAATTCGTAATCTAATTCTAAATCTGTCTAAGTGTTTGAAACCCTAAAGAAGCTCGATTTCGAAGAATCTTCACAATTTCTATTGTGTGTAAAATCCAGCACACACAAGAAAGAATTTGAAAAGTCATACTATCTATATATATAAATATAGATATCTATATATAGTTACTAGATTAATAACATGTTTAATAAATTGATTATACTTATATATTTCACATTTCATATATCTTAAATTAGGTTAAATTGTATTTGAAAATATTATTAAAAAAACATAAAATATGAAAAATGTTACAACAAGTATTTACAAATAACTTCATCTACAACTAAATTCATATATGCAAATATTAGAAGTAAAAATCCCATCTCTCATTCTTCATCGAACTCTTCCTCAGCCAGGCTTGGGCAGAATAGCAGAGCAAGTACTACCAAAAATATAATATGTTTAAATAATTATGAACGTTGAGTTTTGTAATTTTATTTTGATCAACAAAGAAATTTTAAATACAACAAAAAGTGGATGAGAAATCTCTATACTATTAAGCAATCGCAAAAAAAGAAAAAAAAAATGAGGGAAGGTGTAATTAATATTTCAGTTAAAATGTTTTACTTACAACAAGCGTTAAAAATTTAAAATATAAATATTTCAAATACTATATTTAATTAAATTTGGTTATATTGTATTTCACACTATAAATATTTACTTAGTTACAGTTATATCATAAATATTGTAAAATATGAAACAAGTCATAAGAAATAAACAAACAAGGTGATCTATAACTCATTTAAAGCAACATATAAGTAAATAAGTGTTACATCTCATAAAAAAATTAAATTCAGCTATACTTAATCAATTATTGAAGTTATATATGATTAAAGGAAATAAGAAAACAAGATAAATTAATGGGTAAATTATAAATATTTGCCTAAACAAATAAGATAAGCTTCACAAGTTAAATATATTGTGTTTTGTGCTTTCTTTGTTTTGATAACCAAACATTTAATTATATGAAACTCGCATTATTGGTTATCCAAAGTGGAGTTAAGTTCTTTTATCATTTTCTTTTTAACTGAAAGAGAAAATTTAAATGTCATTATAAGAGCATGAGAGAATAAAACTTCTAAATACTTCACTAAATAGGAGGAGAAAAAAATATATGTACGTATAACATATATCAAGTGTTGTAAGTAGGGGTGGAATTATTATCCGGGATCCGCTCCGAAAATTCGGATTTTTGGGGGGCCGGATCCGGATCCGGATAGTAAAATTATGGATCCGTCAAAAACGGATCCGGATCCGGATATCCTTATTTTCAAGGCCGGATATCTGGATCCAAATTCGGACCTTTTAAATATATTAAAATTTTTTATATTTTTAAACTTTTTTTAATTTTAATTTTTTTAAAAAAATTATACATAATAAAATAAATTTAAAATCATTTTCGTAATATTTTATTTATTTTTTAATTAAATTATAATAATTTTACAAAAATTCAGTTTTTAAATTATTTTAATACTTTTTAATTATTTTTAAATATTTTTACGGATCCGGATTCGGATATCCGCGGATATGTTAATATTTGGAAGGATATCCGAACGCCGGATATTCGGGTGGCACGGATCCGGATCCGGATAGTAAAACCACGGATCCGAGGGATCCGAATCCGGATCCGGATCCGGCCCACCCCTAGTTGTAAGTATAATTAATATCTTAGAAACAATAAGAAATGAAATTACTAAGTTGATGTATGAAAAAATTACACTTATTTTAACTTTACAAATACATTGTATTTTTAAATTTAAAATCTAAGTTTTTATTAAACTAATAGTTTCATATTAGCATTGTTACTAATCAAAACTCATAATAAAGAATGTTTAAAAACTAAAACAATATCATGAATTGAAAATAAACGATTAATATTAAAATCATAAAATATCTAAAATACTATGATTTCTTGATAAGATATATGAAATAAATGTTACAGATTTCTCTGAGTTAGTTACTATGGTGACCTCACCAAATGATTGGCTCGGTTTTCAATCGGAATTGTGTTATCTGGCAGTACTAAGGGAATTCTTCCCCGAATTCGAACTCATCTACCGGCAACAAGAGAACAACAAGAGAGCGGATTTGCTAGCAATGACTGCACGCATACGAAATATTAAATTTTCTTTCATTAGCACTTCAGTTTCTTATTGGTTTTCTGATACAGAAAATAAATTTGTTTAAGCAGTAAGTAATGAAGTGTGTTTGTGAAAAAAAAAAAACTACCAAAATTTTAAACAATGAAATACATTCTCAAATACTAATCAATGTCCAAATGGTAAAAATTATTTCATAGTTTTATATTTATACAATATCATATAGATAAGAGATACAAATATTAATTCACTTCAAACTAATCTCTATTTTTTATTTATAAAAATAATTTAATTAAGGGGGAATTATAACAATACCACTATTGAATTACATTGAATGCCACATTGCAAATCATGCCATCATATATATTGCCTAATTCCAAAATTACCCCTCTCACAAATCACGTTTGAATCTGAATCTGAATCTGAATCGGCGATTCACGACGGCGATTGAAATTCACAACGGCCAGTCTCTCTCTGCGAAAAGGGTGATTGAAGATCTCGCTCTCGATGGGTTATAGGCAGCTGTCAGTAGCACCGGATTCACGATCTCCGACCGAGTCGCTAGCTCCAGATTCACGATCTCCGAATGAATCGTTAACGGTAGATGATAGCATCGAAATCTCGACGACAACAAAATCGTGTCCGACGAAATTGAGAACGGCGGCCATGTAAACCAGAGCTCCACCACCGAGAATTTGGGAGTATCGTCCATCTTCAAAAAACGAGTGTTTCTTCCCATTGGAAATTGCACACCGACACAAATCCGATGAGGTGATCAGGGTTGGGTTGCACATCCACGTACGTTTCTTATTCCTCCTTTTATTTCTAGGCTTGATTTTGATTTGGTGGATTTATGATCTCTTGTTTAGATTTTGATTGCTGCTCTTTGGGTTCTATGAATATGATGAGTAAATTAGAGACGTGTTGAAATTAAGGTTTGTGATTAGCGTTCTTCTAATTGAATTGATTCTGAATTAGTTTAAGAATTGATTCGTTGATGTGAAATTTGCGGATTTGAAGTTACCACAAGTCTGTGATAACTTAGACCCTAAGTCATTGTTGATTTACGTAGAGAGTTATTTGATGCAAGGCAAGATTGCTCAACTTTGACCCTAAGTGTCTAAAAACCATCAGGATGCTTTCCTCAACTTAAGATCGACTTTGACCCTAAGTTCTCATTTCTGCTTCTTGATAAGAGACTGTTGCAAAGCAAGATTGCTCACTTCGATGATAAGTTCCCTAGAGCACCTGAAAACAGTGGTCACCGACAAGATCTCCTACATGGTCCATTTCTTATCTGAATTTTTAATTAACAACAGGATCAGCATTAAAACTGTTTTATCTTAAAAAGTTTATATTGATTTGCAGGTTCCTCGCATTGATTCAAATATTTTGCTGATTGAAAATTCAAGGATTAATTTGCTGAACCAACTCATCAGACTTTCTGTTTTCGACTATCGCTCTTACATCCTTGGACCGTTGAAAGAATTCTTGTTGGTTGGTTTTTTTATACAGAGAGCTTCGTATCTTCCCTCTGAATTGGTCTTTCACTTGTTACTTATATTGTATTTGATGTTTTCTCCATCTAGCATGGAATTTCAGATATGGAATCCAAAGCCAAGATAGCTGCAGCAACCGCAGATCTTTTACTCGAGGAGGAAGAGGAGAAGAAGCCACAGTGATGGCGCGGATGTCAGATTCACAATCCCGAAATCTGAAATGCTCAGATTCTAGCATCAAGTTCCTACTTCAAAAGTAACCAAAGAGATACATGGAACTATGCAAGAAGTCTATGAGCCTAACTTCGAGGCATTGCCCGTTAACCTGATTCTATGAATCTAAGAGCTGAAACAACACAGTGGATCAACGAAATGATGGGAGAGATCAAAAGGGTACTTAGTGGTTTAGATTAAGATGGTAAATTTCAGTGAACTTTCTTCAGGTTTATGAATCCCTTGACTCATTGTTATTAGTACTCTATTTATGTAGTAGCAGTATCAGCAGTTTGGTTTGTTCTTTCTTTTCTTGCATATCTGTCCTTTTGAGCTGAATTGAATCTAAACGTTGTCCTTTAAGTGTTTTCAACAGCTCACTGCTTAACATCAATTAGCAACTTAAATTGAATATCAACAAAAAATTGCAAATCGGAACTCATATAATCCCAAAAAAAAAAAAATATATCCCTTATAATCAACTTTAAAACATTGTCATATGCTTTAAAAATTTTTATAATTACCTTTAAACCCCCTTATAAGCAACTTTAAAACCTTATCATATACTTTAAAATTCTTGTAATTACCTTTAAAAACCATTAATAAACAATATAATCAACTTTAATAAACCTTATAATTTGTTTTAAACAACATTATAACCTTATCATCTGTTTTAAAAAACCTTATAACTTGTTTAAAGTTTTGTTTTTCGTGAAAGATAAACACCAGAATGTTGAAAATAACCACTATTTAAAACTTTATAATCTGTTTTAAAAAACCATATAATTTATTTTAAAAACTTTATAATCTGGTTTAAACAACTTTATAATATGTTTTAAAAAACCTTATAGTTTACTTTAAAAACCTTATAATATGCTTTAAAAAACTTATAATCTATTTAAAAAAAATCTTGTAATCTATTCTTAAATAATAGTTGTTTAAAACCTTATAATCTGCTTTAAAAAACCTTATAATTTATTTTAAAAATTTTATAATTCATTTTTAAAAAACCTTATAATCTGCTTTAAACAACTTTATAAATTATTTTTCAAACGTTATAATTCTATTTTAAAAAACCTCATAATTTTATTTAAAATAAACCTTATAATCTATTTAAAAAAAACCTTATAATTTATTTTAAAAATTTTATAATTCATTTTTAGAAAACCTTATAATCTGCTTTAAACATCTTTATAAATTGTTTTTCAAACATTATAATTCTATTTAAAAAACTTCATAATCTTATTTAAAATAAACCTCATAATCTTGTTTAAAATTCTATTATTGAATTCGAAATGGACCGGAATCTATTCAACTTTGGGTTTGGTTATATATATGTTTGTTTTACATGCAAAGGAATTATATACTGAAAAGCAAACAGAAAGACAAGTAACTACACAAGCTGAGTTGGTGAGTGGAGATATCTAAAACATAGCTAGCTAAATCATAATCATCTTCTTCTTTAGTGAGTCTTTGGTGAGTGGAGATATCTTCTTCTTTCAATCGTTCTTTCTCTTGAAAGAGCAACCTTCAGTAAGTCTTGCCTTTCCCCCCGTGGGTTGGCACAACACATTCTGCCAGTTACCACACACCACTACCGTCTGTGAGTGACTAAACAATGTCGTATTGCAAAATACCACACCATTTCAATAGATTATTCACCAAACATGGACAGACTACAACAAACATAGTTACAACTACAAACAGATATAAAGACATCAAAAAGTAAAAACCTTTCTATAACCAAAGCAAACTGGATTGGACTTCGTTGAAGAGGTTCTAATATCTGCATTTGAATTCCAAGCTGAGTTGGTTTGTCTAGTGGAAGGTAATGTTGTTCTTGAAGTTGGTGTAGCTGGTCTTGACGGCTTACGGTTTTGTTTTGGTTCTGCAACAGTGTTAGCTTGTTTGCTGATAACAGTTGAAGAATTTAATCGTGGAATTGGTTTGGAAGCCTTGACGCTCCTTGTCACAGGTTCTTGCGGTATGTTTTCAACCTTATAGCAAAAGTTTGACATAAATTAGCACGAGCAATAGCGGTAAGCAAATTATCTAAACATGGGGAATGGTTAGTATTATGAAAACATTGACCATAGGATAGTATCATTCGGTTCTTACCCGTGGTCTGAGAGCAGTGGACCTAGCTTTAGACACCTTGAGTTTAACCATGGAATTCTCTTGCGCTTCCATCTCACATAGCGTCTCAGGAACCGCAAGTAACCTGCGAAAAGATAACCTCTATATGGATCTTTCATCGAAAAGGTAGTAGTCTAATCGAATGAAGAATCTACATTGTATCTAACAGCATCAACTAGCAGCAAGATAGGACCTAGAAAATCAGAATTATAGCATACAATTCTTAGAAGCAAGCTAATGTTCAGAATCTCACTAACACCTTTCTTCTACATACTAGGAGAATCACATTCCAACACTAATTACGACAGATAACACACAAACATCTCAAAGTTTTTACAAGAAAAGCTCTCGAAGAAGTACCACTCGTAATCTGATTTGTTGTTCTCCGAGTCCAAGAACTTTTCAACTGCGCTCTTACGCGACTGAACGGAGCTCGTTCGTTGTTATCGTCGACACTAAGGTCTTTGTGCTAGTCTTATCACCACTATTTGCTCCTGTACAAAAAATTCAACAACATAATCGATTTAACACAGCATTCAAGAGATTAACAACAAAATTAGCTAAAAATCAACCAAGACTTCTCGTAACTCCAATCACCATAAGCATCAATGGATACAAAACGCCTTACAAGCAAAAAACTATACATCGTACTCAAAATTGAATCGAAAAGCACGACGATACGAACAAATCAAACTAGTTCAAAATGTATAATCGTATCAAACAAGCATAGATTCATCATCAAATTCCTAATCCGATTATTAGATTTAGGTTTCAGAAGTTCAGATTCGGAGAAATTGAAGATCCGGTGACTAAACTAACAAGGTTTTAGAAGAGAAGAAACACATTGATCCTTCTTCTCGCGTTTTCGCATCTCCAGGAACAGAGAAAGTTCTTCATCTCCATCACGAACCACCACATTCTCCATTTCTCGAAACCTCTTTTTCACAAGTAGGACTCGATTACTTTGAGCTGATCGTTTTGTTGACGATCGTAGCACAAAAGCAACAAAAGGTAAACAATGACATATAATTAGAATATGTCAATCATGAATAGATCGACGGTGACAACAACAGCGAGATCGATGGCGACGGCGAGGATGATGACGAGATCGGCGGTGAGGTCGACGGCGAGGTCGACGGTGATGGTGACGATGGGATCAATAAAGAATATTTGTTTCAACATAAAATTAGGCTAAAGGGTATTTTAGGAATATAATATAAGAAGAGTGGAATGGTTTGAAAAATATTTTTAAAGATGGCATGTGACATATTTTTAAATTTCTCTTTAATTAAATTATTTATTTTTTAATATAATAAAATTGTAGAATAAATACTCGCGCGAGCTATTTCTAGTTACTATAAATAAAATGATGTGTTTACCTTTAAAATATACTTTCTCCATTCTCTTTTAATTGATGTTTTAAAATTTTCACTACTATTAAGAAAACATATTAAATCTTAGTTATAAATGTCTTGTTTTTTGTACTAAACAATTTTCTATAAGTTTAGTCCAATAGTAATTCAATAAAATCAATTAATGTGTATTGAAATTTACAATTTATCATTACTTTTTCATTAAAAATGCATTGAAAATGTAAAAAAATAATCTTTTAAAAATATTTGTTTTTCCTACAACATCAATTAAAAGAGAACGGAGAGAGTATCATTCGTTTAAAATGTCATTGTTTATATAAAGTATAAACCATAATTAAAATCTATCTAAACCTAATCGGCCACACGGCCCACATCCAAGGCCATCACCATTGGAGACATTTTACCAATGTCTCACAATATAAAAATATTAAAAACACATTCTCTCTTCTTTTTACTCAACTTTATACCTTCTTTTTCATTTTTTTACTCAACTTTATACCTTCTCTTTCATCATTTTACTCAACTTTTATTAATTTTATATTTAAACACACCCCAATTATCTCTCTCTTATGTCTTCCCAAGACACAATCTCTCCAACTAAACCCACTATCTCCTCTCTTTACTCAACTTTTATTAATTTTATATTTCAATACACCACACTATTTCAACAAAAAACACTCTCTTTTTTCCTTTTACTCAAATTTTAATAATTTTATATTATGAGACACACTCATTGTCTCATGTACATGCTCTAACAGCCTCATAGACTTTATTTTGGGTTTTGTTCAATTCAGTTTTGGTCTAATCCAAAGATTGAAACTTAAAAACGATATTAACCGACATTTATTGTTCCGAGACATTTGCCGCCATATGAAGCGAAAGTATAAATTGGACACTGACAACAAAATTTAGCAGAGGCAGAGCGATTACTTCCATTTTCTTCTTGAGCTGTGTGCTGTGATGACGTAATTCTTGGCAGCGAGAGACGTCATCACTAAACGAACATTAAACTTTGCAGAAAGATGAGGGAAGAAGCTGGAAGCATTAGAGATGCCATCTGCAACGCCCGTGCCGGAGCCGCCGCTGGTCAGTTCGATTATCTTTAACCGAAAGTTTCCAAAATATAAAAAAAAATTAAATGAATGTTAAATTATATTCAAACAAAAAAACTTGTTTTACATTTTTTTTTTTTATCTTAATTGTTGGGAACGTTTTAGGTGCAATCTCTGCGACTTTTGTTTGTCCATTGGATGTGATCAAGACAAGGTTACAAGTTCTTGGTGTTCCTGAAACTCCAACTTCCGGTCGAAGAGGTATTTGATGGGATATGCATAGTCATAGAGCTAAAAATTTCAATAAATCTTTCTTTTGAGAATATGAGATGTGTTATATTTATTATTATTATCTTGAATAAATTGGTCAGGTAGTGTGATTATTACAAGCCTAAGGAATATACTAAAGAATGAAGGTTTTCTAGGAATGTATCGTGGCCTTTCGACAACCATCATAGCTCTCCTTCCAAATTGGGCTGTGAGTGTTCAATTCCCTCAATCATATAACATTACATTTGATTTTTTTTGGTATTTTTACTTTCTCATTATAGTTAAAGAGAATTATCATTCTTTTGGTATTTTTGCTTATAAATCATTAGAATCGCATTAGCGGTCTTCGTATATTTCCTTGTAATCCACGCAGGTGTACTTCTCTGTTTATGGAAAGCTAAAGGATCTTCTCCAGTCAAGCGGTTAGTACTCGATGCTTAACTTTGATTTTCTTTGATCTTGTATGTTTGTTAACATTTTTATGATAGATGGAAAGCTAAGTTTTGGAGCGAACATGGTCGCTGCCGCTGGTGCTGGAGCTTCCACATCTATTGCAACTAATCCACTTTGGGTTGTTAAAACAAGATTAATGGTAAGTTTTGTTAGTTTTTGTTCCTTTGATGATTTCAGTTCCTAATTTCTCATGTTTCTTTCTCAGACGCAAGGAATGAGACCGGATGTTGTACCTTATAAAAGCATACTCTCTGCATTCAGTCGGATTTGTCGGGAAGAAGGATTCCGAGGGTTGTACAGGTCAGTTATCTCCAACAAAGCTGAAAATTTCAAGAAACCGTAGCTAAAGATTAAAACTTTAGTCATATATAGGCTGTTATTTTCTCTGGAACAGTGGCATTTTGCCTTCGTTGGCGGGAGTTAGCCATGTTGTGATCCAGTTTCCAGCGTATGAAAAGATCAAGCAATACATGGCGAATGCGAGTAAGAAATGATCTCTCTAGGGCACATCTTTTTTTATGAGCTCACTGGTTTCTTATCATAGTTAGTTGGAGTTCTTAGGTAATACAAGTGTGGACAAGTTGAGCCCCAGGAATGTTGCTATCGCCTCTTCAATATCTAAAGTAATCGCCTCTGTATCGACATACCCGCACGAGGTCAATTCCATTCCTCTGCTTTCTCTATACGACGTCTTGGTCATCATTTTTCACAATGCTCTATGTTAACATTTCAGGTTGTTAGGTCCAAGCTTCAAGAACAAGGGCAAGTAAGAAACGTAGATGCTCCGTATTCGGGAGTCATGGACTGCACAAAGAAGGTGTTTAGAAAAGAAGGAATTCCCGGGTTTTACCGAGGTTGTGCCACTAATCTACTGAGGACAACACCGGCAGCGGTTATTACATTTACAAGCTATTGAGATGATGCATAGGTTTCTTCGTCAAGTAGTCTCCCCATAGAAGGAAACAACGAAAAAGCCGAGGAAGTCGGAAAAAGAGAGAGTTTAGTTTACTGTGAATAAGAACAAAAAACTTGGGTTTAAAAGAGTCGCATTCTCAAAATTAATAAAACCAAATAGGCTACATTAACCTTTTTTTATCCACGATAAGATGTTGAAAAATGTTATGTAAATGTAAATGTTCGTCTTGATTAGGATTTCAATAAAAACATATCTATTCATTTCATATAGGAAACCAATGATTTCCAAGATTCACACAAGAAATATTAAGAATTTTGTTACATTACTCAGGAATGGTACCAAGTTTAGGACGCCAAGCTCGCTGGAGAAGCCGCTTGCTGAATCCGAACCAAAGGGGTGATGCATCGGACTCCATTTGATAACTTTTAGCAGCATTAATTCAATCTAGCTGCCATGGCTGCAAGAACTTCTTCTTTTGTTTTCCCTTTCCGTCTCTCCTTTTCTTCTTCTTCTTCATTTTCCTCTACGGAAGACGAAGAGACGAATAAGTCTTTTAGTTTGCGCCCACCTACGTCTTTGTCAGCCGCCAATGAGCAATGCTGATGAATCAGCGGCTGCTCTCGGCGGCTTTGTGATCTAAGACTTAGAAGCATCTTTAAGGTTGTCTTCCTACGCCTAAGTTGTACCAACGGACTTGTCCTCGGGCTTGGACTTCGCGTCGGGCTCTGTGGTACTCCACACTGTGTCGCCAAGAACTTAAATCTTTGAAGCGTCGCCATAAGTTTTTAAGAACTTGAAAAACTAATGAATGGTGTGCCTCGTATTATAGCAGCTATAAATGGATCAAATTAAACCTTGCGACACAAAAAACTTTGTTCTTTTTATTCTTTTAAAGCAAGTCTTTGTGTTTAGGAGTGTGTGCTTTGAATGGAATTTTTGTGGACCTTGAAGGTGTAGGTTCCAATGAAATGTGTGTCATTATTATTGGAGTCTTTGCCGAAATTTTGAAAAAGATAAAGTGTTTATTTATTCGTTTCTTTTTTGGTTTCTTTTTTTTGCTTTCTCAATGTGCATAGAAGGAATCATTTGCTCTGGTTTTTACACCTTTTTAAAAGAAAAAGGAAAAGAGACAAATATGAGAGATGGTGAGATCCATGTGTTTTTGGTCATAGATTCATCTGCACAGCTTTTAAAATTCTTGTCTTGTTACTGTGTTTATCATGAGATAAATAAATACCATTTGTGGTTTTTGTGACTAATACTAAATTTAGGGGTAGGATGGATCCGGATCCGGATTCGTGGCTTCCGGATATCCGGAAGCTGGATATCTTTCAAAATATTAACATATCAGCGGATATCCGGATCCATAAAAACATTATAATTTTTTTTTTAAAGTATAAAAATAAATAAAAACTAATTTTGTTTTTTTGTAAATTAATATAAATTTATTACAAAATAAATAAAATATTTCGAAAATAATTTTTAAATTTATTTTTATGTATAAATTTTGGGGCAATTGCAAATATGCCACACAAGGCAAAATTTTAATCAAATATGCCACTGTTCAAAAAATCATTACGAGCGTGCCACTGTTCACTGACTTAAAGAAAAAAAAAATCTCACTTTCTCTCATCTCTCTCACGCTCATCTCCCAGATCCAAATTTTTTTCTCTCACAAAATTCTCTTCTTTGAAATTGCAAATCGGATTTGGGTTATAGATCTAGATTTTTCGATTCTCTCTTAAACTCTATTGGACGCAAACGCAGCGAGGATAGATCTAGGATTTTCGATTCTCTTTCGTCCATGTAAATCTCTGTAAATTCCTTAAATCGATTTTGATTTCCTGTAAATTCCTTAAAAAAATTTTCTCATAAATTTTAAATTTTACTTAAAAATATTGATAAAATTAATATTTTTAATATATTTAAAGGGTCCGGATTGGACTTGAAAATCAGTATATTTTGATCCGGATCCGTTTTTGACGGATCCGTGATTTTACTATCCGGATCCAGATCCGACTTCCCCGGATATCCTTATTTTCGCAGTGGATCCGGATCGGATCTCGGTTCTCGGATAATAATTCCACCCCTAACTACTAGTACACTAAAAAATAATTAATATTGTTGGACAAATAATATTGGGATATTAGCTAGAATAACCAATCTAATTTTTTATTGCTAAAATAACCTACTTTGTATTTTATATTTTTCGTAATACCAAAATTATCTTCGGCACACTCTAGCAGATTAACAGATTAATATCTAAGTCTGCCAATATGGTTGGATGACTTTTAGAACGTCTGCTAGAAAAACGCAGACTCTACCGAGATATTGGCACACTCTACTATGAAAGAGCATACTCTACAGAGATATTGGAAGACTCTACTAAGAAAACTCAGAGACTGCCGAGATATTGGTAGACTCTGCCGAAATATTGGCGGACTCAACCGAAATATTAACAGGCTCTACTAAAAAAACGCAGACTTTGGTAGACTATGTCGAAGTATTGGCAGACTCTACCGAAATATTGGCAGACTTTGCCAGAAAATGCAGACTCTACCGAATCTACTAAGATATTCTCAGACTTTGTCAATAAAACGCAGACTCTACCAAAACATTGGCAGACTCTGCCAAAATATTGGTAGACTCTGCCGATATATTTGCAGATTTTGGTAGCAAATGGTAGACTCTACCAAGTCTGCCAAGATGTTCGCAGACTAGTAGATTGATTTCTAAGTCTGCCAACTTATTTGGAAGACTTTGGAGCGTCTACTAGAAATCTGCAGACTTTGCTAAGACATTGGCAGACTTATTGGAAGACTTCTATAGATTCTGCGAAGATATTGATAAAAAATATAGGAAGACTTAAAAGATTTAATACCAAAATTTGTTAACACGTTTGGAAGATTTTTAGAATGATTGCGAAACTAGTGCTAAATATTCGACTGTGATTTTTACTAACTAAAAATTGTTGTTGATAATATTTATTTGTTCATAAGGATATTTTTGGTATTTTGGAAAAAATGAGCAATAAAATATTAGATGGGTTATTATAGTTATTTTTTTTTAAAAAGTAGGTTATTCTAGGTAATTTTTTCAATAGTATTTTATTAATTTATAAAAATATTCATTATATCAAAAAAAAAATTGAAACCGGAGAACTTTATTGATTTGTCAAGTTATTAATTTATCGAGTTTTACTGTAGCTGATTCATGTCGATTCATGTGTAGTTGAATTGTTCTAATTCCCCATATATATTTTGTTAATAGTCACCATATAGTAACTAAATATGATGATTTCTTTAAGGGAGAATTCCTAACGAAAATTACTTTTAATCAAAATATGTACGAACTTTTCATTACTTTAGTTCATATTTATCATTATTTTAAAATAGAATTATGCAATAATATAATTATTCAATTATATATATTTAAAATTTTAAAAATATAATTAAAAACTTATGCTATGATTTATAAATATAAATTATATACAATGCATTTCAATAAAAATAAATATATATAATCTATGTAATTAAACACGTATAATATATCAATATTTAACATTATTTTAATGTAACTTAAAGGATTAGAAATGAGTTTAATCTTATTGATATCAAAATTTATAATTTACTAGGTAAAGGACCCGCATTTATGCGGGTTAATGAGAAAATAATTTATAACCCGTATGAATTTAAACAAAATAATGTTGAAAACATTGATATTAAATAAAGTTAACAATTACTTTTCTATCTTGAGTTTTTTTTTTGTTTTTTTTTCAATTAAATACGATCAAGTTTTTTCAAAATAATTAGTTTTTTCTATTAATGTTTGAAGTAATTTACTTTTAACTATTTCGCTACTCTAGTTTTTTTTATAAAATCCTGCCCAATTCTTTTGCATATTCTTGAATTTTTCGATTTAATATCATGTTAAAAACCCAAATCACGAAAAGCGCAAAACCGCTAAAAGAATAGTTATACGAACACAAAATAAAATGATCACATATAACAAAAATAAAATTTAAAAGAATAAACCATGTTTATCAACTAATTATTTTAATGAATTATTAATAAGATATTAATTAGAAATTTTAATATATATATTGATTTTAATAATATATTTGATAAAAAAAATATAAGATTAAAAGGAAAATAAGTTATATGATATAGGTAGCAAAATCTAATTGGATTATGTTTTTAAATATAAGATTAAAAGGAAAATAAAATTTGTATGATTAAGGTGGCAAAATTTAATTGGATAATTTTTTTAACACGTGTCAAAATCTAAACTGATCGATTGACACGTGTCACGATCGTGTTAATTATTATGTTTGACGCATTAAATTTTATATAATAATATACATATATTTATGGGCAAATTGCTGTTTTTAACCCAAAATTTCATTTTTTCAAAAAAACTAAACCAAAACTTGAATCAAATGCAGCTCTAACCTATCGGGCGTGGAAAATTACAGTTACCCCCTTATGACCAAACAAAAAACGCGAAACCGATATTACCATTTTAACCTTCGGGCGTGTCAGACTTCTTTAGAGGTCTGATATTCGACTCTAACAAAAGTTTGATACTGATTAAAGTAGTAAATTTAAATTATAAAATAAAATAAAAATATTTGTTAGCAATTGTTTGGACAAAAATTAAATATTGATGATGTCGATGTTTAGAAATTAAAATTTCATAAACTTCAATCAAATTAAACAAGGTTAGTTAATTATGCACATATCCTAAAAATATCAGACTTCTGGAGAAGTCTGATATTTAATTAACTAGTAAATTTAAATTTAAAAATTGTAAAAAATTATTTTCTCAAAATTACTTGTACATAAATTAAATAGAGACGATTTTTGAAGTATTAAAATTAAATTTCGTGATATTAAATCACATTGAATACATGTAAGGTAAAGTATGTTGTAAACCTCAAAACATGCTTTGAAATGTAAGAAACATGTAAGAACATTTACCTATAACTTTAGGGTTTAGATCCATGGATTAACAAATTTACTTTTGAAATGTTAAAATTGCACATATGTGGTGTAAGGTGCCTATATTCAACGAATTTGATGCTTCCTATATGTTTGTTTTTAGTATTTTCACTTATAAGTGCAAAATATTAGATTTAGTGTTTATCAGACTTCTCCGATAAGTCTGACAGATTAAAATAGTAAATTTACATTATAATATTAAGTTACTCTAGCTACTTTTTGTTTTACCCCTGTATATAAAGTAAAGTTACCAACTCAATCTGTAAAATTCATTACCGGCTTTGTCTCTCTAAAACAAGAATAATTTCTCTCTCTAAACCCTCTCAAACACCACAACTCTATTTTTTAAGGGTAAATCGTCACCGCCACTCCCGCCGTCGCCGCCCTCGCCGTCGTGAACTTCGTCTTTGCAAGTAAGTTAAGCTTCCTATTATCAAGTTTCTCCTGCAACATTTTGAGATCTATACGAAAAAGACCATTTATAAAAGTTCTTTGCCTACATCTAAACAAACAGATAGCTTTGTAGTTTATTCTGTTTTAGTTCTACAAGATTTTTCTATGTTTTTTGTTTAGATCTAAAAAAACAAGTAGATTTAATTATGTTAGTCGGTATCTCCGTCAGACTTCTCCAGAAGTCTTATATCGTCCTGGCCATGTCTATATCTGTTGATTTCTTGTAATATTTGACAATCCGTAACCAAAAATTCTAATTTATCTGTGTTTTGTTAACTATGTCAAACTGTTAATGAAGTGTGAACATCATTAAACTTCTTTTGAAGTCTGATAATTTAAAACTTTTGAAAACATTGACGCCCAAAATTTCAGACTTCACATAGAAGTCTGACGTTTTAAAAATAATTGAAAATACCACGAATTAAAATATTAGTAAAAAGTCCTAGAAAACAGCGGGAATATTGCCGCCCAAATTTTTAGATTTCTATGTGAAGTCTGATGTTTTTTTTAGGACACATTTAGAAAGGTTTTTTTATCCCATCATTTTTACAGTTACCGAGTAAAAAAAACCCGACACAATTTCTCTCTCTCTCTCGGAGGTATCGAACCGACATCTTCGTCTTCATCGTTTTCTCCGGATCCTCTCAAAGACTAGATATTTTTTTTTTCTAATCCCTCTCTTTCTCCAGCAGTTGGAACCAGCAAAAGTATAGCCCATCTACGTCGTCGCATCTAGTTCGAACCAACATAGATCTCTGGGAAGTCTTTCTCTGACCAGCCGCCACCTCCTCTCCATCCCACCATCGCAGATCTAGGTTTGTTTTCTTCTAAAAACCCTCGATCTTTTGTTTTCGTTTTCTAAAAACTCTCTCCTTTTCTCTTCTTCATATATGCACATGGCGACAGATCTAGTTCTTAATTATATAATTACCAGAAAACACTCTTCAATTTCACCGTCGCTTTAATTATCTAACAATAGATTGCTCTGAATCATTTCTTCTTTATTTAATTTGTTTCTTTTTCTTCATAACCCCTATTGCACATTATATTTTTGGTTAGTAGATTTGTTCTAAGGATTTGTTTTTTTTTTGTACAGGATAAAAGAAACTCAAGGAAGCTTAGATTTTCGATGAGGCTGATGCGAGATGTTTGTTGGTTAAAGGAACCTACATTAGCTCCATTATCTCTTGTGTTAGCTTTGATAACTTATATTAGACGATGATATTCCCAGAGGCTTGTATCTCAAAGGTGATGTTCAAGTATGGAATCAAATATTGCTTTATATACTTTTTATCCACATTTATTCTCTGCTTATTCATATTAGCTAAAGAATCTATTGCTTTAAACGAAGTTAGGAATGGTAATCATATATAAGTCTTTTGACTAATTGAGATCTTATTATTGTGATCAGTTTCTGTATGTTGTTAAATCCATTTCTGGTGATTGCTAGTTACGTTTGATTGTCACTTTTGGTTGTTTGCTGCTATTTGTGTGCTTGTTTGTATTTTTAGTCGTCAAACCAGGGCTGGTGGATTTTCTTTAGAGATGAGCAAGAAGAGAGATTTTGAAGAAGCATTTGCAATTATTTGGGTTTGACTCCTATGACAGTGAAGAGTAGGTCCTGGTTGTTTTAACTTTGATGGAAGTAATTAGAATTTCCATTGTTGTCTGAATTAGTTACTGGATCTATTGTGTTGGTTTTTTTTCTTGTATAGTTGACAAGAGTCAATTTCACACATCAAGAGAAACAAAGTGTTCACTTGGTTGATCCGACCGAATTGAACCATGGCTCAGTAACAAAGCCTTTTTCATCTTTGAAAGCAATCTCGTGGCATTTTGTTGTTGTTGAAAGACTAGGAGTTATCTATGTATATCACTTGTGATTAACAAATAATATAGCAAACGTAAACAAACACTTTCTTACTTATATGAGTCTAGATGAATCAAATCCAACTTGAAGCTAAAAATATATAAAATTGCTCCAAGACATTTTATCACAAACCAAACCAAGACAAAATTAGGTAGTTAGAATTATTGAAATTATGTGATCATAAATATAAGAAGTGATATTTCAAAATGATAAACCGCCCACCTTTGAGAGGATCCACCACAAAATGCTATATCAAGTCTCTCACAATCCATTCACCAACATTAACAAGTAATTGCACCATTATCTGTCCAAAAAAATCATTTAAACCAAAGTTAGCGATCTTAGTGGAAATTTCAGACATCTAACAAAGTCTTATTTAATTAGCTACATTGCCTGAACTTATGAAAAATTTATTTAAAAATAATTACACAACATAAACATTTGATACTAACACAGGGTGAATATATACAAGTAACACACCTATTAAAAATTTAAAATCAACGAAATTCATCACAAATATACAAAAAAAAAACGGTTTTCAAAATTTAAAACATCAGACTGGCAAGTAAGTCTGGAAGATTTAAACTTCCAGACTTCTATGTCAGTCTGAAGAGGAGTGTATTTTTGCAATTCGATTTTGATGTAGAAGACTGCGGATGCCGTCTGATAAAGTTACCAACCCAGACTGCTATAGTAGTCTGAAAAGACTATTTTTGCAATTGACCAAACTTTGACTTTTCCGTCAGACTGCTCTAGCTGTCTGAAAAAAATCGAAAGGTATTTCTGACATTGACCAAAATATTGACTTTTCATGTCAGACTTCTTTTATCGGCCGGGCAGTCTGAAAATTGGGGTGAGATATTTTTGCAATTGACCGAACTTTGACTTTTTTATTTAGACTTCCATCGCGGTCTGCAAAATTATTTAGACTACCAAAGATGTCTGACAAAAATTTGTGTATTTTTTGCATTGACCAAAATCTGTGAAATCAGACTATCTAAGCCGTCTGGAAAAATTCATAAATTGCAGACTGCCATAGAAGTCTGAAAGTTTTTCGATCTAACCAAGACTTAAATAGAAGTCTGATATTATTCCCCCCAAATAGGTCAACATATGAAAATTTTCGGTCAATTACAACTAGTACCCTTTTTTTTTTAGATTTCCGATTCCGTCTGAATAGACAGTCAACTTGCGGTCAAAGTGACTGATTTTCCTGCAGACAGAAAATGAAGTCTTAATAGAAAGTCAATTTTTCGGTCAATTGCAAAACTACCCTATGCCTCGATAGAGGAATTTTCATAATTTTTTTGGTTTCAAAGGAAATTAGCAGACTTCATATTGAGTCTGACTAGTTAAATGTCAATTGCAAAACTACCCTCTCGTTGACTAGTTGAGTTTGAACAGACTTCTAAAGCAGTCTGAGTATACAACTCAGATCTGCAATTCAACGATATGCAAAAATCGTACCTATATCGGTTTCGAGTTTCATTTCGCCCTCGTTGGCCGCCCAGATCATATAATCCCACCGAAATCCCGCCAGCCCTGTCGTCGTTTGCCGTTTTTATGACATTATTTCCGATTTCGGTAGGTTTTAAACGGAAACGCAAAGGAAAATCTGGAGAAATCGGAGAGAGTACTCGCGAAATGTGTTGGAGTGCTCTATCCTTGAGCTTTAAAGGCGGAAATAACGTGTAACTTACTGCATTAACTCGTCGACCATGGTGGTTGTCGTGGAGGTTGAGAATTGATGACAATGGCATTTCCGTAAATAAGTTAGATCTGAGAATGCCCTTAGGTCTATTGAAAAAATGGTTAGACTCTAATAGCAGTCTGATGAGTGGCATATTCGTTAATACACAGATTCATTAAGGGTAATTCGTGGGATTTTGAAAGAGAAGAGAGGAAGAGGTTAGTTTTAGCTTTGACTTCAAGTTTTGGTCTATTTTTGCAAGTATGCCTATATTTATATTGAAATTAAAAATTAATATATACCATTACTATTTGTTAAATAGTAATATAATGAAATAATAATTTAATAAAAAATATTTTAAATATATAATTGATGTTACATATATATATTTTCTAAATATATAATTGATGTTATATGTATTATAATATTATGTATAAAATAAATTTTTTTTATTTTTTCTTATTATTCACAACACTAACAATCGCTTAAAATATGCCTATTAATCAGAGCATATTGCTCCAACCGAATCATGCTAATGTTCCTATACTGCTCTACTAAGAGCCATACTGATCAAGGCCTCTAAAACATTTCTCAAACTTCTGAGCTAACATAAACTTATCAAACCATATATTCTACTATCTTTGTATCTAAGAGCTTTAACACCTGAGATTCCTTACTTAAATCTGAAGATCCATTTCCTTCCAACAATGTTCTTCATACTTGGCCTTGGCACATTACCCCAATTGTGATTCTTATCCAAAAAAATCTACCTCTTCTTTGTGACACTCCGGTTTCATGGCATATGTGGTATATGCGGTATATGGAGAGAGGCTAAAAAGAATTGATTTGGCTACCTATATCACCAAAGTGCACTTATCTTTTCGGGCACAGGTCTTGAGAGAATTCTAGAGTTAAGGGTGCTTGAGCTGGAGCAATCTCATGATGGGTGACCTACTAGGAAGTCATTTCCATTATCGTGTGAGTGAGGAAAAATGAAACAACCAAGTTTTTTTTTTTTTTTAGCTAAACATTTCTACTGCGGAAAACATAAACATTTAAAATAATATAATAATCTAATACTTCCATTAAATAAATAATTCCTTTAACCAAATAAATCAAATACCAAAATTCAGGAATGATCAATTAATTAAACTAGCAACCTAAAACATTCGGTTCACTAGTCTAAAACAGCAACAACAACCCTATCATCCTCTTCCAACGGCCTCTATTCCACGATCACACTTTTCCTTTATCTGCCACTCAAAAAGAAAACTGGGAGTTGCGTGAGTATTATCATAAATACTCAGTAGGGCGGTCATCCCGCCAATAGGAAATACATAAACATAGATATCAATAAACAACACAATTTAATTCTTAAATTCCAATTCCATATTAATTAAATTAAACAGTTTGCGAGTCACAATATTTTATCACAAGTAAATAACGGGTGTCGATCGACACACCACCATGGTGTCGATCGACACTCGACAAAAACGAGTATCGTCATCTTCACAAGGTGTCGATCGACACAGCCTCTAGACGTCGATCGACACTATGTTCCTAAAACCAGAGCTCAAGCCTGTCCTCACGCGACTCGTCTCGGAATCAACACTAACCGATACAAAACGCACTCAACACGATTCACACGTAAACACAGAGACAAAATGATCAATATCACGCCAAAACAATCAATCAATCAATCCATCATTCAACCACACTCAAATTCTAGTATTCCCTAAACGATCACGCACTCACCTTTGCGTTTTAGGATCGAAACGGCGGAGGACACGGAAACATAGACTCTACATCCTAGGAACAGACTCTAGTTCACACCGAAAACACCCACAAACACGCCACGAACGAAGAGAAAAGTTCTTGGATTGATTTCTTTGCAACAATCAATCGAGGACAAGCGATTCTCGAATTCTCTCTCAAAATAAGGTTTCTCTGCGTTTTCTCTTTGAACCAACGCGGCCACGAGACCCTAGAACGTATTTATATACGAACCCTAGGTTAATCCCTTAAACCGTAATTAAACCAAGCCAAAAATCTTAATAACCCGATTCTGAAAACACTGGTGTCGATCAACACTACCCTAAGGTGTCGATCGACACCCTCACAAAAAGCACCTAATTGGTTTCGGGATGTTACAAAAAACACGGGGAAATATCGTGTAGTGATTAGCAGGGTTAGTAAACAAGACTTTCGAGCCTCCTGGACTAACGCACCGGCCGTTGGATATGGTGAGCCCACGGGCCTGAGAGTGGACGGGGGCCATGGGAGGGGCGGTCGGGGCGTTATAAGTAGTAACAGAGCGAAACCTGACAATTGTGTGAGTCAGATTGTCGGGGGTAACGATCTTGATATGCGTGCAACAAAGACGTTGCGATATGTTAGTAGGGATGATTGTGACACCCCGGTTTCAGGGCATATATGGTATATGCGGAGAGGCTTAAAAGAATTGATTTGGCTACCTATTTCACCAAAGCGCACTTATCTTTTCAGGCACAAGTCTTGAGAGAACTCATCGTTTGAGTGAGGACAAAACACGGGGAAAGATCGCTTGGTGATTTGCAGGATTAGTAAACAACACTTCCGAGCCTCCCAGACTAACGCACCGACCATCGGACATGGTGGGACCACGGGTCTGAGAGTGAATGGGGGCCCATGGGAGGAGCAGTCGGGGCGTTATATTCTTACATGGTTTTCTTGCATTCATTCCAGTACTTACTTCTCATAACCTCTTCTATTGTTGTGGACTTCTCAATGTCTATCATGGCATCACATGGTAAAGCATAGGCTACAAAGTCACCATTCTCAAACATAAATGGTAGTATTTCTTTCTGTGTCACGAGCCAATATGAAACAAAAGAAGCAAATACATGGGCATTTCTTATTGTCCAAAATGTGATTCATGATTGCAGATCCCAATCTTATGAAGCTTCTGATTATCCAAGTTGTTTAAAAGGTCTCTTTGATAATGAGAGTGATTTGCCCTCTGTGTTGGCTCCCACTGCCTGATGGGAGTTTTTTGGTACATGGTTGTTCCTTTTGGGTTGATCTACGTAACAACCATTGGATCTTAGAGTCAGTGGTAAGAATTTTTTGGTGTAAATATGGAGGGAATTCCCTTGAGAGAACATTACTTGTAATGAACTCTTATTTGCCTATAATTCAAATCAGATGATAAAAATTAAAAAAAAATACAGTCGTTCAAGCGTATTTTAGGACACTGCGTGTCTTTAAGGATTATGTATTTCGTACTTAACACATTGACTTTTTTTTTTGTCTAAAATTTTTATTAATTCAGTTAACCAAGCTCAAGCCGGTACGGTTTGATACACAGTGTAAGCATGATTTGGCGATCAAATAGGCTTCTAGATTTTCAGATCTAGAGACATACATGAATATGACATTGAGATCATGAGAAAACTTGATTATATCTTGGATGATTTCATAGAATTCAAGCTGGTAATTCTTCCCGTTGATAAGAGTAATGAAGTGTTTTGAGTCCGAAGCCATTAAGATGTGTCGAAGCGATCGATTCAAAGCTTGGAGGAGTGCCTCTCTCTGACCGTCATTGCCTCTGCTATGAGAGGTGACTTCATCTGAGGCTCCACTTTTGGTCCTTGGTCGATGACTGGATTATTCTAGTCTCCGATTTTCAAGCTGCGCCAGAGAAGATGCGTAGTCCGGTCAGGTCCAATTGGGGTCGGGTTTGGTGATATGTTTATCTCATCGGCTTAGGGATCAATTGTTAAGCGAAGAGCTATTCTTTTGCCTCGCGAATGGCTTTGATGATTGTTTCAATGAAGTTCTTCCGATTGAAGATCTTTTGATTTCTCGCTATCTAGAGGTTCCAAAATATCCATGGAAAGAGAGGACTTGATTCGATACTCGTAGGTGGTGAGCAAATCATGCTCTTGCCTTCCTTTTGGCCTATATGAATGGAGAGTATCTCTTCTGGCTTAAAGGTCTTTTTGATCGGTGTTATTTTCCAGCTTTTCTTTGTAAAATTACAATGCAAAAATTGATGATTTAGGGATTCTGGTTCCCTACTCTTTTAGTGGCTAACATAGTGCAACGGGTAAGGTTCCACTTACTGTTTCCCATAAGAAAAGCGTGATCTTTTGAGATGTGTGAATTTTCCATACGTATGCATTCTAGTTAAAGCTTTGAGTTGGTGTCGTGTGGTTGATGTTTTGACAAGTTTACTATTTACGTGTGGTTCGCTAGTCAATTTTTGGGCTCAATAATAAAACAAATTGGACCGTTGAATGTAAGCCTCCTTGCAAACTCCCTGATCCAACTCTGAAAACTTTTCCACCTGTCAAATCAAATTGGTAGCCGGCTTTTCTATAAAGTTAATTAACAAATGGCTCACATATATATATTAATATGTTTTCCTATCTTGACAAAAAAAAAATATGTTTTCCTATCAAAATCATAAAACTATTCATCTATTCTAATGGATGGCTTCTTGCACTTTCACTGTCCACCATAATCTATAATAATCAAAATCTTTAATCATAATTCATATAAATATTATTGCACCGTCCATCATGATCAAAATAATTGCTTAGATATAGTAATAATAAGTTCAAATTATCAAATATGCCCTTTGGATTGGTTCATTACTCTTGAAAAATACAAGTTTATGAATATTTTAATTATTAGACTATTTGGAGATACCATCTAATTTTGCAAGATCCTTGCAAAAGTTAATATCCTATTTTTTGTTTTATTTGGTTTTTTTGTCACCATTGAACATCTTGTTTATTGAGGAGAGTATTTTTACTAACACAAACATAAAAAAAATTTATCAAATAGTGATCCGGAAAAAAAATCTAATCCAAAATTATCAACAGTATAGTAGTAACCAATTACACATTCATGAGTTTACCCCATTGGACTAATTAATGTATTAGGGTTCGATTAATCCTAGCTAATTTATTGATTGCGTTGAAGAATACCTAATCAATTTCAGTGCTTCATTATTTTTACACATTCATCGTTGGTAAACGGTAAGGATGCATGTAGGATGTATCAGCATGCGCTCCTATGAGTATTATTAGTAGTTACGAGTTTAGCACATGTTACCATGATCCGATTCAGAACTGAACCAACCTGGAGTTTCGACAAAGAAATACATGGATTGAGCCGTTAAGTATCGATTCGGCCCCTATAGAAGATTTAGGCCTATATCTCTCTGACTTTCAGCCGATTGCGCGACGCTTAAAAAAATATATATCAACTCAAATAATAGATAATTACTTAAAATTATAAAAAAAATCATATCTTTTTGGAGTTGATTCGACATATAAATACTCCATGTGATTATCTTAGATAGGGATGAACTTTTATAGATTTTTTTCGTTGTTTTTGAATTCTTGAGTTGATTTGCTTTATAATCTAAAATCTAGATTGTTTGGATTGAACTTGAATAACTTACAGTTCGAATTTA
Source organism: Draba incana (assembly GCA_963576765.1). Classification (NCBI taxonomy): domain Eukaryota; kingdom Viridiplantae; phylum Streptophyta; class Magnoliopsida; order Brassicales; family Brassicaceae; genus Draba; species Draba incana. Next base: position 7,851,265 of record OY755215.1, on the reverse strand, counting down.
CCTATAATTAACAGAGAAAAACCTTTGAATAGTTATTGAATGTTCTAAACCTTCGGAGTACAAATTGCAACAAAATCTAACTCAATCCTATTAAGGAGACTAAGGCTGTAGAAGAAATGGGGTCAAAGACTCCAGCTCAGACTGAGGCTTTGACTAGTATAAAAACGCAGAGTTTCAGTAAAAAGGAAGAAGCAGGCTTGACGAGTGGTAACGAGACAAAGCCCATGAAGCCCACAGAGACTTCTCCTTTACCTTGGTTCTTCACTAACGACAAAACTCAAATTACAGAGAAGAGATTGGAAAAAGTTAAAGCTAAAGAGCCGTTGGAGACGAAGGTACAGTTTGGCACTATTCCGGCGACCTTATCCGATCAGGTCTGACCAACAGCTGGATAGAGAACTAGGGTTTTCGTTACTTTTAGTATAAATAGCTATGAGATGTAATGTTAAAGGTTAAGCTTAATAAAGAGTAAAGTTTCAGTCTCCTTTCTCATTATTCTGAGCTCTTGAGCTCCACTCTCATGGTATCAGAGCCATGGAGCTCTCTTCTTCCGTTTCACCTCTAAATGTTCTTAGTAGTGTCACAGTTAAGCTTACACAAGCTAACTATCTCTTGTGGAAATTTCAATTTGAAACTTTTCTTTCTGGTCAAAATCTTCTCGGTCATGTTACTGGATCTACTCCTTGTCCAGTATCTACTCTCTCTGTTCCTGGTATTGATGGGTCTAGTACACCAGTTCCTAATCCAGAGTGTGCTGTTTGGCTTAGAACAGACCAAATAGTGAAATCTTGGCTTATTGGTTCACTGTCTGAAGAGGTTCTTGGTCTGGTAGTTGGCTGTCCTTCGTCTCAAGAAGTATGGATGACTCTAGCTGCTCACTATAACAGAGTCTCATCTACTCGTCTATTTGACCTGCAGCGTCGGCTTCAAACCATCTCCAAAGAAGAGAAGCCTATGGCTGATTATCTCAGAGAAATCAAGCAGATCTGTGACCAACTCAACTCTATTGGACATCCGGTTAGTGAAAAAGCTAAGATTTTTGCTGTTATCCATGGTTTAGGTAGAGCTTATGAACCTATCATCACTGTGTTAGAAGGAACTATGGATGAATACCCTGGTCCAACCTATGAATCTGTTGTCTCTAGGTTGATAGGTTATGATGATAGACTTAAGGCTTACAGTACTAATCCTGAACCAAATCCTCATTTGGCTTATCTGGTTACTCATCAAGAGAATAGTCAACAGTCCTACTCTACTAGAGGAAAAGGCTCATATAGAGGCAATAATAGGGGCAGAGGATACTACTCCACACAAGGTCGTGGATTTACTCCCCATAGCTCTGTCTCTTCTGGAAGTTCTTCATATGGAGGGTCTACTTATGGTGGTTCCAGTATCAGTGATAACACAAGACCTCAGTGTCAGATCTGTGGCAAGCGTGGTCATATTGCTTTTGATTGTTGGCATAGATTCAAGAAAGACTTTCAGACAGAGAACATTCCTGCTGCATTAGCTGCTATGCGTATAACCGATGTTACAGATTCAGCTGGTCAGGAATGGTTTCCAGATACAGGAGCTACATCTCACATCACCAACACCACTCAACATCTTCTTCAGGCTCAACCCTATCAAGGAAATGATGTTGTTATGGTAGGGGATGGTAGTTTTTTGCCAATTACTCACACTGGATCAGCTCAACTTGCTTCTACCTCAGGTAACATTCCCTTAACTGATGTCTTAGTGTGTCCAAATATAGCTAAATCTCTCCTATCAGTTTCAAAGATCACCTCAGATTATCCTTGTTCTTTTGAATTTGATTGTGATGGGGTTATTGTTAAAGACAAACTAACAAAGAAAGTCCTCACCCTGGGAAGAAGTGTTGATGGGCTTTATACATTGGAGGAACCAACAGTGCAAGCTTATTTTTCTTCAAGACAACAGAAGACTAGTGAGGATATCTGGCACAAGAGGTTGGGGCATCCAAATTCTCAAGTTTTGCAGCAACTTATTTCTAGTAAAGCTATTCAAATAAGCAAGAGTACCAAGATTACCTGTGAAGCTTGTCATCTTGGGAAAAGCAGTCGATTACCCTTTCCTGCATCTACTTATGTTGCCTCTAGACTGTTAGAGAGGATCCATTGTGATCTCTGGGGACCAGCTCCTGTTATGTCTGGCCAAGGTTTTCGATACTATGTAGTTTTTATTGATAACTGGTCTCATTTCAGTTGGTTGTATCCCCTAAAACTCAAGTCTGATTTCTTTTCTACATTTATAAAGTTTCAGAGTTTAGTAGAGAATCAGTTTTCTTGCAAGATCAGTTCTTTTCAGTGTGATGGTGGTGGAGAGTTTCTTAGTAATGTTTTTCTCCAACATCTCACTAAGTGTGGTATTCAACAGTTGCTGTCTTGCCCTTATACCCCTCAACAAAATGGGTTAGCTGAAAGGAAACACAGACACATAGTGGAGCTTGGCCTCTCAATGATGTTTGACAGCAAGGTTCCTCAAAAGTTTTGGGTTGAAGCTCTATCAACAGCTAACTTTCTTATCAATCTCCTGCCTACCTCTGTTTTGGAAGAAGGTTTCAGTCCTTATCAGAAGGTGAATGGTAAGCCTCCTGACTATAGCTCCCTGAGAACCTTTGGCTCTGCCTGTTTTCCCACTTTAAGAGATTATGCTCAGAACAAATTCGACCCTAGGAGCTTAAAATGTGTTTTCCTAGAATATAATGATAGGTACAAGGGCTATAGATGTCTCTACCCTCCTACTGGACGTGTGTACATCAGTCGCCATGTTGTGTTTGATGAATCTTCTTTTCCCTTTGCTGGTATATATCAGTCTCTTCACACTGAAGCTACAACTCCCTTGATGGATGCTTGGTATAAAAGTTTTGAAGCTCCTCAGTCTGAAGAGTCTACAACTAATTCTTCTGAGGTTTTTAGCTGCATCCCACTCACTACAAATCCTTTTGCTGTGCTTCAAGATAGTAGTCATGATGAAGATGGAAATGAGCCAGAATCTGTGGAACACTCTGTGATGATAGAGGATTTAGATACTGAGGGAGTCACAAGTGGAGCTGGGTGTACGGCAAGCTTTAGACCTTGTCCTATAGGCAACAGTCCATCTGTGTCTCCTGAGGTGTCTAACTCTCTGGAAGTTCAGCCTAAACATCCTATGATAACTAGATCAAGAGCTGGGATTACTAAACCCAATCCCAGGTATGCTTTACTTACAAAGAAAGTGGCTTATCCTTTGCCAAAAACCATTGCTGCTGCCTTAAAAGATGAAGGCTGGAATGGAGCCATGGGTGAAGAAATGGACACCTGTGCTGAGACAAAATCATGGTCTCTGGTTCCTAGAACACCAGATATGCATGTTCTCAATAACAGGTGGATTTTTACTACAAAACTCAAGGCTGATGGAACACTAGAAAGATTGAGAGCCAGACTGGTCGCAAAAGGTTATAATCAAGAAGAGGGAATTGATTACCTTGAAACTTTTAGTCCAGTAGTAAGAACAGGTACTGTCAGATTGGTGTTGCATACTGCTACTGTTCTGAATTGGGAAGTTAAACAACTGGATGTAAAGAATGCCTTCTTACATGGGGATCTTCATGAAGATGTGTATATGAAACAGCCTACTGGGTTTCTAGATAAAGAGAAGCCAGACTATGTATGCAAATTGCATAAAGCTCTCTATGGTCTAAAGCAAGCACCAAGAGCTTGGTTTGACAAGTTTAGTCATTTTCTGTTGGAGTATGGGTTTATATGCAGTACACATGATCCATCAATGTTCATCTACAATGATAAAAAGGATGTGATGTATCTGCTATTATACGTTGATGACATGATTCTAACAGGCAGCAACAAGGACATGATTGACAAGTTGCTTGTGACCTTGAATGAACATTTCAGAATGAAAGACTTGGGAAAACTGCATTATTTTCTAGGAGTACAAGCTCAATATCATGAAGATGGGTTGTTCTTGTCTCAACAAAGATATGCAGAAGATTTGTTGGCAGTGGCAGGAATGAGTGATTGTGTTCCAGTGGCAACACCTCTTCCTCTGCAACTGAACAAAGTTCCTGATCAAGAGATTCTGTTCTCTGATCCAAAATACTTTAGGAGCTTAGCAGGTAAGCTTCAATACTTAACTATGACTAGACCAGATCTTCAGTTTTCAGTTAACTATGTGTGTCAGAAGATGCATGCTCCAACAGTGTCTGATTTTAATCTGTTGAGAAGGATACTGAGATACATTAGGGGAACCACTGACTATGGAATATCCTTCTCCAACAACACTGACTTCACTATGGCTGCTTATAGTGACAGTGATTGGTCAGGTTGTGGTACTACTAGAAAATCTACTGGTGGATTCTGTACTTTTATGGGAAATAATATCATCTCTTGGTCAGCTAAGAAGCAACAGTCAGTGTCTAGGAGTTCTACTGAGGCTGAATATAGAGCCTTGACTGAAGCAGCTTGTGAGATTACTTGGTTAGGAAACCTTCTCAAAGACATGGGAATTGCTCAGCTGTCAACTCCTATTCTCTATGGAGACAATCTATCTTCTGTTCACCTGACTGCAAATCCAGTGCTTCATCCTAGAACCAAACATTTTGAAACTGATTGGCACTTTGTGAGAGAAAGGGTTGCATTGGGTGCTTTGGTGGTTCAACACATTCCTTCAATCCATCAACTTGCTGATATATTTACAAAATCTCTGTCAACAGCTGCTTTCACTGAATTGAGGTTCAAACTTGGAGTGACTTCACCACCCACACCAAGTTTGAGAGGGGCTATTAAGGAGACTAAGGCTGTAGAAGAAATGGGGTCAAAGACTCCAGCTCAGACTGAGGCTTTGACTAGTATAAAAACGCAGAGTTTCAGTAAAAAGGAAGAAGCAGGCTTGACGAGTGGTAACGAGACAAAGCCCATGAAGCCCACAGAGACTTCTCCTTTACCTTGGTTCTTCACTAACGACAAAACTCAAATTACAGAGAAGAGATTGGAAAAAGTTAAAGCTAAAGAGCCGTTGGAGACGAAGGTACAGTTTGGCACTATTCCGGCGACCTTATCCGATCAGGTCTGACCAACAGCTGGATAGAGAACTAGGGTTTTCGTTACTTTTAGTATAAATAGCTATGAGATGTAATGTTAAAGGTTAAGCTTAATAAAGAGTAAAGTTTCAGTCTCCTTTCTCATTATTCTGAGCTCTTGAGCTCCACTCTCAAATCCCAATAAATTTCAAAATTTTAATTACAAAGCAACACAAGTTAGATTTGAATTGTAAGTCTTTCGTAAAACACAAACGTATGTGATTTGGCCTTATCATAGAAGTAACTAGTAGTAAGATTCTCACGAGAAGGTGCCTTCTAATAGAAGAAGTAATCGTGGCGTGCATCTAACCAAAAACGTTTATTCACTTTATTGTGATTTTGGACCAAATCTACTAATCGTTACAGGTCATATTTCTGGTGAGAAGAATCACCCATTTATGGCTATAAATGCTTTTTTCTTTTCCCGCTCTCTCAGAAGTGACACGTGACAAGAAATATGTGGTTATCACGTCGTTGTTGTTCCTGCAATGCGAATTGCTTAGTCCAGGCACACAAGAGTTTCTAGCACCTTTCCCTATTTCTGTGTCTTTTCAAAAGATACTCATATAAAATTCTATTAAATTCATGAACACATAGAGTCCGAGTGGTAGCCTAGTTTTTTTAAAAACTGGAGCGGTAAGCTGTATAGCATAGTGCAAAGCTGTATAGCATAGTGCAAAGCTGTATAGATAAAGATTTGAGATAAATCTTTATAAATAAAGATTAGTGTAATAGTGTTGGTAAAACTTTTGGTAAACTTTTCGTGATTGGTATAATCTAAAGCGGTACAAATTAAAAAGTGATTGTAAGATTATAAAGATTCTACCAATCTAACCTATAAACTATTTTCCCCAAAAAGATTTGATATAAATCCGAAAATCACATAGAAATTTCTGAATTAAGATAGAATTCCTTACGGGTAAATACAATACTTTCTTAACTAAGATAATAACTGCTATATATAGGGTCCGATTGGTAACCTAGCTTTTTTAAAATCTGGAGGTAAGCTTTATAGCATAGTGCAAAGCTGTATAGATAAAGATTTGAGATAAAGTTGTATAAATAAAGATTAGTGTAATAGTGTTGGTAAAGCTTTTGATAAAGTTTTCGTGATTGATAAAATCTAAAGCGGTACAAATTAAAAAGTGGAATAAAGATTTTCACCAATCTAACCCATAGTTTGTAAGTAATTTTTAATTACCAATTACATTTATGTGGAAATTATAGTCTAATTCACTTATTTGTATACATTTTTAAGTAAATAAGTAATAAAAATCATTCATGTATCTCTATAACTGTTATATTTCAAATGGGAAAAAGAGATGAATTTATATACATAGTGATAAGAAAATAAATGTAAACCTACAAAATTAGTGGTAATATAGTAGTTGTCATATTATATTATATAGTTGTCCTTAAAAAAACAAAAGCCCATGAAGCCCACAGAGACTTCTCCTTTACCTTGGTTCTTCACTAACGACAAAACTCAAATTACAGAGAAGAGATTGGAAAAAGTTAAAGCTAAAGAGCCGTTGGAGACGAAGGTACAGTTTGGCACTATTCCGGCGACCTTATCCGATCAGGTCTGACCAACAGCTGGATAGAGAACTAGGGTTTTCGTTACTTTTAGTATAAATAGCTATGAGATGTAATGTTAAAGGTTAAGCTTAATAAAGAGTAAAGTTTCAGTCTCCTTTCTCATTATTCTGAGCTCTTGAGCTCCACTCTCAAATCCCAATAAATTTCAAAATTTTAATTACAAAGCAACACAAGTTAGATTTGAATTGTAAGTCTTTCGTAAAACACAAACGTATGTGATTTGGCCTTATCATAGAAGTAACTAGTAGTAAGATTCTCACGAGAAGGTGCCTTCTAATAGAAGAAGTAATCGTGGCGTGCATCTAACCAAAAACGTTTATTCACTTTATTGTGATTTTGGACCAAATCTACTAATCGTTACAGGTCATATTTCTGGTGAGAAGAATCACCCATTTATGGCTATAAATGCTTTTTTCTTTTCCCGCTCTCTCAGAAGTGACACGTGACAAGAAATATGTGGTTATCACGTCGTTGTTGTTCCTGCAATGCGAATTGCTTAGTCCAGGCACACAAGAGTTTCTAGCACCTTTCCCTATTTCTGTGTCTTTTCAAAAGATACTCATATAAAATTCTATTAAATTCATGAACACATAGAGTCCGAGTGGTAGCCTAGTTTTTTTAAAAACTGGAGCGGTAAGCTGTATAGCATAGTGCAAAGCTGTATAGCATAGTGCAAAGCTGTATAGATAAAGATTTGAGATAAATCTTTATAAATAAAGATTAGTGTAATAGTGTTGGTAAAACTTTTGGTAAACTTTTCGTGATTGGTATAATCTAAAGCGGTACAAATTAAAAAGTGATTGTAAGATTATAAAGATTCTACCAATCTAACCTATAAACTATTTTCCCCAAAAAGATTTGATATAAATCCGAAAATCACATAGAAATTTCTGAATTAAGATAGAATTCCTTACGGGTAAATACAATACTTTCTTAACTAAGATAATAACTGCTATATATAGGGTCCGATTGGTAACCTAGCTTTTTTAAAATCTGGAGGTAAGCTTTATAGCATAGTGCAAAGCTGTATAGATAAAGATTTGAGATAAAGTTGTATAAATAAAGATTAGTGTAATAGTGTTGGTAAAGCTTTTGATAAAGTTTTCGTGATTGATAAAATCTAAAGCGGTACAAATTAAAAAGTGGAATAAAGATTTTCACCAATCTAACCCATAGTTTGTAAGTAATTTTTAATTACCAATTACATTTATGTGGAAATTATAGTCTAATTCACTTATTTGTATACATTTTTAAGTAAATAAGTAATAAAAATCATTCATGTATCTCTATAACTGTTATATTTCAAATGGGAAAAAGAGATGAATTTATATACATAGTGATAAGAAAATAAATGTAAACCTACAAAATTAGTGGTAATATAGTAGTTGTCATATTATATTATATAGTTGTCCTTAAAAAAACAAAACATCTTTTTAATCCTCAGTGATCTTCTCAACAAAAAGTAACCACCAACACAATTATTTTGGGCGCCTCAAATCCATAACCTTATTCCAATAATTGTGAAGAAAAAGGCAAAAACAAAAATACAAAACTCCTACAATATTGTGGTTGGTGGTTTGAACCACTCATATATTTATGATTTTAATTAATAATAACAGCCAAAAAACCAAAAACAAAAACTAGTTTATTTATTTATTTATTGAGGCTGAGATAGATAGTTACATATGGCACAAGCTGACTCAATCTTATATATATATATATTAATTGAGGAGACACTAAAGTTAAAAATCCTAGGTGTCATTCAAAGAGAGTCTCAAGTAACATTAATCATAGGTGTCATTCAAAGAAGAATTTAAGGAACACATTAATTAAATCAACCAATCAAAACATTTCAATTTGTCATAGTAGAAATCTTTACATATTTTCAATATCTTTAATATATGCGGAGCATTGATGACAAAAATATATACTTACCAAATCCATTACTATATTGAGAAACTCAAACCGATTTAACTCATTTATGTTGTAGTATTTTGGTCAGTGATAAAGTTGGGTTTAAAACATTTTATAGAGTTGTTAAAAACATTTGTTTTTGTAAATAAAAGATATATATCACTCAATTACATTTTTTTGTCATACATTATAAGACAATTTTCGCTTTTTGGTTTTGTTATTGTAAATCAATTTCTTTTATGTTTATATTTTGTATACACTTAAAACGTAACACCTATCATATTAAGACATTCAAGATTTGAAAATCAACCGATTAAATTTTTTAGTGGACATAATCATTTATCTAATATTTTTTGGTATATATGATTCAAAACAATATATGTTTACTATATAATAAACTGAAATTTATATTCCCACGTTTAGCGTGGGTCAAAATCTAGTCGTACATTAAATCTTATCTTTCACACTTTTTCCTACTTGTACCCAAAAACCAACTCTCAAACCATCACCCACTAGTAATCCGCCACGGCATCTCACTCATGTCTTTATAATGCTTCATTCGTCTCTTACAATCAATCCTCTTCTCTTCTTCTCAACGATTTTTTTTCTCTCTTCCAAGATTACACACAAAAAAAAAAAAAACCTAATTTGTTTTTTCTGCTAATTTTTTTTACCATGGAGGTTCCTGTGATTAATAGAATTAGAGATTTCGAAGTTGGGATTAACTCAATTAACGACCCTTCGTTTCTTTCTAGATCTGTTGCTGTTTCAGGAATCGGAAAGTTACACCAAGCTTACGGTTTTTGGAAATGGGGAGCTTTGATTATCGCATTTTTAGCTTATTTCACGAATTTTATTACTAGAATCAAGAATTTAGTTGTTAGATTAAAGAAAATCGATGTCTCTATTTCTTCACCAACACTTTTCGATGATTACGACAGCGATTCCGATGTGTCGTGTCCGTCGTTAGATTCTTCAGACGATGAAGAAGAAGAAGAAGATGAAGATGATGACCTGTTCTCTTGTCGGAGACGGGTCAACGAAAGTTTCCGCGTGAAAGGAGGAGGATCTGACCAAGGGCAAAATGGTAATTTCGCATATTGCGGTGGAAGTTTCGGGGATTTGTTCTCGTGGCCGGATCTTGGTGGGATTGGATCGAGCGGTGTGGTAAAGTTATGGGATCATTTGGATATCGACGGTGGTGACGACGACGGAGACGATCGGAATGTTCTGGCGACGTTTCTCAGGAATTGCGGTCCTTCTTCGTCGTCGTTTTTTCTGACGGCGGAGAAGAAAGGAACAGACGCCGTTAAAGTGAAGGCGTGTGATCCACGCGCTGGTTTATGTAAGCCGGCTTTGCTTGCGGAGTGGAGGCAACCGGGGAGGTTGGTCGGGGATGTGATCGGAGTTGATGTCGGAGGCGTGGATAAGATCTACGTCAGGGATGACGTCAGTGGAAAAATCGCCGTGGGGGATTTGAGGAAGTTAAACGGCGCGTTGACGGAATCAGACGGTGAGACGTGGTGGGATGCTGACGTCGTTATGACGGCTAATTGACAAATTATGAACGGTTTTGTCTAAAAGTGAATTGACGGAAGAAAGATTCAACGCGAAATGTAAAACGAGAAACGACGAACATTTTGTAAATAAATTTGTTTGTGTTTGCTTTTCTATTCGCATTTTCCATTTCCATTTGAATAAATATCAGCCACAGATTATTTGAATTTTCGTATGTTTGGACTTGGTCCGTTACTTCACTTGTGCGGCCGGTTACAAGATTCTAAAAGGTTTCAAAATAAAAATAAACATGACGAGATTATAATAGCGACAAACCACAAACGTAAGATCTAATCTTTATGGTAATGGGTCTTGTAATTCAGAATTAGCCATGAAAAACTAAGTTAGTTTAGGTTTGCGATCTTAAATATCATTTGCAGAAAATGTGTTTTTTATAACAGTTGGTAACTGGCTAAATTGTCTAAGCCCGCAGTAGGATGAGAATTTGAATCTCATATCCTGAATTTTCTTTATATTTTTTCTTTCAAAAATTGATAATGAATGGTACAATTTTTACTTTCGCTTGTAGCTTTTAGATTTTTAGGATCCGTTTTGTGTAATAATATGACTCGTCTCCACTCTACGTCGAAATTTAGAAGAGATTCATAGATTTTTTTTTTATTTTTTTTTAAACGAAGAAAATAGATATTAGTTTTCATGGAACAAAACCTAGTTTAGAATTAATATCTTTTCTCACTTATAATATGTTTTAATAGAGAATACGTACCAACAACTCGTATCTCAAATTGGCTGATGGATGGTACAACGAGATAGTATTTAAGGATCGATTATAAATGATTAAAGATTGCAACACCAAATATAAGAGAAACAAATAAAGTTAAAGTATATATATTTTTAATGAAATAAAATGCCAAAGAAATACAAAAATAAGATGAAACGCAAGAAGTAAACAAGATAAAAGCATTATACTTTGAGCTAAAATATCATAAGAATGAATTAACAATCAAATAATGATGCAAAAAATTGGATGCAATAATATCCTAGAACATGGCACTCAATGTTATGACTAATCCACTTCAGTGATACCAGCCACTTCATATAATCATCTAATTAAGATGAACTTTTGTTTGCAATAAGATAATCAATGAACCTTACCAAATAAGTCCAATTAGTTCAGTAAACACCTTAATCATCAATGGCTAATTGGCTACAGTATGATTATGAAGAGCTCACAAAAAGTTTGTTTCACACATTTCCACTAACACGTTGTGTGTGTGAAAAGGCCTAAGATCAAAATTTTGAGTGATTAAGTCAAAACTACTACTAGCATATAGAGCAACCTAAGTAAAGTAGCTAACATGGATCAACCATAATAACCATCATTTAACTATCAAAACATCATAATCTAGCATAACTCATGATCAAAAACGGAGAAAGCACGGATTATGGAAGAAGCAACTTCATTCGAGATGATTTGACTAACTAATGATGCTAGTTATTTTTTAATAAGATAGGTGTTGTTGTTTATGTTTTTTTTTAAAAACGGTAATGTGCAAAAAACTTATGCAGTTTCACTTTCATTTTCTAAACAAGAAAAAGTGATTTTTAGTGAATTGAAGTAACCCAAACATAAGTTATTTGCCGATCCATTAAAAACATATGGTTTGGTTATGAAAACTTTGGTCATGATTTATTTTCAACAATGGATGTGCTAGTTTCATTATGAGAGGAATACTAAAAAAACGAACGCTCAATAAAATTGAGAAGTTTTAAATTCAAGAACATTCATCTCCCGAAATATAAGAATTACAATTCTTATATTATCAATCAAATATATTTCAGCACTATAAAAATGCATTATACTATTATTTATATGGGAAATATATTAAAAATGTTGGCGCGCTTTGCTATTAATTCTTTTCAACTCTAAACCTGTCACGTTATCAAATAGAAATTGAGTAACATTCACACCAAACACTTCAGGACTAAGTGAAACAACTTATGAACGAATGAACTTAACCAATAAATAAACAAACAAACAAAACTATATAATATGAAACGAGAATACAAGAAGTGTATTGTGTGAAGTATTTTACAAACTTGTGAACCAAGGATTTATTCGGATCGGCCCGGTTCGGCTACATATAGAGAAGTTGAGTTGGAGAACCAAACAAGGTCATTGAGCTAGGCGTGAACAATGGCATATCCGCTAGGTTTTGAAGTTGATGTTGTTGTCTCTCTCGACTAAACGGTTCCACCGTGTCATCATCACCGACGTTAACTTCTTCCGTTACAACGGAAGAGGATGACTCGCTAACGCCGTTAGGGTTCCGTCGAATAACCTCTTCGTGACCCGTTAGCCGTTGAACCAAGGCCATGAAGTCTTCTGCCCGCGTGTGGATCACTCTCGGAGAGTACGCGTAGATGATTACCGGAGATCTCCGTCCATGTCGCCTCCCTAGCTGCTTGACGACGTTAGATGACGTCGTTTTCTTGATGGAATGAGATTTTCCGGCGAGTTTTAATAACGAAGGGCGTGAGCCGTTGATCTCATGGCATCTACTAGGAATCATGGTGAATAAAATGAAGCAAAGATCCAGGCTTTTCTAAATAAACAGAGTTTCTTGATGATTTGTGTATTCAGACAAGACATACAATAAAGGATTATATATATGTATATATGTAGAATTATATATGCGTGTAGGTATGATTAAAAGACATCATATATTGAGCCAACGATTCTGACCGTTGACTTTACATATACGATGATAGTTTTGAAGTAGAACAGTCGTTGTCTTTGAATAGTTTCATTTTTTTTACTTCTAAAATACGTTCTTATGTCAAGTTTCGATTGTAATGAATTCAGAAATGTCGATTGTATTCAAAATGAATTGTAATATTAAATTGGTAGAGAGTTCTTCATTTTCGTTACTTTGAATTTTGGAATATTACTACATGTGATGGTTGAACTTGAAACGGCTTAAATTCTCTCCCTTTACGTAATAAGACATTTTGAAAATGATTCAAAACTATCGGCTTCTTTTAAATCAGCTGTATACATTACCCACTTGACAGGCAGCTAAAACCATGAATCTATTTGTTACCCCAATTTGCTGGGTATTTAATGGTTATCAACTTCATTGTTTTGTTTTAATTATTTTATGCAAACACTACCTTAAGAGCATGATTATCAATGGTTGTTAATGTTGGGGTGCCAAGTGATTTGTTTATTATAAATCGTAGTATTTGATTATCACTATTCACTTATTTTATTTTATTTTTAATTATTTTTATTAGTTAACAACCCACTAACAACCTTCAATAATCATGCTCTTAATTGTGAAGAATAAACAAATTAACAGATGATTTTTCTTTATCAAATGGAAAATTAATATCTTAATACATAATTTGACTTTTGCTCTATCCGCCAGTTGTGAACTATTTGTATATATCTATTCTAAAAATGTACTCATATAACCTTACTTGTGGCATGTGCTTTTAAGACAAAAAGTGGAAGAGAAATATAATGTAATAATAGCTTAACTCTTTGTATTCACATTTTAAAATTTTCACCATCAATGTATATTCAATGATAATTGTAACAAGTAGGGTAGTTCCACACAGTTTTCTAACTACAAGTATGTACAAAATATTGGTTTTTGTCCACGCCATTAATTATAGTATATGATCTTCAATAATTAACTAGATTTTGACCCACGCCAAGCGTGAGAATATAAATTTCAATTTATTGTTGAATAAAAATATATTGTTTTACATCATGCATACCAAAAAAATATTAGATAAATAGTTATCTCCACTGAAAGAAATTATTCGATCGATTTTTGAATCTTGAGTGTCTTAATATGTGAAATGTTTTACGTTTTAAGTGTATACAAAATATAAAAATGAAAGAAATTGATTTACAATAACGAAACTAAAAAGCGAAACATTATCTTTTAATGTATGACAAAGAATGTAATCGAGTGATATACATCTTATATTTACAAAAACAAATATTTTTCAATAACTCTATAAAATCTGTTTAAACCCAACTTTATCACTAACCAAAATACTACTAATTGAATCGGTTTGAGTTTTCTGGTATGGTAATGGATTTGGTAAGTATATATTTTTGTCATCAATGCCGCTATATATTACAAATATTGAAATATGTAGATATTTCCACCATGCCAAATTGAAATGTTTTGATTGGATGATTTAATTAATATGGTGCTTAAGATCCTCTTTGAATGACACCTAAGATTAATATGTTCTTTAAGACTCTCTTTGAATGACACCTAAGATTTTTAACTTTTAGTGTCTCCTCAATTAATATATATAGGATGTGTACATGTGCCATTAGATATTTGAATTCGAAGTCGGCTTGTAAAAACCCTAATTGTTTATCAAAAGTCAAAAGCTTCTTACTAGGGGGTTCATGAAAAGTTGGGGAACCCACAAGTGGGATAGGATGTAACATGGTACTGCCGATCAAATCGGAATCACAAATTTGCCACGGACATTGTCTCCTCTTCATACAGAGAGATGCATGTCTACTTTGGGCAATATCTAGCTTGACAAAGAGGAAATGCTACTGCTCTTTGTTCTTGACGCACTCCAAAAAGTTGTCCCTCATGGTGCAACGCCCGGAAGATTGGCCAAATTTACAAATGGAGCTGGAAGAGTTTAAGGATGTAAGGAGGTTTTTCCTGGACTTTACACTAATACACCAACCCCGATATAATAATACCAAAGCAGACTTCCTCGCTAGGAATGCGCTTTTACGAAATACTAATTTTTTTATTAGTTGTTATATCTACAGAATATATTTAGATGATCAATAAATGAAATGTGTTCATGACTACAACAAAACCAAAGAACAAAGAAAATAAAAAGCTTCTTTGTACATATTAAAGTTTCACTGCTTGTTCATACATGCATACATACAGTTGATCCACTTTCACCAATGTGATATAACGCACAAGAATCATTCCTCATGTGTTTTATCAGATAATGAAGATAGAAGAAAAAGAACTAAAAACCATCCCTAAAACTCCCAAGAATTTCTCTTGTAACCCTTCTTTCCCTAAGCAATTTTTTGCTGCCGGCTAAGCTTATATTTCTAAGTTTCCTTCTTAAACTATCAGCAGAATTTCAGAAAGCACAAAATTTTATTTGATTTAAAAATTCAAATAAACCCGGGCTTACTAAAACTCAACAAATGTGTCAAGTTGTTATGAAAATTAACTTTCTATACTGATTCTCGGCAAGTTCTAGTGTTACTGATAATACTGGTAAAGCCCAAACAGAGCCCAAAGCATCCAGGACGGGTATAAGGACGGAAGCCCGAAGCTAAGAGCAACAAGTGAAGAGCCAAAATTTGGAGCATGAAATAATTATAAATTGGAAAAGCTGAAGCCGATGCCTCGGGATTATAAGGATCATGCGCAAAGACACCGCAAGCGCACTATCGCATCATGTAGCTAACACTTGGATTTACGCGAGCTATTGTTTAGACCATGTCGTATTTAATGAAACATCAAATTATTATGCATCCGGAAAGAATAATCAAATAAACTAATACTCCTTCTGTATTTTAAAATTGATGTTTCTGATTTTTCACACATATTAAAATATACTCTCTGCGTTTTATTTTACAAGATTTTTTTATTTATTTCACGAGAATTAAAAAATAATAAATACATACAAAATTTCATTTAATAATTAACTAAAAATATAACTCAACCAATCATATATAAGACTACAGAATTTAAAAGGACAAAAGTATCAAATCAAATTAAAATCTGCATAAAACTAATAAAATATCTTATAAAATGAAACAAAAATATTTTTCTTAAAAATCTTATATAATGAAACGGAGGGAGTATTGAATATTTGTGTTTGCTAATTATTTATTTATTTTTTAAATAATTAAATTAACTTTAGCATACCACTTTTCTCTTTCTAATTAATTAAGAATATATTTATTCACTTAGTAAAACGTAAAAGCATAAATTGAAAAGAAGAAAATTAATCTTTCAAAACCAAAAACATCATTTTTCTAAACACAAAGAAATTATGTGAAACTATTCCATTTTCGATAATTTCTAGGCCTAATTTCTTATAGATTAATTAGGCCTCATGGCAAGGAATAACACAATAATTGGCCAAATAGCCAAATATTGTATAAAATACTATGCAATTTTTATTAATCCCATATAACCCCTATCACCAATTGCTTTTCTTTAGGATATGTGTCAGACAAAATCAGACTTTTTGTACACATAATTACGTATAATCTCTTTCATCTCTCTCCATTATCAACCTCTACCATCTCTCTTTCTATTTTTCCCCGGATGGTGATGCGTTGACCGGACAATCGGCGGCGGAGAATGGTTTGTTTTCGGGGAAAAGAGAGAAATCGAAGTTTGATTCAGTGAAGGTGAATGAAACAACGTCGCTTGGAGGTAGACTGATATATCATGGTTTTAACCGCTTTTTAGCCATGTTATAAGTCCATTTTTAGAGTATTTTAGGTGTTTCTTAGGTCTTTTTAGGATAAAATATGTTTGGAGGCAAATGAGCAAAATTTGGAAGAAAAAGAGCAGAAAAGGGTCAAACATTTGGCGTTCGTTTAAGAACTTTCCACCGATGGATCGGCGTGATATTTTGGCACAAGATAGATCGTTGAGTTAGCTTTCATTTGGAAGTACTTTGAAGATATTCCAACAGTGGGATCGAGAGTTATTGAAATTTTAGTGAAGAAATTGCAGATTTTTCTATTTTGACTCGGTTTGAACCAAAAACCTGATTTAGCCTATTTATTCTAGTTTTCAGCCATTGTTTAGGCTAGGCTTTATTTTATTAAGACTTGGAGAGAGATTTATAGCAGAGCTTTGGAGAGACAAATCCGACTTTTTCAGAGAAGAATTTGAACTTCTTTATCTCTTTTCTTATCTATTTTATGAAATCTATTATATTCATGATGTTTGTTTCATTCACCATATCTGAGTAGTTTTCTAGTTAGATTTTAGGGTTTTCAAAGGATGATGAAAAGTTGTTAGGATTTATTAACTATTGGGATTGCATCATATTTATTTTTTACCTTGATTGCATTAACTCTGATTTAAGATTGATCACCTTAGATTATAAATATTAGATTGTTTAATAGATGCGACAACATTATTAGATTACTGAACCAAATCATAGGTGAGCAATCTGACCTGATTTTAATGCTTGTTTAGATCAATTTGAATTCGCAACGATAATTGGCTTTCTAGGGTTTAGACATAGATAATATTTGCAACGACAGTTGATATATTTTATATTAGTGTTTCGAGTTATAGAATTGCACTCCATCAATATCCCGATAGTAAGTTTATTCTCCAATTTGTAATCATTCCTGCAAATTTCCCAAGGCCTAGCGTTTGTCTTTTATTGAATTTAAAGCACATCAACCATCACTATTTACTGTTTATGCAACCGTTTCATTTAATACCATTATTCACTTAGCATAATTCAACCATTGAAAATCTATTGTGTTAATCTTATTCCCTGTGAATTTTGATACCCTAAGTACTTCATGCGATCTTTTAATTTGAGAGAATGGCTCTAGGAATAATTTGAGCATATCATAGACGACTTACGAGGGTGTTCCAACTTAGTGATTTACACTAACCCTAGTTCCTTACACCTGCGACATGAATAAAAACTTTCTATTCGCCTTGAGCTTTACGTCTATCTAGTGGAGATCATGTTCACGCAGGTACAGTAGTAGGTAAACTTGAAGGAGACAGGGAGTCAACTTTGGGCTTTGTTGATTTACTGCGCGATGATTATGTTGAAAAAGATCGATGCTGGGTTTGGGATCGAGTGGGTCCCAAACGAGTTTTCTGGCGAGTGGGAGGTAGTGAGAGAGGGAAGAGGAGAGAGAAGATTTGAGATTTGGAATGATGACTATGTCGAAGAATGAACGAGTTGCGTCGGTGGGTTGTTAGAAGATGACTCGTTCGACCGCTCTATGTTTGAGAGCCGGAGAAGATCGAAGAAGGTGAGAGGAAGAGTGAGTGACTTGGACGAGTCAGAGTTTGCGGGGTTGACTCGAGACACGTGGATAATATTTAGTAATTGATTCATTTTTTCCTGATAATGTAATGCGAGATGACATAATGTAATGAGAGATAAAGACCATACGAAATACTTTTATCACCACCAAGCTGTGAACAAAACAAAAATCTCCAACAACTTCTTCTCCACATTCACAATGAAAATTAGAAATTGTTCAAAATCGAATTTATGGATTCTTGGAGAGAAAAGAGGCTGGAAAGGGAAGTGATGTATATATATATATATGGTGTAAAATATCTTTATGTCAGAGATTTTCTGACTCACTTCTTCTCTCCTTCTAGCCACTTCGTACAAGAGATAGGAGAAAAGGGTAAATGGCCATTTTTTTAACAACACCATATTTGAGTTTATAAATTTTTTGGCTACTTAACTAATTATGACATGATAAGTGTTTTTCTACCTAGTTGACTCTTTCTTATATTCCTCGGATCTCTATCATCTACTGTTTTATATCCTCTTTCTTTTTTTGTCTGATCGTTGTCCTTTACATTTAAATACACTTCTTTGTCATTATAGTGACAAGATTCGGATACTAGATTAGTAAATTACTATCCTCTATTATTTAATCTCCTTCACTTTGATATTTTAACGGTCTGAACGCCCTTTCCACTGCTTCATGCCTACTCGTAGCCCGTGAACCTATTTTTGTTCGACGGCCGGTGTGTTAGTTCAGGAGGCTCGGAAGTTTTGTTTACTAACGTGTTTGTTCTCACTCACACGGTACTGAAAATTACTTCACAGTAGATCACTCATCATGAAATTGCTCAAACTCAAGCACGCTTAACATTGGAGTTCTCTCATGAACAGTGACCGAAAAGATAAGTGCATTTTGGTTACATAGGTAGTCAAATCAATTTTGTAAAGTCTCTCAGCATGCACCACATATTTCCAGAAATCAGGGTGTTACAATCACCACCACTAACATATCGCAACGTCCTCGTTGCGTACCAAGATCGTTACCCTCGGTAGTGTGAGTCACACACTCGTCATGGTTCGCTCTGATACCAATTGTAATGCTCCGACCACCCATTCCATGGACTCCACGCCTACTCTCAGTTCGTGGGCCCACCTTTGTCCAACAGCCGGTGCGTTAGTCCGGGAGGTCGGAAGTTGTTTTTACTGACCCTGCATATCTTCACGCCATCTTTTCATGTGTTTGTTCTCACTCACAAGGTACTCGAAATTACTTGCCAGTAAGTCACCCATCATGAAATTGTTCCAGCTCAAGCACGCTTAATTCTAGAGTTATGTCATGACAGTGGCCGAAAAGATAAATATACTTTGGTGACATAGATAGTCAAATCAATTTTTTTAAGTCTCTCTGTATATACCACATATTTTCTGAAACCGAGATGTTATAGATATATTGTTAAAACACTTACAACTCAATTCTTCTGCTAAGGCTGCTTAGGATATCATTGCATATGAGTAACTGAGTCCAGTTGTACAAGTTCCGACCTCTTGCTTTTAAAGTAAAATACACTATTTCGTTACGATAAAATAACTCAGTTGTGCAAGGTATATTGTCATCTAAATCAATATTATATGAGAACTTATTGTTTAAAAAAGTGTCAACTCCGCTCTAATTACCGATCCAAACAAAAAGTATTATGGTATATAGTGATGGAATCAGGGCTATAAACCTGTTACATTATTGGTTACCTATTAAATATAGCATGATTTATTGATTTTAGAACACCTCGAAACAAAATTTTCAAATACTGTTGTTTTTGTTTTCGTTGTTTAGTCCAAATGGGCAAGTTGTTAATGAAGTTTTTTTTTTTTTTTTTTTTTTTTTTTGTCACGGACACACTTCAATATTGATTAAACAATTACATTGTCTGTATCCGAACACCAATATGGAATTGAAGTGATAATATATAAAAAAAAAAAATTTCACGAGTGCGCACATTCCTTGCTAGCAAATCCGCTCATTTATTATTCTCCCGTTTGCCGATAGATAAGCTTGAATTCGAGGATAGATTCCCGGAGAATTGCCAATTCACTCCATTCCGACTGGTAGCCGGGCCACTCATGTGAGGAGTTTACCATCTTTACCAAATCGGTTGAATCAGTAACAAAGGTGGCACAATAGCGGTTATTCTGAATTAAGCAGCGCATGGCCCTCAGCAAACCATGTAACTCTGTATGAAGAGGGGAAAGACTCTGGTGATTGTCCTGTTGAGAATGGATTTTTGCGCGTAAGATCATATTATTTTTCTTTATTGACGAGAAGACAAATAATATTTATTTAGGCCCGTCTCAAACAAAAATTTTACCCTTTTTAAAAAGATCAGTTATTAGTCTATATTTTTTAAATTTAAAAATTGTGAACTCTTTTACGCATCATTTCAAAAGAATAGGATCCTAAAATCTTTTTAAAACTATTGAAAAAATGGTAGGACTTGGTGCTTTAAGACTAGAGGGACGATGGCTATGTCGATGGAAGACATGCGACTAGTGGTATGAGACTAGCACTACAAGAAAACATGCAATATTCCGACGGCCTAAACCGTCGGAATAAGGGTGTTTCCGACGGATTTCTACCGTCGAATCTATCTTGTCGGAAATGAAAGATCCGTCGGAACATGTTGACGGATTTCTAACATAGATCGGTATAGCGGAAATGCGTCGGAAAGATGTCGGATCTTGAATTTCTGACGGCTTTCCGACGGCGGCTAATACCGACGTATTTCCGACGGTTCGATATACCGACGGATTTCCGACGGCGGCTACGACCGACGGATTTTTGACGGCGGCTGTAACCGGCGGATTTCCGACGGAGGCTGTTACCGACAGAATTTGGAATTTTTATTTTTAAAAAAGTAATTATAATTAATTAAATTAAATTTTTTAAAAATTAATTACAAATTTAAATTAAATTAAATTTATATTTGAAAATAAATAAAAATAGTTGAAAAGTTATTTAAAACTTAAAGTTTTACATAAAATTTAAAAGTCTACTATGGACGATAATTACGAAAGAACTCGTTTATCTTCTCTTCTATCCCACGAATGAGTTCTCTATCTGCTTTGCGTTCTGCCTCAAACCGCTCTAGATCTTGTTTGCGTAGTGCCTCAAACCGCTCTGCATCCTCTGCGCGATGTGCCTCCATTGCGTTCATCCGCTCGAGAAGCTCAGTGTTTTGTGCCCGCAAACCGCTATCACAGTGAAATCAGAATGAAGACACGGAAGAGGTGGAACTGTCTTTCGGAAGACCGAAGACACGACCTTTGTTCTTAGCTACCATATAAAATAAAAATATAAATGTTATAACGTATAAGTTTTATAAGTTATTTTAAATTCGTTAATAATTGAAAACATTACTAACCTCATACGTAATCTCGTTGATCTTTTCGATTGGAACTTCGGTGAGCGGTGGAGTTCCTTCGACGATCTGTTGGGATTGGAGGTACTCCTCACCGAGCCTCTCCACGCTTTCCACGATTTCACGAGCAATTGGATCTTGGATTTCGCCCGTCTTTCGGCTGGTATGCGTATCTCTGATCAAATCCAGATTTGAAGGACGCGTACCTTTCTTTTGATACTGTTAGCATAGAAAAGTAAGCAAATAAGTTAGCGATTATAAAAATAAAATAATAATAAAGAAACTTACCAGTTGTTCTGCACGAGTCGCTTTGCTCGTCGCTCCGAGGTTATGGGTCGCTGGTCCCTTCCCCTTCCGGTCGCTCTTTCGGTTCGTTGAGTGTTTTGCAGAGCTCGACTTAGTGGCCTCCAGTTCCCAATACTGAATTAATTGAGCCCATAACTCGGGATTGTTTTTCATATCCCGAGGAATCTTACCAAGTCCCCATAGGTAACATCTTCGTTCGTGGCCTCCAGAACCGTTTATGTAGTTAACATCTTCGTTCGTGGCCTCTGGATTGAAAGCCTCAACATTCTGAGCAAAGTGGACAGCCTTCTTTCCAGCTAGAAGACTAGTCATTGTATCCAGCTTCTTGGTCACCTCAGCGAGCTGGTTGTTGGTGACGCTCTTCCCAAGTTGGCTCCTCTCGAAATCGACGCTCTTGGTGGAGTTGCTGTTCGCCAAGTTCTCTATCAGACGGAGAGCAGTCTCTGGAGAATTCGTGTTGAAATTCCCTTGGCTCGCAGCATCCAACGTAGTAGCAAAAGTAAGTGCGATTCCTCTGTAGAAAATCCCCAAAAGCTGTACCTCTGTGAACCCGTGGTGAGGACGGTCTCTCTGGTATCCTTTGAAGCGATGCCACGCAGCCTTGAATGCCTCAGTATCACCTTGCTTGAAGGTTGTAAGCTTCATCCTGAGCTCCTCAGATCTCGCATCATCAAAGAATATGCTTAAGAAAACGTTATTTGTATCCTCCCATGTAGTGAGAGATCATGGAGGAAGAGTCCTCAACCAATAAGATGCATCTCCAGCAAGCGAGTACGGGAAGAGCTTGCAGAAGATGTAGTCATTGGACACCCCATTAGCTTTGATGCAAGAAGCTAAGTCTTCGAACTTCTCCAGATGGTCCATCAGATGCTCGTGAGGAAGGCCATGAAATGGATCTTGAGCAACTATACTAAAGTATGCTGGTTTCACCTCGAAGTCGATCCTCTGGAAGGCAGGAGGACGAATCGAAGTTCGATTTGGACTGGCGCAGCGTTCTCCTTATTCCTCAAAACGTTTGGATGATTCTGGAGGAGGCGTCGATCTGCACCCAGGGGGTGGTGTCGATCGTCACCTTGTATTTCATCGTGTCGCTCGACAGGTGGTGGGTGTCGAGCGACACCCTGCGGCAGAATCTCCAAATTCTCCTCGACGATCACTGTTCCGTCGTCGTTGATCCTCTGCCATTCGGCGTTGTATCTGAGACCTGCTGGATCGCTCAGAACTCCATCTTCTCTCGGAGTCAGAACAAGCATCTGTCTAGCAGCCATCCCTGCTCTTCGATTCTCGCGTCCTAAGCGTGCAAGTCCTGGAAGATCGTATTCTACTAGCTCCTTGTCTTTATTACTTATGGTATTGCGATTTCGCATGTACCTGAAAAACAAAACAGAAAGACAAACGAAACAAGAAGAAAATTGCAAACAAAAATAAAAACAAGCCTAGACGAAATCCTAATAATATGAATCTAATGGTTATGATTCCCCGGCAACGGCGCCAAAATTTGATATGCTCAAATTAACCCTAAGAGCTACTCTCTCAAATTAAGAGATCAATGCAGTACTTTAGGTATCGAAATCCACATGGAATCAATTAAACACAATAGATTAATAAGTTCAGACTAAGCTAGGCAGGATGATATGAATGCAAGTAAATCAAAGCAAGTAATTAAACAGTTGTGAAAATCAATAAAGAGAAAGCGCTAGGCAGAGGGAAATCTCAGGTGAATCAGATATGCAGATGATAAATAAAGATAGGATTATTAAGCACAGTTCACGAACATGAATCACGAATATAAAACCAATCAGCTTTCGCTGCAGAGATTATCTATGTTTAAATCCTAGAAGACCAAATTTCTTTGCGAATCCTAACAATCTAAACAAGCATTAATGTTCAGGTTGAATTGTTCACAAAACACTAAACCAAATTTCTTTGCGAAAAGGAATTTTGCTCATCAAAGTCTAGTTCAGGAAATCAATCAAACTGTCGTTTCTATTAATTATCCTAAGATCAGATTTCAGGTCATGAATCTAAAATCAGCAATGAACATGAGACAAGATGAAGAACAATCTAATGATATTAATCCTTATGCAATAAAAATCAGATCTAGCAAATCATCAAACACCTTTGAAAATCCCTAAACCTAACAGGGAAATTACTCAGACATGTCGAATGATGAAAACATGTTTTTATTAAAAGATATCTCTAAGTAATTTATAAAACAAAGCATAAGCCTAAACAATGGCTTGGAAAACGTATATATACATGTACAAAACCGACTGGAAACCTAAAAGTAAACATCTGGAACTTTCGGGCTTCGAACGGACTTCTTCAGATTAAGTTTTGGGCTTGGTCGACATGGGTGTCGATCGACACTCATGGTGGTGTCGATTGACACCATCTTGAAAATCAGATTCTTCTCTTCGAAATTTGCCACTTCGTTCCGCAATGCTCCAAAAGCTCCAGTAAACATCTTTTCTGCTCCAATCGTCCTAGTACCTGTAAAGACTCTAAAACCAACACAAAACACAACAAAGACTCTAGATATTGGACTTATATCATGGCTTAAAAAGGGTAAAAACCATGATATATCATCGGGGATCTAGGACTGACTAGAACTCCGACCCCTCCTACTGGAACTACCGCCTCCAAAACTTTGCTGAAATCGTCCATAATCCCTACGAATTCCAAGATTTTTACATAAATTTGAAATATTTTTACACATATAAAATTAGTTAGTCAATTTTAAATTTTAAATTTATAATCTATATTAGGGATTTAGGGATTTAGTGATTTAGGGATTTAGAGATTTAGGGATTTTGAAATTTAGGGATTTTGAAATTTAAGGATTTTTGGGATTTAGGATTTTAGGGATTTAGGCATTTTGAGATTTATGCATTTTAAGATTGAGGGATTTAGGGATATAGAGATTTAGGAATTTAGGGATTTATAAATTTAGTGATTTAGACATTTCGTAATTTAGGGATTTAGGGTTTAGGGATTTAGGTGTTTAGGGAATCTGGGAATTTGGAAATTTAGGGATTTAGGGTTTTTGGGATTTTGGGATTTTAGGAATTTAGGATTTTGGAATTTAGTGTTTTAGGAAAATAAGTTCGATTTATGATGATCTTCAAAATATTTTTTAAAATTTCGTAATATTAATAATGTTATACATTATTAATATTGATTTTAAATCCCAAAAATCCCAAAATAGAAAAATCCCTAAATTCCTAAAATTCAATAAATCCCTAAATTTCAATAAATCCCTAAATCCCTAAAATTTAATAAATCCCTAATTTCCAAAAAAATGTTGCTTTAAACAAATTAAATAATTTTTAAAATTTTAAAATTTTACAATTTTATATATTATTCATAATATAAATCTTCATAAATCCTAAAAAACCACATATACTTATTAAATTTGAAATTCATAAAATTTTGAAATATTCATAAAATTTTGCATAATATCTTATATTCCAAAATCCATAATTCCCTAAATTGTTAAATTTCTAAAATTATCATAATACCTCAATTTCTAAAATTATCCTAATTCCTTAATTCCTAATATTCCAAAAACTCAAACAAATCATCAAAAACTTACATTGGGGTGTTGATTTGTTGAGGGTGTTTGAGATTTGGTATACAAGAGTCGGAGAATCGGTGAAAACGGCGGCGAAACGGTTGTGACTCGGCGAAACTGCGGCAAACGGTGGTGAATCGGCGGCAAAACGGTGGTGAATCGGCGAATCAGAGGCGAAACGGCGGTGAGTCGGCAAAAATTCGGTTTGAAACAAAAAAATTTCGTTATGTCTTCTGGGGAGACGACGGCTCTGGCTTTAATGGAGTGTTCCGACGGAACCAAAATTTCCGACGGATTTCCGTCGGATTTTCCTGCTTTGTCGATGATACCGAAGGTCTTTGGGCGGCAGAAAATTAGGGTTTCCGTCGGAAATCCGTCAAAATATTATGACGGATTCCCGACGGAAAATGATATTTATATTAAATATTTGCGCAGAAATTAAAAAGTATATATATATCGAACTCCGTCGGAAATCCGTCATAATATTATGACGGATTTTCGACGAAAAACCCTAATTTTTTGCCGCCCAAAGACCTTCGTTGTGACGGATTTCCGACGGAATTCGATATTTATATACTCTTTTACTCGGAAATGATACAGAGTAAATAAAAAACTAAAACTGTCCGAAATCCGTCATAACTTTTGATTTTTATATTTAAAATTTTCTACCAGCGAGAATATTACAAAAACAAAATCCGTCGGAAGGCTTTTGTTTTGTATTTTATATTAAACAATGTACCAACCAAATAAACAATTTACCGTTCTTATTACTGCAACACAAGCACGTGTATAGTAATAATTTATACCCGTGAGAGCACAACGTTCATACATGCATACATGTGAGAGTACAACATTCATAAGCAAACATTTATTCATTAAATTAATATTACTCTGAATCTCTTGAGGAACCTTCACTAGGGATGGAGTCTGAATCGTCATCAAATTCGTCAGGTGATTCCTCTTCGTCCGAATGAACTAAATCATCGCCGATATGTGTGACATCAATAACAAGGTCAATGTTATCCATCTCCTCGATAGGAGACATTTGAATACTTGTCAACGGCTGGAGAGCATCATGTTCTGGAACTCCATATAATCTTCCTCTCGGGTTAATTGGAGTTACTGTGATCCAATGATCTGTACGATAGGAAACTTGAGGATATGGAATGTAGCAAACCTAAAATTAAATAGTTGGTTTTGTTAATATACATGGATAACAAATCATATCGTATGAGGATGTTGGAAAACAAATTATTGACTTCATACCTGGTCTCCTTGGGACACAAGGATAAATGGATCGGATTTTTGTAGTTTCCGTCTTGAATTTATCGAAATCACACCAAGGGGGTCAATTCGAACCCCACGTCCATTGGATGGATCATACCAATCGCACATAAACACAATGCACCTCAAGTCCAACATTTCTGGATACCGGATTTCCAAAATTTCGTTTAAAATGCCATAGTAGACGGTATCACCTGATTGCGACGAAATACCATAGTCTGAAGTAGACCTCGGTCGTCCTTCCTCACGAATCCTAAATGAATATCCCCTAGTGCAAAACCTGGGATATGAAGTCGCGGTGGTGCGCAAACCATTAGCAAACTCCACTAACCATGTTGGGAGAGTTTGACCTCTTTCTAAACCTTCGGAAACCTGATGAACGATAAAAGTATGAAATCATTAACATATAAAACGTCAAAATCTAGAAATGTAAGAGTAAGGAATTATATTAAACTTACATAAAATTTCAACCACTCCGAGAATTCTTCATCTTTTAAGACAGCAAGTTCGGATTCTGTCTTATCAGGATGGTATGTTTGGACTATGGACATGTAAATGCTGTAACATAAAAATATTAATTAGATTTAGACAAATAATTCCAAAATTGTTTTACAAAAACTGAAATACCTTTCGTACTCCATAATTTCGTCACAATTTCTGAGGATATACGTATGCAAATGTTTGACCTCTTGTGCTGATAGTCTGCATTTCTTTCCTTTTCCACTTACTCGACCAACTTGGGAAAACAAATCGGGTACAACCATGGCATACATTGCTTTCTCACCTCTATCATCATGTCGCGCCGGACGTCTAGCCTTAGTCCAAACTTCCGATGGAAAGTAATATTCGGCAAAGTGTGAGACTTCGTCATTTAGACTTTGTGCAACAATAGATCCCTCCAACTTGCTCAAATTTTTAACCTTTTTCTTCAAGTGGAACATGTACCGTTCGAACGGATACATCCATCGGTATTGAACAGGGCATCCTAATGCTGCTTCTCGTGGGAGGTGAATAGAAGATGTTCCATAACATCAAAAAAAGACGGTGGAAATATTTTCTTCATATTACAAAGGAGTACCGGGATGTTGGACTCTAAATTACGGATCCCGTCCACTGTTAGTGTCCGTGAACATAAATCTCGAAAGAAAGCCCCAACTCCTACAAAATAAAAGTAAACAAGTTAATACATATATAGTAACATTATATTAGTAAGAAACTCACGGGAGCACGAAATCTACCTCCAATTGCTTGATGGATGTCCTTTGGAAGAAGATAAGTAAATGCAAATGGAAGAAGACGCTGCATCACAACATGACAATCATGACTTTTCATTCCAATAAACTTCCCTTCTGTCGAATCCACGCAATTACGTAGGTTAGATGCGTAACCGTCAGGAAATTTAATATTTTTTTTAATCCATTCAAAAAATACTTCCTTTTGACCGGCGTCTAACCGGTATGCAGGCATCGGCAATCTATCGTTAGCCAAAACATGAAGAGATTCCCTTGAACAAATCAATGGCAAGTCTAATCTAGACTTCCAGTTGTCTTTTGTCTTCCCTGGAACGTTTAAGATAGTGTTCATGGTGTTGTCAAAGAAATTCATTTCAACATGCATGACATCTAGATTATGCCGCAGTAGATGGTCTTTCCAGTAAGACAAATCCCAAAAAATACTTTTCTTGTGCTAATTGTGATATTCTCCACAATCGTCGACGGGGTGATGGCCATTACCCCCACATTCAGGAGTTCGCTCTACACCAAAATCTCGTAACTGTTCTAATATGCTGGGACCATCTATCTCAGGAGGTAGACCATGTTACACTTGTAAATTCTTCCTGAAATGTCTTCTAGACCGACAATATGGATGATTTTCCAGTAAAAAACACCTACGGCAATCAAACCATGAATTCTTCCTTCTGTGCTGCAATTGGAATGCTGAAGTATTGTCTTGGCAATCAGAACATGCCAATCTTCCATGCGTTGTCCATCCAGATAACGTACCGTATGCCGGAAAATCTCTTATGGTCCACATAAGAACCGCACGCATGTTGAAACCAAATGGATAAGCCAAGGTATACATTCCGTCGTTCATATGCAAAATCTGGATATACGGATTGAAAGTGTTTCCACGCATCCGCGTCAGAAGGATGCGTAATATCTCCATCTTGACTATGCTCTGCATGCCATCTCATAGCCTTAGCTGTGCGTTCTGATTGATACAACCTCTTCAACCTCTCTGATAATGGTAAATACCACATCCGTTTGAATGGAATCTTCACTTTGCCACTTGTGTCCTGGAACCGTGGTTTACGGCAAAATTTACATTTGTTTATGTTCTCATCTTCTCTCCAGTATAACATACAGTTATCGATGCACACATCTATTATCTGGTAGGGCAAACCAAAACTGGCAACAAGTTTCTGGACCTTGTAGTATGATGCTGGACAAAGATTATCCTCTGGCAAAACATGTTTCACAAACTCGGCGAATGCATCAACACATTCTTCGGACAAATTGTAATCAGTCTTCGTGTTCATCATCCTACTAGCAGAAGATAACGGTGAATGACCTTCCCTACAACCGCTGTATAGTGGTTGCTTTGATGCGTCTAACATATAAAAAAACCTTCGAGATTCTAAATTAGGTTCTTCAGCCCTATCAACCTCATAACCACCCGACTGCAAATTCTCTCTAAACGCATCGTTACCCATCGTAACCGTACTTACCCCAACATCTACTTCCGTTGTACGTTCTCCTACGCTATCCAGAAAATAAGGTGCATTACTACTACTACTACTACTACCATATTCATAATTGCTTTCTCCATGTAAAAACCAAACTTTATATCCCGGCCTAAATCCATATCTATATAAGTGATTCCAAACAGTATGAACCGCAACACTAATTCTATTACAGCAATTAGATCATGGACATTTGATATCCTGACCTTTTTTTGCTGCATCTTGATTTTTGGGTAAATTCATGAACTCGCAAATACCTGCAGCGTATGCGGACGTTAATAAGTTGGAGCACATATCCATCATTGGCTCGTCCATCCAAGACCGAAAATATGAACTCATCTCTTATAAATTTTTAGATAATGTGCATTGTGTTTTTTTGATAATGTGAATTGTGTTACGATGAAATGAAGAAATGTCGAAGCTTATATAGAACGGATTCCGTCTGATTTCCGTCGGAAAACCGTCAAAAACCTCCGACATAACACCCCACCAATCCCATCGGCCACCGCTAATGATATGGTAACCACTCAAACTTTGCCGACATCAGTTGCCGTCGGAAATCCGTTCCAAAATTGCGACGACTTATTTCCGTCGATACTCCGTCGGTACAAAGTGACCAATCAAACTTTGCCGACATCGGAATAACACAAGCTGTCGGAAATCCGTCAGAAATGACCGACGGATTTCCGACGGAATTTGCTATTTATATATATTATTTGCGCAGAATAAAGTAAAATATATAAATAATAATTTCCGTCGGAAATCGGTCGGTAATTTCTGACGGATTTCCGACGGATTGTGTTATTTATATATTTTATTTTTTTCCGGTGTAGATATTATATATAAACCAACCATATCGCACAACGTGGTCCACAAATAAAACATTTCCCGTTCATATTACCGAATCAAAAGACTGTTTATATTAATAATTTATAAAACACCAACACACATGGATTTATTTTTTCTTCTTACACATTCCAAAACTACTACTTCTCGTCCCACTTCATGAGGGTGCATCCTTTAGACTACTGTACGCAGTATAACTCTCGTCAGAGTAAGTATCCCCATCATACGAGTCTTCGTTAATATTAGAAGTATCTTCATCGTTGTAGTTTGAAGGAAAACAATTTTCTTTCATCCAGATAGCATCTATGTTTTCAAGCTTAATGTTGAGGTAAGTGTACCCAGTTCCGACTAGAATTTGAACCTGCAAAATAGGCAAATATAATGTAATCTATACTTCATTTACTTAAATAAACGTATTTGAAACTTACATTACTCAATACAACGACTGAGTCAACTCGTATATCAGGGCCAAAAGAAGCGTCTACACACGCTTCTTTTTGAATGTATCCGCCAATTCTCCCACATGGATCCTACATCAATTCATATTAATTTAACGTTACAAGTAACAAAATATATCAATTGAATCATATTCTCAATTATAATTACCAATTACCTTTAAGACAACCATAGCGTCTCCCTCATCAGTACAATCGTACTCATCAATAATTGCAATTACCTACTTAATTTAACAGAACCGATTATACATATAACTTTCATCTAAAACCTCTTTTACAATAAAACTCAATCTCACCTTCCGAACAATGTCCAAATGATTTAAATAGTTAAGAATAACGTCCAATTCTACGGACAATACCCAATCCCTGGGAGTCTGCATTAACCTCGCTGGAAAAGTATAAACATTTTTGTAAAAATGCCCTAACAAAATCAGACTGCATTCGTTTCATGCTATTCAACAAACCAAATATTGTACCTGTGTCACGTAGTTGTTTAACTGCTGAAATCCAAGGATAGTCGCTAAATGCGGAATCTTCCGACATGCTGAAAAAAACCTGTTGCTTATTTTATGGAATGTATTTTTGTGTTATGATGAAATGCAGAAGTTTCCACCCATATATATAATACCGGATTCTGTCGGTATTCCGTCGGTACAAAAGTGACCAATCAAACTTTGCCGACATCGGAATCCGTCGGAAATCCGTTGAAATTACGTTATAAAATTACGACGACTTAGTTCCGTCGGTAATCCGTCGGTACAAGTTGACGGATTACCGACGGGTTTCCAACAGTTTCCGTAGCCGTCGGAAATCCGTCGGTAAATTGTGATGGAATTCCGACGGATTGACGGAAGTCAGACCTCCGTCGGAAATTCCGTCGGAAAAGTGGATGTTTTCTTGTAGTGTAGCGGTTTAAGGTAGTTGTCTAGTATTATCGATGTGTTTCCATATTTCTTATTATAAATTTTTGAAAATGATTAATCATATAAATAGATGTAAATTTTTGCGCTCGAAAATTTTACATAATCAATAATCAAAATTACTCAATGGCTTAAAAGAAAAAGCCCTAAAATATTATAATAATAATAATCAAGTGAACATATTTTTGGGTAAAATAAATTTCCTAGAAAATCATTTTACTAATGAGAATGCCACGTCAATTATATTCCTTCTGGAATTAGGGATTAATAACTATTTAAACTTTCGGAAACTCAAAAATGATACATTCATTGTAAAAACATTTTTTTGTTTGAATTAATTTTACATTCAATTTTTTTAAAATGATACGTCTTTAATAATCTAGGGTTTGACGTGGACGTATAAATATAAAAGTCATAAATTAGAGAAAGGGTCGAGGATAAAGAGTTTCGACAAGTATCTTCACGAGCAATTTTTATTCGATACTTGTTAGAATTTTTATTTACTTTTATTTTCAAAGAGATAATCCAAAAAATCAGCATGAAAAGTAAAATATATCTTCAAGCTTTGGTTCGAAAAACGGTCTTAATAAAAACTTGTTATAGTCTGCCCCAACATATATCATATAAAATGATAACCTATTGAAATGAAGAAACCACATATGCAATTTATCAAACACTTCAATTAGAAAAACAATCATCTTAGACTTCGAGTAAAGATTATTGGTGATGTTCGGATCACAACCATCATTGACAAGGGTGATGAGGGAATCTGGCTGATGGTAGCGAGACTAGCATTTGATGATTATCGAAATGATTTTCATATTTATTATTTTTAAGAACATTAACTTTTTATTCTTATAATGATTAATATTCATCAAATGGAACAAAAAAAAAATTGGGTCAATAATCAAATAACACAACAGACCTAAAAGCAAATCCTTTCATTTGTTTTTTAATCAAACAAATATTTTATTATAACTTAAGAGTTTAACCCTCCATTAAAAGAGGACACAACAAAGATGCGAAAACTAAATTAAAGGCAAAACCTTTAATTATTACAACAATTTAATTAAAAAAGAAAAGAGGGAAGACATCTTATGAAATGTTGTCTTTTTGAAATGTATGAAACAGAAATGCAAACAATGAAACACTTCATTCGACACACTTGTAACTGATGGTGAAAGGAGCATAATCATCATCAGCAGTACCGGCACCCGCACCCGCATCATTGTCCGCCTCCGTGTTCCCATCCTGAGCCACCTTCCCAGTATCATAGTGAGGAGGAAAATGTGCAAAATCACCGTTTTCGTCACGGTGATTTATCCTCTTGATAAGCTGGTTGAGAGACTTTTGGACTATATAACATAAGTCCCCAATGTTCATATCATCGAAATAAAATTTTATCTCGTTACAACCGAACAGACAATCATGTATTGTATCCGGGTGATCTTTGCGTAGCATACCCAATAACTCTTGCGTTTTGGTGATCCTATGACGCATAATGGCCCATGGATTCTCCTCTTTATTAGCTTCTTCTTGCAAAGAAGACTCAATGAACTTCTTCTTCAGATCTTCAACAGCTTCGCTTGAAGGATTGAAGATCGAAGAGGAAGCTTCAAACTTTTGGAGTATTTCGGACAATCTTTTCTCTTCGGCTGCCTTCTTTGATGCTTCATCTTCAACAAAGGTTGGCTTCACCTTCTCCCTCAAATTCATGGACATTGTTATGTGTGTTTGTTTTGTGTGTTTTTGTGTTTGATATGCTTATGAGTTTTTTGTTTGCGTGTTTGTTTTGTGGGCATGGGTAATGTTTATATAGTAATGAGAGGGTACCTTTCTACTCATTAGGGTTCTTATCACTTTGGCAGAAATCAACAACTCTAAATTACAACCACTAATAATTGTAAATCTCATATTGAGTACATCCTTATCTCTGTGTCTAGTTGGTCCGGGATTCTTACTTGGGAAAATATAGACTTTTGACTTAAATAATAATAGCAATATATATATATATATATACTTTTTTTTTTAATTAAGACTGATTTATCTTGATACAAAAAAATCATTTTTCTCTTCACCAAAAAGTAATTTCTACTTTTCTTCATAAATTATGAAATGTTCTAATTTTTTTTTATGTGTTATTTTTAAGATTAGAGTAATATATCGTCAATTGAAACATAGAAATGTGGATATAAAAAAGCTCCTAAAAGTTTCTATATATAAAAAAATATTTATCGTGGGAAAACGTAAGGTGGATGTGAAGTGACCTTAGCCTAGGATCCGAAGGTAAGTCCACTGCGTACATGCACTATCACACTCGAGATCGAGTCTCACTCCTTGCGAATATAGGGAATAGGCTAATGGGCCGGCCAGTTGTGACCCAATGTTGACAAAAACAAATGTTATGTGGATCTCACGAAATATTTTTAACCAGCGAATGTTTTTAAATTTATATATTAAGATTTTTTTACCTTACGTTTAACGCGAACAAGTTTTTATTTATCTACTAAAGTTTGTAAAACCATCTAATGATATATCATTTTGAAAAATCACACTATATTAAGTTAAGAACAAATAATATGTAAATGTGTTAATTTTGATTTTATGAGAAATCATAAAATTATTCACAATAAAATAATATATTAAATTATATATGTATAAATTTTGGAAATTAAAGATATAGATATCCGATGTAAAAATCTGACATGGCTGGAAGTTACTCATAGTTGTCTGTAACCATAAGTTTTTTTCAACAGTAAGTATAGTATCTGTCAATACCATTCATTGCAAGTTTGCAACTTTTTCCCCATACATGAGCATTTTGAGTCAAACAAATATATCGCTGCATGTTACATGCATGTGTATACGTGTAGCAAATGATTGAATTTTATTTGATTTAGAGATAATTGTAGGATATTCTACCTTTATTTGGAGGCATATTTTCTTCTTCTTTTTCGGATATTCTACTCTCTTTTTTATGTTTAAGGGGGGCAATAAGATATATGAGAGTTATATCTTTATTTAGAGTGACATTTAGAGTGACAAATTTCAATAAATCTCATATAATCTACACATATTTATATTTATTTCAATATATATAACTACTAAAAAAGTAACGTAAAATTAATAACAATTAAAAAACTGTGTTGATTTTTTTTTTGCCAACACTATGTGAATATTTTTATGAATTAAAATTTTTTATATTGTTAATGAGGAAAAATAGTGTAAACAATGTACTAGTAAGAAGTGATAGTTAACATAGGACCATGAAATATTTATTCATAATAATAATAATATAATTCGTTTTTAACTAGATAATTATATTAAACTGACAATACTTATAACTTTAGAATGTGTTTATAGGTTTTACCAGATAATTATATGTAAGTATATTTTAACTAATATAATGAAAATCAAATTAGCTTTATGAACCTCTTAGAAAAATAAGACATATACAGCAAAACCTCTATAAATTAATTATGTTAAAATTTTAAAAATTATTAATTTTAAAAGATATTAATTTTTTGATAAATTAATAACTATTAATTTATAGAGTGATCTTTGTCGGGTATTGATATTCTTGGAAAAAAAATCGAATGATGTTATATTACATAATAATGAATCTATTAATAAAAATAAATAGAAACCAATCATAAATGTTTTTAATGCAATATATAAAATTTGAAATAAGTTCCAACGAATTTCAACCTTAAATCAAACCAAAGTTGTTGAATTATATATACATTTTAAAAAAAGTTAAGTTACAATCTATCGCATTTATTATTTTTCACAAGTTTTGGATACATACATTGAAACCAATTCTAAATATTTTGTTGATGCAATATGTAAAATTTAAAATAAGTTCCAACAAATTTCAACCTTAAGTCAAACTAAAGTTGTTGAAGTCATGTTTGAAACACTATCATAGTTATAAATTACAAATATCATTTATGCAATCACGATGGGCTAATCATCAATATAAGTTTTTTTTCATAATTCAGTTACATCTGAAGCTTTTAAAATCATATGTTCCTAAACTGTTTGCTTTTCTTTATATTCACCATATGTGAGAAGCCAGTATTTTAGATCTGATTTGTCTTTTGTATGTTATTTTACAGCATGAATGGTATGATTTTATATATATATATATATATATATATATAAACTAATAATAATGCAACCAAATTTAAAGCCCAATAAAATGACGCCTCCACAATACATTGTTTCCTCCCGTGGAATACGAATCATCAAAGACAATCAGGAATATAAAGCTCGATTTAAATAAACTCTCAGAGAAAAAGACAGGTTCTCATTCTCCCACATGCATTTAAATCAATCAGATGATGTGATGTGCTTTATTATCTCTGATCGAGACGCTTAATGGATTTGGCCTTCTGTTGCTACAATGCTTCGAAAGCAACCAATTTCAAGCTACTCTAGTTGTCCCTCTGGGTAGAATATGATCACAATTCTGATAAAATGGGAATTGAACTTCATTCACAAATTATTACGTCTAGAGACGTAGACTGATTATTTTAATATTAGTTTCCAAAATGAAGTACGAGTTTAGTGTTAAGTTACATTGTAATTTTTTCATCTATATTCGATCATAATTCATTAACAGTATAATTAAATTAGTGTTAATTTTCAAGTATTGATTTACATAAAATCTGGGGGAAAAAAAAATGTTTCCGAGTCAAAATCATTATTTTATTCAAAAATTTGGGGGAAAATAGTGCTAAATAATCAGTCGCTAGGTACGACCTTGTATGTGTTGGAGATCGCCTACATATCATGTTTTTTTTTTTTGGATCGATTGATATACAGAAATGAACATTTGTTGGTTATATATGTTGTCATGAGAAATTTGTAACAATAATCTCAAAAACATTTTTGTTTTGAAAACTAACTCCTTTGTCAAAAACTTTAAAGAATAATCTCCTCTATACTTAAATAATTAAATTAAAATGTGTATTATATATATGTTACTTTTTATGTAATCTATCTTTTATGCTTCCATATTAGGATTTATGCTCCCATATTAGGATTTATTACTCCATTCAAATCTACTAAATTATTCAAATCAAGTGTTTTAAATCATTCAATATTTTACATTCGTCTGTGAGGGTTTAGGCTGACATTTTGGAGTTTAGTGTTCCGTTAAATCTACTAAATTAGTCAAAAGAGTGTTTTGAATTATACAATATTGTACATTCGTTTGTGAGGTTTATCACAATATATTTTAAATAACTAAATTATTATTAATTTTGAAATTTTTTTATTTATTTTAATTTTAAATCTTGATATATCAGGAATTTTTCTCTTTTTCTTCAACAAAAAAATTATTTTTCAAAATTTTCATAACAAATGTAAATTTTCAAAATTTATAATCTTTTGGAATATTAAACCAATCCTCCCATAGAAAAATCTAACAAATCATAAGATCAATATTCAATCCGATGTTTTCGAATGTCTTACATTACTATCCAAAAAGTATATTTTTCCAAATTACCTAATCCCTCCGCAGTCTCATTTATGATTGGTTAAATTATTTTTATGATATATATTAAATAACATCTGTTAGAGTAAAAATAATTAATTAATATTGGCGATTTTTACTAAAACAATTTACATTTTAAAACGGAGGTAGTATTTTTTACTTCCGATTTTTCTAGTTACTTGTTGTAGATGATAATATATATGTTTAGTAATATTGAAAAACTTACGCCTTTTCTAATTACTTATTTTCTACAATAGATTAGGAGGCTCAAGTCGATAGTTTGACTTGTCTATGATTCGGAGCGGAAGATACCAATGCAATTGTTATTAGAGCCAGCAAACCGTTTTTAACATTAAGTTTAATTGTTACGAAAAAATGTAAACAATAGACTAATGGAAATATAAAACAGAAATCAATCATTTTAAAAAAGAAAAAAAGACGTTTTGTCATTTACAACAAGCATGTACACTACCGAATTTTGACTCAAATTATAATATGACGATAAGAATAGTACCGACCACTAGACTACTCTCAATTGCAGGAAAAAACTTAAGAATGCTATATAAAAATTAATGTTAGAATGCCAAAATATAAAAAATAATGTTAGAAATATACCAAGATAGCGAAGTAAATTGCCATATATAGTACGCAAACCAATTGACATATATATCCAATATATATGAGAGTATGGGACCACTATTGTTTGTGTAACATCCCTATCCCGGGTCACCGGGCCCGGGTAGGCATATTAATGGGTAAAACCGAATAAATGCACGAAATCATATAAATCTGAAATGCCTTATTAAATGCGAATAGCGTAAACGATACAAAGAAATGTAAAAACAAGAGTCAAATGAAAACAGAGTCGTTGCTCTTAAAATATAGAGTATGCTATAAAAATAGTAAATGCAGCATTTCCTAAATAGCACCCCATCGGACACTCTAAGCTCCTATTCCATCCCATCACCTGAAAAAAGGGAAAAAGAGAGGGGTGAGTACAAGTACTCAGTGAGGGTAGGTCATCCCTGCCCACATGATACACCAAACACACAACCCAACCAACATACGGTAAAGCCCGGTAACAGCAGTTATACTAAGATACTCAAAGGGCAACACCCTCTACACAGAATACCGTTTACACCACGGTAAGCTTAGGGCCACCAAGTGCAACCAGCACACACAACATCCATTATGGATTTATACATCTATATAGCACCGAGGTCCGCCACCTCTTTAAGGGTATCCGCCAACCCTAACCCCACCAGGGTTAATACTCATGAGTCGAGGTCCGCCACCTCTTTATATGTACGCCTCATATATATATATATATATACATACATATTTCACAGGTCATAGTCCGTTCAAACATGTAACCCGACAACCATCCGTCACGGTATGCTAACCTGTGACGGTTCAACTTAGCACACAACAACCAGGTATATATTCCACATTTTAATAACTAGCAACAGACTATGAGTCTTATCAAATTACTCCTACAAAAGATATATCATATGCAAGATAAGTTATGAGTAAAGAGTATCCACAAGTTACCCCCTCACCTTAGAGATTTGGAGGGCAAGCAAAGCACGCAAAGATAGCTACGAATATGCACAACACAAAATGGAGTTAGGTTCTGGCACCTTTCCATTTTAGGAAACTTTCCATTCCTGGAAGGTTTCTATTTTGGGAAACTTCTAAATCGGGGAAACTTCCTTTTTTGGAAAGTCCCCATTTCTAGAAACTTCCTAATTCGGGAAAGTCGGTTTAACAAACCCGATTCCGATTCGGCTAACCCGAACCCAACCGATAACCCGAACTGGTTCACTAGGGTTTCCCGTAACCGGTCCGGTTAGCTTCCCTAAACCGAACTAGGGTTTACTGAGAGTGACCTTGCGCAACGAGTAACCCAACAGCTAGGGTTTCACCAAAACCCTTGGGCAAAGCAACGGCGACGGCGGCTTTACGACGACAATGAACGAAGCAGCGGATACGACTAAGCGACGGCTCGGCTTAGTCTCACGACGAGCTTTTCCTGAAACAACTGTGGATCCAACGACGGTTTCTCCTTCACCCGACTCGGCAACCACCGGATCTTCTACGGCTACGATCACGGACGTGATCTTCTTCCCACGAGGACGACCTCGTTTCCTTTTCACCACAACCAGAGCTTCTCCTCCGATTGATTCCTCTCTTTGCTCGGCAACAACACTCAGCGGCTCTTCTCTCACGACGGCGGCGGCTTGACAAGGCACAGGATCGGCAGCGATGGCACAGCGATAATTCTGCAGAGTTTCGCTAAGGTTTGAGATCTTTAAGCCTCCCATCTCACTCACCTTCTCTTTATATAGGGAATTGGGAGAAAACCCTAGGTCATCACTCAACTGGGCCTTCTCCAGATGGGCCAGATCCGAGTCCAGTGGGCCTTGGGATAGGGTATTACAATTCTCCCCCACTACAGAGAAATTTGCCCCCGAATTCACTTCCAACTCCCCTGATGGCCCCTTGCTTGGGAACAACGCGGGGTACTCGACCCGCATCAGAGCTTCAGACTCTCAAGTTTCTTCTCTTATCCCGTCTCTCTCCCAGAGAACTTTAATCGAACTTGCATGGCCAGAGTCGGTTGATTTTTTTTGCTCCAAAATCCTGGCTGGTTTGGCCTGCACGGCCAACTCCGGTCCCAAGTCTGTAGGCGACTCCGGGATCACCAACTCGGGTTCACGAACTACCTTCCGCAGAACCAAGACATGGAACACAACATGAAAATCCCTCAACATTTGCGGCAGCTCTAGCCGATAGGCCACAGCTCCGATACTCTCGAGAATCCGGTATGGTCCTAGGTACCTTGGCTTAAGCTTCTTGAGTCTACGGTACTTATTTACCCCCCTGAACTTTCTCATCTTAAGGTAGACTAAATCCCCAACTTTGAATTCTAGAGTGCTTCTCCTTTGATCGGCATAGCTCTTTTGACGATCGTGGGCCTCTTTCAACCTTTCCTTGAGCACTCCACTTGCTCGGTCAACTCTTGGACCCACTCCGGCTCCAAGTCCCTTAGCTCGCCTACCTCCGTCCAACACAACGGTGTTCGACAGGGTCGTCCATAGAGGGCTTCATACGGTGCCATCCAATGTTGGTGTGATAGCTATTGTTGTAAGCAAATTCTACCAACAGCAGGTGCGATGCCCATTTTCTTCCCCAATCTAACACGCACGCCAGTAACATATCTTCCAGGGTCTCAATTGTCCTTTCGGACTGCCCGTCCATCTGAGGGTGATAAGAAGTGCTGAGATGGACCTTAGTCCCCAGTGCCTTCTCGAACGCTTGCCAGAATATCAAGACAAACCTTGGATCTCTATCCGATACAATGCTAACTGGAACTCCATAAAGCCTAACGATCTCTTCCACATAGATTCCCGCAAGGCGCTCGACATCATCCGTCTTCTTGATAGGAATAAAGTGGGCTGACTTAGTCAGGCGATTAATATACGTGGTATTTTACCACTTTTACTCTCCGTTTTTATTTATTTTCTATACTATATAATAAGCTTTTCAATCGAAGGAGGTAGTTTTCTCGTATATTTGGTTTTTAAGAGTCATTTAGGTACAATCATCAAAAGGGGAGCAAAATGGAGAAAAATGAGTATTCTTAATCCCACAACAACTTTCCAAGGCCAGAGGAACCTATATTTGTCTTCCCATGCCAAGATTTCACGATTCTCCAAGTTGGACAGATTCTAGGTCCCCAAAAGATCACCTCGGACGCTCGACCAAATCGACTTGTACGGAGATGAAACTTTACATGGAGATATCCCTTTGAGTTAGATTTCCAGAACATTTAGAATCATATCATTTGGAGTTGAAATGTGCAAGTTATTCAAGATCTACTGAAGACATGTTATTCTGCCTCGAAGAAGAAACAAGTGCAAAAGGAGTCAAGACACCAATCAACGGGTTGGACCGGTGCTCGTGACCCTAGCCAAGACCAAGAAGATGAAGATGGCCTAGACCCCGGACAAGTTCCCGTGTCCGGGGCCTCTGTCCGGTGCCGTAACCTCCTTTGGTCACTTATCGACAAAAAGACGTTTTTGCCCGAAGTGAAACCCTAGAAGTTTGCCGATCTAGAGACTCCTCCAACACCTATATATACTTTCTTTTAGCCTCTTGAGAGAAGGAGAGCAGCCCTAGGCACCTAAAAATCACTATTAAACATGTATTTTCGTTATTCTCTTTAGATCTTCATCTTTATCCTTTGTAAAAGAGCGATGAAGGCCATGATGTTCTTCTCAAGCCTTGTGCTGAGAGATCTACCTATGCCGAGCACTTATCTATTACGAATCTACTTTTTTATCAACTTCTCTAGCTGCTCTATGTTTCATAACATTTAGAGATGTTGTACACTTGATAATAAAGTTATTTAAATCTTTGCTTGCATCTTTTACATCTTTATTGAATTGCTTCTAGATTAGTTATCTGTCTTTATTCGTGCTTTAATGCTTGATCTAGCTTAGCTACCTAGAGATCGATCATAGGCCGGTATCGATTCCAAAAGCTTTGATATCGACCGGACCAAGTATTCAATGGGCCAAGCGTCCTAACAACCTAATCAGTTAGTTAGGGAGTTTGGTGAACAGTTAGATCCCAATTTTAATGCGTGAATCCACCTTGTAATAACCATGCGAAAGCTGAGTCTATTAGGGTTGGTTTCATAGGATCCGGAGCCACGAAAGTGGAATGGATCTACCGCAGTGATCTAAGTTCATGAACACT
Source organism: Draba incana (assembly GCA_963576765.1). Classification (NCBI taxonomy): domain Eukaryota; kingdom Viridiplantae; phylum Streptophyta; class Magnoliopsida; order Brassicales; family Brassicaceae; genus Draba; species Draba incana. The sequence continues at coordinate 7,809,294 of OY755215.1, read as the reverse complement.
AGTTGCATATCTTTAAAATCCGGTGTAGAACATGTTCATAAGTTCTTTAGATTTCTTTTATCTTGTATGTTTTGATTTATCTATCCCTTTACTTTATTTGCTTTTACAAAAACCCCAAAACCAAATATAAAATCGCTTAGCTTGTTATGCACTATATAGATTTATAGCGTAACACTTAGTCTCCTGTGGATCGACCCCTAAGTACTACAATTGTCAATTGTGCACTTGCAGATTAGGGTTTATAAATTTTAAAACCTAGATGCGCAACCAAAACCCGCACCATCAAGTTTTTGGCGCCGTTGCCGGGGACTTTGTTCGCTTACTTATAGATTTTTGATAAAGAATAAGCCTAAGTCTTGTTTTTCCTTTTTTTCTTTTCTTTTTGCTAATTTCGTTTTTTGCTTTCTATTAAAGTGTGTTTCAGGGATTTATAAATGGAACATCACACCAAAAGCCCTAGGAGAATGGCGACAAGAAGGAGTTCTAATGGAGATTACATCCCCATGCCCCATGAATTCCATCAACAACCGTTTCCTTACAACAATTGGTACAATTCAAAATTGTATCAACAACAACCCCCTTGGGAGACTCAAGGAAGTGTACACAACCACCATGTGCCACCGAATCAGCCTCCACCACCCCACGGCCGCCCATGTTCAACTCAACAAGAAGACAAGCTTGATGCCTTGTGCCGGCTCGCGGATGATATCCACAATATCGTTCGAGATACCGAAGCTAGGGTTAAAACCATCAACTCATCCCTTGAAGAGAAGCTCACCACCTTTACCAACAAGATCCAAGACTTGGAGACACGCTTGATCCACCTTGAAGAAGTTCAAAAACAACATGCCTTAGACCTTCAAAGCAACGCTAGAAAAATCCATAGTTTCGAGCGGAGCGTTAATGGTCTTTGGGAGAGATTTGAAGGAGATATCAAGAGCACTAATGACCATATTGAGGAGATCACTACTGGCCTAGGCATCATAGCAATCAAAGCTCACAAGGCCACGAAAGCTTTGGACAAAGCCAAAGATGATCACCGAGACTTGTATTCTACAAGCCTTGTCTTATCTCAAGCTATCAAAGACCTTCAAGAGTCTTTTGATAAGAAGTTTAAACACCTCATGTGGAAGTACTCTTCCCTCAAGAAGAAAGAAAACGAAACGTCCAAGACACTTGAGAAGATAAGTGACCGATTGGAACCCTTGGAGGAACCAAGCCGTTTGGAAACAAATGAAGAAGAGCCGACCCCCATGGCCCATTTCTGCACCTTAACGCCACTTGAAGAAGACTCTTCCATCTCAGATTAAGAAGAAGAAGAAGCTCCAAGACCTTTCCTAATGGCCAAACCCTACAACCGAAGATTTAAGGCGAAAATTTCAACAAAACCGCCAAAGAAGAAGACACGTTTGAGTGAAAGATCCGGCCTAAGACCACGTTGGATCAGTGATGAGATGATAGAGGTATTCAACTCTCTAGTTAGAGAACTCTCTCCCACCCTCTCCTTTGAAGACGCTTGGAAAACCGAGCCATCGCTTAAACTATGCTTTAGAGAAAGCAAGGAAGACGAAGCTATGATTGAGGAGTTATTCAACAAGGTTAGGAATCCCTATCGGTACCTAAGGATCCTTCCTAAGACTCTTTATCCAGGTTCTTTCAATATCCCTTGCTCTATTAAAGATTATATCTTCGAGACCGCTCATATCGATTCGGGAGCCGGCGTCAACGTTCTGTCGGAATCTCTTGTGAGAATGATGAAGATAACCAACCTTCGTCCTTCAAACAAGAGAATTTAACTTGCTAATGGTGCTTTCACACGCTCATTGGGTGAAGCATTCAACTGCCCAGTGAGAATCGGTGATTGCATTGTGCCGACCGACTTTTAAGTGGCTAACATGAACAATTGTTCAACACCTTTTATCCTTGGAAGACAATTCTTGGCTACTGTTGGAGCTATCTTGGATTACCCCTTACAACGGTTATCCTTTCCAAAGATAAATAGAAACATCTTCTATTATGCAGCACCACCTGGCTTTCAAGCTAAAGTTACAAGATACATTCCTCCGGAGAAAAGAGAAATTGCAGTTCAGTACCCGTTCCATTTACATGATGAAGACCACGACCAAGGGAGGAGTTCAAACTCCAAAGGCAACCTCAAGCCTTTGGAAGACAATTCCCAAGTCTAAAAACTCCAAGGAGTCGAGCTAATTAACTTTAAACAAGCGCTTTATGGGAGGCAACCCATATATCGAGTCTTTTCTTTTGATTTTAATCTTGTTTTTCTTTTGGTTTTTCATATTTCAAACATTGTTATGCATTAATCTATCTATTTATGAATTTTTCAGATTTTAAAAACTTATAAAAATGCATTTTTGGAGAAGAAAACCGAAGTTTTAAAACTTCTAAAAAAAAAAAAAAAGAAGAAGAAGAAGTGTGTCGGGGCCCAGACACCGGACCACGGCACCGGTCACGGACATTAGTCCGGTGTCCGCGTGTTTTTGGTCCGGACGTGCCTCGGATCGACACGCGGGTCGATCGTCCCATGGTCCCAGGCCCCGGACGGAGACCCCGAACACGGGAATCCAACCGGTGCCAGGCCGTTCGTCCCGTGGATCCACTCGTCCGCGTCCCAGCCTTCGTCCCGCAGCACACGCAGCCTCGTCCCGCAGCACATGCCCCAGCGCCAGCCTTGTCCCGCGGATCCACGCCCCGAACGCTAGCACCAACCCACGTACGTGTCCAATGTCCCGCGTCCGTTCCTTACCACACCACCATCCCGCGTCCCATGCCGCAACCCACCATCCCGCATCTCGACCAACACGCGTCCCCACCATCCCGCACCACCACCCCGACGGACCTAACCTGACATGAGCCACGGACCACGGTTCGAACCGGCTCGAACCACGAGGTAAGTTTCCTAAATTTTTCTTTTTAAATTATTTAAAATGGTTTTTAAATATAAATGAACTATTTTCATACCAAAAATGTTTTTAAATAGTGATTTTCTTAAATTAAATTTATTTGATTTTTTTTGAATTTCACATTGCACTTTTAAAAATTTGGTTTGATAAACAGTTTGATTTTAAATGATTTACACATCTTACACTTATCTTTTCAATACTTAATTCCTTTAGAATGAGCTTGGATAATTTTATTTGTTATTTCGGTATTCTGGAGCCTAGATCCAAGTTTGTTTAACATGTAATTTCAAGTGTTTTTGCAAGGATATTTGGTTCTTAACAGGTTCAAATTCAGAGATTCTTCAAAGAATAAGATCCTATCTACAAGAGATGTGAAACAAAGAAAGAAGAAAACACGGAAGCCTTATCAACCAAATTGTGAATCCTCTACTTCACCGTTTGAAGAAAGAATTTTGCTACTTCTTCCAGGAGCTGTTCAACTACCAATATCCAAGAATTTCCAAAGTAACTCGGGAAATGGTTCCACGATGCAAACTAAGGTTTGTGGTGGCATTGCGATCACTGTTGGAATGCACTAACTCAATTATGGCGGAATGCATTGGTGAGGGAAATTGAGAAGCACTATTTCTTGGCCTAGCGAAATTTTTGGGGAGTTTCAAGATCCTTCTTCAAACACCATCCACGCCGATTCAACTTTGGGAGATTTGAGATTTCCTTTATCCGGTAACTTCGTTCTATTCTCCATTTCATATTTCTTTTTCTTTATATTTTTATTTCCAACACTTCTCCCTTAATTTGATTTGATTTGCACTGGGACGGTGTAAGTTAAGTCTGGGGGGGATTGTTGCTATTAACACGTTTGTTCGTGTTGGATATTTATGTTTTTCAAAAAGTTTTTAAAACCGTTTTATTGAGTCAAAATCAGTTGGGAATGATGAAACCTTTCTAGGATCGACGCGTTTCGATTTCAAAACCAAGTGACTATTATTGCAGGGTTTGTTCCGGACAATTGATTCAGACACCTAGTGACCGAATGAAGTCCAGGGAGATTACTACTTGCATTATTTTGATGGATAAGATTTTTGATTATTTCTTATTAAGGATATTCGATCAAGGAATGAATCACATTCATGACATCTTATCCTCTTTTTACCACTCTCTTGTTGTCATGGATGGCCAACTCACTTTTAGTTGGTACCCTACATAAGCCCTTAACCTAAACCTTTCCTTCATACCTCATGCACTTCTGTCTACTTGAGCATTATGCAGATATGTGTAAAACCGTCAGAGAGAGTAGGGTCGACGCAATTTTCCAATCACTTGAAGATGCGAAGACCAACACTAGAAGAAAGGAGGATACCAACGAAATCTCTAAAAGTTTGAGAGGATCCGGCCGATCCTTGGATGCTTAATCATGGTAACAATTTCGTGCCTTATCTGACTCATAATCATTATGAGACCATTTTCCCCCAATATAAAAAAAAATGTGTTTTGGGAAAGGAAAATGGTTTTCAAAAGAGTCAAAGGCCAAAGAATACCCAAGGAAAAGCCACGGCACAAAGGAGAAATGAGTAGAAGAGTTTTACAGTGATTCCCGGTGAAAGATCTAAGTCTGGGGGAGAAAAAGGCGAACAACAAGGTGATTGGAAAATTGTGGACTTCAATAGATCCATTCTCTCTTGCGATTTTGCATAATGTCGCGCAACCGGAGACTTTGGTAACCCTAAACACTTTTACCCTCACCACTAAATATTAGCCTCCCCTAAACACCTAGCCCGTATCCTTGTAATTATCCTTGATCGGAGATTTTTGAGAATCTAAGAGAGTAAAAGAGTCGATTGATTTGAAGTTGAGATTTTGCAGGGACAGTAATTTAGGACACACTTTCGGTATCACGACGGAAGATGAAGAAAAGCGTCCATGAACACACCTAGTCTTTACGTGGATTACAAGTTTAGAGATCGAGACAAGATCCAAAGAATATGTGAGTTCCCGTGTTTTTAAAATCCTTGTCCTTACTAACCTTTTGTTTGCTTGAGGACAAGCAAAGGGTAAGTTTGGGGGAGTTGATATACGTGGTATTTTACCACTTTTACTCTCCGTTTTTATTTATTTTCTATACTATATAATAAGCTTTTCAATCGAAGGAGGTAATTTTCTCGTATATTTAGTTTTTAAGAGTCATTTAGGTACAATCATCAACAGGGGAGAAAAATGGAGCAAAATGAGTATTCTTAATCCCAAAACAACTTTCCAAGGCCAGAGGAACCTATCTTTGTCCTCCCATGCCAAGATTTCACGATTCTCCAAGTTTGACAGATTCTATGTCCCCGAAAGATCACCTCGGACGCTCAACCCAATCGACTTGGACGGAGATGAAACTTTACATGGAGATAGCCCTTTGAGTTAGATTTCCATAACATTTAGAATCATAGAATTTGGAGTTGAAGTGTGCAAGTTATTCAAGACCTACTGAAGGCATGTCATTCTGCCTCAAAGAAGAAACAAGTGCAAAAGGAGTCAAGACACCGATCAACGGGTTGGACCGGTGCCCGTGACCCTAGACAAGACCAAGGAGATGAAGATGGTCCAGGCCCCGGACACGTTCCCATGTCCGGTGCCTCTGTCCGGTGCCGTGGCCTCCTTTGGTCACTTATCGACAAAAAGACGTTTTTGCCCGAAGTTAAACCCTAGAAGTTTACCGAACTAGAGACTCCTCCAACACCTATATATACTTGCTTTTAGCCTCTTGAGAGAAGGAGAGCATCCCTAGGCACCTACAAATCACTAATAAACATGTATTTTCGTTATTCTCTTTAGATCTTCATCTTTATCCTTTGTAAAAGAGCGATGAAGGCCATGGTGTTCTTCTCAAGCCTTGTGCTGAGAGATCTACCTATACCGAGCACTTATCTATCACGAATCTACTGTTTTATCAACTTCTCTAGCTGCTCCATGTTTCATAACATTTAGAGATGTTGTACACTTGATAATAAAGTTATTTAAATTCTTTGCTTGCATCTTTTACATCTTTATTGAATTGCTTCTAGATTAGTTTTCTGTCTTTATTCGTGCTTTAATTCTTGATCTAGCTTAGCTACCTAGAGATCGATCATAGGCCGGTATCGATTCCAAAAGCTTTGATATCGACCGGACCAAGTATTCGATGGGCCAAGCGTCCTAACAACCTAATCAGTTAGTTAGGGAGTTTGGTGAACAGTTAGATCCCAATTTTAATGCGTGAATCCACCTTGTAATAACCATGCGAAAGCTGAGTCTATTAGGGTTGGTTTCATAGGATCCGGAGCCACGAAAGTGGAATGGATCTACCGCAGTGATCTAAGTTCATGAACACTAGTTGCATATCTTTAAAATCCGGTGTAGAACATGTTGCATAAGTTCTTTAGATTTCTTTTATCTTGTATGTTTTGATTTATCTATCCCTTTACTTTATTTGCTTTTACAAAAACCCCAAAACCAAATATAAAATCGCTTAGCTTGTTATGCACTATATAGATTTATAGCGTAACACTTAGTCTCCTGTGGATCGACCCCTAAGTACTACAATTGTCAATTGTGCACTTGCAGATTAGGGTTTATAAATTTTAAAACCTAGATGCGAAACCAAAACTCGCGCCATCAGCGATCAACGATGACCCAAACTGTCTCCCTACCCTCAACTGTTTTAGGCAAACCCGTAACAAAGTCCATCGTTATCATGTCCCATTTCCATTCTGGGAGCGGAAGGTCCTGCAAAAGGCCGCTGGAACTCTGCCTCTCAAATTTCACTGCTTGATAGGTGGAACACTGCGATACCCAACTCTCGATGTTTATTTTCATTCCCGGCCAATGGTACAACTTCCTCAGGCCCTGGTATATTTTAGACATCCCCGGATGAACAAAAAACTTAGAGTTGTGACTTTCCTGGAGGACTTCCCTCTTTAACATTTCCACGTCTGGAACACATACCCGATCACGGAACATTATGCTCCCATTGCTTTCTCTTCGGTAACTTAATACCTCGCTATTGACCGCTTCCAATAGTAAGGCATCTCTGCTTTGAGCATCCCTGATCCTCCAGAGAAAATCTGCTTGATCTACTGCTTGACACCCAATGGAATCTTCCTCTACTGATACAGCGCACAGATTCAATGTAGCTAACATAGCCACCAACTCCTGCTCTTCGCGAGCCTTGGAGATACAATCCATCCTGCGACTCAACGCATTTGCGACTTGATTAGCTTTGCCTGGATGGTAAGCTATATCCAACTCGTAGTCAGCCAGCAACTCCACTCACCTCCTCTGGCAATTGTTCAGGTTTGGCAGCGTGAAAATGTGCTTCAAGCTCTTATGGTCAGTAAACAGCTTCACCTTCTCCCCGTACAGATATGACCTCCAAATCATAAGGGTGAACACTACGGCAACCAATTCCAAATCGTGCGTGGGATAGTTGATTTCATGCTTCCTCAACTGTCGGGATGCATAAGCAATCACCGCACCTGCATGAGGACACATCTGAGGCCAGTCTTACATGCATCGGTGTACACCACAAACGGTACTCCAGGCTTCGGCAGTACCAATACTGGCATCTTAGTCAAGCTTTCATTTAGTGACTGGAAGCCCCTTTCACACTTCGCTGACCACACAAACGGAACTCCCTTCCCGGTCAATTGCGTCAACGGCTTGGAGATACTTGCAAACCCTTTCACAAACTTCCGGTAATACCCTGCCAAACCCAAGAAACTACGAACCTCCGTAATATTACTCGGTCGCGGCCACTTTGCGATTGCCTCAATCTTCTCTGGATCCACAACTACTCCCGACTTGAATACTACATGACCCAGAAACCCAATCTCTCTTTGCCAGAAACTGCACTTACACAAGACCAACTCCAGATGCTCTGCATGCGACCCCTCATCCTTTGAATATACCAATATATCGTCGATGAATACAATCACGAACTTGTCCAAGTATTCCCTGAATACATTATTCATCAATTTCATAAAGGTTGTCGGCGCATTAGTCAACCCAAAGGCATAACTACGAATTCATAGTGACCAAAGCGCGTCTGGAAAGCCGTCTTGCGGATGTCTCCCTCAGCGATAGGAATCTGATGGTAACCTGAGGCTAAATCGATCTTTGAGAACCACGAAGCTCCTTGCAACTGGTCCAACAGCTCATCAATTCGCGGTAATGGATATTTGTTCTTAATAGTCACCTTGTTTAGCAAACGGTAATCGATACATAATCTGAAGGTCCCATTCTTCTTCTTTACAAACAATACTGCAGCTCTCCAAGGCGAACTGCTAGCACGAATGAACCCTTTTTCTATAAGGTCTTCCAGTTGCTTCTTTAGCTCCGCCATTTCTGCTGGTGCTAACCTATACGGTGCTATAGACAACGGGGCTGTTCCGGGCACGAGTTCAATGGTGAACGGGTCACCATGAGCTGGCGGTGGTCTTTGCAGTGATTGGAATACGTCCGAGTATTCAAACACTACTGATATAGCATCTATATCCATACCTGCCCCCTCTCCGGCAATGGTAATAGTTGCCAGATACGCCTCATTTCCTTTTTCAATGAGCTCCCCTGCATTCATCATTGAGATTACAGGAATACCACGTTGTGTCTTCACTCCCTATAAAACTAGCTTCCACCCACCGAGGTCAAAGTTAACACGCGTCCGCACATAGTCCAGCACTGCATGATAACGAGTTAACCAATCCATACCAAGAATCACCTCATATCTCTTCATTGGCAACTCTATAAGATCCCCTAACATCTCTACTACTCCGACGATGACGTCCACCAACTTGAAAGTCCTTTGTGACCGTACAGCATCTCCGGCCGTCTCCATATTCTTGGAAATGCCCGTAGAGGTTCCCACGAACCCCCAATACCTTGTCAACCTCGGGCTTACAAAGCTATGCGAAGCACCAGTGTCAAATAAGGTATATGCTACTACTCTTCCCACAGTAACCGATCCTAAAAAGTTCCCTAAATTCTAAGAGACTCGATAAAAAGAACTTGACTCTTCCAATCACATAACAATAAACAGCTTAACAGAGCAGAAGATTACATACCCGCGATCGGTTCGGCATCTTTGTCATCGTAGACCTCAGCGACATAAGCCCTCGGCTTGCGAGCAGTTCTCTTGGGCGGGGGCGGCAATACCTCATATGGTTGGTTGCCTCTCCGGTTGTCCCCTAGGTCCCCGATAGGTCTTGACCTACATTCCATTCTCCGGTGACCAATCTTCCCACATTTGTAGCACGTGTCGCTTGTCTGAGTTTTAGTCTCGTATCTCATGATCAGAACGAGTACACTTGAAGCAAGCGAGTCCATTTGTAGCACATGGTCCAAAATGGAATGAAGTATACTTCCCACACTTAGGGGCAACAGATCCCTTCCAGGCCTCTCCTCGACCTCCTCCTAGATAACCTCTATGGCCACGGTTTCCTCCTGCAAAACCTTGGTTGTGACCTCTACTTCCCCCAGAGTTGTAGCCTCTTTCTATGCCTCCACGATTACTGCTTCCTCTCTTCGGTTGCTCCTGCATCTTGATAAACTTCCTAGCCTCGACCGGCTTCTTCTTTCCTTTTTCAAAGATGCCAGATTCAATCAACGTAGCCTTCTCAACGAGCTCCACCAGGTTGTCATAGTTCCTTACTTGGCAAATGGTCCTGATTTCCACGTTAAGCCGGTTCAAGAACTTCTTGATCAAATGCAGCTCATCCATGTTCCCTGCCGCAAACCTTGAGAGACGACTGAACTCTACCTCATACTCCCAAATTGACTGGTCGCCCTGTTCTAACTTGATAAAATCGGTCTTCATCTGGTCCACAGCTTCCTGAGGAAAGTACTTCCGGTTGAACTCGTCCCGAAAATAGGTCCAGGGAATCACATATCCCGCCGGAGCTCCTCTAGCCACACTCTCCCACCAGGCTAGACCCGCATCCCTAAGATACTTCACAGCAAGCTCCCTACGATACTCTACAGGGCACCTAGCAGACTCAAAGTTCCTATCGAGCCTCTTCCTCCAGCTATCTGCAACCAAAGGATCCGTACCTTTGCTAAAGGTCTCCGTCACAAGCTCCCTCATGAGCCTCAATGCTTCCCAATAACGGATCCCAAGTGGTGGTGGCAGCTGACCCATGCCATGTGGCGGTACGCCCATACCACTATTCGGTGGGGCTCCATCTTCACCGTTTGGCGCATCTCTGACACCCGGTGCCGGTCCTTGCACTGATATCCTCTGAAGCAACTGACCAAGCAGATCCTGCAGACCTTAGAATCTTTGCAGCACGGCGGCAGTAGCATCCACTGTTGGTGCACCTCCTTGCGCAGCACCCTGAGCAGCACCTGCTCCATCTGGCGGTCCATCCACATTCACATTCACACGCGGTTCTCCTCCTGGAGCACAATTACCTCTTCCCGGAATTCTGTTTTTACTCCTCAAATTGCGGGCCATCTAAACCATGATACACCTCGAGTTAAACCTTTAAACAACCGAAACCATAATAAACACATAATGTGGACTACACTTGTCGCGGGGTGCTTCCCAAACTTATTAAAATTCCCATCTGTCCCAAAACTGTAAACACCGAACTTGTGGATTCAAAACGTTTAAAGTACTCAAAGCGAATGAAACATCTGAAAACATGTTGCGGTGGACCCTCCGGGTTAGGACCGGAGTGATCACCCGCTCTGATACCATTTGTAACATCCCTATCCCGGGTCACCGGGCCCGGGTAGGCATATTAATGGGTAAAACCGAATAAATGCACGAAATCATATAAGTCTGAAATGCCTTATTAAATGCGAATAGCGGAAACGTCACAAAGGAATATAAAAACCAAAGTCAAATGAAAACAGAGTCATTGCTCTTAAAATATAGAGTCTGCAATAAAAATAGTAAATGCGGCATTTCCCAAATAGCACCCCACCGGATACTCTTAACTCCTATTCCATCCCATCACCTGAAGAAGGGAAAAAGAGAGGGGTGAGTACAAGTACTCAGTGAGGGTAAGTCATCCCTGCCCATATGATACACCAAACACAAAACCCAACCAACATACGGTAAAGCCCGGTAACAGTAGTTATACTAAGATACTCAAAGGGCAACACCCTCTACACAGAATACCGTTTACACCACGGTAAGCTTAGGGCCACCAAGTGCAACCAGCACACACAACATCCATTATGGATTTATACATCTATATAGCACCGAGGTATGCCACCTCTTTAAGGTAACCGCTTACCCTAACCCCACCAGGGTTTATACTCATGAGTTGAGGTCTGCCACCTCTTTATATGTACGCCTCATTTATATATATATATATTTCACAGGTTATAGTCCGTTCAAACCAGTAACCCGACAACCATCCGTCATGGTATGCTAACCCGTGACGGTTCAACTTAGCACACAACAACCAGGTATATATTCCACATTTGAATAACTAGCAACAGACTATGAGTCTTATCAAACTACTTCTACACAAGATATATCATATGCGAGATAAGTAATGAGTAAAGAGTATCCACAAGTCACCCCCTCACCTTAGAGATTTGGAGGGCAAGCAAAGCACGCAAAGACAGCTACGAATATGCACAACACAAAATAGAGTTAGGTTCCGGCACCTTTCCATTTTAGGAAACTTTCCATTCCTGGAAGGTTTCTATTTTGGGAAACTTCCTTTTTCAGAAAGTCCCCATTTCTGGAAACTTCCTAATTCGGAAAAGTCGGTTGAACCGACCCGATCTGATCCGGTTAACCCGAACCCAATCGATAACCCGAACCGGTTCACTAGTGTTTCCCCTAACCGGTTCGGTTAGCTTCCCTAAACCAAACTAAGGTTTACCAAGAGTTACCTTGCGCAACGAATAACCCGACGGCTAGGGTTTCTCTGAAACCCTTGGGTGAAGCAACGGCGACGGCGGCTTTACGACGGCAACGAACGAAGCAGCGGATTCGACTAAGCGACAGCTCGGCTTAGTCTTACGACGAGCTCTTCCCAAAACAACGGTGGATCCAACGACGTTTTCTCCTTCACCCGACTCGGCAACCACCAGATCTTCTACGGCTACGGTCACAGACGTGATCTTCTTCCCACGAGGACGGCCTCGTTTCCTTTTCACCACAACCGGAGCTTCTCCTCTGATTGATTCCTCTCTTCGTTCGGTAACAATACTCGGCGGCTCTTCTCTCACGACGGCGGAGGCTTGACAAGGCACAGGATCGGCGGCGATGGCACGACGATAATTCTGCAGAGTTTCGCTAGGGTTTGAGATCTCTAAGCCTCCCATCTCACTCACCTTCTCTTTATATAGGGAATTGGGAGAAAACCCTAGGTCATAACTCAATTGGGCCTTCTCCAGATGGGCCGGATCCGAGTCCAGTGGGCCTTGGGATGGGGTATTACAGCTTGGGATAAATTTAACACGTTCAAAATATAGTTCTACCGAATAACGAAAGACGGTAGTTCTTTAATGATGAATGATCTTTAAACAATACAACTCGTAGCTATAATGAATCGAAAGCATAAATAAATTGTTTAAAGGAGATCTTGGAGATCTGGACGTTGTTGTCGTAGCATAGGTGTCTTCAAAGGTCCGACTAGAAGGAATCGGAGCTTTACAGAAGTCTCGTAGCTTGTGATTGAATGCGGCGAGAATGTATTTGCTAGGGTTTTTAGCTGTGTTTTCGTTGTTTGTGTGTCCCTTCCTCTGTTCAGAGCTTGTTCTTTTATAGAGTTCCCTTAAACCCTAGGTCGGTTCATAGGTCGGTTTTCCAGTTACATTTTAAGATTTGGACCTATCTTTAATTGGAAGTTCGTATATATCTCGTAAGATTCGGAGCTCCTTAACTCCGTAGAATTTGGAGATCGCATATCCTAGAAGATTCATATGTAAAATATTTGGACTTGCGCCATTCGGGCCTATGTCATTGGGACCTATGCCACTTGGGCTTATGTAACAATTGACTTTTATGATAAGTCAAATTTATGAATTAATTTTTCCCAACAACTATCTAGCTATAATTTTACATTACGGGCAATACACAATCTAAGATCCCACTATACATGAGAGGAGGTATCTATGAGTTAGCTAGGAACAAATTTCATTTCTTGGATTGTAATGAAAGAAATAATTGTTGTATATAAAGTGTGTTGACCAAACCTTTATTAATGGTAAAAAGTTTTGATAGCAACCCCTGCAGTCTACAGTTTACGTGCCCAAATTATTGTCTTAGCTTCTGATCAGTACCATCACAAATGATGGCCTTTTACAAAATTGCAAAGAACAATGGTGTACAAAGAGAGAATAATAAATGAATGATAGAGATCGATGGAAATGTTATTTAGAGATCTCACAAAAAGGAATTTATCACAATTTATCTTTAGGTTTAGCATATTTGCGTTTTGTTTAATTATCCGCCTAATTTTAGAGGTAAATAGTTGTTTGGTAAAGTTTTCCGCAAATCCATCAAGAATAAACCAATCGAACCAAAATCTATATGGTCATGTATCCTACACAAAATGTTTACATATAATAGAATCGAACCCAAAACATAATAATTTTTATGTTTTTTATCTTCAAACCGAGATCACCGTACCACACATTGCCACAAACAATAACTTCTTATCTTTTTTTTATTACATATCATATATTAAGCTAAGTAATATCACATATACTTTTTTTTAATGCAAATTGTAATACGTGGTGCATGCACTTAAACTCAAGAATCAATATCTTGTGACGAGAGTTTAGAATCACGGTTAAGTAGAAGTGGAACATAATGTCGTGTGTATCTGTACAGGCCTGGAGATGTATAAGAATCCAGCAACTCCTTATGTATATTACGATGGAGATTTAATTGAACCGAAAGTACTTTTATAATAACTTGGACCGAAAAGGGGATTCAAAGTCCAAACAAATCATTGCAGGGATCATTTGAAAAACTAGTCGAATAAAAAATCTTTCTAAGATTGTCTTTTAAGATTTGGAGGATTTCCTTTGGATTTATATTAGTTGTCATATCTGACTTCAAATAAGTTTGTGGGCAGTCGCAATCTGATAACTCATTGCAACTCATGTTGCAACATTCTGTTTGCAAATTCAGATAATATCTTATAAAAACATTGGCTATCTATTTGGGTACTCAAAATACAATGTATCATGCTTAATTGCAAAATTTCAATGGTATGCCTCAAAATCAAACATAAATTTACAGCACAATGGCAATTCGTGTTTTTCTTATAAAGCTATAGAAAATAAGAAATGTAAACATAAAAGAAATAAAATTTTGGAAACCCATTGATACATTAACGGTCAAGCATCGTAAACATATCTTCAAAGCTTAAGACCGTACAAATGGTTACATGAAACTGCTATAAAAATTGGATTACAACTATGATTAGAGATAACAATAGTAATATTTATTAAAAAAAAAAAAAAACTTAATTGACTTCAGTCTCATTAAGTCTGTTCGCTTAGCCTCAAATATGAAACTGAAGCGGTAAAATGCAGCCCATATTAAACTGTTCGCTTTCCGATCAATTTTTATAATGGTCGGAATAAGATCGGAATAAGGTCGGAAAAGTTTCCATCCATTTTTGTTGGTCGGAAATTTGGTCGGAAAATGACATATTTTCTTGTAGTGATCGGACGCTGGCAAAAGTTATGGACCGGATCTCACAGGCAGTCGAATGGACGCGGAAGGTGGGGAGAGATCGATTTTTGTAAGTGATTCAAGTGTAGAGCTTTCTGTGACTCAACATCTTTTTTTGTATCAAATTACAACATCTTAGTTGCCTATAGTTTTTGTTTCTTCTATTTTATGGGTTTTGGGATGGCCTTCAATTTTTTCCAAACATTTGTTTCACTTAGTAAATAGCCCTTATTTTCGTTCAATAACTTGAACATTAAAAACATGTTTCACGTCAAAATCAATTATTCATTTCCAAAAAAAAAACATCATTTCTTTTACGATTTAATTCGCAGTCAAGAAACATTAAACGAAATGATGATGCATAGAGCCCCTGATATTGAGGTTTAGGGCCTCGATTTCCGTTTCCAAATAGTACAAGAAATAAATTTTACAATAACAAAAAAATACAACAAAAAGGTTTTTTTTGTTCTGACGCTAAATGCAAAACTTATTAGCTAGCAGCTCCTCTCGCTCTCTCTCCATGCCGTTGCTTCTCTATAATCGAAAGTATACACATATTTCTGCATACTGATTCTAAAGATCAAAACTTTTGTATCAAATTACAATGTCTTAACATATACCCGCCCACTGACCAACTTTGTGGAAAAAACAAATTGTACGGATTACAAAAAACTAAAGGACTTTTTTACTTTAATGTTTTTCCATCATTTCAGTAAAAATGGGAGATTTGAAGTACCAAAAATGGCGGAGATCATTTGTATCATATGTTTATAGACTACCCAACAACAAAAATTTCTTTCTTTTTTCCACAAAATAGTTAGAGATTATTATATCTCTCAACAAACCCATTTTTTTTTTTGTCTTTTTTCCTCTTGAATAACAAAAACAAAATTGTTTCTTTTTGTAAGCTGGAAAATGGCTGGAGAAAAACCTAATCTTTCACCAAGAATCGATTCACAATCTTTACGCTTGGCTCCAACACTTCCTTCTCCCATATCTCTCTTCTTCTTCCTCCCATCATCAACACTTCCTTAAACGACGTCGTTGCATCAACTCTCTGTATTTCCCAACCTGCACTTGTTAATCTCTCAATCTTCCTTATTTGTCTCTTCGCTAACTTCAACGTGTTCTCTTTGATATCATACACCGCCTTATCGTACGCCGTTTTATCCCACTCTTTCTTCTCCGGTGGATACACTTTGAAGTAATCATCAAACTCCGGTACACCTATCGCTTTCCGAATCCCTAACCGGGTCGTACTCGATTTAACCGGGTCGTAAAACCCGGAAAGCTCCTCAAACATACCCGAATCCATCATCTCGTCGACCCGTTTCACTAAATACTCGAACAACACAGTCTCCGACACATCTACCCAGATGAAACAGCAGTGGTAACGCAAACTCCGGCAGATTGATTCCGGCGAACCGGAATAAAAAGGATCGATTTTTGGGTCGAAATGTTCGGCGAGGAGTGCGTGTACGAACGAGTTAGATCCACCGGCGATAATCGGAAGCTTTCCACGGGAAGTAACATCGGAAATCGCGTTTGAAGCGGCGACGCGGAAATCTCCGGCGGTGAGTTCGCCGTCTTTGAGATAACCGAGGAGATGGTGAGGGACGTTTTTACGGTCAGGGATTGTAATCTGATTGGTGGTTATCTCTAAACCTTCGTAGACTTGTATTTTGTCGGAGTTTATGATCTCTGAAGGGAAACGAGTAGCGAGATCGACGGAGAGTTTTGATTTTCCGGCGCCGGTTGCTCCTAAGATAACGACGACTTTGTCTTTACGGTTTTTGTGGCGTGATTGCTCCATGCGTACGGAAAATGGAGGTTGGTTTTGGTTTCTTCGTCGTTTTGTTAATGAAAAAAGAGAATGTGACGGTGACGTTATTGCCGTCGTGGTGAGACGATCGGAGATTAATGGGAAGAAGTTGAGTTCTGTCATTTTACGGAAAGAGACAAAAATATTGAGAAAAAAGTATTTTTGGTACGGCTTTTTTGTTATGTTTTTGAAACGATGCACCACACACTACGTTCTCTCTCTTTTGTCTCTTTCTCTCTCTGTATTTCTCGGAGGTTTACTTCAATGGAGGAAGCAGACGACCTGTAATGAGTCACTATTTTTAGCTCCTTCTGTTTTTGTGTTTTGGGTTTGGAGAGGGTTTTAGATGAAAAAATAAATGTGTACGAATTGTAATATAAGAATGTTTGATGATTAATCAAGGTTTTTTTTGAGTTTATGATTTTTGTGTTTATATATAACCATTTGTTTTATATATATATATATATATATATATATATATATCTATGTAGACGTGAATACAACCTAGAAAATAACAAAGACAAAAAAAACCATCACTCTTTTCAGGTATAGATAGATACCTTTTAGTCCAAGATAATTTTTTTTTTTTTTTCTGACATTGGATATTTTGTTTTGTGTTTCATCATTTTATTCAAGAATAAACAAGGGAAAAGTGAAGCTATTTTTGATTATTGATTGAGAAATAAGATAGATAGATAGATAGGTCATCCAAATGGCAAAAAAGAGTATAAATTTTGGGTTATAAGGGCAACTGCATTGCACATTTTCTCCCTTGTCTAAAGATTTTAAAATTATTAAAACACACACTCTCTCTTTTTTTTACTCAACTTTATACCTTCTCTTTCATCATTTTACTCAATTTTTATTAATTTTATATTTAAACACTCTCTTTTCCTTTTCCTAACACTCTCAAAAATATCCTATATTAGACATTCTCTCTCTTCCTTTTCCTAAACACACTCACTATCTACTCTATTTACTTAAATTTTATTAATTTTATATTTCAATATACCCCATAAAAACACTTTCTTTCTTCCTTTTACAACCATTTTAATAATTTTATATTATAAGAACAACCCAAAATGTCTCCAATATACACGCAGAAGAAATGTTGAATGACACGTGTCCGGAAGTGGGAAGAGTATAGGGAGAATGGGGGAAAACAAACAAGCGAAAGGTGTGCAGAAGAGAGACGCGTGGGATGATTTATTGGCTATTCTAGAGCGTGAATTACAACATAACCCTTCTCTTAATCGTGTTTCCTCTTTGTTTAAAACTCTACACTCTCCTCATGTATTACTAGAAAATTACTATAAAATAATTATTAAATAAAACTAATAATATTAGTTAAAAAAAACAATTTTGATGAATTATTATACATAACCTAAGACCTATTTTATATATTTTAATTTTGCAACTATTTTTTATACAAATATGTTTCACCCATGAAATAATTAAACTAACAAATTTCATTAAAAATTATATTACTTGTAGGAAGTGTACTTATAAAAAATTAAAAACATCTACTTGTCAAACAAAACAACATGCAAAAACATATATAAAAAATTGTTTTACATGTTCATATATTTTCAAAAGATAATAATTTTTTTTTTCTATTCTAAATCTATAATTTTCGAAATATTTTGACTTTGGTAAGTTTAAGATTTCAAAATATTTTAATTTTGGCAAGTTTAAGAAGATTCAAATGTGTTTGGCAATTAGAGTTGTAGTAATCAAAATAAGTATATTTGGAAATAAATGTGTTTGGTTATGAGTATAAGAGAACTAAATAAATATATAAAAATAAAGAAGAGAAAAATTGTAGTGATGACACCTAAGCAAAGTGCTCTTCAAATAATATATAGGATCTTACAAGCAATGATCCAAATTGAATTTTATATATCTCTAAGTTTGTATGATACTTTTAGACCCCTAAACACTCCATATAACAATTTAATTAACGTATAATTCGAATTAAATCTATGTTCACTAATTTTCACCGTTGAAGTTTTTCGGTTGTAACTTCATGCCGGAAATCGTCTATAGAACGATGTTGGCGTTGTTCGTGGTGAAAGGTTTATTGTAGCTTTTTCGAACGGTTTAGTGACTCCAGAAAATTTTATGGCGGCCAATGAAAAACTACATGTGAATTCGACTGATAAATTCTCGGACGGGTGTATTGAAGATAAGAGATGATTTTTCAGTTGGTGAAACATAATAGAAAACTAGATTTCGAGTCCACAAAGGAGATCGAAGAAATTTTATTGGAGGTAGTTTGTGGAGCAAGATGTGAATCTTGCGGACTAATTAATTTCGGTTATCCAATCCCAAATGAAATGTGTAATGAAAAAAAAGAATATTTTAGATCCCCATATTACTTTTACATGTTAAAGAAATACTTTATGTTAATGTTAACATGATGTTAATGTTACTATTATATATGTATCTTATAATTTCATATCAAATACAACTCAATATAATATCATATTTTATAAGAATACGCTAACAACGATCTCTTGAACTGCATGTTTATGTATTCCTACGTACCACACACTTTACTTTCCTTAATAACTACTACAAGAAAACAGGCGATATTCCGACGGCCAAAACCGTCTGAATTCCGTCGGAATTGCCCCTTTTCCGACGGCATTCCGACGGGATTGGTCCGTCGTTTCTATAACATCGGAAATTAAAATCCGTCGGCAGTCCGTCGACCACCTGCGACGGCTCTTAGATGGAAAACGGATAGCCAGATTCCGTCGACCTTTCGTCGTTATAACGTCGGAAGGCGTAAGGGAGACGGAATTCCGACGGTTTCGAACTTCCGGCGAGTACCGACGGTGTCGGACTTCCGGCAAGTACCGACGGAGTTCCGACGGTAAAAGAATACCGAGGGAATTCCGACGGTTTTCGTTATTTTTTTCCAAAAATTAATAATAATTAAACAATTTAAAATAAATGAAATATAATAAAACATTTAAAAATATATTAAATTTTTTTTTTTAAAACTGATTAAATTAAAATTGTTTTAAAAGTATTTTAAAGTTTTTCATTAAATTTTAAAACTTCAAAAGGCCTATTCCGGCCTACGGGTACTGAAGAAGTCGTTCATCTTATGTTCCAAAGCTCGAAATCGTGCCTCCGCCTCCGCTTTATCTGTCTCTCTCGCTTCCTCCACTGCCCTAAGCCGCTCGGTCAGCTCTCGGTTTTCTGCCTCCAATCAGCTACCACCGCCATAACGAACCGACGAAACGGACGAGCAACTATCTTCAGGGAGGCCGAAAACACGGCATCTGGTCTTGGGAGTCGCCTACGATAAAAAAGAAATAAAATCTTAGAACTGAGGTGTATTAAAAGTTATTTTGAAATTTGTTTAAAATTGACACGGTTACTAACCTTGTAGGTGAACTCGTTGATCTTCTCGTATGGAACTTCGGTGGGCGCCGAAGTTCCTTCCTCGATCGGTTGCGATTGGAGGTACTGCTCCCCGAGCCTCTCCACGGTCTCCACGATTTCACGAGCAATGGGATCTTGAATTTCACCGGTCTTGTTGTTGGTGTGTGTAGCTTTGAGCAAATCAAGATTCGAAGGAAATACACCGGTCTCCTGAAACTGTTAACATATAAAATTTTGTTAGCGAATTTTTAAAAATTATGAATTATTTAAATATTTACTATTTTGTCTGCAAGTGAAGCCTTGCTCGTTGCTCCGAGGTTGTGGGTCGCTTTTCCCTTCCGGTCGCTATTGCGGTTAGTTGAGTTTCTCTCTAAGGTTGCCCGAGTTGCCTCATGTTCCCAATATGCAACTAGTCCATCCCAACATGTGTCTTTATGTTTCATAACCCGAGGCACCTTCCCGGTTTTGTACCACGCATCTTTCCACTCGTTCATCTTCAACGAGTACATCCTCGTAGCCTTTTCGTCGAATCTCTTTCGGACCAACGGAGTGAGCGGTAGGTCCCACGTAAAATCTTGCTGCAAAAACACCAAATTCTCGCATTAGTAATTAAAATGTGAGTCATATAGAAAATATATTTTAAACTTATAAAATAAAATCATACCGCAAATTGTCGGAACCAAATGTCCCGGTCCTCCACTGGCATATCGTGGTATGTGGGATACGGTTTAGTTACCAAGGAATTCATCATTCCGTTGATAGAACCCGTAATCCCGTTTCCCGAGTATTGGAACCTAATAAAATATTTAGTTAAATATTTTACTAAAATAATTTAATCCAATACAAATTTAAATAAGACTTACCAGATCGTGTTAGGTGGCGTGTCTGGATCTAGACGAGTCAACCTATCACGTCCGGGTTGCGACACAAACTGCTCGATGGTCATGGATGTGGGAGCTGAGAAGGTTGTACCCGGGGCATGAGACATGTGTGGGGTCTCTAGGTCGGGAGTACTGTCGGGGATATGCGTCTCACTCCCACTCCGACCTCTCCTACTGGAAGTCCCACCTCCTCTAGAATGATGATATCGCGGATAGTTCCTACGATTTCCAAAATTCTAAGAGTTTGAGATTTCGGGATTTATGGAATATGGAATTTATAGGAATTTGTGATTTTGAGATTTTGCGATTTAGTTATTTGGAAATTTCGGATTTAGGAATATAAGGATATTGGGAATTAGGGTTTTTTGCAATATAGAGATTAAAGGAATTTAGTTTTACATTTTGTTATTTTGGGACATAGGGATTGATGAGAATTTAAGATTTTTGTAATAAATAAATTTATTGAATTTAGGATTATGTGGTTTTGTGATTTATGGACTTAGGGATTTTGGGAAATTGGAATTTTGAAATTTAAGAAATCAGGGCTTGTTTGTATATTGTATATTCAGAAACCAAAGTTCATGGATTTCGGTTTTGTTGGGAAATTGACATTTATAATTTGACAAATTTTATTAATGTTAATAAATTTTTAATTTTCAAGGTTTAAATTGTTAAAGTTATAAATTTTTTAATTTTTAATTTTTAAATTTAAAGGATTTAGAGTTTTAAATTTTATTATTTATAAATAGGTTTAAAATTTTAAAGGTTTAAACTGTTTTATTAATGTTATAAAATTTTTAAATTTGAAGGATTTAAAGTTTTAAATTTTAGTATTTTTAAATTTGAAGGATTAAAATTTTTAAATTTAAAGGATTTAAAGTTTTAAATTTTAGTATTTTTAAATAGGTTTAAAATTTTAAAGGTTAAAATTGTTTTATTAATGTTATAAAAATTTTAAATTTTCACGATTTTAAATGATTATCTTCAAATTTTCTATTTAGGATATTTAGAAATTTAAAATTATACATATTAATCCTAAATTAAATTATAAAAAATCCCTAAAAATCACAAAAACATATGAAAATTAAATTCTTAAAATTGGAAATATTTATAAAATTAGAATTGTCTAAAAATCCCTAAATTGGTAAATTACTAAAATTATCAACATACCTAAATCTCAAAATCTCTAAAATTATACAATCCTAAATTTCTAAATTTCTACAATTCTCATATTCAATTTCTGAAAATCCAACTTAAATCACAAGAACAATTTCTATAAATCCACAAATTTTCATAAGAACACAAACAAAACTTACATTGATTTTTGGAATTGGCAAAGGATTTGGACGGAGGCGACGGTTTCGAACGGTGGCTCGGCGATTCCGACGACTGGGAGGAGATTTTCGGTGACCGAACGGCGGTTCCGACTGTGGAGAAAACAAATCCGGTGGTGGGGAGAAGAATTCCGGCGATTCCGGCGGTGAAGAGAAGATTTCCGGCGGTATGGATGCGAAATCCGGCGATAAGTGTCAAAATCCGGCGATGGATCGGAAATTTCGTTCGGTTGTGATAAGTGTCGGGGAAGAGAAACAGTTATGGGATTTATAACAGTAGCCGATGGAATTCCGACGGAACCTATAATGCCGACAGAATGCCGACGACGTTTGCCGCTTTGACGATGATCACGAGGTTTTTTGGCGGCAAGTGAAATTAGGGTTTCCGTCGGCATTCCGTCGGAACATAAGACGGAATTCCGACGGTTATTATTTTAAATATTAATTTTTAATATATTTCCGTAGGGGTGGGCAAACGGAAATATGGGACGGGATCTAACGGGAACGTGGTTTATGGGACTAGCAAAATACGTCCCATTTATGTCCCATTTCAAATTCGGGACGGGAACGGGATAAAACAGGATGAGACGGGAACGGTACGGGAAATCCCATAAAATAATCGGACTCAAAAATTAGATTAAAGAATGCTTCAAATTGTAAATATGTATATAACAAGCTTTTTCAATTTATGAAAACACATGTTTATATAAAAGAAAATTCAATTGTATTTTATAAAATTTAAAATGAAATAAAATCCATAATTTTCAAATTGAATCAAACGTAAACCACATTAAATCATATTTCATATTATCCCATTAAAAAATAGATATATGTATATATCCCATATTTCATCTTTCATATTATCCTTATAATTTCATACATTCCATATCCCATATTAAACTATATAAAAACCATCATCTTCAAATTGAATCATGAATCATAAATTTTATAATAAAAATCAAGACCCGTCGGAAAACCATCGGAAATTAAGACGGAATTCCGACTGGTTTTTATTTTAATTACATATATTTAATTTTTCCTGCGATAACAAATACGTGAAATAAAATTCCGTCGACAATGTGAACGAGTTAGAGATTTATTAAAAGCAAGACAACATAGATAGAACTTGGGAGCTTCACGGGCTTGGCTATTCGATTGGCATAACGATTGAAAGCAATTTTGATTTGGTGACTTTTAACTATATAGAAAAAATAAGTAGGGTACCTGACAGAAACAGAGAGAGACAGAGAGTAAGTAGGGTTTGGATTGGTGTCTATATCAAGAATTATGACGAATCAATGTTGGTTCCTTGAAAAGAAATTTACTAGATCCGCCATTACGTTCAATATTACATATATTTAATACATTTGGTAATAAAATAAAACTTCCGTCGGAATTCCGTCATCATTTCCGACGGTGTTCCGATGGAATAAATTGTTTATTTAATAAATTATGTAATAAAAATCAACACCCGTTGGAACACCGTCGGAAATTAAGATGGAATTCCGACGGGTTTTCTATTTTAATTACATATATTTAATTTTTTCCGGCGGTAACAAATACGTGAAATAAAATTCCGTCGACAATGTGAACGAGTTAGAGCCATATCAAAATTGGCTTTAATCGTTCTGCCAATCGAAGTGCCAAACCCGTGAATCCTAGACGGAATGCAGACGGAATGCCGACGGTTTATACATATAACTTCTACTATAAATACACCTTATGGAGTGTATATCTTCTACACCTCTCAATAACACAAAAAATGTCTTCTAACTCTCCTAATGACGACGAAAAAACAACATCGGAGGCTAAATTTTTTTATATTCCAAAATACACGTGGGAAACCGAATCTCATTGTGACGAATTCACTCAAGATATTCCCACTTACTCGTGGGAATTTGATACGTGCTCACCAATCCATAAAGAAGATTCCACATCAACAATAGTGCCTGACAGCCAGTGCTCGCCAAACATTCACCACATTTACGATAGGCAGCCACAATGTCCTGATCATAAGCGGGTTATCGAAGCCGAACAACCATGTCAATTGATGGAAAAGTCAGATACTGACGGTGGAAGTACTTCAAACATATGTAAGGATCAGTACTATGGTTATGAATTCGCCCAAAACCCAGAAATGCCAAACTTAAATTTAGATGTTGATGCAATCAAAAGTGAATTGTGCGACGGATTTATAGATTTTCCACCAAAGGAGCATTACTATGATTTCGAAATCGCCCGAAGCCCAGCCAAGCCAAACAGAAATCTAGATGTTGATGCAATCAAAAGCGAATTGTGCGACGGATTTGTAGATTCTCCACAAAAAAAAGGGAAAGAACATCACTAAATGGTTCTAACAAATGGTAAGTTCGGAGTGGAAACCGATAGATGATTGTAAAATGAGGAGTTTATTATGTACTTGTACCATAACCGTTGTGTGCTAAATATTTGCAAGTCTCTAATGTACTTGTTTAAGAATGTGTTTTAAATTTTATGTTTCATTAAATGTTATGTTTTATTGGAGTTGCAATACAAATATTTATCGTCAATTAGTCATCGAACATTACTATAGTTATACTATTAAATAATATGATATACAAGGGATGAAGTCTGATTCTCCTGAATCTCCTGATCCACTTTCAGTAGGGATGAAGTCTGAATCACACAACATTCATAAGCACACATTTATTCATAAATTATTAATGTGAATCTTCTGATCCACTTTCACTAGGGATGGAGTCTGAATCGTCGTCAAATTCGTCACGTGTTTCCTCTTTATCCGAATGCACTAGATCATCCCCGATATGTGTGACATCAATGACAAGTTCAATGTTATCCATCTTCTCAACAGGTGACATTGGTATACTTCTCGATGGTTGTAGAGCATCTTGTTCTGGAACTCCATATATTTTTCCTCTCGGGTTAATTGGAGTTACTGTGATCCAAGGATCTGTACGATAGGCAATTCGAGGATATGGAATGTAGCAAACCTATTAATAAAGAGTGGATATTGTTAATATACATGAACAACAAACCTTAAGTATGAGTACGTAGGTAAACATATTATTGTATTCATACCTGGTCTGCTTGAGACGCAAGGATAAATGGATCGTAATACCGTAGTTTCCGGCTTGAATTTATCGAAATAACACCATGAGGGTCAACTCGAACCCCTCGACCATCGGTTGGGTCATACCAATCACACTTAAACACAATGCACCTCAAGTCCAACATTCCTGGATAGTGGATTTCCAAGATTTCTTTTAAAATCCCATAGTACATGGTATCACCTGGTTGCGCCGAAATACCATAGTCCGAAGTTGACCTTTGACGTTCTTCCTCACGGATCTTGAACGCATATCCCCTAGTGAAAAACTTGGGATATGAAGTCGCGGTACTGCGTAAACCATGAACAAACTCCACTAACCATGTCGGGAGAGATTGACCACTTGCTATATTATCGGAAACCTAAAAATGATAGAAGTAAGAAATAAGTAACATATGAACGTGAAAACCTGGAAAAGTAAGAGTAATTAATTATATTACACTTACATAACATTTCAACCACCCCTCAAATTCTTCATCTTTCAAGACAGCAAATTCGGCATCTGTCTTATCATAATGGTAATCACGTGCGAAAGACATGTAGATCCAGTAACATAACAGTCGTTAGTAGATAAAGGCAAATAATTCCATAAATTTATTATAATAACTGATATACCTTTCGTACTCCAAAATTTCGTCACAGTTTTTGAGGATATACGTATGCAAATGTGTGACCTCTTGGGCTGATAGTTTGCGTTTCTTTCCTTTTCCACTTGCTCGACCAACTTGGGCAAACAAATCAGGAAAAACCACGGCATAAACTGCTTTCTCACCTTTATCATCATGTCGGGCAGGACGTCTCGCCTTAGTGCGACCTGCCGATGGAAAGTAATATTCGGCAAAGTGTGAGACTTCCTCGTTTAGGCTTTGTGCGACAATAGATCCCTCAACCTTGCTCAAATTTTTAACCTTTTTCTTCAGGTGGAACATGTAACGCTCGAACGGATACATCCATCGGTATTGAACAGGGCCTCCTAAGGCTGCTTCTCGTGGGAGGTGAATAGGAAGGTGTTCCATAACGTCAAAAAAAAGACGGTGGAAATATCTTCTCAAGATTACAAAGGAGAACCGGGATATTGGCCTCCAAGTTACGTATCCCGTGGACGGTAAGCATTCTTGAACATAAATCTCGGAAGAATGCACCAACTCCTATAAACAAAACTTAAACAAGTTAGTACATATGTATATAGTAATATTATGTTAGTAAGAAACTAATGGGAGTAAGAAATATACCTCCAATTGCTTGGTGGATAGGTTCTAGAAGAAGATATGCAAATACAAATGGAAGAAGACGCTGCATCACGACATGACAATTATGACTCTTCATTCCTATAAACTTGCCTTCCGTCGAATCCACGCAATTACGTAGATTAGATGCGTAGCCGTCTGGAAATTTGAAATTTTTTTTGAACCATTCAAAAAATACTTCTTTCTGCCCAGCGTCTAACCGGTAAGCAGGCATCGGCAATCTACCGTTTGAAACATGAAGAGATGGCCTCGAACAAATCAATGGCAAGTCGAATCTAGACTTCCAGTTGTCTTTGGTTTTTTCTGGGACGTTTAATATGGTGTTCATGATGTTGTCAAAGAAATTCTTTTCAACATGCATGACATCTATATTATGCCGCAATAGATGGTCTTTCCTGTAAGGAAAATCCCAGAAAATACTCTTCTTGTGCCAATTGTGATATTCCCCACAACCGTCCACGGGGTGATGGGCATTACCCCCACATTCAGGAGTTCGCTCTGCACCAAAATCTCGTAACTGTTCCAATATGCTGCGACCATCTATCTCAGGCGGTGGACCATGTAACACTTGTACATTCTTCCTGAAATGTCTTCTAGATCGACGATATTGATGATTTGCCGGTAAAAAACACCTATGGCAATCAAACCATGAAGTCTTCCTTCCGTGCTGCAGTTGGAATGCTGTAGTATTGTCTTGGCAATAAGGACATGCCAATCTTCTATACGTTTTCCATCCAGATAACATACCGTATGCCGGAAAATCGCTTATGGTCCACATATGAACCGCACTCATGTTGAAATTCTGCTGGATTGAAACATCATATGCCTCAACACCATGCTCCCACAACATCTGCAACTCAGAGATCAATGGTTGGAAGAATATATCGGGCGGCCGTCTTGGATGATATGGCCCGGGAACTAGAATTGAGAGAAACAAGAACTCTCGCCGCATGCACATTGATGGAGGCAAATTGTAAGGTGTTACGATGACCGGCCACAATGAATATTTTCTTCCATGCTTGCCAAACGGGTTGAAATCATCAATCGTTCATATGCAAAATCTGGATATACGGATTGGAAGTGTTTCCACGCTTCTGCGCCAGAAGGATGCGTGATATCTCCATCTTGATTATGCTCTGCATGCCATCTCATAGCCTTAGCTGTGCGGTTTGATTCGTACAGCCTCTTCAACCTCTTCGTTAAGGGTAAATACCACATCCGTTTGAATGGAATCTTCACCCTGCCACTTGTGTCCTAGAACCGGGGTTTCTGGCAAATTTTACATTTGTTCCGGTTCTCGTCTTCTCTCCAGTATATCATATAGTTGTCGATGCAAACGTCTATAACCTGGTAGGGCAAACCAAGACCGGCGACAAGTTTTTGGACCTCGTAGTATGATCCTGGGGCCAGATTATCTTCTGGCAAAACATCTTTCACGAACTCGGCGAATGCATCAACACATTCTTCGGACAAATTATAATCAGTCTTCAGGTTCATCATCCTACTAGCAGAAGATAGCGGTGAATGACCATCCCTACAACCGCTGTATAGTGGTTGCTTTGATGCGTCTAACATATGGAAAAACCTTCAAGATTCTAAATTAGGCTCTTCAACCCTATCACCCTCATACCCACCCGACTGCAAATTCTCTCTAAATGCATCGTTAAACATCGCAACCGTACTTACCCCAATATCTACTCCCGCTGTAGGTTCCCCTACGCTATCCAAAAAATAAGGTGCATTGCTACTAGTACTACCATATTCATAATTGGTTTCTCCATGTAAATACCAAACCTTATATCCCGTCCTAAAACCATATCTATATAAGTGAGTCCAAACATTATGAATGGCAACACTAATTCTATTACAACAATTGGAACAAGGACATTTGATATCCTAACCTTTTTTGGCTGCTTCTAGATTACTGGGTAAATTCATGAACTCGCATATTCCTTAAGCATACTCGTTCCTTAATAAGTCCGAGCCCACATCCATCATTGGCTCGTCCATCCATGACCGAAAATATGAACTCATCTTTATAATTTTGTTTGGTACTCGAAATTTTGTTATGATGGAATGACGAATTCTGCAAACTTATGTAGAACGGATTTCCGTCGGAATTCCGTTAATGCCTCCGACATAACACCCCACCAATCCCATCATCCACCGTAGACGATATGGGAACCACTCAAACTTTGCCGACATCGGAAACCGTTGGAATTCCGTCGGAAATCCGTTACGTAATTCCGACGGACATCGGAAACCGTTGGAATTCCGTCGTAAATCTGTTACGTAATTCCGACGGAATCAGTTCCGTCGGTATGAGCTGCCAATCAAACTTTGCCGACAACAGAAAGTCCAATTTCCGTTGGTAGTCCATCGGTATACCGTCGGAATATAACGACATCTAGTATCCGTCTGTCTTCCGTCGGTGGTTTCCGACGGTATTCCAACGGAATGCTGAGAGAGTGGGTTTCCGTCGGTATACCATCTGAATATTTGACAGAATTCCGACGAAAACCCACTTTGTCAGCATTCCGTTGGAATACCGTCGGAAACCACCGACGGATTACCGAGGGGAAAAAATTTCCGTCGGAATTTAGCATGTTTTCTTGTAGTGACGACACGCTTAAACGACCGGGAATTCGTGATTAAGTTATTCTATTCAACAAAGACATGGCCGATGTGAATAATCTATACCTGCTTACGTTGAAGCAAGATGGTTTCTTTTGTTTGGTCGTAGGCTGGTGATGTTGACGTATTCTACGATCATATAGGTAGCTACTCCTTGTGGCTCATTAACTTAAAAAATAGTTTTTTTTTTCATCTGATTATAATATATATCAAAAGGATAAAGGTTACAAAGATTCACCATTAATCAGCACCCTGTTACCTACGCTTATCTAATACAACCCCAATGGAACATAAAACCACCAATCAGGGGGCAAAAGTTAGCCTATCTAAAACCTATAAGAAAGGCTTAATAACTAGTGATGAACCAACCTAACAGAGGCAACGCTTTTCTCACTGTCAAAGATATATTTCAACCAAGACGGGAAACCTGTAGCAACATAAGAGTGAACCCTGTTGCCCTTGATAACACTTTGAGCTATCATAAAAGCGCCTCTATTTGCTGGTCGTACCACGTTCACCACCTTCCAAAATATGAATGCCTCTAGCTTGTAGCAAATTTCGCCTGCCTGAAACAGAAGAGCCGGCCAGCAAGATGGCTTGTTCACAGCATCTACGAAATCTAGAGCTTCCATTTCAAAAATGATTTTATCCAATCTGTGATGTTTTAGACAATCCAAAGTCCATAAAACACTCTGAAGATGAGCCTCATCCTTACCTTGATGATTGATAAAACCCCTTCGACTATGCATCAAAACCAAGCCATGAGAGTCTCTGAGAACCCATGATGCTCCTCCCATGTGATTCTCCTCTGACCAACAGAAACCAAGGTTGCATTTAAGCCAAGTGTCTGGAGGTAACATCCATTTGATCTTTGGCCTCACCTCCAATGACAAAAGCTGATCATCTATTGTCTGAGCTAAAAACCAACCATCTGATTCCTCTTTGCTTTTGATAGCAATATCTGATGCTAGAAACACGAAACCTCTGAACAATAAATTATTTCTGTTTTTCCATAGATACCATAGTATCCAAGGAAAACTCCTCTTGAGGTCGTTAGGAATTTCTGAACTTCTTCTCGATTCCAAAAGAGAATAAATATTCTGGAAAACCGAGCTTTGCTTGAAGCCTTCTAAAGGAAAGGGAAAACCGGATTGCGCCCAAACTTGTCTAGCAAGAGGACACGTGAAGAGAGTATGGTTGACCGATTCCAAATCATCACCACAAGATTGACATCTTGGATCCATATTCATACCTCTAGCTCTTAATACTTCCGAAACTGGCACTATCCCACTTAAAATTCTCCACAAAAAATTTCTTATCTTTGGGGAGGTTTTTAGAGACCAAATCTCTCTTTTAAGATCGTTCAAAGAGGGCCGCTGTTCTGCTTCCTTTATTAAATCCTCTCTACTTGTGTTCCACGCGAGCTTATAACCAGATTGAACTGAATAATCCCCATTCTTGTTAGAATTCCAAATCCAAAAATCTTCTTTCCATATTACCGGCTGATGTTTTAGGATAATTTTGGCATCTTCTTCAAAAAATAAATCTCTTATCTTTTGAATATTCCATCGTCTTGTGTTCTGGTCAATGAGCTCACTGACCTTTAGATTAAGATCAATTGAATAATTTCTGATTAAAGGCCTTCTCATACCGTTGTCCGAGATCCATTGATCGATCCATACAAGAGTTGATTTCCCATTACCAATCCTCTTTGATAGACCTTTCACTAACAAATCTCTACCATATAGAGCACTTCTCCAAGCGTAGGAAGGCCTACGGCCTAGAGACGCTTGAAGGAAAGATTGATCTGGGAAATATCTGTTTTTGAGAAACTTTGCCACAAGACTGTGAGGTTGTTGTAGAATTCTCCATGCTTGCTTGGCTAAGAGAGCCTGATTAAAACATTGAATGTCTCTAAACCCCCATCCCTTCTTGATCCTTAGAAAGACATAGTTTCTCCCATCTCATCCAATGCGTTTTTCTTTTATGCTCCTGAGAGTTCCACCAAAAATTAGCCATAGCCGTTGTGATGTTTTTCCATGTGTAGACCGGAAGTTTGAAAACCGACATCGCATAAACCGGTAGAGCCAAAGCAACTGCTTTGAGTAGAACCTCCTTTCCTCCTAAAGATAACGATCTATCAAACCAGTCTGAAAGTCTTGATTTTAGTTTCTCTTGAATGTAACCTAACAAATCTTTTTTGGATCCACCGAAACACTCTGGGAGCCCTAGATATTTCCCTGCTCCTCCTTCTTCCGAGATCCCCGTGATGAGCTTAATTTGGTTCTTTAAATCATCTCCAATCTTTGATCCAAAAGTAATAGAAGATTTAACCGGGTTTACCACTTAAAAAATAGTTATGATTAGATATCTTGTAAAATACGTATATACCAGTGTTTTCCCAAAGTCAACGACTTCTCTAATCCAATACGAGAAATTATAAAACTATTTTTTAACACTAATCGGGGTTTCTTATTCACATATATATATATACTTCGCTATAACATTCCCTTTCATCAACGTTATCATCAATTATTATAGGATATGTACCGACATTTAATCCAACTAGACTGAAATTTAAAATTCATATAACTAAATAGATTATATGAAATAATGGTCTAAATTGGGTCTTCTTAATGTCAACGTATATAGATGGATACATAATTTACATATAGACAATGGTTTTAGCAATTGAAAATCATAGGCATTTGCTAACAAAGAAAGTAAATCATTTGCCTTTTAAGATAAAAAAAAAGAAGAAAATTCTAATATGCCTAGCACATTCTTATTGGTGAAAAAACTGTGCGTGTATATGTACAAGAAAACACATTACATACATCTATATATATGATCACTAAATGCATGAATATTGAATTAAGGTTTATATTCTTATGAATATGAACATTACATACATGCTTTGTCGACATAAAAGAACACACATGTTTATATTGTTAAGTGATTTTTCAAATCACAACCAATAGATAATTGGTGGATTCGTCTAGGTCATTTATATATTAGTTCAAATTCATTTTTATTTTTAATATGGAATATATTTTCCATACGCTTCTTCGAGATAATAACATATCTATATTTATTTCTGGACAATATCCATTATAGGGTTAAATTTTGGGTTAGATATATAAGATCATATTCGGATCCAATCGATTTTGGTTCGTACGGATAACATGTGTTTGAGTTCTAATACCATATAAAGCTTCATAAGCTTCTAATTGACAAGGAATAAATCGGTCTAATACTCTAGATACCACGCATTGCTAGTTACAAGAAAATTATTAATTAGAAACTACTGTCCAGTTTTTTTAAAGAAAATTGTCAAAGAAAATTTGGACATATTAAAGCCTCCCACTTGGGTTCAGCACAGCTCAACGATGCATTCATCATCCGGAGCTGTATTATATGTCTGTATCTAATTAATGTTAACCAGTAGCTCTAATCATGATTAAGTACAGAAGAACTTGTCTCTATATACATTATATTTATAGTCTTTCAACTTCATTTTAATATAATAACTAAATGAAAATAGATACTTCCAAAAAAGTGTATCACTAGAACTGAACTTATACAATAATCATTGCATATATATTAAATACTCAGCCTTCTGATAAACCAAATTATATAAACGGTCAAACGGATTAGTATAAAGGTGACTTTGATTTCTTAGGAAAAAAATGAGTTGACTTTATTTTCGACAAAGGTTTATCGGTTTCATTTTCAACGACTTGACTATCCATGAATCCAGCACATACAATATAGAAAACAAAATTGGTCTAAGTTCTAACTTCCAAATGTTTTCTATATTGTATTAGCGGAATTCATTTATTAATGTTGAGAACGAGCTAGAGGTTTAGGTACATTGTGATGTAATAATAAGACAAGAACAAGTTAAACCAAAATTTGGTGTATAAACAAACTGTACTCTTCAAAAGTTTACATTACAAGGGAAACACAACATTATGATGATGTCCATCAAATTGTAAAATTATATTTATTTTAAAATGGTATGTATAAAAAAGCTTAATCTTCTCTGCAATTTGAGCATCCACATGCTGTCATGCTCTGACTCTCCACACGCGTGTCCCTAAACAAACCGTTTTGAGACCCAAACAAAAAGAACATTGTAGTTAAATTAATAATTTACATATTTAATACAGACACTCCACTCAACTAGACAGTTAAATTTGATGGATAAATTGTTATTTGCAGTAGGATTTTTTTTTTCTGTGTGTGTGGTCGAAATGCAGTAACATTATCGTTCGTATTAAGATAAAACCAAATAAATCTGAAAATATATTAAATTTATATACATTTGTAACATCCGACCAAAAATATGAACTGGCTAAAAATATCTGCAAATTATATGCATTTATAGTAATTGACCGGTTAGATATGATCACAAAACTTGATTCACAATCAAAGTTTTGTTTTAAAAAATTGAATGTAAAATTATTATACAAAAAAAAAAGGTTTTCTTTACAAACAAATGCATTTGTGTTTTGAATGGCAATAGAGAAAATAGAGATTAAATCAATGGCTTCTTTATGTTGGTGGGTTCGATGGAGGTATTGTGACTCACCATTATGTTAAGCCTTCATCGTATTTGTAGTCTCCCGTTTTTATTAACAACAATGATTATATTCCTAACACTTTTATCAATGAGCGTGCTAGTAAGTTCCGATGATCTCTTTTGTCAAATAATTTGACGAGGACCTTAATACTTATAGCAACGGGCAAAAATATTCTTATGGAAAAACCGGTGAAACCATCGATAAAGGCTAAAGATATGCAATTGCAGTTTGAATCGGTTTTGGAAATCGTGGTCTTGGGAAGAGATGGTCGTGGCTAAATTTTTCCCAAACATATATAAACTTCAACCATATTGGGCTTGGACCCAATAAAACAATAATGGGCTATGGTTGGATCATTCTTTAACTTACCGTTTTGGTATATTCTGTTTCTACCCTCTTCCCTCAACACCATCGGAATGCTCTCTAGCCGTCGCCGTAAAACGACGATTCTCGCCGGCGACTGTTTCTTGTGAATATATATCAGAAACTCGATCACTGCTCTTAATCATCTGAATATGGCGAATAGTGAGCATTAATTCGGATTCAGAACAGAGGAGGTAAGACTTTTTTTCGACGATGTGAAACATTTTATCTCCATAATCCTACGATTATTCTCACTCTTCTGAAAATTCTCGAGTCTTTGCGATTAATTACATTCCCAAAAAATACAGAAAACTTTATATGTCTTACAATGAATAGACAGCCTTGTCCCTTGCTTGCTTAGCAAGTGCCTCTAATGCTACATCAACCGCATCAGGCAAATCATAGTTAGTAGCGTTTGGGTGCGCATAAGTCAGTCTCGGGATCAAATTGACAACTATTTCCCTCATTTTAACCACCTCGCTCTCCGAAATCCTCGATAGCTCGTGTTCTATATGGGTGTTGTTCTTGTTGTCTAAGAACACAGAGTAACTTCTTTTGTCGTCAGGAAGATACCACATGTACTGTGTATACATAGTGTGGGGTGAAAAAAAGACCGGTATGCACCCGGCTAACATTGCATCGAATGTTGACCTACGCGTGAATGAATCCCCCGGTGCTTGTAGGCAGAACCGTGACCTAGCCATCACTCCTAATACAATCATCGGGTCGTGGCACCTACATTGACCAAATAATTAAGCTTCGAAGAAGAAAATCACAAGCCTAACTTATGACTCAAATTTTAAACATTTTCTGATGAGGACAATGAAAATAGATACATAAAACACTTCTTAGAATGTAGTTGCACAACTAATTTTCTTGTTAGTCTTCCTAACTTACTAATCTAGTCAAATAAAATTTGAAAGAGTTGAACCAATGAAAATGTAATGTAATAAAAGTAAACGAATGTGGCAGTAGTTGTCAATAAATAGTGTTGAATTGATGATAAATACTAATGAAAATTGTCAATAATGGACCACGAAAATTGAGGGCCAGTGTCATAAATACTAATTAAATTCATAACGCACTATTACAATTTACTAACTGTCAAAGTCAAAAAGAAAAAGGAAAAGAATAAAGATGTCTAACCTGGACCCTCCACTTTGGCACTTGAGTAGCTCACAACGGCTCGAGCCGGCGCATTGTCTGATCAGCTCGTCTCTAATGGCTGCTTTCTCCAAGCCCTTTCTCGGACCACCGACAAAACTAAACAAGTGTGGTCTCTCGACACTTCTCATCTTCTCTTGCCACGTCACCATCTCTGCTGACGTGTACGGGTGAAAATAAGAAGGGTACGGTAAACCAAACTGATTGTCACCTTTCCATGGTTGCCTCTCCACAGTCAATAGCGACATATTCATGACACGTGGCATTTGCATGAGCATGTTTGCACCAAAGTCAGGGCCTTCACTTGATCGCATGAAATCCCAAGCCGTTCTTCCAATCGCCAAGAAATGATCACGACCGTTGGTTCTCTTCCACCATCGTTGACCACTAATATAGTCAACTAATCTAACGGCTAGCTCGTCCCGCTTGGTTAGGTTTTGTTCTCGGAACACGCTTGAAGCGTAGAGCCCACCGTAAAAAGGAACGTAGAAAATGTTTGCAGTGTTTGGCTCAAACGTGCGACACGGGTGGTTCAAGACACGTGCGTGGAAGATCATCTCGGCTATGAATTGGTGGGTCGCAAACCACGTTCCGCGGCTACCTCCGCGACGGAGAGGCTGTCCGAGACCGTTGTTGGCCACGTGGGGACACATGTCGGTGTAAATGTTCAAGTGTCGGCAGTTTTGGAGGAGACCGATGTTGAATTGTTTGGGAAGATCGTAGACGTATATGGTGAAGTTTTTGTCGCACGTGCCAGGGAGTGTGGGTGGAAATTTTGTTGCTTGTGGTGGAGATTTGAAAGGGAGAAGGAGGATTAAGATGATGAGACAAATGGAGCAGAAGAGAAGAAGAGTTTGAATTGTTAATGACTTAATTAGGGTTTCTCTGTTTCTAGGATATTTCTCTTTCTCCTCCTTCTCCTTCTCCGACCAAAGGTCGATCTTGACATACTTCTTAGTGTAAGACATGGCAATTAGAGCGAGAGAGAGAGAGAGAGAGAGAGAGAGAGAGAGAGAGAGAGAGAGAGAGAGAGAGAGAGAGATATGAGGTGGAACAGAGGAGAAGTTGTAGTGAGAAATATTTGAAAGAAGGAAAGATTTATTTTGA
Organism: Draba incana; assembly: GCA_963576765.1. Classification (NCBI taxonomy): domain Eukaryota; kingdom Viridiplantae; phylum Streptophyta; class Magnoliopsida; order Brassicales; family Brassicaceae; genus Draba; species Draba incana. The sequence continues at coordinate 7,773,062 of OY755215.1, read as the reverse complement.
CGGTGGAACATGAAACCCGGGATTGATATATTAAATGAGTAAGGACAAGGAAGGAAAACGCAAACACAAGAATATTTGCATGTTGTATTATTATGCATTGAGTCTAATAATAGAGTAATTATATCATATCATAATGGAAATGCTAGAGCTGATGAAACGATACAGAATTAGTTCTAATTGATTACAGTATTTTTTTAACACATTAATTGGTTTTAATTGATTAATATTCCATCCGTTTCAATATATATGATTTTTATAATTTTTGCACATATTAAGACATATTAATTTTGATCTATTAATATATTATTTTTTGCTCTAAACAATTTTCCATAAATTTAAGCCAATAGTAGCTCAATAAAATCAATTAATGTGTCTTGAAGTTTACAATTCATCTTCATTAGTTCTTAAAAACTGTTTTGAAAATTAAAAACATCATACATTTTGAAACGAATTTTTTTTCTAAAACATCATACAAATGGAGGAAGTAATGTTTTTGTCATACTTAGTCCGATCCAAAATGTAAAATGGATCTCTGAAAATAGCTGTGAGCGAACAGGCGATAATTTTCACTAACGCTGGCAGACAAGCCGGACCATGATACTTTTTAAAAACATGATTTTAATGATTGTTGTGAATGATACACAATAGTGGAATTACGTTTTAAAAAAGACTTGTATGTATATCATTTTTTATCTAACAATTTTTTTTTGTTTTTTGTCTAACAAATTATATAACATTTATCAAATATATGTTAAACATATCGGAGAACGATCTTATTTTGGCAAATACAGAATACATCTTACAAGCAACTAATAAGAAAATTTGTTGGGTATCAAAATTTGGAAATGAAAATAGTGGTTGGCATATAAAAATTCAAAGAAATGCAAATGGTGAAGTGTAAGGACATTGGATATGTAAATTCTATAACACTACAAGAAAACATGGTGATTTTTGACCAAATATTTTTACCAACAAAGTAGTCAAAATATCATTGACACATTTTCGACCAAAATATGCTGAAAATTTGAATTGATCAAAATATGATTAAATTTTTTTGACAATTTTAAATGGTTGGTAAATAGTCAAAACATTTTGACCAAATACTAACTAAAAAAAATGTTGGTCGAAAATTAGTCAATAATTTTTTATGAATAATATCTAACCTAAATTGGTCAAAACATTATCAACCAAATATCGACCATATAGGTAGTTTGTTTAAAATGGTCAAAATAGAATCAAAATATTTTTACCAACTTTTCTCGAATTAAAACTATTGTTAATAAAATCAAAACAATTATAGTAATTTATTAATTCTTTTGAGTTGTTATTTATTGAATACTAATGTTTAGTACTTAATTTATCCCAAAAATGAGATTAAAAATATATATAATATATAAGAAAAGTCATCAACGTGATTTTTCTATAGAAAAAATTGTAGTTGCAATTTGTCAAACTTTTAAAAAGTGTTTTATATCTAAAATTAGTTCGGATGTTAAAATAGTCAAGTCATCAAGTAAAAAAAAGAAGAAAAGGAAACTAAAAACATATGAAATAAAAAATCCCGCATATTTTGACCCAAAAAAAAAACACTCCCGCATAAAAAACCTTCTTAAGCAAATGTCCCACATCTACTTAAACAAAAGGAAAAACATGAATTTTCTATGTATATATATATATATATTATGGTTCTGAGCTGAAGTACTAAAATTTAATGGGCTTATTAAAAATATAGATCTATATATATGTTAAATTTAGTTAATAATTTAGTGATAGTCACATAATTAACCCGTAAAAGTCGAGTAAACGTTTCGACCCATTGTTTGGTTAGAAATATTTTGACCATTATTTTTGGTTATATATTATTGATCATTTATTTGGTCAAAAATATTTCGACTATGTTTAAACCAACATATGTGATGAAAGAGTGAAGAAAGGGAGATATTTCAAAGATTGTCATCCCCTAATGGCTAAGGTTCCCCGATCCCCATCTTTTGGTTGGCGGAGTATCTTCTCGGCTCGAGAGTTACTTTATCAGGGCAGTCGCAAGTGTTTGGGGTCGGGGTTTGGAATTGCAGTATGGAAAGATAATTGGATACCAGATATAATTCCAAGACCTGCACGAGGCCGAGGAAAGATATGGCACCCTAATCTGATGGTGAATCATTTGATTAACCTTGGCACCATGGACTGGCACATGCCAATCCTCCAGGAGTTTATGGAACATGAGGACATAACAAGAATTCGTGGGCTAGAAATTAGTCCCCGTTTCATGGAGGATCAATGGATTTGGCATTTTACGAAGTCCGGAAACTACACGGTTAAGTCAGGATATCAATTTGCTAAAAAAGTCCAGGAACATGCGGAGTTGGCAGAGATAAGGAAACCGAGTACCACAAAGTTGACAGCACATGTTTGGAGAGTTGTATGTCCACCTAAAATTCAACATTTTCTATGGCAAGTTTTAACAGAATCTTTGGCAGTAAAATCGCGGCTGCGGAAAAGAGGAATAGACTGTCCAACGACATGTCCAAAATGTGATATAGAGGAAGAGACGGTCAATCATGTGTTGTTTGAATGTCCAACAGCTCGGACAACGTGGGACTTAGCATCTTTTACTATGGAAAGTGTAGGACTTTAAGCCCATGTCCAACTCTGCTATTAGTATGATATTGTCCTCTTTGGGCCCAAGTGCAAAGCCCACACGGATTTATCTTTGGGTTCCATCCCAAAAGGCCTCATACTAATTGGAGTTGGACATTACTAATATATTAGATCATTCTTGTCTAAACTTCAGATGTGAGACTTAGTTTTGCTATCTCAACAAACCTCCCCTCAAACCAAGGACCACATAAACCAGTGTCCTCCCACCTCCAGCGAATTTGGCACCCATCTTGTACCGCCGTAATCTCCAACGAAACCCACCGCCTAATCAGGGAGACTTTCGACACAAGGCACCGACACCCCTTAATCGCGAGGTCACCTTGAGGGTTCTCCTCCCACACTGAACTTGCTTCCCACACCCACTTCTCCAGGTCCAGCTTTTCCGAACCTAGGCTCTGATACCATTTGTGGGACTTTGAAGCCCATGTCCAACTCTCCTATTAGTATGATATTGTCCGCTTTGGGCCCAAGTGGCAAAGCCCGCACGGATTTTGTAACATCCCGGAACCAAATTATTGTAATTTGGATGGGGTGTCGATCGACACCAGGGGTGGGTGTCGATCGACACTAATGTTTCGGATTAAGTTCCGGTTTAAGTTAATTATCCGGTTTAGGACGTCGGTTTGGGAGAAGCCCTAGGTCATCCCTTTATAAGCAAAAGTGACGAGCAGCCGTGGGGAGGAGGAGGAAAATCGGTTCTTAAGGTTTTGAGAGGAAGAAGTGGGATTCGAAGAGAGTTTGTGAGCCGTTCGTCATCGTTCTTCGCTTAAAGGTCTCGTGTGATCGTTTGTGCAGGATCCCACTGTTGTCTCGGTGTTTCCAGCGAGGCAGACTGTCGTTCTTTTTTTTTTGTGTTCTCCGCATTCTTTTCCGAATTCAATCGCGAAATCGAGGTGAGTGCGTGATCGTCGATACGGAATTAGATTATTAGGATATTGGTTGAATAATTGAGCAATGTTGATTGTTTCCTGTGATGTTCTGTGTGATCATGTATGATTTGAGTCGTGAATAATCTTATTTGAGGAAACGAAACGAGTCGCGTGAGGATTTGACTCGGTTTCAGTTCCTACGAGAGGTGTCGATCGACACCTAGAGATAGTGTCGATCGACACCTAGAGGTAGTGTCGATCGACACCACTCTTTTAATCACGAAGCTTGTTTGTGTTATTGCAGTGTCGATCGACACCACCTATTTTAATGATATTTTCACTTGTTGTGGATTGTTTCTTGAGCGCGTAGTATTTGATAGTCAATTTTCCTATTATGTATCCGATAGACGGGATGACCCCTTCGCTGAGTATTTGTGATAATACTCACGCAACTCTGTTTTCCCTTTTGAGTTGCAGGTTGAGGAAAAGTGTAATCGCGAAATCATGGCGTATGAAGAGGATGATAGGACGTGTGTGGTTATTGCATTTCTAGTAGAACCGTTAGGTTGTTAGAATTGTTAATTGTCTCAATAGAATTCAGGAATTGAATAATTGCTCGACTTCATGAGATTATGGGTTTTGTTGGTTGATTGGTTAAGTGGATTAAATGAATTATTGGTTTCCGCAGTAGAATTGTTAGGTTTAAAAAAAATAAAAAAGTTTGGTTGTTTCAATTTAGTATCAGAGCCTTGACGGTTTTAGGACTGGTGAATTGGATGTCTGAGACTATGTGTTTAAATTGATTTGTGTGTTTAGTCAATTTAATAGAGTCTTAGAATCATTCTCCTCAGCCTTTAAAGAGATTCCACGGTAAGTATTTATGTTTGTTGCGACTTCTATTTTCCATAGTTATAGTATATTTGTCTGTTTTGGAAATGCAGAGTGATGGATACTGGAGCTAGAGGTCTTGATAGAAGTAGAGGTCGGGATCAGGATGCTTGTATGAGTTGTCCAGTGGCAGAGCTGCGAGTGCTTTGCAGGCGTCATAGTCTTGGGCGTATCAGGCAGGATCTGTGAGTGAGACCAGCGCGAGTGCGAGTGTTAGTGCTGTAGGTGCCAGGAGGGGTACCGGGTTAGCTGGTGATGGAGTGGGCCTAGGTGGGGGTGTCGCTCCAACTCAGGATCGTTGGGATCGTCTGGAAGGCTTGTTGACGCAGATTCTAGAGAGGTTACCGGCAGTAGCTCCGGTGCAGTCGTCAGTGCAGCCGAGGGCTATAATGACTGAGGAACATTCGACTTATCAGGTGAGGATGAGGCGGATGCAGGTTCTGAGTTCGAGGCGTTTCTCAGGTAGTGTAAGACCTGTGGAAACCGAGGATTGGATGATGTGGAAAGAGCGCGTCTCTCGCTTGAGCAGAGTTTTTGCGGAGTATCCGGCGGCAACGGGGGTTGTACAGCCAGAGTTTGTTCCAACTGCTTCGCCGAGGAGGAAACAGTGTCATGAGGTTCATAACCAGGCCAGCAAGCCTGCGCAAGGGCAGAAGAGGAAGAGGGAAGGTACTTCCAAGCTGAAAATAAAAGGTCGTAGTTGTTATGGGTGCAGGAGAAGGGAGCACCATGTTGCGAGCTGTCCTATGAGAGCAGAGTTTCGGGGAGCTCGAGTTTGTCATCACTGTAGGGAGTAGGACATATCAAGGCCGGGTGTCCTCAGTTATCGCGGTAGGCCGAGGCAGTGGTCGAGTAGGATCTTAGGGAGTGGATCGAGGATCAAACGGTGTTTCTTTCCATTTTGTTCTAGTTTTTGAATTTTGGGTTCACCTATGTTGTTTTTGGTTTTTGTAGTTTCGGTTGGTGTTGTAACGATTCTATGCTTTGGAAATTTATAAGATTGAGTTTTCCTTATTTATCTCCTGTGTTTAATAAGATTGATAACCTTATTATTGCTGAGATTTGAGAGTAAGAATTATCATGCCTTGGACCATATGAGGTAGATCTGGTCAATAGGTGCTTCGAAGCGTTTAAGAATTAATTACTCCAAGGGCGGCAGCCTCGATTAACTCATTCATGGTTGGAGATGTGAATTCTCCGGAGGAGATGCGAGTTCTCCCATATGCTTATTTGAAATGTGAGTTCCTAGAATAAGTAGCGGGGAATGTGAGTTCTCTCGCGGGGATATGAGTTCCCCAGATATCGTTTGCTCGAAGGATGCGTCCTGAGAGTGCGAGCGGTATGATTTCTAGATAAGTCATAGGATGCGTCATGTGTAGGTCAGGGTGTGAATGAGTAAGAGTAATTAATGTCTGAAAACGTAGGTAAGCTTGAGACTGGATGGGGGCGCAGAGATCGGGAGTTGATCTCGGATTGCTTAACCGGGCCGGGTCAGTGTGATGGTCTTAGTAGGTTGTTGTGTTAGGGTTTTGGAGTTTACCACTTGAGGTTATCTAGTCGCTGATGTTTATAGGTATTTTAGAATTTATTACGAATAACTCGTTATCTGGAAACGGTGGTTTTCCAGAGTATGTATTGGGGACGGTGGGTTCCCTAGATACCGGGTACTTATCAGGATTGGTTCCTGAAAGACAAGTGGTATGAGGTATTGTCAGCTCAATGGATTTGTTTCTGCGAGTGTTAGTGTGTTGTTTACTCAAGGGATGCATCCCAAGAGTGCGAGCGATATGTTCTGAGAGATGGTATTCTCTCGCGGGGATGCGTTCCCCAGATATTGTTGGTTCAAGGGATGCGTCCTCAGAGTGCAAACGGTATGTTATCTGACAGCTCCAGGATGCATCCTGCGAGTGTTAGTGTGTTGCTGACTCAAGGGATGCATCCCGAGAGTGCGAGCGGTTTGTTACCTGACAGCTCCAGGATGCGTCCTGAGAGTGGAAGGGATACGAGACACCGTTAGCTCAAAGGATGCGTCCTGCGAGTGGAAGTGGTATGATACCGACAGCTCAAAGGATGCGTCCTGCGAGTGAGAGGGGTGTGGAACGAGTTAAGAGTAATAGATGTCTGGAAACGGGCGTATAAATATGGGATTAGACGAGAACCTTGGAGATCAGGTGCTAGTATTTTGGTGGTTTTGACCGGTTTTGGGTCCTCGAGGGACATTGCAGTTGGGATTCGAGGACGGGTTCGGTTTAGTGGGGGAGAATTGTAATATCCCGGAACTAAATTATTGTAATTTTGATGGGGTGTCGATCGACACCAATGTTTCAGATTAAGTTCCAGTTTAAGTTAATTGTCCGGTTTGGGACATCGGTTTGGGAGAAGCCCTAGGTCGTTCCTTTATAAGCAAAAGTGACGAGCAGCCGTGGGGAGGAGGAGGAAAATCGGTTCTTAAGGTTTTGAGAGGAAGAAGTGGGATTCAAAGAGTGTTTGTGAGCCGTTCGCCTTCGTTCTTCGCTTAAAGGTCTCGTGTGATCGTTTGTGCGGGATCCCGGTGTTGTCTCGGTGTTTCCAACGAGGGAGACTGTCGTTTATGTCTGTTTTTCGTGTTCTCCGCATTCTTTTCTGAATTCAATCGCGAAATCGAGGTAAGTGCGTGATCATCGATACGGAATTAGATTATTAGGATATTGGTTGAATAATTGAGCGATGTTGATTGTTTCATGTGATGTTATTGTGATCATGTGTGATTTGAGTCGTGAATAATCTTGTTTGAGGAAACGAAACGAGTCGCTTGAGGATTTGACTCGGTTTCAGTTCCTGCGAGAGGTGTCGATCGACACCTAGTGGTAGTGTCGATCGACACCACTCTTTTAATCACGAAGCTAGTTTGTGTTATTGTAGTGTCGATCGACACCACCTGTTTTAATGATATTTTCACTTGTTGTGGATTGTTGCTTGAGCGCGTAGTATTTGATAGTCAATTTTCCTATTATGTATCCGATAGACGGGATGACCGCTTCACTGAGTATTTGTGATAATACTCACGCAACTCTGTTTTTCCCTTTTGAGTTGCAGGTTGAGGAAAAGTGTGATCGCGGAATCATGACGTATGAAGAGGATGATATGACGTGTGTGGTTATTGCATTTCTAGTAGAACCGTTAGGTTGTTATAATTGTTAATTATCTCAAGAGAATTCTAGAATTGAATAATTGCTCGACTTCATGGGATTATGGGTTTTGTTGGTTGATTGGTTAAGTGGATTAAATGAATTATTGGTTTTCGCAGTATAATTGTTAGGTTTAAAAAAAAAAAAGTTTGGTTGTTTTAGATTTATCTTTGGGTTCCATCCCAAAAGGCCTCATACTAATTGGAGTTGGACATTACTTGTATATTAGACCATTCTTGTCTAAACTTCAGATGTGAGACTTAGTTTTGCTATCCCAACAGAAAGGGATCAATTTCCATATGTATCGATATTTGCAAACAAGGATTATTTATTCTGGAGAAGTCCAAAATGTAGGACTCTGACTAGGGAACACGAATTATATCCATGGATCGTATGGTTTTTATGGCAGTCTAAAAATAAAACAGTTTTCCAAGGGCTCGACATGGAACCGACAGACATACTCACGCAAGCGGTAAATGAGTGTAAGGTATGGAATGAGGCGCAAATGCGGACTCATTTCCCTGCGGTACAAGTTCAAATAGTGGCACCACCCTCGTCGACCCTGAGTTGTAAGGTAGATGGTTCGTGGAAGGAAGCAGAGCCCATATCCAGAATCGGGTGGTTTTGTCATCAAGGTAGCCAACAAGTTCTACTAGGAGTTAAGGGTCTTAGACACTTGCATTCGCCCCTCAATCAGAGATAGAAGCGCTTTTATGGGCAATGAGTAGCATGCTAGAGAACAATGTGCCTTATCAGAATTTTGAACGGATTGTGTCGACCTACTAAAGTTCTCTCAGTCTACAGAGGACTGGCCAGCGCTAGCCATTCTTGCAAGTAGATTTGAAGCCATGCATGCCCAATTCCCTCATTTCTCTTTATCGTTGATTTCCCACTCCTCCAATCTGAAAGCCGATTCTTTAGCTCGATCAGCTCGATATCGATCTTTTTCTTTTTCTTATGTAAGCAATTTGGCTCCACTATGGGTAACCAATCGTGAGAGTTTCATATAAGTAAATGTTTGGTTGTCAAAAAATAAAAATAAAAAATAACATATGTGACGAAAATGACGAAAAAATCATTTCCAACCACTGTTTCCTGACGAACAAGATTTGATAAAAAAATCATCAAAAAGGGCTATTTTAAACCAATTATTGATCATATTTATGGTCAAAAACTAACTTGTTTTCTTGTAGTGTAATAATAAATTGGAAATCAATATTGCTGACCCATATCGAGATTTAAAATGGTAAACAAAGTTTCACAAAGGCAATGAAAATGAAAACTATAAGTGATATCATGTTACCTAGCTAGAGATTTTCTATCCCCTAGTGGTATAAGAAAAATGTTTTAAATGTTACAGATATATTTCGAGGTTTCCACTGTAATTAATAATGTAAAGGGAACTAAATATTGTACAAATAGTATATGCTTGGAAAGGAAAAATTATCATGAAAAAACATAACTTATAAGTTATTGACAAAACCATAAACTGAATAATTCACCAATCGAATATATAAATAAATAAAAAAATCTACAGCAAAATCAAAACCAAAAACTCAAATCCAAAAGCTATGCAAACATTCATGGCCTTGATCTAACCAGAATTTGATTTTCCATTGCGTTGACTTTCATGCATACTGTATTTGTCATGTATGGGCGTTACGTATTTAGGAATTGCCATTTTTGTCTTGACAAGAATGCGTCTCAGAAAACCCATTCTACTGGACTTACAAAATTTTAGGCCCATAATATTAAAAGTTTTTGTATGGGGACCTTATTACTTACTTTAGAAGAATGAAGATAGAGCTAAAGAAGCTGAAAAGGCCCAAAATAATTCATATTTTCCTCTTCATCATTTTAGCCATTCATAACTCATAAGCCATGTAGATACGTGTAGCATCACTTTTTCCATTCCCATAAAGTATATATATTTAATTTATAAAAAAATAATATAAAATGACACATACACACTATCGTATGTAATTGGTTTATATTCTACTTTTAACTAAATTTCTCTGCTACTAAAACTTTTTATCAATTGGAATCTTTTTGCTCATTATTTTAGTGGGCCTGGTTTATGTTTCATCTTTATAGGGTTTGCCCATGGTGGTCCTTTAGTGGACTTCAAATCCAATTTTAGTTGAAGAAGTTTAGTGACATAAGCTGTTTTTACCAGGTGTATCGCATGTCGGGAAGTTAGCTTATCAACTTCCTCCATTTGTCCGGAGATATCACTTACATCTTATCAAATTCCCAACATACTCGCCGATTTGTCTTATTGCGTAGGGGTCTTAACGGGCCAGAAGAAGCAACCGAGTTCGTTTTGACGAAGTCCGAAGGCGAGGATTGGTTTTCAACGTCACCTCTTAAAATTAATTGACTTTTTAACATTCCGGCTATGCCGTGAATATTCAACCGATGCATTGGAGACTTGTGTTGAATCCGCTGTCGATCTTCTTTCAATAACTATCTGCTATCTCTATTATAATTTGTTGTATTGTAGCAATTAAAGTGGATGTTTTTCCCTCTTCCCATGTATTTCCGAATTTTAGTTAATAAAAATCATGATTTGGCCAAAAGAAAAATATAAGAAAACATGTATAGTTATTTTCTTTAGATACTATGCAGTTTAAAATCAATTAAAACTTCATCATAATTCATACATAAACTTAATGAGATGATATACGTTGTAATACCCTACGAGGAGACCAGAAAGTGAGACATTTTATATACGACGACAATACTGATCAAACTTAAACATCATGGTTTTGCTTATATTTCTTATGGTATATGTGTATTATTAAACAAGATTGAGTATTTAGATTTCGTATCGCTAATTGATTGAAACTGACTCATATTGAATTATATCTATGGACCAAAATATAATAGAATTTGATAATTTGACTGTCTTTTTTTATTTAAATTATGAATCACTGCTTAAAATAATGATACTCAATTTACCTATATATTTGATCGAACTGAACAACCAAGACTATCAAAAATGTTTTATTTGAATTCTGATGCAAGGAAAACTCGAATACTTGTGTTTTCACTTCCTTTCATTTATCTATGGTATTGCTAATACTAGATATATAAATGGAAGAAACTGTTTTATGAGAGTTCTTCTGTGTGGTTCGGAAGAAAACAAGTGAGAGAAAACAATGCAATGATGCTAATTAGTAGTAAATAAAGTAGCATGGTTGCATGCGGCATGGCTAGTATAGGTCTATTACATAATAACTGTTTCAGATTTTCAGATATCAAAAAGGATAATCTCTTCTTTCCTATTTTCATCATAGGTCTATGTAAATAACATAAAATGTTACTGGGACTGAGATTAATCATAAAAATATCTATATTTTTCATCATAATTTTTACATATAAGTTTAGGTAAATAACATAAAAACAGGTATATATATATAGTGTACGGTTTGACGAGGGCGTATACGCATAACCTAGCTCCACTAGACTTCTAGTCCTAGCTTCAGTAGAAGCAGAAAGATACAAAATTTCGAGTTACATCAATAAATATTTTTACTCATAATGATAACAACAACTCGGTCTTTTAACTTTTTCATAAATATTTATGAAATACTCTATTTACATGCGTAAAATATTTGGTATTGTCTTTATCAATAATAAATATTTGATATTTTCGATTAGAACTGTAAGTTAAGATCAAGTCCCATGTGATTATATAAAAACTTCTACACAAGTTTCCAATACGAGATTTTCGTAATTAGTTAAGTAAATAGAGACATAATTAAATGAATTAGACATAAGAAAGATAAGGGAACGATACATGAATAAGTAAGTGAGAAATAAGCATGCATGTGTAATGAAAATGCAAAAATGAGAAAACATATATTAAGGCAGAAACTTTAAACATTCTTCTGTATTTTGGACTGCACGACGGTCCAGAGTGTTTGAATCGATGGCAGTGTAGATTGATTGCTATTTAACAGTTAGCTGCAACATTTTTAGTGTAGTTCTGAGCCTATCACTAGGTCCAAATCATACCTACTTCTATACATATTGCATCATGTATATAATTTTTCTATACGTAATATTTGCATATATTTGTGTGTGTAATTTATATATAGATGTCGTGGATTGCGGACGTAGAATCCCGAGATAAATCCGAAGAAAGGTACGGGACGAAAACGTTTTGCTTGACGGATCTGTCTCTGCGTGTGTGCTTTTTTGGATTTAGCGATACGAAAGATTTGTAATTAGTTAAAGTTTGTCTTCACATTGCTTTCTCTCTCTCTCTCTATTCCTCTTTTTCTTTGTCTTAATCGTGACTTGTTCACATCTTTCGTTCGTGCTTCAAGTTTTTTGTATAGCTTTTAAGTTTCTTTCTTTTTCGTTGAATTGTTGATAATATATTACACAACCATTTTGTTCGTTGACAAAAAGAAAATAAATTGTTCAACTTTAGTGTAATCACCGTTTCCTCTTTATTTATAAACTAGATTAGAAATTATGTAATACGCAGTTATTTATAAAACGGAGTAATGTATGAGATATTTGAGGATTAGCACTATAATCCAACTATCGATACAATGATATGTATTAAATTGTGCCCAAAAGATTATGAATCATAATTTGTCGAAGTCCGAATTGAACACAAAATCGGTAGACAAAAACCAAAAAAAATTCCCATCTAAAATGTTTACAATGACCAATTGGTGTGCTAAGTTTTAAACCCTAAACAACATATACTATCATAATCACATGGTGAATAATTGCTTAGTTTTAGGAGCCTCATAAAACTAAGCAATTATTCACTAAGTATGCAAGATTCTGACTAAGCTAAGGAAACATGATTGTTGATTTTCTATATATATACTATAAGCATTTCAAAAGACATAAACGAACAAACAAAGATGCACGTTTATCAAATGATCCAACAAAAGACTACTAAGCAATGAGATTAAACGAGGCCAGAAAATAAGAAATAAACTCAAACGATTTAAAAATATATAAAGTATGGACAAAGAAAAAGTAATATATATATATTATTTGTTTTGAAAAAGGGACAAGGTATGGAAAAAATCAAACTAAATGAAACTTTGAAGTAGCACATAGAGTTCTTGGAAAGACTTGATATTGCTAGAGTGAATTTCACAATTTTTTCAGCTCCAAGACTGTTCCCGTCCCTTTTCGTCATGAAGATATAAGACAGCGCGAGGTACCGAAACAACTTTTTACGAATAAAGAACGCGATGATGAATACATCGTCATATAAATACTTTGTTTTTTTGTCGACAAACATATGTAAATAATATATTTGATATATGTCTATGTAGTGGAAGAATTGTTCGGATTAAAAGGCAAGGTAATTGATAAGAATACATTGCTAATTAACTAATGACGATCTACATGGTTATACCTCCTGGATATTCTCAACTCACAGGGAAAACTGTTCCTCCTAATTCTGTCTGCAAGCTTCACAAATCATTATATGGCTTGAAACAGGCATCCAGACAATGGAATCAGAAACTCTCTCAAGTTATCCTGTCTGAGGGATTTGTTTAAGCTCATTCAGATCACTCTCTCTTTGTTAAACATCATCAGGGATTATACTTAATCATCTTGGTATATGTTGATGATATTTTAGTTGTGGGGAATGATGATTCTGCTGTCGATGCATTTAAAGAAGTGTTGAAGAAAGCTTTTAAGCTAAGAGATCTTGGTCCTGCTAAGTACTTCTTAGGTTTTGAGATTGCTAGACACAAGAAGGGTATTTCTATCAATCAGAGAAAGTATGCACTGGAGTCATTGCAGGATTCAGGAATGTTGAATTGCAAACCAGTTTCAGTTCCTATGGAACCGAATTTGAAACTTGCAGCTGATTATGGTGATTTGTTACCTGATCCATCTATCTACAGGCGTATAGTAGGCAGAATGCTATATTTGACTCACACTCGTCCAGATATTACTTATGCTGTTCATAAGTTGAGCCAATACATGTCTGCTCCTACAACTCATCATTTGAAAGCTGCTAATAGAGTCTTGAGATACATCAAGAATGATCCAGGACAAGGTTTATTCTATTCTGCAACATCTGAAGTTCATCTCACAGCTTTTTCAGATGCTGACTGGGCTGCTTGCCCTGACTCAAGAAGATCTGTGACTGGTTATTGTATGTTTTTGGGTGATTCACTCATATCCTGGAGAGCTAAGAAGCAACACACAGTTTCTAGAAGTAGTTCTGAGGCAGAATACAGGGCTATGGCAGATGCTACTTGTGAGCTGATTTGGTTAACTAATCTTCTCAATGATATGCATTGTTCTCCTCAGGTTTCTGCTAATCTTATTTGTGATAATCAGTCAGCATTACACATTGCTTCAAATCTAGTTTTTCACGAGAGGACAAAGCATATAGAGAATGACTGTCACATTGTGCGTGAACGATTACAAAGTGGTTTCCTCAAGACACTTCATGTTAAGTCTGATAATCAATTGGCTGACATCTTTACCAAGGCAGTTCAACCAACATTGTTCAAGACTTTACTATCCAAGATGGGCATTCACTCTCTTTACATGCCATCTTGAGGGGAGGGTATTAGAGTTAGTTGGTTAGTTGGTTAAGTGTTATTCCCGGTTAATCTATCTATTAAACCGGAATCATATATATGTGTGGTTGTAACAAACTTTACGCTTAAGCTCAGATTAATATCAATAACAAACTTTACACTTTACTAATTTCTCTCAAGAACTTCATCTTCTACATTTGGATTCTGAGTTGTAATAGCGAGCAAGAATACATTCTAAATTAAACTCATTTATGCAAGTATAACATCTCAAATGAAAAGAAACATATCTATCTAACCCTAAACACCATAAATCAATCATCAATCATCCTGATATACCAAATCTATAATCCAAAAAAGATAACTCCCTAATTTTCATAATGAAACCAAAAACAAAGAAGAACTATAAAAAATTTATAAAGAAAATATAAATGAATAAAGAATTTTTTACTAGAATGCATGAAAATAGGTTACGATTTTCATACATGTGTTCTTGAGTTTCAACTTTGAAACAAATTAGGAGAATCAAATTTCGGTTTTAAAATGTCATAACAAGCCTTAAATAGTAAATGGAGTCGATCCTAATTCCGAGCCGGTTTGAGCAAGGGTTGGATTCGAACGAGTGAGTGGTCGCCCGACAGGTGGTCAGCTGAAAGCTTTAGAGAAATCTTGGTCAGCCACCCTCTCTAAGAAAAGATCATTCCCATATCTTTCTCGTATTGATTGTCAATTTGTCAATTTTTAAAACAATTAGCACACATATATGTTTTCCTTAATCGACTGTTTTGGTTATGGGATTTTGACTTACCACTACAAATGTTCAAATCTCATTGATCTGTTTGGTCGCCTTTGACATGTTCATATATAAAAAAATTGGATATTCACGAGGTGTACGGTTCTATATATCTCAGTATAGCATTTCTTTTTATTATTACTTTTCTATTTTAGTGGGTTAAATACTCATGAATAGGATCCAATACCAACAACAATGACCAAATTTGTACTCATTGTGGCTACATATACAATTAGTAGCTAATATGTGGATATATAGCCATTGTGGCCATAGATTTTCGCTGGTCAACATATGTAGCCATTAGTTAGCCACACATAAAAGTTTTTGTGGCCAATTAGTGAGTGGATCACCGTTTAAGAATTAATCGTTGACAAAAAAAATAGATGAAGATTTAATCCGTTCATGGTTATTTTTTCTGAAAATACAAAACAAATTTTTGATAAGCTTTTTTGATAAATATTGACAACGTTATTTTGGAAATAGGATTAAAGCATTTTAAACATAATATTTCAAATTGGCTTTGATTGGGAGACATGATGCGGGGCGTTATTTAGGAGGTGTGGTACGTTAGAGCATGTTTACCAATGAGACTCCATTAGTCTCATATAATTAAAAATTAAAAAAATAAAGAAAAAAATTATTTGGTCTCTTTTTGGGTTCAATGGTCTCTTTAGATAGAGACTTGGAGAAGAGCTCATAAACATTTCTTCTAAATGTTGTATTTTCATTGGTTGAGTTTCTTTAATTAATAAACATTTCTTTATTTTTTAATTATATGAGACTAATAGAGTGTTATTGGTAAACATGGTCTTATTTTTCTTAGGTCTCCAATCAACATAAATTGATGAAGTGTGGTGGTGTGTTTCATTATTCAAAAACTAAAAAATAGAAAACTGAATGCGGTTCAAAATAAGGAAGGAAAGAATAATAACGCACTTGATTTTTTTTTTTTTTTTTTTGGTGTGAATATAAGACCATTCCCACTGTGTGATTTTGGTGGGTTTCAAAGCCCAAATAATAATTAAAAACAAAATTGAGATGAAATTGTGCGTGATCCGTCTCAGTAAGGTGAGACTCATGGTGGGTATTATGGGACACGTGGAAGACCGTCATTCGTTGAAAAAAAGACATTTGTTGAAAATTAAACAAAAACATGAATCTTCTTCTCTCTCCAACATTTTGTGATACCCACATGGATTTATTGGTGTACATGCTCGCACTTGGTTTTTGTTATCACCAAGGTGCGGGTGAGGTGCGGTTTATTCTTTTTTTTTTTATTAATTATTATTGTATGGTTTAATTTAATCAACTAATATAATTTGTTTCGAAACGAATTATTTTAGTCATATGGTATTTTAGAAAAAAAATTACTAAATTATCATTAATCTATTGTATCTATTATATCCACCAATCAACGTTTATTTTTTCTATTATGCACTACTTATTTCGCACAATATATTTTTTCCGCGTGATCCGCACTTGAATTGTACCGTCTCATCTAATCTATTTGTTCCGCACCGTTTAATTCGTGTTACCATTCGAAGCCAAAGTCTCAAGCATATCACATGAAAAATAAAAATAAATAAACATTTCAACATGACAACCTAAAAGTGTAATAGGTGCCTTGTTATTCGGCAGTACTGCCATGGAATTATTCGCAGCTCTTTCGTCCAATATGTAATATCATCGTATATTATAATCTTTTATTGGTCAACATATATACTTTTGAGTTGACATCACCCGAGAGAATAAAATCACAAAAATCAAACAACGATATATAATAATAATTCATCAGTAGGATCGGCCGAAGCTACGTTAGGAAAATGTCCAATCAGGTCGGGCTACTGATAGACCGGTTTTGGTTAACTATATATAGTGAGACAAATATTAAAAATTTGGGGGCTGATTAATGTGATCCCTTCCATATCAAATCACATCCAGTTTTATTACTTTGATTAT
Source organism: Draba incana (assembly GCA_963576765.1). NCBI lineage: Eukaryota > Viridiplantae > Streptophyta > Magnoliopsida > Brassicales > Brassicaceae > Draba > Draba incana. The sequence continues at coordinate 7,756,186 of OY755215.1, read as the reverse complement.
CTAAATAAGTTTTAAATATAGGCCAAATAAATTCAAATAAGTCTAACATATTGATATCACGAAATGAATGAAAATTACCACTACGAAATTTTTTGATTTATTTTAAAAAATCAGATAATAACAATAGCAAAATCATAAACTGTCCTGGATTGTATGATTTTAATCCACATGAAGAACTACATTACAATATTTACTGACACAACTAAAAACGCTGGCATATATATTACGTGTACGTAGTAAATATATATACTTACTAACTAAAAACTTTAAATACAGTAGACAGTGTCGTAAAAATAAAAAAAATAAAAAAATACAGTAGACAGTGATTCGCAACCTCACACGTTGCTTCGTACGTAAGAGACCCATCCCTGTTGGATCCCTACTTACTTACATACTTACGATGCTTCTTCAATTAAACAACGCAACCCATGACATCACAAAACCAATAGTAACAATTAAGTAACAAGTAGAGATTCGCCACCTCACCAATCTCTATATATACATGCATACGTATAATAGTATATATGATTCTGTGTAGTAGTAATTTTTAAGCTGTTCTTGGCCAGAATAAACAAAAAGAAACGATAAATATTCATTGCCTCTCCAGTGTAAGGATATAGCTCCCTGACCACATATAACATGTCTCAGCTATACAAGCATTTTCTCATGTACATGTATCACGTTTTAGCTTTTTATCATCCAAAGGAAACAACTGAAAAATTAACAAAAAAAAAAAAATGATTGAACAAAAAAAGAAGATTCACGTCGAAAACTCACGACTTTTCTCTCAACTCTTCGCCGAAGCTCTTTCTTTCGTCGATCTGCTAGCCTCTCCGGTTTCCGGTTTCGACCGGTGCCGTGAGAGGGCCTTGGGTTCTTTCTGTCATAGTTCAGGAGCACTTGAAGAAATGGATGGTCTTGATTCGGCCCTGATTTTTGCGGCGAGTGGTGAAGGCCCGCCGTGCGTGTTGGCCGTTCACGGTGGTCGGAATCTTGTGCTCTCTGCCTCTATTGATTGTAGACATTGATAGATGAAGGTAGGAGCTTGTTTTCCTTCCCTAGCGACACGCATCTCATTAGGCAGAGCAAATTTCTTTTGTAGATCTACTTGTAGATCGCCTTCCTCCTGGTGTTTCCAGCGGCGGTTCAGGCTTCTCTAGGTGATTCTGGGTTGTCTATCTACCGTCTTGATCGGATGCACATTCTCCAAGACTTCTCTTGGTTTAACCGTCGCGCTTCGATTCGTGTCTACCGAGGTTTGGGCTTCTCTCGTTCTGGATTTGCTTGGAGGATGGCTTATTCCATGATGTAAGTTGATTCTGTGTACCTCGTGCGTTTTGATTCGAGTGTTTGGATTCTGGTTAGAGTGGTTCTCAGCGGCTCTGTTGTTTGCTTATTAGCCTCGCTAGTGATGCTTCGACTCTATGACTCGTTGAGGCCTCTACCCTCTTTCGAATCTCTTTCACTTAGGTTTCAGGGCTTGGTTTCGGTTTGGTTCTTGTTTGAGGTTCTGTGTGACATTAAGTCTTGACTTTAGAGGTAATCACTTCTTTGTTGGCACCTTTTGCTCGAGGACATTTAGAGGACTATTCGGAGAGTGTGTCCTCATGGCTGGTCAAGCTCTTTTGTTGTATCAGTTGCTCAATAGCCATTCTTGTAGCTGCCGTAGTAATCGCTTTGTTGATGTTTTAGTTATCGGTGGTAACTAGCCTTCGTCGCCAATAAAAGATGCTACTGGTATATTGATTATGTTTGGTTGTTTCAAGGCTTGGTTTTGTTGTTGCTTGCTTTAGAGGTTGTCTTAAGATTGAAGTTAGCTTTGCTTTGAGTTTCTAGTTGTTGCCTGTGGTTGACTGTGCTTTAGAGGAGGTAGTAAGGCTAATGGCTTTCGGTGTGATGGTGAATGGATTATATGTTGCTCTGCGCTTGCCGACTTCTGAGGTAGAACTTGGTAGAGGGAGCACACGACTTTGGCATGATTTGGCTTGTGAGGTTCCGTTCAAGAAAAGCTCATGGACTTGATTGGGGAACTACTCTCACACTGCGCATGGAGAGAGTGTGATCGAGCGTTTGAAGTTCAATACCGTTGACGGCTCGGTCTCGGACTTCCGATGAAATGCTTCTAAAGCTTTGTCTTCTCTCAACACAACGGTCACAATTTGTTGTCGCGCTTCTTTTTTTGCATCTCTTACCGGAAGAACATCAAAATCGTCATCGATTCTTCTAGCTCCCGTATCCGATATGGTCGAGCGGATGGATCGAAAACCTTAAGTCAATTTATGGTCCCATGTTTTTTTTTCTTTTTGCCATGGAATCATATGCATAGGCTTATAATCTTGTATTGTAATCCTAAACTATTTTCATTTTAATGAAATATTTACCATTTAGTAAAAAAAAATATGATTGAAAATTGTTTAGTTTGAATTTCTTCAAAACAAGGTCATGTACACTATATATATGTGATGTCCATTATTTAATTCTTTTGTTATACAGTTTGTTCATACTTACTATTGCCCTATGTGATTCCTTCAGGGTTTGCAAAAGCTCCTTTCTTTTTTGGAATTCGTACCGGTTTATAACAGTTTATAAATTATTAATCACAAATTCAATTGTCAGGATGTATAATAATACTTGAATTAAATCTAGATCTTAGGATTTCGAATATACCTGGATATTATGCAGCAGAAAGATAAATCAAACGATTTGAGGTTTTTTTAGCATTTCAAGTGTCGTGCCTCTACCCGTATCCACACGCACACAAACTGGATCGAGACGGGATGCTAGTACCGTTGAGATCTAATATCATAATTAACTAGAAGTACTTTTCTTCTCGATTAGGGTTTTAGAGTTTATGTTCGTCGGCTTCTGACTAATAGAACAAGTTTCTCCTTTTGTTATATTGACACGCCGATCAAATCTTATATCCATGAAGCCATACGTTTGCATCCTTATATAAGGAACACATATAACCTAACTTGCTTAGGATTTACAGTTAGGCCAAGCCCAATTCACGTGTTAGTAGTCTCTTACAATAAGAGATGATTAGAGCACCTCCATCAATTGGTTTCTTAAAATGGGTGTTTGATCTTAAAACTATCAACAAAATAATATGAAGTACTTATTTAATCAAATTTTAATATTAAAAAAAAATTAGATCAATAATAAAGTGACATGTAGCAAAAGAGCATCTCATTAGGTTTTTCAGAGCATCTCCATCAGAAGTATCACACAAAGTTTCAGAATGATAAAAAAATATAAAATATTGAAAAGCACACAAAAATATGAGAGATTGTATCACGTAAGAGAGACGAAAGAGACGATCTCTGAATTTTTTATAAACCAAATTGCCATATGTCAACATAAGAGTGGTTAAGTGTTTATTTAATAATAAAATATTTAAATAAATAAATAAATGAAATAAAAATCAATAAAATATTAAATATCAGAGACTTAAAGAGTTTGTATCTGTTGGAGGTGCTCTCAAATCTCTCATTTGAGAGACCATCTCTCCCTCTCTCCTACTTTTCTTATTTTGTTTTATTTTTTTCTTTATTTTTATCGTTGAGAAACCCTGTAGATGTCAACTAACTAATGGAGATGCTCTTAGAGCATGCCAGTGATCCCATATGGATCTCACAAAATATAAAATTATTAAAACACATACTTTTTCTTTTTTTTACTCAACTTTATACCTTCTTTTTCATCATTTTACTCAACTTTTATTAATTTTATATTCTCTTTAAATATTAAATTATTAAAAACACACTCATACTCTCTTCAAAAGTTTAATACTCTCTTCAAAAGTCTCAACCCATAGAGACTCTCTCTCCAAAGTCTCACCACTATCTCCTCTTTTTACTCAAATTTTATTAATTTTATACATTCTCTTTCTTTATTTTACTCAAATTTTACACTCTCTTTCTTCCTATTCCTCAAATTTTAATAATTTTATATTTTATGATACCCTCAAAGTCTCACCGTTAAACATGCTCTTATTGCTCCTTAGAGCATCAACAACAGTGGTATGTTGAAAATGGGTCTCCAAAATAGATTATATTAATATAATATAATTATTGAAAAGTTTTTTAATTATATAAATTAAATATTAAAGTTTAACTAATTAGACAATAACACGTGGAAAGAAAGTCTCTAGAAGAAGTTCTACAATCTCTCTAGCAACATACGTATCTACATTTTTTCACTCTTTTTTCATTTTTATCATTTGTTTATTTACTATATACGGGTGAAGAGACCTGCGTTGGTCATGCTCTTACTTCATTAAGGCCACGTGTGTATATATATATATATATTTTCTATATCATATACATATATAGAAAATATTTATAACCCTATAATAATATTGATTTAATCTATATTAAACTCAATGATACCTTGATCTAATTTGCTTAGGTGTGAGACCTTGTAGGATCATATAATATTAGCAATAGGTTTTATAAGAGCATGTTTATTGGTAGTATTTAGTGGGGTTTTAGTGGGGTGGAAATAATTAAATAATGTTTAGGGGTTCTAAAAAAGTAAGAAGAGGTGTTTCTTTTAGCACTTATAAGACCGGTTCTACGGGCCACGTGGCGGAATCTCATTGGTTATCGTTTTTTTTTCGATTAAAAAAAAAATTCTTATAAATTTAAATAAATTTTACTTAAAAAAAACATATTACCCATCCTTAATTTCTTATCAATTTAATTTTTTTTCTTTAAGAAACCATCCTTAGCAACTACTAATAATTAACCAAAAAAAACATCAATGGGTTCTAATTTTTACTCCAACATAATTTATCATTATAAAATTACATAACACCCCAAACTAAATACTACCTATAATCATGCTCTAAGCGGCTTCTAGCAAAACATTATAACCACCTAATACTATATTGTTGGGGTCAATTCCCACCCTTCCAGGATCAATGTTCGAAATAACTAAGTATAAGGATTAACAAGCTCTGTGAGGTGAATGAGGTCAACAAGCTCCGCGAGGTGGATGCTCTGAACAAATAGCGAAGCTAACGAAGCAACTGAGCTAACAAGTCCGAGTGTAAACAAAATGTTTTAAGTCTGTTAAGGTCAGGTCAGCATTGAAGGTGACTTGGGCTAGGCCCAGATGACTTGGAGGAATTAGAACTAGCTCGCTAACAAAGCCCAACAAACATCAGGAAAGTTTCCTAATCTCCAAGGAAGAAGACCTAGCCGACCTAGCAGAAACTATATATACTTGTAAACATCTCTTGTAATCGGGATCCGCAACTTGTTACACAAAACATCAATCAAAGCTTTCTTTACAGCAATTGTAACCTACGTTCTGAGCTTTAACCTAGAGATCTCTTTCCCTTCATAAACCCTTGATAAATCTAATTGTGTTAGTTTTGACTACCACAATTTGGCGCCGACTAAGGGGAAACTTGAGATTTTCTTACTCGAAAAAGCTTACGAACGACCGATCTTACGATGGCTATGAGCGACGATCAACAACTCACTGTTGAACAACAACGTATCGCCGAAGAGCAACACATCGCTAAAAAGCAACGCGTCGCCGAACAGCAACGCGCCACCGGGCAGCAACGCGTCGCTGAAGAGCAACGTATCGCCGAAGAACGACATATCGCCGATCAGCAGCGTCGCGACAACACCAACGACACAATCATTCTTGAAACTCCAGCTATGGTGACTCCAGCGTTTCTAACTGGCCTACAGGCGACGCTAGGCGCGCTGCTTAAGAAAACAATGAACCAAGAAAAAGCTGTAGACGAGCTACGGGTCCTCGCAACCGCAGACCAAGGTCGCATAAGAGAGCCTATGTTTAGACGACCCATTGGGCGAATAAACCCTACGTCCTTGGATTTCTCGACCCCGGTTAACACTCCCAGAATCCGCAATCCTCACCTTGATCATCCTGACGCATTACGCGTGGAGAGAAACTTAGACGCTTTTGCTACAACTGCACAACCGCAAGCAACGGCGACAACAATGATCAACTTAGAGAACACAGAGAATGAACGTGCCCCACGTCGTTTACATGCTCCCAGAGCGGCGACTACGTGAATCCGCACCACCGAGCAGAACTAAGTATCTCAGGGCGAAGAAGATGCTTTTTTCTGGTTGGAACGCTCCGAGTTGGAAGAAGAACATAAAGCTTTGATCCTGTCTCAAACAAAAGATATGGCAAGAATAAGAGCCGACATGGCACAAACAGCAGCGGAGATGAGAGACTTCCGCTCCCAAATTCACAAAGCAACGAGCCACGCTCCTGAGTTAGATAAAGTTTTGGAGGAGACACAAAACGTCCCATTCACAGCGAGGAAAACCAGAGCAGTGATTACTGATCAAGGAAAGATGAAGGTTCCCGGTTACGATGGGAAGTCTGATCCTACCGAACATCTGACAGCGTTCTCCGTAGCAATGGGACGAGCAAGCTTTAGAGAAAGAGAAAGGAACGCTGGTCAGTGCCTACTATTCGTGGAAACTCTCAAAGGACCAGCTGACTGATGCCTTTCTAAAGCACTACGCGATCTTCATCGAGAAGCGCACGTCCGATGTTGATCTTTGGACAATGGTTCAAGGGGAGAGTGAATCACTACAAAGTTTCTTAGATCGCTTCAAAGGAGTATTGTCTAAGATGGAAAGAGTAAGAAACGTTTCCGCACTACAGGCGCTTGAAAAAGCACTTTGGTTTGGATCTGCCTACCAGGAAGAGATGGCGTTATACCCTCCTGCTACGATCCAGGACACGTTCCATCGAGGAACGCTTCATGCACAATACGAGGAGCAGAAAAAGGTCTTCGCTCAAAAGACAGGGAAAGCAAAGACTACCAACCCTCCTCCTGCGCAGAATCAACCGAATACAAAGAAACATAACCAAGGATCAAGATTCGTAGAAAACGAAGGAGGATCTGGAGGAGCTCACAATTATCATGTAGATTATCCGAGTTACAGCCGAGGCCACGAAGGAGGTTCATGGAACAACACCTGGACTCAAAGTGCGAACACCTATGATGAAGTTGCTTACTGCGATTTCCATAAAATACATGGCCATTCAACTGCAAATTACGGCGTTCTAGGCCCTCGCCTCGCGAAGAGACTTGCAGAAGGAAAACTTGGCAATAACATTCGCGTTGACGACTTCACTGACGCGGACACCAATAAACAGGAACTTGCACAACTTCCAGCGCCACCTCAACGAGGAAGAAACAAAAATGCAGAACCGCAACCCGTAGCACAGATACCATAAATGCTTATGATAATGGGAGGATCCCATTACTGCGCAGATACGGTTTCTTTGATTAAAGCTTACCAGCGACGTGCAGAAGTTAGTGCCAATTTTTCTACACCCTCCAAATTTCCAAATAACGTGATGTCCTTCGAAGAAGAGGAAACTAATGGATTCGATAGGCCACACGACGATCCCCTCGTAATCAAGCTAGTCATCGCTAACTTTCTTATGTCAAGGGTGTTGATCGATAAAGGAAGCACGGTTGACATCATCATTAAAGATACACTCAATAGAATGGGTGTCGCCTTATCTGAAATCAAAGCATTTCCAAACCACAAACTGGCTTCTCTGGTCAAACAACTATGACGTTCTGAACCATCAGATTACCTATTTTGACTGAAAGCGTGACAAAGGTGGTAGAGTTCTCTGTGTCCGATAACCCAGCACCGTACAACGTCATCATGGGAAATCCTTGGTTGAATTCAATGAGAGCAGTAGCTTCGACGTACCACTAGTATGTCAAATTTCTAACTCCCAAAGGAACCAAGATGATTTGGGAAAGTCAGAAGGAGTCCCGAATGTGTTTCATGGCTGAGTACAAACTACGTAACCTGATTACCGATCAAATCTCCAAAACTGAACGCAAGAAGATGAGGGTAGACAAAAAGCCGACAGAGTCCTCTCTTAATTCGCACTAAGGTACTTTCATGGAACTACGGGTGGCTTGATCCCTGCAAAAGGTTCGTAGGCAACTCATTTTCGGACGGGTTTAGCAACCCCCCTCCTCAAAAGGGGGGGGGGGGGGAAGTGGGGTACGTATACTCGTATACTCTTACTACTTCGTCGACGTTTTAACAAAACCAGAATACCTGGAGTCATCTCCTAATTTTCATAAACATCCTTCATGGATTATTCTATGTCATAGCTACAAAGCTCAAACACATCCTTTACGGATTTCCAACAGACTTAACTACATCAAACTTGTTTCTCAATTACATCCTTCGCTGCTGGCCACAGTGATGCATCTTACACTTAAGATATTTTTAGATCTGACTTACAACATCCTCATACAGATTTAAAGCGCACGATGATCACCAATGAAGCAGGTGTTTTTATGGTAAAACGCTTGTAAACCAAGGATGCTCATCTTAAAACCCAACACACGTTGGTCACTACATGTTCATTATAGGAGCGTATTTGTTACGAGGATAACATTTACGTAAACCCGAATGATCATCAGAAAACCCAAGTAGCATAACATTGGTGTCAACTAAACCCAACAGTCTAGAACGTTGGTCTCAACATGTAAAATATGTTCATTAGTGGATTCGTTAGTAGAAAAGGTATCCGTAAACCCAAATGTTCATCTCCAAACCCAACTAACTTAGCGTTGATAACATCGCTAGAAGATACTCACTACATATTGATTAACACGCCCATAAATTGAAGTGTTTATTCAAAATCCAACAATCTAGCACGTTGGTTTTAACGTGAGAACATACTCATTCATAGAGCGGAGTTGTTAGCAACAACATCTCTGTAAGCCAAGATGATCTCTAAAACAAGTCATAACACAAATTCAAAGGAAAACCACTTTCATAAATCCATCGCGCATCGCTAATACAAGGTAAACATAACAAGTAAAAAATAACTACGACGCGTCTGTGTGCTCCACTTTGCTCTCCTCCTGGTCCACATCATCATCCTCTGGACCACTAACATTATGCTTGGTTTTGACCATGAGAGAATTTCTACTCGCGTCAAAGACATCATAAACACAGAGCATTAAAAGCTAGAGTAGTTCGCTGAGCAGCGGATGCAGAGTTCCCTGAATTCTCTAAAGCAACATATTTCTCTAAGACTTGGATGTTGAAACAGTAATATCAACGTCACGATATGACAAGTTATGTGAAGACATAATTCTGTAAACGATCAAATCCATACAACTCAACATCGTTTCCTTCATCCACCTCGTTGACCAGAGCACCTCGCCGAACCTCAATCTCAACTCGCAAGCTACTCCACCTTGCCGCGGTTTCAAGTTTTCCCTGAAGCCTTTATTCGAGCTTCTCGAATAAAGGAATTGATATTCTCAAGTTGTCACGATAGTATCAGCTCGCTGTCCCAATACAATGCTGACACGATTTACTTCTTCTCAAGTCGTCATGATGATATTGACAAACTTGATTGCAAAGTTGATTTGAGGTTGAATCGAATAAAGGAATTGATATTCTCAAGTCGTCACGATGATATTCTCTAGCTCGCTGCCCCAGTACAATGCTGACACGAACTCTTTCTTCTCACTTCAATCACGAGCTCTTGTGCCACTTCACCTCGCGGCTCGCAGCACAATAACTACCTTGACCTCGCAAGCTGGAGCTTGACGTCTCCAAGTTTGACAACTACACAAGATCGTCGATTCAACCTCAAATCAACTTTGCAATCAAGTTTGTCAATACAGATCCACCTCGCAGATCCACATCGTAGCTCGCAGTTCCACCTCGGTTCCTCTTCATCTTGAGAATCACCTCGCAGCACTAGAGGACCTTGATATCTCCTCTCTTCATAAAAAACAAAACAACAGAAAGCATTGGTCTGAATTTCGAAGAATCGAGATATGATACTAAAGGAATTGATATTCTCAAGTCGTCTAAACCTCGCAAGCACGACGAGAGCTCGCTCTTAACAAAATAAGGAACTCTGCGAGCTTGACATCACTATAAATCAGCACACGAGCTCGTCTTATCCTTACCAACCTCGCTGGTTGAGTTCACGAGCTCACCGCAATGCCAAATTAACTCGTCGTGCCTCACAATTTTGACTGAGTTAAATCGCCCACTGAGTTGATTCACTTACCTTGGTAGGTCGCAACGACACAATAAATAAACCTTGCGAGCTCACAGATAAACCAATCTACCACTTTGCAAGCTTCTCTCTCCCACAAATCGCTTCACGAGATTTACCAGCAACCAAACAAACACGCAAGTAATGCTCTTTAACATATGCAAGAACAGTTTTTTGATATCACAAGCTCGACGACCTCGCAGCCTCCTCTTTGGAAAATCACCTCGCTGAACTATGCTCACCTCGTCGCTATACCGAATCAACGCGATCTCCGAATCAATTAGCTGCAAGCTCTCTGCAGCTAAGTTCCGCCTCACAAGCTGAAGCTCGATGACATCATCACCTTGCCACTTCGCCGAGCTTGATGTACTGCCATTTCACCTCGACGTATCCTTCATTCACCTCGCCGAGCTTAAGTTGATGCTCAATCAACATCGTCGAGCTTGTTTACTACGCAATTGACCTCGCCACCACGTCTATGTCTCTAACCTCGCAGCTCGACAAGACAATTCAACCTCGTAGCTCGTGCTCGTCTTCAACTTACTCCACCTCACACCTCGCGAGTTTCTTCTCCAAAACCAGCCTTCACCTTGCAATCGAGTCGAATCAACGAGTTAGGGTTATCTCATTGCACTTCGCAAGCTCGGCAAGCTCGAAGACCTTGCAATAAGACGGCTCGTTTCTTCTCCACCTCGCCGAGCTCGATTCGCCTTATAAACAACTTCGCCGAGCTCGACCACCTCGCCGCAACTCCTCCGCTTTAAATCGACCTCGTGGAGCTCGAGTTACCACTCAAACGACCTCGTCAAGCTTGATATTCTCCACCTCGCAGCCGACCTGGCCACCTTGCTTCTCCTCACGCCTCACGTAACGGTTCAAATCAACCTCGCCAAGCTCGATTCATCACCTCGCCGAGCTCGATTCACCGCTCAAAACACCTCCACCAGATTCATTTTCGAAAATCAACAATCAAACCTACTGGATCTCAAGAACACTTTGATTCTCAATCTCTTATTTGCAGAATCAAAGAAGGACGGTCTGCTCGGTTAAACGAAATACTTGAACTTGGTTAAACATAACACCAGAGTTCGGTTAAACGGTAACACTTGAGCTGGATTAGATTCCTTAGTGGTGTAAGGCTCGTAACATTGATCCTAACTCTGCAACTTTTAGCTCGACATTATCACATCTGATACTACCGAGCTGGGGGGCTAACTGTTGGGGTCAATTTCCACCCTTCCAGGATCAATGTTCAAAATAACTAAGTATAAGGATTAACAAGCTCTGTGAGGTGAATGAGGTCAACAAGCTCCGCGAGGTGGATGCTCTGAACAAATAGCAAAGCTAGCGAAGCAACTGAGCTAACAGGTCCTAGTGTAAATAAAATGTTTTAAGTCTGTTAAGGTCAGGTCAGCATTGAAGGTGACGTGGGCTAGGCCCAGATGACTTGGAGGAATTAGAACGAGCTCGCTAACAAAGCCCAGCAAACATCAGGAAAGTTTCCTAATATCCAAGGAAGAATACCTAGCCGACTTAGTAGACCTAGCCGACCTAGCGAACCTAGCAGAAACTATATATACTTGTAAACATCTCTTGTAAACGGGATCCGCAACTTGTTACATAAAACATCAATCAAAGCTTTCTTTACAACAATTGTAACCTACGTTCTGAGCTTTAACCTAGAGATCTCTTTCCCTTCATAAACACTTGACAAATCTAATTGTGTTAGTTTCGACTCCTACATATATCATTGTCGAACCTCGACATTACAACTTTAACTAGAGTAAAGTATAAATGATTTGAGGACATTTCAACAAGGTACACTATATATATGTGTTGTCCATTATTTAATTCTTTTGTTATACAGTTTGTTCATACTTACTATTGCCCTATCTGATTCCTTCAGGGTTTGCAAAAGGTCCCTTCTTTCTGTCAATTAAAAAAAAATCGTTAAAACTTTGCACAAAAGTTAAAATTTTGCGAAAGTGCCTTTAAATCATAATATATTTTGTATAGTGCCATTGACTCTATGGTATATCATACCAATTTTCTGACGCAAATTTTAACTATAACTGTTGAAAACAAAAATCATCATATCAGTGTAGTACAATATTATCAAGAGTGATAGTTAAATAAATTAGCTAATTATGTCATTATGAATACCAAATGTATATATGTGGCCCTGTAAAGGGGGCGTATAAGTTAGTCAGTGTATCCAAGAATGGTGTTTAATTTAATAGAAAACAAAAAAAAAAGAGTCGAATTCTTTTTTATATGATTTTAAAATAGTTATTTTCAATTAGAATAAATGAAAGTGGTGATTGATAAAAACTAGAGTGAAGCTGAAAATGCAAAGGGGAAGTTTTACTAGTTAGGGGAATTCAGCTGGTATCTAACGGTCTCCATCTGGAGCTAGTTACTTCCTTCTTACACTTTTACAACTATAGAGTATAATGATAAAATGTTATATATATTTGGAACATCCTTTCTCATTTTTGATTTTAAACAAACCAACCACCAAACCCAAGAACCAATTCCCCCCAATCCCCAATCCTCACAGCTAGCTTCAGGACAAAGTAGCTGAGAGTTGTAGATGAGCTCAGAGATAAAGGCTGTTCCAATCTCACTACACATTGTATCATTTATTTATTTATTTTTTAACACATTGTATCATATATTATTATCAACACAATCTCTCTCTCTTTCTCTCTTTCTCTGACCCATTTGGCTGGTTCCTCCGTCCTCTCGTTGTTTTCCATATTATTTATATATTGCAAAAGCTTTATTTTTTCCTTAGATTAATCACATCCCTTGTGTATCCATAAATGGAAACTTTGTTAAACGTTGACCTTTTAATTTATATCCAATAGTACACATCCATGATGGTCCCTCTCATCTCCTTACTTGTTAACCTTTCTCTTAAATGAATTGATTTAACATCATTATGCATCTGCGATTCAGTACGATAATTTTTACATTTTGTATTTATTCCGCACTAAAATCGACCACAACACAAATCATAATGACATTAATTAGATGGTATATCAATATAAAACATAATAAAAACCCCAAACGAGTTTACTTAGGTCTCATAGTAATTATTCTTGCATTCGTTGTACCAACAAACGGGACATTATGATAATAATTAACACATCTAGGATCCATATGGCGTTTAGACAATTCAAGATCCAACAAAGTTACAAAACAAGAAATACCCAAAAAAAAAAAAAAAAAGCAGAGGAAATGTTAAAACTCAGAGCGAGTGATGATCTTGAAACCTATTGATGGGTAACTTAAGAGAGTGATCCAATTGCTGCCGTGATGCGTCACCATCACGACCTTGTAGCGGTTCGAGCGGCGGCGCACGGACGCTACCAGAGCCACGGCTAGGAAAACCGCTCTGACCAAGGGGTGCACCAACACAAGTGTAGCTCGGTTCCACAGGACCATCGGTCATGTAATTAACGGTTGTGGTGGTGGTGGAGAGATTAGGGTTTGGAGAAATACTTCTGTTGCCTCGAAATGATTGGCTTAAGTAGTAGTCGTTGATGTGATTGTGTGGTGAGTATTGGTTTGAAGTGTATGGATATGGAGGCATTGGTGGTTGAGGAACCAAGTTTGTCGAAGAGCTTCCGGTATATAGCATTGGTGATGAGTAAACCGACCGGTACATTGTTGGATCTGCGGTATGGTAACTGCCAATATTTCCAATTATAATCACCTCATTACTATATCAAGCACAATTAGTAACTTTTATTTTATGATTTGAAGTTTTAGAGAGTACCCGAACGGTGAAATTTGAGGTGGGGTTAAGGTATCGTTACGGTAAACCAATTGACGAGCTTGATTTAATGTCTCGGTCTCCCTCTCTTTAAGGTTTTGGAACCAAAAGAAAAGCAAAAAGAAAGGACATCAAACTAAAGCGTAAGCCTTAAATGCAATTAGCTACTATCTAAAGTTGGAATCAAAAGCATAGATGTGACATCAATCATTAATTAAAGACAAATTAAATATTTTTCGAAAATTGGGGTTTTATTTGCACGAACTAAAAAAGTGTGAATATGAAAGTTAAGAGAAGCTGAAGGAGATATGGACATGCCTTGTCGGTGGCGATTCATGTGGCCACCAAGAGCTTGGGATTTGCAGAACTTGAGTGAACAAAATCGACATTCGTACACCTTCCCGCTCTCATCTTTCCCTTCTTTGCTTCCTTTCTTCTTTCTTTGACCTAATTACCAACAAAACTTTCAAATTTTATAACAACATTTGGACTCCACGTCCATTCCAAACTTTTGCCATTATACGCACTAATACTAGTATAAGTATATTAGCTTTCTGTTTTTTATATATATATATATAGAACGTTAAAAGAATTAGGGTTTCTTTCATGGTATGTGTACCAGATGAAGAGCCTTCCTCGAGGGCTTGCTTATTGCCATCTTTAGAAAAATCATCTGGAAGATTGTTGAGATCTAAGTAATTATCCTCATGCCTCCTGCCAAAAAAAAATCCAATAAAGAAAGAAAGAAAGAGTGAGAATAAAGATTAAGAATTTGGAAGATAATATCAACAAAGTATGTTTTTGTGGGGCATATACATAGTGTGAAACGAGAGATTGGCGTGAGATAAGACTTCTCTTGAAGAGCTATAATAATTGAGAATATATAGTAGAAGACTTTCAGTTGGAGGCTGCAACTACAAGAAAACAACCGCAAAACCGACGAAATTTTCGACGGAAGTGATTCCGTCGGAAAGTTACCGACGATATACCGACCGATTTCTGACGGAACTGAAATTTTTCAATTCCGTCGGCAATCTGTCGGAATTATTTCCGACTGATAAGAAGACCGTCGAAAATCAGTCGGATTATTGGACCGTGTAACTAGCCGGTGCCCACGCCGGAGGAGATTCCGGATGTTTGTCGGAAATCCGTCAGAAAATACGAACGTCGATATTACCGTTAATATTTTCTGACAGATTTCCGACAGACACCCAACTAGCTGTCGGAAATCTGTCGGAAAAATAGCCGTTATATAGCCGTTATTATATCCGTTGGCTTTCCGACGCATTTCCGACAGATTTCCGACGGTCAGCGTATTTATATATATGATTCCACACATCTTCATTCACTCACAACAACAACAACTTCCAACCAAACATTTGTTATAAAAAATCGTTAAGAGAGGGAGATGTCATCTTCTAGATATTATAGATCGTGGATGGATGAAGAGATGTATGATCCGGAGTCGAAGACATTAAATGAAAGTTATGCACGAGGTATATGCGAGTTCATGGCGGTTGTCGGGAATCGACCGGAGATAAAATGTCCATGTTTAAATTGTTGCAATTCGCGTAATGTTAAGGTAGAACAAGTTTGGCATCACTTGTATACCCATGGTTTTATGCCGGGATACAAAATTTGGTTTTTTCATGGAGAAACTAATTATGATGGTGGTAGTAGTAGCAGTGCACCATATGTTGCGGATAGCTTAGGCGAACATAGAACGGATAGCTTAGGTGAACATAGAACGGATAGCTTAGGTGAACATAAAACGAAAGTAGATTTTGGTGTAGGTACCGCTGAGATGGTTCATGATGCGTTTAGAGAAAATTTGCCATCGATCGTAATAGAGGAAGATAGAGTAGAAGAACCAAATGAAGAAGCTAGAAGATTTTTTGATATGTTAGACGCAGGGAAGCAGCCATTATATCATGGGTGTAGAGATGGACATTCACCTTTATCAACTGCTAGTAGACTGATGACCCTTAAGACGGACTTCAATTTGGCGGAAAAGTGTGTTGATGCGATAGCAGATTTTGTGAAAGATATTTTGCCTGAAGATAATCAGGCATCTGCATCATACTACAAGATACATAAACTTGTAGCTGGTCTTGGTATGCCGTATCAGGTGATAGATGTATGCATCGACAACTGTATACTATATTGGAGAGAAGACGAAGACCGGAGAAGATGTAAATTTTGTCGTAAACCACAGTATCAGGATACTGATGGCAGAGTTCCAATTCCATATAAACGTATGTGGTACTTACCATTGACAGCGAGGTTAAAGAGGTTATATCAATCTGCGCGAACGGCAGAAGAAATGAGATGGCATGCAGAGCATCGTCAAGATGGAGAGATTACACATCCTTCAGATGCAAAAGCGTGGAAACACTTTCAAATGTGGTATCCGAATTTTGCATACGAGTCAAGAAATGTGTACCTCGGGTTAAGTACGGATGGTTTCAACCCATTTGGGAAGCATGGAAGGTAGTATTCTTTGTGGCCCGTAATCGTAACACCGTACAATTTGCCCCCTGGTATGTGCATGCGTCGAGAGTTTTTATTCCTCTCCGTTCTTATTCCCGGCCCTGAGCATCCGAAGAGATCACTTGATGTATTCCTCCAGCCATTGTTTTATAAGTTACAAATGCTATGGAGTCACGGTGTCAAAGCGTTTGATGTTTCACGGCAGCAGAATTTTCATATGCGTGCGGTTCTTATGTGGACTATTAGCGATTTCCCAGCATACGGTATGCTATCTGGATGGACTACTCATAAAAGATTATCGTGCCTGTTTTGCCAAGAAAACACTGACGCTTTCTAATTGAGGAATGGAAGAAAGCCATGTTGGTTTGATTGCCATAGAAGGTTTATACCGGACGGCCATCCCTATCGTCGGTCTAAAAGATTATTTAAGAAAAATAAGCAAGTGTTTGATGCTTCAATTGATGAGATAGACGGTCGTACTATATTGGAGCAGTTAAGAGATTTTTGTGCTGAGAGGACTCCTGATTGTGGGGGTAATGGGCATGAACCGGTTTGTGGTGTAGGGGAAGCTCATAATTGGCACAAGAAGAGTATATTTTGGGACTTGCCGTATTGGAATGATCATTTATTAAGGCACAACCTCGATGTGATGTATGTTGAAAAGAACTTCTTTGACAACATTATGAATACGGTGTTAAACGTCCCGGGAAAGACAAAAGACAATGTGAAGTCTAGGATGGATGTTTCAAAGATTTGCAACCGTGATTATCTTGAACGTCTTCCCGATGGTACATATCCTTTTCCTCCGTACCGATTGCAAATAGAAAAGCTAAGAGAATTTTTCCGGTGGATTAAAGACGAAGTTAAATTCACTGATGGATATGCAGCTAATCTGGGTAACTGCGTAGACTCGCGATACCTAAAGTTTATGGGTCTGAAGAGTCATGATTGTCATGTAGTGATGCAGAGGCTTCTTCCATTTGCTCTTACCCATCTCCTTCCTTAAACTGTCCACGGAGCTATTGCAGCAGTTGGTGCTTTCTTTAGGGATTTATGCACGAGGACACTTACAATTGAGGGGATCCGCAATTTAGATGCCAATATACCAGTGATCCTTTGCAATCTTGAGAATATCTTTTCGCCGTCTTTTTTTGATGTTATGGAACATCTTCCCCTACACCTCCCCTGCGAAGCCGAACTAGGTGGTCCCGTTCAATTTCGTTGGATGTATCCTTTTGAGCGGTACATGTTCTATCTAAAGAAGAAGGTCAAAAATTTGGCTCGAGTGGAAGGTTCTATTGTCGCACAGAGTATCAATGAAGAATCATCACAGTTTGCGGAATATTACTTTCCACGGGAAGTTCGTACGAAGAGTAGACGTCCTGCTCGTCATGATGATAGAGGTGAGAGAGTCATGTATCCCGCGCTGGTCCCTGAGTTGTTTTTGCAAGTTGGGCGAGTGACTGGGAGAGGGAAGAAACGCTTCCTATCACAAGATGAGTGGAGTCACTTACATATGTATATCCTAACGAATTGTGAGGAGATGGCGGAGTACAAAAGGTAAAAACAGAACTTATTTAAATACTTTTTTTTTAATACCTAAGTAATATATAGGTTTCATATGTTATATATTGTTGTTTGCTTTCAGGATTTACATTGCATCAATACGTCGCTATTATCCAGAAATGACAGAAGACGAACTTGGAGAATCTAAGGAAACCAAGTTTGTAAATTGGCTGCAATATTACGTAAGTTTTTAAAAAACGCTTATATATCTTAAAATTAGTGAATTAATTAATATTTAATTAAATGTTTGTTTATTAATTTGTCTAAATTATTATCTGAGGTTTCTGAAGGAATGAAGAATAGAGAAAGGTTTCCGACATGGTTACAAGAGATAGTTTCTGGCCCAAGCTTCAAAGCAACTTCATACGTTCGGTATTGCACTAGGGGATTTGCATTTAGGATTCATGAAGAAAGGCCGAGGCCAACTGCAGATTACGGTATTTAAGCTACATGTGGTGATGTAGTCTACTACGGGATTCTCAAAGAAATATTGCAAGTGCGCTATCCAGGAATGTTGGGCACGAGGTGCATTATTTTCTTGTGTGATTGGTATGATCCATCATATCCAGAAGGTGTTCAGGTGAGCCAATTTGGCGTCACTTCATTAAATTCTTCTAGGAGACTGCAAAAGTATGACCCATTCATCCTAGCATCACAGGCAGACCAGGTTTGATTTTAAAATTTTATAATACGTGCGTTATTGATAAATAATGATATTGTAATTGCCTAAATTAAATATGTTTGTTTCAGGTATGCTACATTTCTTACCCTATGGTAACACATCAAGGAGATCCTTTGATTACAGTGACTCCAATTAATCCAAGAGGGAGACTATATGGAGTTGCTGAGCAAGATGCTATGCAACCAACTAGAATTACTCTGATGGATCCAGTTGATCATTCTTCTGCGGTGGACCTTTTTGTTGATTTCACCGAATTTGGTGATAATATAGTACATTCAGAACCAGAAGAAGAAGTTGGAGAATTTGATGAAGACGAAGACACAACTTGACACAATTCCTTCGGAAGGATCAGAATCAGACTCAGATTAGTTACATTATATGTTTGTATTTGTAAACATAAACAAGAATTTCAGATTATTTATATTTTTGTATTTTTTTTTAATAACTTGATTTTGCATCGGAAAACTGTCGAAAATATATATATTTCCGACATATTTCCGACGGATGCTTCATATCAGGCTAACCTTAATGGACGACACATGTTACCCTTAAATCTGTCTGAAATCTGTCGGAAACGTATCTATTTTTCCGACAGATTTCCGACGGGTTTGGGGATTTGAGTTCAAATTCCAGAATTTCGAGAAGACAAAGTCTCGGCATACAATTCTAACAACAAAAGTAAAAGATAAAAGAGTAAATCACCTTGTCGATGTTATACAGAACATGATTTGCGATTTTGTCATGTTTCAACCAAAAGCGTTTCATACAGTTACATATACAAAACAATAGATGTTTATTGAAAATACTAAAAATACTAACTGTTTAGAATTTGAATGTTGCAATGATCATTATCAAGTATTTTATCTTCTAAATCATGATCCAACCATGCTATTAACTTGTAACTACGAAAACGGATCGTTAACAAGCTTAAAACCACATAACTGTCGAAAATCTGTCGGAAAATTGTATATTTTTCCGACAGATTTCCGACGGATGTGCCAAATTTTATCCGCGAAATGAAAAATAAATACCGCGAAATGAAAATTAAATGCCGACGGATTTCCGACAGATTTAAATCCGTCGGAAATTCTAATTTATTAACAGATGTTCTTCTCCCCGAAGAACACAATCCACCGGTTAAAATCGAAAAAATCACCGCCTTCGCCGCTCGCCCCTTCCGATCTGTCGATTTGGCCGGTTGTCTTCGCCGAAATTCGCCCCCGACCCCTAACCTCTCCGCCTCCGATCCTCTCCCCCACCGAGCCTCGCCGTAGCCGCCTCCGCCTCTTCGTCTTCTCGTCCTCGCCGGATTTTACCTCCAGAAGTAACCGCCGCCACGTCCTCCTCCTCAAATTATCTATTCAGTTCTGAATTAGAAATTAGTTTGTGAATTAAGAATTTAGTTTGTGAATTAGGAATTAGTTTGTGAATTAGGAATTTAGTTTGTGAATTAAGATTTTAGTTTGTGAATTTGGAATTTAGATGTTAGATTTAGGATTAGGGAAGTTAGATATTAGGGTTTGGAAATTGTTGGTTTTTTGGAAATTTATGAAATGTTTTTTAAAATAATGGTATTTTTATAATTAAATATTTAAACAATTTCGAAATTTAAAGATAATGAATTAATTTTTGAATTTATATATATATTTATTATAAATTTTGGAAAAAATTGTTCGCATTTTCTACAAATTTTGAAACTATTTTATATATTAATTTCGAATTTTAGAATTTTAATATTTTAGAATTTTAAATTATGTAAAAATTACTTAAGAATTTTAGAATTTATTAATAATTTTACAATTATTTCGAAATTTGAAGATAATGACTTAATTTTTGAATTTATATCTATATTTTTAAAACTTTTAAATAATTAGATTTAGGAAAATTATATTTTATATATTTTGGAAAAATTGTTAGCATTTTCTACTAATTTTAAAATAATTTTAAGGATTAATTTAGAATTTTAGAATTTTAATATTTTATAATTTTAAATTATGTAATAATTACTTAAGAACTTTAGAATTTCTTAATAATTTTAGAATTATATGAAATTTTATGATTTTTTCATAACTTTATAATATATTAATATAAATGTAGGGATTATAGTGGTTTCGCTGCATCTGCCAGCGGCCAACGTCGTCGTCGTCGTCGTACGAGTAGACCTCCTTCGAGTACGTCGTCTACACCTCTACCGTCGTCTACACCTCTACATACGCCGGAGACACCACCAACCACCACATCACCGTCCCAGCTTAGCGTCGAGGACTTCACGGGTCTTCCTGGACGAGAGAGGTTGACTAATCTTCATCCAGACCAACGCGGTACTGACACATGGTAAGTGTGTTGTTACATTTTTGTAAGTTTTTTTTAATAATTTAATTTAAATTAGTAAAAAATGTAATTATATTGTTACATTTTTTTTCCGTAGGTTTGGTGATTCTCGAAGCGGGATTTCGAAGTCCCTCAACAAGATGGAAAACTCTTTGCTCAGCCGTCCGTATCCGACGTACACCGCCATACCACTGGAGGATCAAGAAATATGGTTTCGCCAATTTGCGGTAAGTCATCTGTTTTCACAATTTTTACTTTCATTTAAAGTATTATTTTTTTTATTTAATTTTTCTTTTTGCAGCAAGAATTTAGGTGGGAACCACACTTGACCGCTACGGTCAGGAGGGAATTCGACTTGAAAGCGGGACGGCACTACTCGAAGAAGGTGAACGAGTGGAAGGATAAGTGGCAACACGAGAAGGTGCCAAAGGAGATGGTTGAGAAGCCAGACTTGTGGAACGGGTTCGTCGCCTATTGGCAACGAAAGGATACCAAGGCGAGCTCTACATATCACTCTACCAACCGGAACAGCACGCGCTACAGCAAGAGTTTAGCCACCCACAACCTTGGAGCTACCAGCAAGAAGACAAAGGCTAGGGATATGGTAAGTTTTTTATGTACGTCTTGATTTTTATTAATTTTTTTTTTAGTTTTATACATTTATATTATCAAATAAATATCTAACAACTGCAGGCTAAGTGTTGGGTCGGGAACCCAACAACTTGGAACTTTTGCTAGCAACACACCGACAAGGATGGTGTCGTCCAGGATCAGCTAGCTCGGGAGATTCAGGAGAGCGTCCGAAGAATGGAAGACGAGTACATTCTGTCTCAGCCATCCACGGAAGGAACCCCTCCCCTCACCCAAGCCCCGGACGACATCATCAACCAATTCGTCTTAAAGGTATGTAAAATATAAAATAGTTTTCAAGTCTTTTTCATTTACAATTTAATTTGTTCCGCAGGTTGCTCCACAGAGCAAAGGGCGGATTTATGGTCTTCCCGACGATGCAGGATCATCAGGGTCTTCTCGTTACTACAGCGAGTCATCCGACCTGAGAGCCCAGATGCAGAAAAAGGACGCCAAAATTTCAGAATTGAAGACGACGGTCCAACAGATACAAGATGCACAGAAGACCCTAGAAGCCGACCGGGAGAAGGACAGGGAGATGATGCGACGGATGATGGCGTACTTGGGGCGCAACCCGGATTTTCCTCCGCCGCCCACCAATTAGATTTTTATTTTCAACGTTTTTGTAAAACAATCTTACTTTTTATTTTAATTTAAATAATTTTATTTTAATTTAAATAATTTCAAATTTTAAATTAAAATTTTATATTAAATTAATTATTATTTAAATTATTATCATTTTTAATAATTTCTACGAATCCGTCGGAAATTTCTCTGTCGGAAATCTGTCAGAAATTCATCCGCCGGAAAGTTGTCAGAAAGTCGTCGGTTTACAAGTTATCGGAACCCGTCAGCATTTTGTCGGAAACAATACCGACGGTTAACCGACAGCTATTCTTCCAATGGAATTCCGACGGGTTGCCGAACTTTGGCAGGCTGTCGGAATTCCGTCGGAAATAAGTCTGTCGGAAATCCGTCGGCATTTGTGACGAATTTCCGACAGATGTATCATTTCCGACAAGATAAAACTGACGGAAATATCTGTCAGAAATCTGTCGAAATATGCCTTTTCCGACAAAGTTCCGACGGATTTTGCCGTCAGTTTTTCGTTGTTTTCTTGTAGTGTGCACAACAAAAAGAAGTGAAAAACGTAGAGAGTAAAAGTTAAAGAAGAGAGGTTCAAAAGTTTTCTATCAGTTTATCTGGCACAAACCCTTCTCTCTCTCTCTCTGCGTGTGGAAACTAAATAAACAAAGTGGGTCTCATGACCTTAATAAGATAGAGGTATAGTGTGGGCTTAAGGGGTTTAATTAGTTAACCAGAGAGGAAGTGTTTGTGTTTCTGTTTATGTTTGTGTGTGTGTGAGGAAAGAGAGAGATGAGAGGGACATTTCCTGAGTGAAAGGAGATTCTAGGGCTACTACCCTAGAACCCTATTACACTGCAATTAATTCATGTTAAAAAAAGACAAATTCTTAATATTTTCAAGAACTATTTAAAATACAAATTAATGTGTTTTGGACTTTTTCTGTGTATATATCTTCATGGATACCATAAATCAAAATAGACTTTATAAATCTCTAACCAAGTTAATCGTATTTGTAAGTTTCTTTTTAGATAAACAAAAAAGTTTTGGATTTTACGTTCATACTCCTTATGAGGGAAAAATGACTATTTTTTCATAAATCTATAGGGAAAATGAAGAAAAGTTTTGACTTGTTCTCATGATTTCGAATTATTAACCTCAAAATTACGTATAATGAACAGAAAAATGTAAGGTTCGGAATGAAGACGATGCGGGATGGTTTAGAGCAAACGCAATTGTATCATTTTTTGTTTAGAGACGGAAATGTACTCTCAAACGGAATTGCACTAGCTTGTTAGAATAATCTAAAGAGTAGTATGATAAAGAATTGGATTTAGTTAGTTTTAATTTAATATAAGTGGGTCTTAAAAGAAACAAGAGTAGTACTTCATCAACAATGAATTAAATGTGGAAAGACACATCTAGCGAATCATTGTCTCTTGATAAAGAATCTTTCATGAATAGTTTGTAGCTTCAAGATGGTCCTTGATAAACTTGTGATCCTCACTTAAACACACAGAGGAAAAAACCAAGTAACTAGAAGAGAATAGATTTTATACTTTTAAGGACAATCCGAGACATGGCTAGTTATATGGTCCTGCTGCTTTGAAACAACACGTTTTGAGAAGTTTTACAATAAATATTTGTATATAAATGTAAGAAATATTGTTAGCTAGTAATGGTCCCCCATTTATAGATGTAATGTAATGGCAATAGGCCTCTCCTGGGGGCATCCACATCAATATTATTTTTCTTTGAAATTGTTTTTTGTACCCTAGGGTTTTGCAAATGGGGCATGCAAGTGTTGCTATCACATAACTAATTATTAGGGTCCTTTGTGATCTAAGTTGGATATGCATGTCTTTCTAATATCCTTACCTTCCCATTACTTGTTTTATTCCTCAATATCACATGGTTAATCTCGTCGTTGATTACACCAATTAACGTAATTTAATTAAAACATCAGATCCATACCAGATGCTATTTATTAATAGTAATATCGTAGACATAATCTTGCAGAATTATGGTAAGAAAAGTAAACTTGATGCCATGTAAACCTTGATAGGCATCGTCTCTATACTTGGAGAAGTTAGTAGAAGACCTAAGCGTGAGAGTCACGTGCCAAGTGGCTTTGAAGTTGAAGGTCAAAACTCGGAAAAGTACGCTCGTGCCGACCTAGAAAGCGAAAAACAAAATATTTGTCTAAACATCGTCATATCACGGTGTTACGTTTATGTAATACGCAGTGTATGAAATGTTGACGGGACGGAGATTGTAGTTTCAACTTCATCAAATCAAAACCAATGCAAAGCCCAATCATAGTCGACACTATAGCTACCAACATCTTTTTTGTCGTGATTTTGGATATTCTTTGTTTTGGATTTAATTTGCATTAATCATAGACAGAGTTTTCCGCCCTATAGATTTGTAAATCCGTCAAAAATTGTCCGAGGGTTTCAAATAAGGTGAATGAATATATTTAATAATGATTTTAAGAAACTGAAATAAATATCATCCATATATTAAAGGATAAGGATTCTAGGCTAATTTTGCTTAGGTGTCATCACACAAAATTTTTTAACATTTTTAAAATTTATTTAATTAAACTATATTCCTTACCAAACACAACTATTTCCAAATATACGCTAAATCCAATTTCCAAACACATTTTAATATTTATATACTTAACAAAAATAATTGTTTCGATATTTAATACATTTAATAATAAATTTGTAAACTTGTCATAATTGGATATATAATTTAACAAAAATATAAAATATTTACTTTTGTTTGAAATTATAATTGAATGCATAACTTAACATGGAAAATAATTTTTCAAACATATATTTTAATAAAAATTAATATATAACTACACATTTAAGATTAAAAAACATTATTCAGTTATTTTCAAAAATATATGGGTTAGCAATTAAAATTTTGGTACATACTTAAAATATATTAAAACTAAAACTATGTGAATAAATTAGATTAAATACTATAAGATAAAAAAAAGTAGCTAATTAATTCAAAAAATATAATATGTTGAAACAAAGTAATAAGTTGTGATAATTTTTGTTTACATCGGTTCAAAGTTTATAATAAAGTTTATTTAGGGTAATTTGGTATATAACAAATTTATGTGTTCATTCGAATTATTATATGTTTTGGTTCGGGTTTAAATGGAATTATGATTTGGTTCGGTTTATGTATTTTTCTTTCGAGGTGGAATACATACCTATACAAAATAATCAAAAATTTATGCATATTCATTTTACTTTACAATTTTTTGACGAGGAATAAGATTATGTTGATGAACTTAAGTTTTTTGAACAACTCATCAAAAGTATATATCCACAATTCTTTTCATATGATAATTTTGTTGTCTAAAAATATCAGTAATCTTATAGCAATATTTACATTTAAATGTAATTAAATAATTAGAAAATTATATCAACGGTTACAATTAAACTCGTGTACAACACGAGCTAGTTTTAAATTAAAAGATCTCCATTCAAATTGAATGTCATCGTTTTAGTTTTAATTTTTTTCCTTTTCTTAATTTAAGTTACAATTGTAAAAAAAGAATTTCCTTAATTTCAAGGAAAAAAACACGAAATAATAGAAGCAAAGTTATTAATAAACAATCATATTGCAGTTCTTCATTGTTTGCAATTCTTAATTTTAAAAATCTATCTAGAATATCTGTATTAAAATTATGAAGTGAACATATATAACGCCCCGACAAGTTCACAACATATGTTTTTTCTTAGATTTAACACCGGTTACGTATATACTCGTAATCAGCCAACGCGTTCAACTGATTTCGAAGATGAGCATGTTGCTTCGTAAGGAATTTGGCTAAAGTCCACCATATGTAAAACATCCGAATTGAAGCTTAATGGTGGACAAGTGCAACACGAACAATCACATTGTGTTCATTTTTTTTGAAAATTTAGTTTAAACTAATTTTTTGAGGGCCCAATATTTTTTTTAATATAAATAAAAGACCAATTTTTGACAAAATGCACGGAACCTTATTTAATAATGATTGAGCATTCTAGAACCGCCCCTCTAATGACATAGGTGAAGAGTCAATACAAAATCAAAACATGGAGTCATAACAATATAGTCCTAGCTAGATCAAGTGAGTACGTCTTTTTAAACTGTGACATGATCGATAATACTATTACTTAATTTCAATACCCATTATATATATAAGAAAACATGCGCTTCATGGTTGGTTTAAATAACACAATATTAATTAGTGTTGATAATGAAGAGGCAAAAAATGTGGTGGATTTGGATTTGCATAGTTATGAGGGGAGTGATGAGGAGAGAGAGAGAGGGGATCAGGTGAGAGAAGGACCACACTACTACTCCAAGACTGTCACGGCTAATAAGCTAGGACTTCCAATCTCTCCCTCTTCATATAACATCTGCAACTCTCTTTCGGACAATCATACTTTTTACTCCTTTCTCTTACGTGGTCCTTCCCTTCTTTCTTTTTCTTTTTTCTACCTTTTCATTTTACTCCTTTTTCCAACATTTTATAGTTGTTGAGATGAAGAATATTACACAAATATGTGTATCAAAACTCCAAATATTAGGAGCGTATAGAATCAATTGATTTGAGTCGTCTTTGTTCATAGTTTGCATTCAAACTGTGTAGTGTGAATTAAGTATAACAATCGCATGTTCGAATTGTAGAAATAAAACAAGTATAGAATATGTAAAAAAATATATTCGATAGTATTTATTGTTAGATCAAAACTATATTACTTAAATCTGGTGGATCAACAAAAGATAGAAGTAGCATTTGCAACATATTGTCAAAATTGATGAAGATGGTGTTTATACGATGAAGTGGTCGGCGTTCAGAATCCACCTTAAAGAATTTTTGAAGCTCAAGAGAAGTTCTATTTCTTTTCTCTCTCGCCCATCCCATACACTATCAAGCTTATGAAATGTGCACGTTTAGGTAATTATGATGTATCATTTGTAAATTTGTCATCACCGGTTTGGATAACTGACACTGATAATTAAATTTATTAATTTGTTGACTAAAAGAAAATGTAGTACTCGTGTAAGTCGAAAGAAGCCAACATATTAAATCCTTTAATTATAATGAAAAATATGAACAGCACTAAGAAAAATTGTAATAGCTATCGAGAAAAATTGTAATATAGACCACTTTTTTTTCTAAATTGCTTTGATTCTACTTATTTTTGTATAGTTAAATATGAAAAGATGACAATATAATTACAGCCTCACAACTACACATATCTAGATTGTAACGACCGCAATCTAGAATTGTGAATTTCTGGGGGTGTCGATCGACACCATAGGTAGTGTTGATCGACACCAATGTTTTTAAATCTGGTCAGTTCGATTTTAATTGCTGATTTTGTCGCGGTTCGTTTTAAGGAAAACCCTAGGCTTGCGTTTTATAAGCCTTAGGTGTCGAGCAACCGTAGGTTTTTGAGGAAAATCAGTGAGTTTTTGAGAGATTAAGGAGAGACAAGGAGAATTTTGAGTGTTCTTGAGGTTTTTGATCGAAAGTGAGTGATTCACGGTGTTTTGGTGTGTAATCGAGGATTGTTGTGAGTGTTGAGGTTGTATGTGGTAGCTGTTCTCATTCTCAATCCTTTTCCTTTCGAATTTCCTTTCGAATTTCTTAAGGTGAGTGCGTGATCGTGGATACTTAGGATAATCGGATGTTAGGTTGATGTTTGATTGAATTGTTGATGAATTGCTAATGATATCATTGATGTTGTGTTTTCTGTGTGTTTTTCGTGTGTGAATTGTGTGTTTCGCCATTGAGAGAGATCGCTCGATGAAACACAATCGAGGCGTGTGAGGATTTGGCTCGATTCAGATTTCTGTGATGGGTGTCGACACCTGGAGGAAGTGTCGATCGACACCACTTTTATTATTGCGATGTCTGTGTTTGAGAATTGTAACATCCCGAAACAAAAATTTGGCATTTTGGTAGGGGAGTCGATCGACACCAGGGGGTGGGGTTGATTGACACCAAGTTCTGGGTTGTTTTTCCAGTTTGATTTTAATTACCCGGTTTGGCTCGGTTTAAGGGTTGAACCCTAGGGCTCTCATATATAATGTTTCTGCAGTTCGTGGCCGCGGGGGAGAGGAGAAATAAGAAGAATTGAGAGAAAAAATTGCTTGTTCTTGTGGATTGTTGCAAAGATATCCATAGGAACGTTGTTTAGTGGGTTTTAGAGGCATAGGATCATCCGTTCTTCGTGATTTCGTGGTGAATCCTTCGAGTCAGAGGATTTCCGAGCTATAAAGGGTCTGATTTTCGTGTTCTTCGTTGTTTCTCTCTGTTTATTCCTTTTCAATCCGTAATCGAGGTGAGTGCGTGAACGTGGTTATGGGATTAGATTGTTAGGATATCAGATGATTGATTTGTGATGAATATGGTTGCTATTATGTGGTTTCTATGTATGTTTCGTGTTGATTTTTCATGATCAGACTCGTATGATGAAACGGAATCGGGTCGCGAGAGGATTTGACTCGATTCAGGTTTCCTGTGAGGAGTGTCGATCGACACCTAGAGGTAGTATCGATCGACACCCCCTTTTATGATCGCGAGGCTTGTGTTCGAGAAAGGAGTATCGATCGACACCAACGGGCTGTGTCGATCGACACCACTGGTTATGACGCTATTTTTTATTGTTGTTGATTGTTGATTGACCGCGTAGTATTTGGCATTATATTATCCCTTATTATGTAACCGGTAGACGGGATGTCCGTTTCACTGATTATTTGTGACAATACTCACGCAACTCTTATTTCCATGTGTTGCACGTAAAGGAAATGTGAGATCGCGGAATCATGGCGTAGGAAGAGGATGATTAGGGTTTTAGTTGTTATTGCTTTTCTAGTAAAATATGGTGTTTAGGTTGCTAGAATTATTTGGATGATTATTGGAATTGAATTCTGAGTTGAGCTGGTTATTGGATTTATTTGGTTTAATTGAATTGTTGATTTTTCGCTGGTTGTTTGGTAATTGCTGAAATAGCCGTTAAGAATTAATAATTATGAGATTATTAATTCGGGTTAATTAATTAAAAAAAAAAGGTTGGTTGTTTCAAGAATTATAAGTCGATCGACACCTAGTGGTAGTGTCGATCGACACCTTGTTGTAATTCCCATGTTTTCTTGTTGTTGTGTCGATCGACACCATGGTGCTGTGTTGATCGACACTGATTGTGGTATTGCAGTTATTGGATTGGTAGTTCTTATTCTAGTAATTTGATCATCGTGAACTGCTGATTGATTGTGTAGCAATTGACATTCATTATCCTATATTTATAGAACCGGTAGACGGGATGTTCGCCTTGCTGAGTATTTGTGATAATACTCACGCTACTCATTTTTTCATGTGTTGCAGGTAAAGATAAAGTGTGAACGTAGAATCAAGGCAATGAGAGAGGATGATAGAATTTTATTTATTGCTTATGTTTTTCGAGTTTTAGAACATGGTGTTTAGGTTGCTAGAGTATGTTCGGAATTGAGATTGTGATTTGATTATGTTTTTATTGGTTTAATGGTTCAATTGGATTGTATGGTTTAATTGGTTAGCTATGTTCCGCTGGTTATTGTTGATTTGTTGAACTAATCGTTGACGATTATTATTTATGTGAATAATTATTCGGATTAATTATTAAAAAAAAAGAGTTGGTTGTTTCATAGATATTCTTATCCAAATCTCCAAAACATTTAGTGATAATATCTGATTTTATTTTCATCATTTTCTGTAAATATTTAATAATTATAATTCTTTTGAACATTTTAAGAAGCTATAAGTTTCTAGAGTATTTCTAGAAAATGTTAGATATTGGGTCTGTTTTGGATTTGGCCCAATTCAGAATACCTTCCATCATTATTGACCCAAAAATTAAGTTTAATTTAACTACTCCTTAAATTTGATTTTTTTTCAACTTAACTTGAACTTAAACACAGAACAAACTTAATCTGCCTTTTGGTAGTGACTTAGTAATAATAAATTAATAATATATGTAGCATGCATTGTCCCTAGTTTCATCCTCCGTTTGTAATTTTCTTCGCCACATGACACATATATATGTTCATCATAAGAAAAAAATTACTAAGCAACCTACTACCTTGTTGTGAAAATACCGATTAATGATTCCATCAGGGTGGTGTTCATGAGTATATCCCTTCGCAACAAGGCGTGTCTTGTAACGTTCAAGATTTCCATCGGAATGGTACTTGGTGGTGAAAAGCCATCGACATCCAACGAGGTTTTGATGAGGTTGTGTCGGTACTAAATCCCAAGTGTGATTTGTGGCATGAGCATCGAACTCATCAGAAGCAGTGCGGCTCCAATTCGCATCTTTAAGGGCTTGTATAATCGTCGTCGGTTCGTACCATTTAGTTTTTTGTTTGTTTGTTTCATAAAAGAACTTAAAACTAAAAAGAAAATATGGATAAACATGATGTAAATAATAAGAGAAAGAAGATTTTGAGACAAAAAGAACTACACTGAAGGTTCATATCCGAATGTTTATAGCTGAGTTCTTTGATCAAAACTCACATAGCTGAATTCCAATCTCTTTCTCCTGAACCATCGAATATTTTGTGGCTGCATTCCATTACTTCTGTTCCCGATGAAATTATGACCTTTAACCCGTTTCACTTAATGTTCCATCTCAATGTCGATAAAAGCCCAAATAAATTTGGAGCAATTTTTTTCCAAGTTAATCGAACCTATAAACTATAAACTAAAGGGAAATTGGGAACGGAAGCCTACAAGAAATTGATGCTACATGAAACAGTTACAAATGATTTTTAGTTAAGAACCATATAGAAAACCAAGTTAAATTCTTTTAATTTTATGATTTATCTTAGTTTGAGACAAGAAAAAGAAGAAAAAAGTGTTATTATCTCATAAAATGGGAAACACAAATGGGCTACTGATCAATTTATATATAAACACACTTTGTTCGTCGGTATTATACTTTTAAGGTAGGCGTACAAGCCCACTGGGCTGCTGGGAAGAAAAAATATATATGATTTATGATCCAATTTTCTTTGACTGCAATTTTTTTGTGTCATTTATGATTTCTTTTTCTTTCTTGTTTTTTGTTTGACAAAATGGAATTTGCTTCTTCTTTTTTTTTTCGTTGAAACTTAGGAATTGGAATTTGCATAGTTTTATGAAAACAAAGCTTAAATTGTTCTAGGACCTTTGTTTTTTTGTATTTTGCTTTGCGCTATTACAATATCCTTTACAGATTTTTCTACGAAACAATGTACTTTTTCGTAAAAGTATTTGTGAAAACAGGCACTTTTCAAAATTGTTATAGAAATAGAATTGATTTTTGTTATATATTTTATTAAAACAGGCACTCTAAAATTTTAAGAAATCTTGTTTTCACAATACCTTCTGTGAAAAGCCCTTTCTGTGATTAATATGATCTCTTATATATAAATACTAGATTTTGACCCGCACCAAGTGCGGGATTATATTAGATATAGTAGATAAAAAAATATACGATTTTTTATCTAAAATATGTAGACAATAAATAGTTTCAAAGCTTTGTTCTTGAACCGTCTATTGAAAAGAAATAATCAAATGTGTAACTAAGTTAGGTTCAATAATAACTAAAAACTCAACACCAAAAACCAACAAATTAAAGCAAAATCAGTTAAAAGGCAAAAAAACGTATATGAACTCTTTGATTCAAAGTTTTGATCTAGTGCATCTTCTGTTTCCCTTCCATCAACTGCAGACCTGCTTATACTTCATGATTACTTATTTTTTTTAGTAAATCTCCTTAAAACAACATTCATAGTTTTCTTCTATGAATTATCATACATGTCTGTGATCAAAATCTTTGATCCCTCTTTAGACTTTACTCTTGATAGTGCCATGTACAATTGTCCATGAGAAAATGCAGGTCGAGGTAAATAGAAACCGATGTTTCTGAGTGTCTAGAGGGAATTACACTATTTTTTTACCACACAAAACTGCGTAGAGTGTTTGTCTTGAAAAAAGAATTGCTTATTGTATTTCCTCCAATCGTGGAGCAAAGACTTGTGGCCTTTAGCTAGAACATCCTTTTCATCGTGTTTGCCATCTTTAGCAATCTTACTTTTCTCGGTTGTGGGTATTACTCGATCTCGTCCTTTTTGAATATAGTCAAATAAGTACTTTATAACATCGGTTTGGTCGCACACATCTACAATAAGAGATGGAGAAAAAAATTAATACATTCTTGACATATGATTAATCCATTTATGTGATTATAAATAAGATAATCTAATTTGAACAATTACTTACACACACCATTGTTGATCGTAGAACCACAATCTTTAAGATCATTTGACTTTTCCATAGTGGCAATGATATAACTTTTCCTATAATCACATGTAAGATAGTAGATTAATATTTATCAAAAACAATATTAACACAACAAAAACAAAGAGAAAAAAGTTCTCATACCGTAAAAAAAAAGTGTTTGTTAGATATGTGTTATTTTGTTTGTTAGCTTACATATATAGGGAAATGGTAATGGTAGTGTTATGTTAGGTTTGAAAAAAGAAAAGTTAGATATAAATAATTAAATATTATGTTTGAAATTCTGTACGAAAATATTATATAGGATCATATGCTTTCCGAATATATTATAAGGAAATTTATGGGAAGTATTGATCCTGCCAAGTAATTAGTTTATATTTGGTAAAAGTATATAACAAAATAAAGTTTACAATATTAATATAGAAATGTGTTATTATATTTAATTTTTAATAGAATGGTAATTAACTCTTAAAACACTCTTAGGATGACACATAATGACACCTAGGATTTTAAACTCTTAATGTCTTTTCAATTA
Organism: Draba incana; assembly: GCA_963576765.1. Taxonomy (NCBI): domain Eukaryota; kingdom Viridiplantae; phylum Streptophyta; class Magnoliopsida; order Brassicales; family Brassicaceae; genus Draba; species Draba incana. The sequence goes on along the minus strand of OY755215.1, from coordinate 7,723,170 downwards.
ATATATATAGGATACATAATTTGAGGGAGAAAAAGTATACTGTCTAAAAAAGAAAGTATATGTACGTTACGGGTAGCAAAATTGGAGGTATTAATGAAAGTGGATATGCTCATCAAGTGGGGGTTTGATACTATGGGGACCCATAAATCAAAGGCAATATACGGTGACGATATTTATTGCAAAAAGAGTTTTAATCTTACTTAGTTTGAATTACTTTGGTTAAAAATATAAATGGTGGCTCACCAGACGACGACATAAATGGTTGGTCCTAAACAGGTACACTTGACAAGTGCCTCGTCAGATAAAGCAAATAACATTATATTCTGCTATAGTTGTATTTAGGATAGTTAAGCTAAAATTGATGGAAAAAAAAAAGCCCCAGTCGGCGATTGCATATCTCCCAAATAAACCCTAGCAGCCGCACAAAAAATTTTCTCCTCTTGACCTTCTCCGGTGGCCGAATCTCTCATCGGAGCCGTGAGAGGGTCCTTTTCCTTCTTCCCTTTCCTCTTTTTATCTTTTTAATCCCATATTTGCTTATCATCGAGGTTCTTGTCATAAGTAGGTGGATTTGGATTTGTCCTCGGTTCTTGGCGTCGCGTGGTCTTGGCATAGGCGAGATGGTTCGATCTAGTCGCGGACAGGAGGTTTGATTGATGCTCTGTCCGCAGCCATAGAGGGTTCTATTTCGGTTGATCTCGGTGAAGTGATGCTTGATTCGATGATTGGTTTGTTCATAATATTAGGGAGGCAGAAGTTTTTGTTCTGCTCTGGTGATATGACTTTTCGATTGGCTTACCATTTTGTTTCCAAAAAAAATTCGCTGGATTTGTGTTCGAGTTCTAACTTTTGAGTTTTTGGATTGCTTATATTGCTCTGTTGGATTCCTTTTTGGTTGTCTGTGGAGTAGTATTGGCTGAGTTAGGGTGCTTTTCGTTGACTAGAGGTTTTAGTTCTTGGATCAGGCGTTTGTAGTGGTCTCTTTCGGATCTAGAGAATCGTTTGTTTATATTCGGGCTCGTCGGTCGAGTTATTTCTGCCTTGGCGTCGTAGTCGTCTCTGGATTCCGGTATCTTTGGTATGGTCGCTATAGCGTTGGTTCTTTGCTCTGTTATCATTATTCCATGCGTTCTTCTCCGTCGCTCCTGTTTGCCGGTTAAGTTGGTCCTAGAGCCGCGTTTTGGTCTTTCAGTATTGGTGTGCCTGAAGGTTTAGGTTCTGTTCTTCTTATGGTTTTTGGCTCAGTTGTGGCATCCTCTTGTTTTATAGTTTAGTTTGTGGGTGTGAATTTGTTTCAGTGGTTTGAGCTTGGTTCGAGAACTTTCCTTTTTTCTTCTATTGGTATTCTACCTCCTTTGTTGTAGTTTCTAGTATATGGTTGTCGCATCTTTAGTTCTATCCGTGAGCCTTTTGGCTACGGCTTTGTTTCCGGTTGTTCACCGGCTTTGTCTCCGGTTTTGGGCCGGCTTTGTATCCGGTTTGGAACCGGCTTTGTATTCCACCCGTTCATATTAATATAAACTTTAGATGACCAAAAAAAAAAGGATGGTTAAGCTAAATAATCATGAATTTCTATTAATATAAAGAATGTTTCATTCTTTTGCATGTTTGGAACAAAATACATACCCTTAGAACTGTACCTACTCATGACATTTTATTAAAATTAGTCCCAAATTACAAGAGTTTGTTGTTGCAAGTGTGATGCAGAAAGATAATACAAGACAAGAGCTTAAGTATCTATGGATCAAGAGGCTCTGTTTTGTTGCTCAAAATTCTTTGTTAAACAGGGAGAATACGAAGACTTCCGTGTGAGGAATACCTCTTTTCTTATTCAATAAAATACCAAGTATCAAAAGAAAAGCTACAAAGCCTTATATAGGCAAGGTCTTAACCGACCTAAGCAATACCAAAACCCTAAATAATAAATGGAAATTTAATCAAGAAAAGGAAACACTAATAAAAATTAGAAATAACTATGAAACTAAAGACTTGTAAAGCAAGTAATAGAGATGTCGCTACATCAGGTCTCCCGGGGTGAGAAGAAAATTCGACCTTGAATTTTCATCTTCATCTTCTGCCACATAAGGAACAAGATGCTTCACATTAAAGACATCAACTATGTTCATTTGTGGAGGCAACTGTAGGCGATAGGCATTGTTGTTAATTTTCTCAACAATTTTGAGAGGACCGATCGTTCTTGATTTAAGCTTGTTGTAAGTTCCTGGTTTAAAGCGTTCTTTAGTAAGCACTGCCCACACCAAATCTCCAACCTCAAAATGAATGTCACGTCGACGAGCATCAACATCAGACTTGTACTTTACCGTTGACGTCTCTAAGTTGGAGCAAACCAGTTCATGAATCGCAGCAAATTCTTCAACAAAGCTGCAAGATCGGCCATGGAAACGAGTCCTATCTGGCGGGAGAGCAAGATCCGCAGGACAACGAGGTAAACTCCCGTAAACAACCTGAAATGAACTATAACATGTGCTACGGTTAAGTGCACGATTGTGAGCAAATTATGCTTGGCAAAGAATATAATCCCATGACTTGATGTTATCGCCAACTAGATACCTCAATTAATCTCCCAACGCTCGATTAATTACTTCTGTTTGGCCGTCCGTTTGAGGATGATAGGCCGAACTCATGTTTAGATGGTGCGCAAGATACGCCAAAGAGATCGCCAAAAATGACTCAAAAAGAGAGAATCTCTATCCGAAACAATAGATAACGGAAGACCATGAAGTTTGTAAACCTCACGAAAAAACAATATCGCAACTTGAACCGCATCAGTATTCTTTTTACAAGTAATAAAGTGCACCATCTTTGAAAAAAGATCAACAACGACGAATAAAGAATCATTACCCCGTTGAGTCTGTGGTAAACCAAGCTCTAAATCCGTACTTATATCCGTCCATGGTTGCATAAGAATTAGAAGAGGCAAATACAAACCCACATTAGTCGCTTTCACTTTAGCTGCTTGACAAATACCACAACGAAGAATGAAACGCTCAACATCACGTCTTATCGTCGGCCAAAAATAAGAGGTACTTACTAACTCGAGTGTGCGATCTCTCCCAATTTGACACTCTCCATGAATTTCACGATTCAATTAAAGTTTCAAACTACACTCGGGAATACACAATTGAACACCACAGAACAAAAAGCCATCAAAGATTAAATATGTAGCTCCCACACCTTATTTCATATCACGCCAAATTTTTGCAAAAAAAGGATCAAGAGGATAGAGATCTGAAAGCATCTCAAAGCCAGGAACAACGACATGTAATGTCGCTAGCAAAGAATGGCGTCGACTTAACACATCAGTTCCCTTATTGAGAGTTCTTGCGGTATGTTTGATGACAAAAGAAAATTGTTGCAAATAAGCAACCCAAGAAGTGTGTCTCGCAGAAACTTTATCTTGTGAACCCATATGCTTAAGAGCATCATGATCAGTGTAGAGAACAAACTTGCGATGAAAAAGATAATGTCTTCAATGTTTCACCGCCTGAATAAACCGCATACAACTCAACATCATATGTGTTATACCTTGGACGAGATCCTGCAATTTTTTCCCAAAAAAAATGCGATAGGACGACTTGATTGGCTAAGAATAAAAAATCCAATCCCTGTCATGGACGCATCGGAATGTAATTCAAATGCCACTTTACAGTTAGGGAGAATAAGTACCGGTGCCGAAGTAAGCTCTGTTTTGATAACTTGAAATGCATGTTCAGCCTCGAGAGTCCAACGAAACGAAACCGACTTTATACAGTCTGTCACCAGGCCCATAATGCTACTAAAATGTGGGACAAAGTGCCGATAAAATGAAGCTAAGCCGTGAAAACTTCGCACTTCAGGATCAACTTCTAACCCACGCGAAGAGATGATATAACCCAAAAGTAGAACTTGACGCACACTAAAACCACATTTCTTTGTAGCTGCAAACAACTTTTCACGTCGCAAACCTAACAACACATCACGTAAGTGACCTGAGTGTTCATCCAATGATGTACTAAAGATGAGTATATCCGCAAAGTATACCACAACACACCGCCCAATAAACGGTCGAAGAGCTTTGTTCATCACAAGCATGAAAGTACTAGGTGCGTTTGATAAACCAAAAGGCATGACTAGCCATTCAAACAACCCTTCCCGTGTTTTAAAAGTCGTTTTCTATTCATCACCGGGACGTATTCGTATTTGATGATAGCCACTACGAAGATTTAATTTTGTGAAAACTGAGGCTGATCCGATTTGGTCTAAAAGGTCATCGAGACGTGGAATCAAAAACCTGTACCAAAGGGTTATCTTGTTAATTGCTCTGCTATCTACGCACATGCGCCACGACCCGTCCTTTTTAGGAATTAGTAAAGCCAGAACAGCACACATGCTTAAACTTTCACGAGCATAACCCTTGGCCAGGAGATCTTCTACTTGTTTTTGTAGCTCATTTTGACTCATGCGATATTGAGGTCGGTTAGGCAACACCGAATCAGGAGCTAAGTCGATGCAATACTGTATATCGCGTAAGGGTGGTAAACCATCAGGTAATTCAGCTGGAAATACAGTGCCAAATTTTGTTAATAATTTAGTAAAAACCGCAGGAGCATTAAGGGTTAATAATAATAGTTGCAGTTTTAAGCACAAAAGAAAAACGATATCCGTAGCTTGAATTTCTTCAAAAATATCCAATTTCGTAACCAACAAGGCAGTCTTGCTACTATCAACTAGAATAGGAGAAGACACCTCTTCTTTCCTTGTGACTATTGAATCTGAACCAACCTGTGAAGGTATTAAAGTAATACGTCGACCTTCATACGAAAAACTATGCGTATTTGCAAAGCCATCATGAATAGTTCTACGATCGTATTGCCAAGGACGTCCCAAAAGAATGTGACATGCATCCATAGATAAGACATCACAACAACCCAAATCTTTGTAATTAAGGCCTATAGAGAATGAAACCCGACAACGTTTTGCAACACGAATTTCCGTCTCCGAATTTAGCCAAGCGATCTTGTAAGGAGAGGGACGAGGCTCCGTAAACAAGGCGAGCTTCATAACTGCATCCTCTGAAATTACATTTTTACAACTTCCAAAATCAATAACCAATCGACACACTTTTCCTCGTATCGTACAAGAGGACTGAAAAATGTCATTACGAAGCCATGACTCTTCAGTCCTTGGGGAATAAGATAATTCCGCCGTAATACTAACACAGGACCTGAATCACCGACCACTCGCTCCTCCAAATCATCAAACACATCTTATTCCTCGCCATAATCATCAAAAACAGGCTCATCTTTAGCTAACAAATCACGACGCTGAAAATTAGGACACGTAGATTGTCGATGTCCTGTTTCACCGCACATGAAACACTTGAAAGTTGCAAAGCGTTGCGGTATCGTAGAAAGATTTCCATCTGTAGGTTTTGTAATTTTAACTTGCTCCATTGATTTCGAAAAAGTATTTTTTGAAACCGAATTGAGACGGGCACGTTGTTAATTCCATGGAGATGTTTGGCTTATCGAATGTTGTCAATTAAAACAGCACGTTGGTGAGCTTTCGAAACAGAAAGAGGATAAAACTGAAGTAAAACACTTTGAATTGACAAGCGTAATCCTCTCATAAATCGGGACACCCTTTGTTCTTCATTCTCTGTTAATAAATTACGAGCCATCAAGGAGAAAAAATCTTCATATAAGTTTTCTAATTAAGGATATTTAATTATTTATATATTTGGCTAATGAATAAAACTGAATCAGCTGAGAGGTGCTAATTGATAAAAAATCTACATAAAAATTCATATAAAAGCTATACCCCAAGTCTTGGAACTTGAAAGGCAAAATGGATATAAGTACATAGTTAGAATGGAGTATCCATGAATTCTACAAATTTGTTCTCATTGTAAGGAGTTGACACATTTTTTTTTTCCTAAATTGTAAATGTCATTTATGAAAATGATAGTTTGGAGTTACAAAATGTTTGTAAGACAAATTGCCACCATGGTAAAAAGGAATAAAAACATGGAAACACAAAACGCAATCAGTACACGTTCAAGACTCTCCGCAAAGAATTCTTGAGAAAGTAGTGATAAAGATCTTAAAGTTGCCGTGGGAAGATGCAATGTGGAAGCTAGAGAAGGAGAGTAACATGAAAGGCCAAAGAGATGTCCATGACGCTATGGGAAGCACGTTCGTCTGGTATCACGCATTAAAACATATGAGATCCTAGAGTCGGCAAGCAACTAAAAAAAGTTTTCCTCAACACCTGTTAATAATGCACGTCGATCAACTAAGACACATTTGCTAGTAGTGACTACAATAATATAGGGCTCATTATGTACAACGGGTCAACCAAGATTCTACTCTGATAATGGCAAGCACAATCTCGCTATCAATGGGCTGGAGCCTTACTAAGTCCTCCACAAGCGTCGATCAAACACAACAAGAACCATTTCCAAAACCATACCAAAATCGCAACACAAACCAGCCATCTTCAAGCACCCAAACCCAAGTAACACTACTCAAACCCAAGTAACACTACTCGTACCCACACACTCTATCAAAGGGACGAAAACATGAGAGAAACAAAAACTGATTTCGCTCACATCCCAACAAACCTCGCAAAAGGAGAAGACTTAGTTTAGGGAAATAAGGCCTAAAATCTGATCTCACTAAAACCAAAAGCTAACAACAAGAAACCAGATTAACAAGATGTGATTATGTCTTTAAGGAACCACAAAGAACCGACAAATCAGAACTTGACCAAAGTTTCGGTAGAGGAGGCTTTCGATACGGCCAGAAAAGGAAGCGAGAACCTATCGCTTCAACAATAAACATTTCACCATATGGAAAATCTTGTTTCATTGTTTCGATGAAAATATAGATATTGCACCGCATTTTGCATGATTAGTATTTGTATTGTACTGCACCACACGTTTCATTCAATGTTGTTGTTCAACCTATAATTTGCTAATTTGCAAACTTCAGTCTCAGCCAAATGTATAAAAAATATAAAAAAGTAACTCGTTCGAATCAATAGCCACGGTCATGCCTTTGTAGCGAAATTAGAGAAATTCGCCTCCGATTTTTTTTTTGGAAAATGATTAAACGAACTTCAAATCTTTTAAAAGAAAAAATCCATAGCTTTCATTTTTTTTTTTCAAATGATATTAGGGTAGGTCATGCTATCTTTCAAAAAAAAATTGAAACAAGTTATTAGTTAAAATTATAAAAGTAATAAAACAATTAACGAACTTAACAACCTTTATCTTCTTCTAGCTTTAGACCACTTTTTCTTCATCAAACCATACAATGTTTTTTTTTTTTAATTGCTTAGAAACAACAATAACAATTCACAAATCACAAGTAAACCTTTTTCGTGACGCAACCAAGCATATTTTTTTAATTAATAATTAACCCGAGTTAACATTCCCATAAATGCTAACTCTCAACACCTAAACAATCAAATACCAATAAACAGTGGAACACCAATCAATTTAAATCAGGAATTCCAATAAAATAATAAACCATTAAACCAAATTTCAATTCAACACAATTCAAGAATTTAAAATGACCAAATATTAATCTAGCAACCTAAACACCAGGTTCTACAAGAATAAAACAATAACAATAACAATCCTATTATCCTTTTTCTACGCCCTGATTCCACGATCACACTTTTCCTTTACCTGCAACACATGGAATAAAGAGTTGCGTAAGTATTACCATAAATACTTAGTGGGACGGTATTCTCGTCATCCGGCTAAGTACATTAAGACCAATAACTAATCATGATCACACAACAGACAATGTCACAAATCATTAAACGCAAAAACAAACATTACACAGATTTCTATACTGGTGTCGATCGACACTCAATTTGTGTCGGTCGACACTAACATTACAGAGGTGTCGATCGACACTACTTCTAAGTGCCGATGGACACTTTGGTCGCAGAAAACACAAAACAAGCCTCTCCACTCATGGCTTGTTCTCGCGAGCTCTAGGAACTGAACGAACACAAACTCACACATACCATCCACAGAAAACGCGATTCAAACATGATCCAATCATTAAATTCATCACATATCAATACAATCATCACAAAACAATCACCACAACAAGCTAATGGCCTCGACGAGCCTACGATCGCGCACTAACCTTTGCCTAGAACGAAATTGGGTTCGAGACAACGACAAAGAGAGACAATCACACTGGTTCAGCCTCAATCACACGATCACAACGTCACAATCGATCTCACAAACCCGAAAAACCTCGAAAAACACTTTCTTATGATTCCCAAAATTACAAACCACAAGAACTTATTTCTCTCTCAATTCTCTTCTTTCTCATAGTTTTTCTCCCAAACACTGATCAAAGTTGCGGCTCGGAACCTTTTAAACGAGGGCCTAGAGCTTCACCCATAAACCACACTAAACTGGACGATTAAAATCGAACCACAACCCGGTTCAGAATGATGGTGTTGATCGACACCCTTTACCAAATTCGACAATTTGGTTTGCGGATGTTACAATTCTCTCTGACTACTCTGGATTCATCCTCGAATTCCGATAAAACATTTATCGCAGACCAAAAACTTGACCCAAACTGGTCAATACTACCCGAGATCATCTCACTCGATATCCGAGGCTCTTGTCCAGTCTCATTTTATACGCCCGTTTCGAGACGTTTATTACCCTTAACTTATTTTCACAACCATCTGTGGAACTAATCATCCCTTAATACTTATACTGGGAACTAATCATCCCAAATAAGCATACAGGATAACTAATCATCTCCTCTAGGGAACTAATCATCTCCTCTGGGAAACTAATCATCCCCACTGGAGAACTAATCATCTCCATAAAACAAGTTATTCGGGACCGCAAACCCTAGAGTAAAAAATTCTAAAACGTCTACAAACATCTATCGACTAGAATTACCCCTTGTGACCAAACCCGATATTCCCTAACCCGAAATATCATCACAAACGTGACCAACTACTGGTCAACATAAAAACATCACATGTAAGAACTAATCATCTTATACCACACAGATAAATATGGAAAAACTCCATCTTATAAATCTTCTAAAATGTATAATCGTTACAACGAAAACAAAAAATACATAAATAAAAGCAATAACATGCTAAATAATCAAAATTGGAACCACAATGATAAGTAAAGTTCACTCCACGACCTGCTTATTGAACCACTTTCTAAACTTTAACTTCATCTTTGCCTCAGGCTCCCAAGTCTTCTCCTCTGTACCGGCACAGTCCAACAAGACTTTCAGCAACGGTATCCTTTTCCAATGCAGAACTTTGACTCTCCTCTCGAGAATCCTCACAGCACTCGCCGCCACTGACAAATCAGGCTGAAGATCCTCCACAATCTTAGGCATAAACTCCTCCGACTCATGCATGCACTTTCTCAACATCGATACATAAAACGCCTTATGAAATGCCTTCATGTTTAGAGGTAAATCTAACCAGTACGCCACCGGTCCAACTCGCTCCACTACCGGGAACAGACCCATAAACCTCGAATTCAGCTTATTCTCTGAAATCGATACTGACCTGAAAGATGTTATTATACGCAAACTCAGCCAGGCACCGATGATAACCCCGGTGACCATCCCAATCCAGCACACACATCCGCAGCAAATCCTCCAAAGTCTGAATCGTCTTCTCTAACTGCTCATCAATCTCCAGATGATAAGCCGTACTCATATGTACCTTAGTGCCCATCTCATCCTGAAAGGCTCTCTAAAACTCAGACGCAGACTTATGGTCCCGGTATGACACTATACTAGCTGGCACTCCATGCAACCTCACTATCTCCTTCACATATTTCCTAGCCAAAACCGCAGCTCTATCGGTCTTCTTAATAGCCATAAAATGTGCCGACTTAGTCAATCGTTCCACTATAACCCCAATAGCATCTTAAGTCTGTAAGTTAGGTAATCCTACCACGAAATCCATCATGATCATATCCCACTTTTACTCTTGAATAGGTAATATTTGCAACTTATCGCTCGGAACCTGATGCTCTGCCTTCGCTAGCTGGCACATATTACACTTCGCGACCCAGTCATCTACATCTCTCTACATCCCGACCCAATGATAATACCGCTTAAGATCATGATACATCTTGGTCGCCCCCGGATGAATTGAGAACTTACTCGCATGAGCCTCTCGCATAACCTCATGTCTCAACTCCTCAACCTAGGGCACACAAACCCGCCCACGCCCAAGAATCATCCCATTCAACGCAGAATACTCAGAGCCATCTGCCTTCGACACACCGATCAAACTCTGATCACTCTCCTTAGCCACTCGGATCCTACTAAAAATATCTGCATGATCACCTACCTCCAAATCCAACGGCTCCTGCGAAATAGAACACAAACGTAAAGTATTAATCTCGCTCACTAAAGCCTGAACATCCTGCTCCTGAGCCGAATCTACTCTCCGACAACTCAGAGCATCTGCCACTTGGTTGGACTTACCCGGATGGTAAATAATTTCCAGATTGTAATCTGCCAACAAGTCAATCCAACGACTCTGTATGCCTCACATTCAGCTAAGGCTGAGTGAAAATCTGTTGCAGATTCTTTTGATCTGTAAAAATCAGTACTCAGCCGCCATACAAATAAGAACTCCAAATCTTCAGTGCGAACACAACCACACCCAACTCTAGATCATGCGTAGGATAGTTACGTTCAGCACCCCTCAACTGCCTCGAAGCATACCCAATCACCCTGCCCTTCTGCATCGGCACACAGCCCAAACCGATCCCAAAAGCATCTTTGTACACTGCATAAGTCTTACCCAGCTCAGACAACGCCAACACAGGTGTACTCATCAACTTCCCCTTCAGCCTCGCAAAGCTTTCCTCAGACTCCTGAGACCAAACAAACGGGACATTCTTCCCGGTCAATTTTGTCATCGACTGCGCCATACTTGCAAATCCCTTGATGAATCTTCGATAATATCCTGCCAAACCCAAGAAATTCCTAATCTCCGTCGCATTAGACGGTCTAGGCCAATCTCTGATAGCCTCGATCTTAGTCGGATCTACAAAATCTCCATCTGTAGAAACAATGTGGCCAAGAAATCCAATCTCTCGCTGCCAAAAACTGCACTTACTCAACTTTGCAAAAGGCTTCTGCTCCCGAAGCTTCTCCAGAACAAGTATCAAGTGCACCTCCTACTCCTCATGACTCCTCGAATAAACCAGAATATCGTCGATGAAGATAATAATAAAGACATCTACATAGTCCTGGAATACATCGTTTATCAACCTCAAGAACGCTAAATGAGCATTCGTCAAACCAAACGGCATCGCTACGAACTCAAAGTGACCACATCGCGTCCTGAAAGCAGTCTTCCAAACATCTACCTCATCTATCGGAATTTGATGGTATCCCGACTCCAAGTCAGTCTTTGAGAACCAAGTAGCACCTCTCAGCTAATTGAATAATTAACCCGAGTTAACATTCCTAAACAACAATAAACCATTAAACCAAATTCCAATTCAACACCAACAATTAATCTAGCAACCTAAACACCATGATCTACTAGAATAAAACAATAACAATAAAAATCCTATTATCCTCTTTCTACGCCCTGATTTCACGATCACACTTTTCCTTTACTTGCAACACATGGAACAAAGAGTTGCGTAAGTATTATCATAAATACTAAGTGAGACGGCTAAGTACATTTTCACCAATAACTAATCATGATCACACAACACCCAATGTCACAAATCATTAAACGCAAAAACAAACATGACACAGTTTTCTATACTGGTGTTGATCGACACTCGACTTGTGTCGGTCGACACTAACATTACAGTGGTGTCGATCGACACTTCGGTCGTAGAAAACGTAGAGCAAGCCTCTCCGCTCATGGCTTGTTCTCGCGAGCTCCAGGAATTGAACCTGCACAAACTCACACATACTATCCACAGAAAATGCGATTCAAACATGATCCAATCATTAAATTCATCACAAATCAACACAGTCATCACAAAACAATAACCACGACAAGCTAATGGCCTCGATGATCCTACAATCGCGTACTCACCTTTGTCTAGAAAAAAATTGGGATCAAGACAGCGACGAACAAGGACAATCACACTGGTTCAACCTCAATCACACGATCTCACCGTCACAATCGATCTCACAAATCCCAAAAACCTCAAAAAACACTTTCTTATGATTCCCAAAACCTCAAACCACAAGAACTTCTTCTTTCTCTCTCAATTCTCTTCTTTCTCAAAGTTTTTCTCCCAAAAACTGATCAAAATCGGGGGTGGGAACCTTTTAAACAAAGGCATAGGGCTTCACCCATAAACCGCACCAAACCGGACGATTAAAATCGAACCACAAATCGGTTTAGAACGATGGTGTCGATCGACACCCCTTACCAAATTCGACAATTTGGTTTGCGGATGTTACATTTCGTATTGAAGTTTTGTTATAATAAATTTTAAGATGGTTTAACTTTGGATTATGTTAAACAAAAATTGTAAAATTTTAATGCATAATTAATAAAAATTTAGTATTGAAATTTTGTTACTGTATATTGTAGTACTTTTATCATAAAACCTTTAACTTTTATTCATAACATGATTATTTACGAAATATCATTCTATATAAACCGAAGTTTTTTTTTTTAGTTTTGTTTTTGATTTATGTAACCTTGGGAGCGGTTCGGTCAATAGGCCAAGTAAAAAAAATTCAGCACCTCTAGGAATAAACTTCTAAACATGGATCGCGAAACGCTGAAAGGTGAAAGGAATACAAGTTTAAATAAGTTTTCATAAGTTTAAAGTTCTTTTGAGATTGTAAGCCTCTAAGTGGCATTTCTCTCCCAAATAATTAACCTAGCCGCCTCCCTTCTTTATCTTTTCCGGTCCTTCTCCGGTGGTCGGAATTCCCTTACGTCATCGTGAGAGGATTTTGTTTTTTCATCTTGTTCTTCACTACGGAACCGGCTGAAGGAGTCGGTATGTGGTGACTCTTCCTCCGTGAAACGAGATCGTGGGGCGAACTAGATCGACGGCTATCTTCAAAGAGTCTTCCGAAAGATTGCTCCTCAGATCCGGAACCGTTTGAGGACACCGGTGGGATTCTTGGGGGAGATCTATTGTAGGGTTCGATGAGGGATTCTCTAGCTGTGGTTCTGTTTCGAAAGCGTCTCCAGTGGTCTTGTTGTGTGTGGTGGAGGTCGAGTCGCTTTGTTTGCCAAAGGATGCTTGTGAAGATGGTGGATCTAACGAGGTGATGAAGCCTCTGAGTTTTTCTGGTGCTGGTCGTGGGGTTCTTTTAGGCCGGATATATCGAGAGAAGACGACGGAGTTTAGCTTCTTTAATTACCGCCTCCGTAGTGGGGTCGGTTCTCCGGTTCGGGTTGGTTGGTTTAAGAAGAAGCACAACAAATCCCTATTCTCGCAACCGTCGATAGTTCTTGGTGTGGCACGAGAATATCTCTAAATCAATCTCACACTTGATTACGGCGTTTAGGTCTATCGGAGGAGATGCAATCTCTTGGTTCGCTTGTTACCAATTTCTGTGTGTATACTGGTTTCGATCTCCGTTTTGGGTCGGATGATTTTAATAATGCAGTCGACTAGCCTCTTTCTCTGGTGGTGCTGAGGCGTGGATTAATCGCACCGGCGAGGCATTTCGGCGGCTCTAAAGCTTCATGTTGGACATCTAAGTCTGATCTGATATCGATCTTGTAGGTTTGAGGACGCCGGGGAGATCTGGAGGGAGATTGGTGTAGATCGTCGATGGAGCTTTTGGCTGTAGATCTGATGCGGAAGTCGTCGTGTGATTTGGTGGGTAGTGCCATGAGTCGAGAAAGGTGAACGGCCGTTGACGTCATGGTAACCCAAGTTGCTTTCAGAATCGGCGGCGGCGGAGATGGATTTCCTCATCCTTAGTCGTTTCCGAGCTCTGGAAATGCCTGCCTCGACCGGATTGAAGGTTTGGCTAGATCTTCGGCTTCAGGGATTAATCAGGCTGACAAATTTCTCGCAGTGGTTAAGCTAGAAGGACGGTTCATCGTCGGAGATTCTCTGTTTAGGTTTTGTATTGCTTCCGGTTCAACCGTCCCGGTTTGGGACGGTTTATTATTATAATATAAATTAAAAAAATTAAAAAAAATTAAAAAAAAAAAGGAATACAAGTACACAATCATGAAACTTAAGTCCCAAACAAGCATTTTCTCCCGTACACGTGTGTTTATTTAAAGGAAGAGTATGTTTGACGAGCTCGCGTGTGATTGAGGCAAAGTATTTTTCGCGTTTAAGCGGTCCAACTCTCTCTGATATTTCAGCCACTAGAAATTTTTTGGTTAAATTAATGCAGAAATATGGGGATTAAAATTTTTTAACAACAATAGTTCGAAAAGATTGCTTATACCGATGAGATTTTGTCACGGGAGCAAAGGGGACCGCTTAACGTGGGTAGATGATAACAAAATGAAATAATAATTTATGTTACAGAAAACATAATAAATAAACCAAAAAGTATTTTATATTAATTTGTGAGACATACAAATCTTATATATAATAGCAGAGTTCACTCTCTTTTTAGAGTGTCTATGTCAGTCTTCTTTTTCTTTTAAGTGGACCCCGCTTTTTAGTAAACTTATCAAATTTACTTACGAAACTACATAATCCATTTACGTTTTCCGTATTTTTAAAAACCAATAATTCTCACGTAAGGCCTTTGTTTTATACGAAAGTACAAAGCTCAACATTTAGTCCAACTGAAAATCAAAATTGTTTGCATAAAAAAGATAGACAAATACCCGACTCTTCTCCTTCCCTTTGAGAAGCTTCGACATGCTATTACGTTCGTGATCGACTTAAACACTACTCTTAATGCAGGTAAATTCATCTCCCACGTTCTATTATTCATCTCCTTTTAGTCGTTGCATATAAATCGGATCCTTAAAGGTTTGGTACCATAGGAAGGTAGCTCTTTGACCCGAAACTCATTTGCTTGGTTCGGTGAAGCTTTCCATACCTCCGAACAAGACGTCGTTAAGGTCTCCGGTGTCGATATTGCCGTCTACTTCATCTTCTTGAGCACTGGTTCGATCCATCTTTCTCTCTATAAAACTTAAGAATTTGTTCAAATTTCGTTTGTTCTGATATGGGTCTTGAGTTTAACCTAAGAAAGTTTCGATCTTTAGCAAGGGAAAAACCTTTCCATTGAGTAGATTTGATATTGGGGATTGAACCTTTCCATTGAGAGAAGTTTAGCTTTGTAAAGTTTTAATTTTTATGCTAAATTTTGAAACATTTGAAGCTTATATGAGTTTGGTGAAGAGAAAGTTAATTTCTTTCATTTTACCAAAAAAAAAAAAAGAAGTTAATTTCTTTGTGATATTATGTTTAGTGGGTTCTTTGATGCTTAAGAAGAAGATGAGAAAGTGTCTGATGTTTTGGAAATTGATTTTTTGTTCTGTATACAGTTCTTGAGATATTTACTTTGTTAGGTGTTCTTCTCTTGCCTATTTTAGCTGCTACAAACAAGAGTATAAAGACCAGTGCAAAGAACGCAACCGACACAACAGTAAGCAAAGGAACTTTTAGCCAATTGGATAATCTACCAATGGCTAGCATCACTGTAAGTAAACACCAACACAACACAGACTTTCTGTATATTCGATTTCAGATACACCGCGATTTTGATCAAAATGTTATTGTTTCATTTAACAGAAAAAGAGTTAGAGGCTATGGCCATTCCTAGGAGCATTAGGTGTCTCCTTACTCTATAAGTTCTGCAATTCTCACACGGTAATCACACACCTACTCATTTTACTCTGTGAATTCTATAGTAAATTTGAGTTCACTTTTTCTCCAAAATGGCTTCTTTTGATTTCGTCACGATACGGTCTCAGGCTAACTATGTCACTTTTGATAACTTTCCACTAGGTCCGTCATCTCAACAGATTGTTGGTCATCTCCTTCACTTCTGGGATGCTAGGAATATCAAGAAGGATACAACATTAACTTACCTAAACCCCAAACAATAGTGTTCTCCCATTGATTATTGCTATGCTCCAACTTTTTTGTACATTTCTCAATGCATTTATGAGAACCTATGACTTTTATGAAAGATATAGTTAGCTTTATCGAATTTTTTTGGTACCTTGATCATGGTTACTCATATGATTTTCACTGTCTTCTGGTTTTAGTGCTATGTTATCCATGGATTCATACCAAGAGCACATGGAAACCAATACCAAGATGTTTTACGAGAAGGACTTATCTTTCAAGTTGGTGTGTTTGAAGTAGGACGCTCCACAAACCTCTACAAGATCACATACCATCCTTTTGTCATTCGTTTCCTACCAGGCACAACAATTTTTCCACTAGACAATGTTGGAATTTCTATTGAAAAAGAGAAGTTTATTCAAGGTAAGTGTCTAATTACATACGAATTCTTTATGAGAAACGTATCTGCAACTTTTGAATAATTCTGTATGGATTACTATAATGAAACCATAAGAACTTTATTATGAGCTCTAACAAAACAATCCAATGAAATTTCAGGCAACAAAAAAGGGAAAACGCTTAAAACATCACCAAGCAACAGTCAAGAAAGTCTGCTAGACTACCCATTTTTTGATGCATTGGTGTGGAATCAAAAACAAATGGGGGACAAAAGAACCTTAAAAAGTCCCACTCTTTACCATATGTTATCATCAAGGATGTGCAAAGCTTCCAGAGCAGCCACATGGAACACCAATGTTAAAGAAGCTGTTAATAAAATCAGCTCACTTTCAGCAAAATATCAGGACTTACAATTATGTTCTTGCGTTCACATCAATGGGAGCTAAAACTGATAACTCTCTTATGCACAGGAGTGGTCCATTCACGTTCAAAATCTATGATCAAAATTATCATAGGATTGGAGCATTGGTGCCAGAAAACAGAAGACCCCCAAACATTGGACAACTATACATCTACAAGAAGAGTTAATAGAATAGTAAAACAGCGTCTGTGGTAGTGGTAAACTATTCATCAATCCGTCATTCCAATAAACAATCTTCCTTTTAGTGCTTAAAGGTGCTTCTAATATGAGTACAATTTTAAATTTCAGAATTTGTATTATGTAAGTCAAGTTGTTTTCTTTGTTTTCTAAGTGCTATTACATTGAACACAATTTCAACCACATATTCTATCATCGAAATCATGACAGTTATTCTATCACTGTCGCTTTTGCAGCCACATATTCCTTATTTAAACAGTTAAAAAAAAGATAGAGTCTTAAGTGGAAGAAATAAACACCCACCTGACCAAACGACACATGTGAACGATTTAAAATTTGCTGCAAATTTGTCTTCACATATATGAAATAACCCGCGCATCACGCGGGTCAATCTCTAGTAAATAATAATAATGTTTAAGATCTAGATGCCTCCCACACTCGTCCCTTCCTTACATCGATCCTTCATATAATGTTATATAAATTAAACATTTTCTGATTTTTTTGCTCTATATTTTTAATGGTGGGACCTTGAATTGATTGGAAATGCAAAGATAGTGGGAGCTATTGTTTTATAATTTAATTCATTGTTAGTACACAAGATCTATAGTTTTTATAATATTAAAGTGTAATCACATGCCCAGTGGTATTTTATGATTTTTTTCTGCCTAAAGTTGCGGTAGTTATATGACTACATAATTTTCTTAGATAAACTAATCGAATGACACGTAGCTTATTACCATTTAGGCCATGTTCAATGCAGATTTCACGGGATCTTATGTGGTGTTCTTATAATATAAAATTATTAAAACACACTCTCTCTCTCTTCCTTTTAATCAACTTTATACCTTCTCTTTCATCCTTTTACTCAATTTTTAAACATTCTCTCTTCCTTTTCCTTTTAAACACACTTTCAAAAGATCCAATATTAGATCCATATCTCTCCCTTTTAAACACTCTTTCTTTCTTTTACTCAACTTTTATTAATTTTATATTTAAACACACACTCAATATACCCCACAAAAACACTATCTTTCTTTCTTTTACAACCATTTTAATAATTTTATATTATAAGAACACCCCATAAAATCTCAAAATATCACCATTGAACATGCCCTTACTGATCTTTTTTCTAGATCTAATGTAATTTACAAAATAGTGATATCAGCTCCTATCCATTTCGGTAATTCGGTTTTAAAAATTTAATATATATTAAGTTTTTTTTCCTAATCTATTACGTTACTTTAACTCTTAAACATATATATTGAGTATAGCTAATTTCAATTGTTATTCATATGTAACTCTAATTTGTTACTATTTTTGTAACTGTTACTATTATTATCAGTTTTACTAATTTTAACCGCTTCATTTTATTTCACTATCTACATATATTAGATTTATCAATATTTCAATTACAAAACACAATATTATTCAAGTAAATATTTGTTATACAAATAAAACTGCATTATATCACAAGTAAAACAGAAACAAAAATTGTTATAACATTAAGATTAATGTACTATTTTCTTTTTTGAATTACATGTAAAATTAATTCAAACCAAAACCCGTTTTTACAATGAATGTGTCATTTTTGAATTTCCGAAAATTTAAATCAAAAAGTGATCAAATGAAACAAGAATAAATTCTTCATGGCGAGCCAAACCAAATCTCTAGGCCTTTGCCGAGCCTCGGATTGCATCATCGCGCGGTAGAGATTCTATTTCAGACTTGTTTATCAATTTGATAAATGATGCAAGTACGGGATGTCGGAGGCTCTCCATGTCTATTGAAATTTTTCTCCCGCCAAATAGCATAGACAGTGGCTTGAACTGCATATCGAATAGACAAATAAATGTAGGAACTCGTGGCCTTCATCGTTAATGATCTCAATTATCTCTCCCCATTGGGTCGTGTAGTTGGAGAGCAAGAGATTCCGGATTACCAAATCGTCTATGTTACTAAAAAATCAAAATATAGATGAGCCCGAGTTTCAATTGGATCTTAACAAAATTCACAAGAAACATGGGCTCTATTGTTCCATTTCAACATACGATCTCGAGTTGAAAGTCGGTTATGCATAGTTAGCCATACAATGAAAGAGTATTTAGGTGTGGCTTGTGAGAACTAATTGCCTTTATACCACTCTGTAATTGGTTGCGACTGGAATTTGTTCATTGTTCTTTTGGTGCTAAATTCATTTGATATTTTCGCAAATTAACTTTTTTACTCTTGTTTTTTTGGTATAAAATATATTCGGATGATATTTTTTTTTATCTTATGTTATATTAATATTTGGATATATTTTTCTTTCAATTTTAATTTATACATGAATTTTAGATCATGCATATCTTTAATTATCAATTTACGTAAAATTATACATAGTCATCGTGTCATTTATCATACATATTTTTCCAAAATAGTCCGATCACTTGACAAGTATAAAACGTAATTGATAAACTCTAAATAAAATTTTTATAAATTTGGAAAACTATGATTACACGTTTTGCAAATTTTTGGGTTATCATTGTACTTGAATGTAAAAAAAATATTAAATTTTCTATAAACTTATTTTGCAAGTAAAATATTTAAACTTTTAAATGAGATAATGAAGAACATACTCCCAAATAAAACTATTTATGATTCTACTTTAAATTTTGTATTATAGTCATTTGAAAAAATATGTGTGTTAAGATGGCTTTAAAATGCGTTGACAATAGTAAATTGTGTTGGAATTTTAAAAGTGACTTCTACTGTAAACAAATTTCAGGATAGATTTTACATAACCGATATTTCTGTGTTAGATTATGAATATGTAAGATTGTGGTCAACAATGCAATATATGCGTAACCATTAGAATCGTAAAAAATATAAATAGCAAAATTTAATTGAGTGCTTTTGTTAAGTAATTTTTTAAAAAAATATATACTCATTTAAATAAAAATTACAAATGTACATTTTAAAATGTTTTATGCTTTTAGTTAAAACGATTTACATTTTAAAAAGACTGGAGTATAATTAAAAAATATATGAATATACATATATCTATATATTGGTACGGTTTGATGCAGAATGGTACGGTTTATAATATATTTTTTGTTATTGTTTGATGTGGAATAGTACGGTCCAGTCCGTTTCTTTTTACTATTTAGAGTGCCAAAAATAGGTTAGTGGTGATTTTATTCCCACTAAGAGCATCTCCAACCCTACACCAAATTCTATACCAAATCTTATTTTGGTGTAAAATTTTCTCCAATCCAACACCAAATCCTACACCATTTTGGTGTATAATTTTTTTATTTATAAATTGGTCCTTCAAATTATAAATAATTTCAAATTTAAAGAGAAACTTATATAATGATGACAAATTAACCCAAATATAATATTCTTATGATTACCAAATCAAAATCTATTATACATACATTTATTTTATATGATATATTATATTTTTTCTTTCATATGAAAAGTTAAATTTAAATGATTTTATAATTTATTAGACTAAAAAAAAGTAGATGGGTTAATTTGTAAATTTATAAAAGAATAAATTTAGAATATTCCCTTTTTATTGTAGAAAATGATGTAATACATTGGAGTAAAATCCAACATCATTTTGGTGTTACACCATTTTAGTGTAAAATATGGTGTAATACATTGGAGATGCTCTAACAGTTAATTACTATGTCAGTTCCCTAAATTGACAAAATTATATATTTGACAAAATTATATATCCCACATTGAAAGTTAGAAAGGATCTATCCACAAAAAAAAAAGTTGGAAGAGCTTTTAATCAGTATATAAGGGATATGGGTCTCTCCACTTATCGCCAATTGGTTTTAAGTTGAAAGCCCATATTCTAAATATGTTATCAAAGCCTACGATCTACATAGTCCAACCCGATCAATCAATCCGAACCGAAAATGGTCCCATTGGTATATGCCCAAACATTTCGAGACTAATGATAAAAAAGGTTATCTTCTCGAGAAAGCGTATTAGAGAACAATCTCATATCGAAAGTTAGAAGGGATCTTAAACAATATAAGAGATATAAGATTCTCCACTTATCGACATCTGGTTTTAAATTGAAAACTCATATTCTAACAATAGTGCAACATTATGGAAGGGCGTTGGGCATTACTAACCCAAAGCAAAATGACAAATCTAAAAACCAAATTCAATCAAATATTCTAAAAATGGCAATAACTTGCTTACCATATGAAAAAATGTTTCTAATTACGATAAAACAAATGATTAAAATATAGTTTCTTTAAATCTTTTACTAGGACCGGAACAAATTCTCTGTATCTCAGAGGAGAAATACTATAGGCTAACTTTGCTTAGATGTCATCACCACAATTTTTTTTTAACATTTTGTTTTATTTGTTTAATTATACTATACTCATTATCAAACAAATTTGAATATATATACACTTGCCAAAAATAATTATTTTAAAACTTAATACATTAAAATAACAAATTTATAAATTTGCCATAACAAAAGTAGAATAAATAAATATTCATTTTTGTTTGAAATCTATGAACATGTAAACAAAACATGGTATTTTTGGAACAATTGATTTTTTTTTGAAAAAATGGTATTTTTTAAACTTTAAAAAATTGGTGGTATGTTTGGAAACAAAACTTCAAAATGTGGTATTTTAAGAAATTTCTCATTAAAAAATTTGGTACATACATAGAAGATACTAAAACTAAAACTATGCCAGTAATACTAGATTAAATAATATGAAATAATGCCGACAAAAAAAAAAAATGAAATAAAAATTAGCTAATTAATTCAAGATATATAAAATATAGAAATAAAATAATAAGTTTTGGTAATTTTGGTTACTTCAATTCAAATTTTTATAACTAAAGTTCGTTTAGGACTATATGTGTAGCAACCTAACTTTTTCGGAAGATGAAAAAATTGATTCACTGCAAAGATCGATACAACTTAAATCTAAGGTATAAACTGATGCCTACATTACAATTGTGGTAGCGTCTTTATAAACGTATCGCCTTTTTATAATTTGTAACGTTTTAAATTGTACCAATAACCAAAGCAATACCAAAAGCTTTATCAACACTATTACAGCTTTATCTATACTGCTTTGAACAACTTTATTTATATATTTTTGCACTATGTTGTACAGCTTACCACTCTAGCTCTTAAAAAGATTAGGTTACCAATCGGACCCAACATTTCATTTGGCGTGTTCTGTCAGGTGCTACGGCGACGAGATTACAAACACGTGGAATCAAAATTAATCCAGAATGTCAAAGATGTTGTTTATATGAGGGATGCATAAATCATATGCTTTTCAAATGTCAACATTCACAGGCAGTATGGAGGTGTTTTAATATCTAAAGTTTTGATAATCCATCAACAGATCTAGAGGAAAATATCATAACTCTGTTTTAGATTAAGGATCTGGGAACACTACATGACCAGACCATAGCATGATAACAAACATAATGACAGACCATTAAACATTCTAGTTTAGAAAAACGTTTTTGTTAGTTGTTATAACGTATTCAAAAAACTGATTCTTATGGTGTAAAATCAGCAAAAGAAATGACACCACAAAAAAACATACATAAAATTCTCTTTAGAAATTAGGCGCGAAAAAACTATACATTTTATACCATAATATATTATTCTCTACACATAGAATTTCTTGGAATCACACAAAATTATTAAAATCATCTAAAATCTCAATAAAACTCAAATTCATTTAAATATCGGATTGAATACACTCCTAAGTTCCTCATAGGAGTGGGAAAAATAACCGAACCCAAAAAACCAAACCGAACTCGATTAAAATTACCCGAACCGAATCCGGACCGATTCTCTAAAATATATGAACGGGTTCTCTACATTTAAAACCGAAAATCCGAAACCGAACCCGAACCGAACTGATAACCGAACGGGTATTCGAAATATACGAAATATAAACAAACCAAAATATATTTAGAGTTAAGGTTGAGTATGTTCATGTAGTTTATGTACTTTTTATAGCTTTTTCACTGTTTTTTATCAATTCGGATATTGTGTATACATTTCGATAAAAATAACCAATTTATGTTATTATTTGAACTATTACAACAAAAAATGTTATTTTATTTAGGGTATTTTTGGATAATTCGAATAACAAGTAATTAAATTGAACTAAATAAAAAAGAAAGTGAGGTAATTATAAATTTGTCGGATAGCTTTTGAATATTTACAACAATTTTTCGAGTATTACGGATATTCCGAACCCGATCCGAACAGAACTGAATCCGACCCGAAATTTACTAATACCCGAATGGGTATTATATCTCTATATCTGAATACCCGAAAATTCGAAATACCCGATCCGAACTTAAACGGGTACTTGAATGCCCACTTCCTAGTTCCATCTAGCAAGTTGACATTTTCCAAAATTACAATACTCACTTAATTTTTGTTTACGATTTTTCCTACAAAAATACAAACATTTTAACAAAACTGAATAAAGAGATTTACTAGCATAATTGGACCTATGCTAATGTATATATATGAGTTCGATTCTTTTTCCGTAAATAGATTAAAAATTGACCAATAAATTTGTTGATTAGAAAATCCAAAAATGACGTCAAAAAAAAAAAATCCAAAAACGAACATATCCTTTCTATTTTTAACTAAAAGCAGATATAATTAAAAAAAAAAAAATCAATGCATATCCTAGACCTATGACTCTTGCGTCCAAATAAATACCTAATCGCATTATTTTTTAGTTGATATTTACATTTAAAACAATATAAAATATCGTTGGGGGGCAAAAATTTAAAAAACAATTTAATAAAATTAAGTTGTTTATTAAGTTTGAAATGCCTGACTGTATTTCATATGGTTGTATGGCCCCTATAAATGAACAAAGGGACCTCTCCTTGAGGCCCCTTCTCTCTCTCTCTCGCCTAACACTACCACACACTTTCACGCTCTTCATCATCTTCTCCAATTTTTGTTTCCTTCCTCTTCTTCTCTATAATCATTCCATGTTCTAGCTCTTATCGCCATAACTCTCTCTCTACCTCTCAAAATTAAGCTGTACAGTTAAAGCTTAAGGTAATCTTCACCTTCTCTGTTTTCTTAGATCGGCGTAAATCCTTGTTCACGTAATATCTCTTCTAGATCTGTAGATTTCGTTTCGAATTTGGTTAAATCGACGGATCTGTTCCTGATTTTGAGAAGAATATTGTAGATCTGATGTTGATTTTCAAATTTTGATGAACAGGTTATTAGATTTTTTGTTTTTTTGGTCGAAATCGGAAAGATGAATCACTGGGCGTACCAACTAAACTCGTTCGTAGCCGGAGGAGATCCGACTGTTGTTTGCCCGAAACCACGTCGTATTGGTCTCCGTAACCCTACGACCGACTACGAACAACAACACCATCCTTCTCGCTCTCTCCGATGTTACTTCAGGTATATATATATATATAAAGATATAATTTCAATTAAAAATCATGATTCGTTTTTGAAATTGAATTTTGAATTTTTGTATTTGTGTTGTAGCCACCAAGTGGAGGTATGTGAATCAAAGGCAGAGACTGATATTTTAGACATCATACTGACCAAGGTAAATTTTTGATTCTTTCTCCTTTATGATTATTATTATTAGGTATGAATCTGAGTTCTTGGTAGGTGAAATTTGTTTATCAAACTGGTTACGAATTGGTAGATCTTAAATCAAATAAAATCAGTAGAGAGTCGTTTTCTCTTATTATTATTTTATTTATAAATCGAATCAAAAAAATTAAGAGAGTAATCGTGTACGGTTCCTGATTTAAAAACATGTTTATATATCATGTTGATTTAAAAACACGGAAAAATTTGAGATTAAGACGTCTTTACAGCAAATAAGTGGGCCAATTTGTCCTTTCTTTAAACTATTGAGCCACATGATCATTTGTAAAATATTAATGGTTATGTGATTTGTGTTTTGTGGTTATAGGAGGATGGTTATGGTTATGGTGAACAAGTTCATAAGCAGGTATTAGACTCGCCGTCCCCGTTTTTATGTGGGTCGCCGCCGAGCAGAGTTTCTAACCCATTAACACAGGATGCTCGATTCCGAGATGAAATCACACTTGTCACTTCACCGATCCCGACACCGCTGGGTTTACCTCCGTCATCGCCTTCCTCCTCGGGGAGGAAAGGTGGATGCGTTAGAGGCAATTTTGGTAACAGCCCAGCGGTTAGGATCGAAGGATTTGATTGCCTTGACAGGGACAGTAGAAACTGCAGCATCCCTGCCTTGGCTTAGAAAACAAAAACCCTTTTTTAGAGAGATTCAATCATACATATTACTCTATTGAATTAATTAAAACCAAATTAGTGTGTGAAGTATATATGAGTGTTAAGGATATGGAGATATGTGTGGAATCTTTTGAGGGTGAAGAGTAAGAGTATGAGAGACCGATCCTTTGGAGTTTGGTTCCTTTTATTTTTTTCAAGAGTGTAAATAGGTGAAGTTTGTAGTGTTTTTGAGGTCGTTATTTTGTAAGTATTAAGGCAGAAAAATGAGTTTGTTTAATGGAGAAATAAAAGTTTAGGTTATGGAGAATATTTAAAATATTTGGAAGGTCTTTTGTGTAAAGTGAAGAAGAGGTTTGGACCTTAAGAGAGATAGAAAAAGGGTATTTTGGTTATTCTCTTCAGCTTTTTCTTTTTTTTGAGTTTGGTTACGAAGATGAGAAAAAATTTGTACAAAAGGAAACGAAATTGAAATGATATTATTGTTTTTAAATCGGTTTGGTTCTGAGTTCTGATAAGATTTGTGGTTTTTGAGAAAAGAAAAAGGAGGAAAGAGATGATGTAATTAATGAGTTAAAAAAGCTGTGAACTGTGAAGTGCCATGTGTTACAGTTACGTTGGAGGCTCGTTCAAAATATCTGGTTGGTCTAATACTCCAACATCATACGGGAAATAATTACTTGTGTTTTAAAAAATCTTCCCACTCGAGAACTAAAAGATTTTTCACTCATCTTAAAAATCAGTGAATATTAGTATAAAATATTTGTCGGGTTTAGTTCTTGTAATTCGATTGGGGAACGTAGGATTAGCAATTATTGAGTTGATTTGAAGCAAAAATAGCATCTCTAAAAAACAAAATATTTCCGTTGTAAGCATATACAACGTCAAGGTGCTAAAAAAGTAAATACAAATGTGTGAATATATTCGTGATAAGAGATAAAGTCTGAAAAAATAATCAAAAGATGGAAAAAGGAGAGGCAGAAACAAGAAAGGAACATGCGGTCTGAGCAACTTCTGCGCTTTTGGTTGCAAGAATATCGTCCAGATCTGTGAAAGTCTGACACTCTGCTTCTGCTGCATCATTTTTTTCTTTCTCCTGTTTTAAATTCTTTTAATTCAAAATTCCTTTTTTTCTCAAATTTTCATTTTAATTTCATATGTAACATCATTCTACATAACATGAAAAGCAAACTTTTAGTTGCTCAATTTTTTTTTTTCTTTTTTACTAAATCATATGCAAATGAAAACGCAAACGCAAACCATTTTTTGTTCCGTTTGCTTCTTTTTTTTTTCTTTCAGAAAGATGATCAATACAAAAATAAAATATTATACATTTGACAAAAGAGAGCTATCAAACCTAAAAATATATTTGGATTGGTACATAAGATTTGATTATTTTCTAGTTTATTTTTTTTTTTAAAGTTGACAAAGAAAGACATTTTATTAAATTTAGATCATTTTAGAAAGATTTTGCGGAAATGATGCAAATTGCGAAAACGTGTGGGTCGCCGATAAAATTGACCAAAGAGAAAGGGCTATTTATGAAGTTGGTTTAGTTTCGTAAACTGTGCACCCATTCTCACATGACATTTGTCTCCCTCTATCTTCCTACTTCTTCTTCTTTATATAAGTATCAAATTTACACCCTACGAAAATTTTGAGAATTCTTCTTCTATTAATTTTTTTTTTATTTTCACTCTCATTTTTCTGTTAAAATTCATTGTATTTAAATTAAAAATATAGCAAAAAGTAGCCTCCAAGTTTCTACAATAGGCCCACATTAGATTTAGTGCTAATAAAAAGCCCACTAGAGAAAACAGATTGAACCAATGGTTAATTTGCCATATAACACAAAAATTACTAGTTAATCAATTAGCCAAAATAGCCTTACGTGACTAAATGATATCCACTAGATTTAGGGTAATTGGTTAGTTGACTAATTATTAATTATTTTTGTATTATATGGCAAATTATCTGTTTAACTCGGTTTGTTCCAAAAAAAAGAAAAGAATGTTTAACTCTCCCGATACAGGTTTTCTTTTTTTAATACTAGTTACAGTTTTTTCCATAAAGATTCACCTTTTCTAAACTTTAACAATTTGTTTGTTTGTTTGTTTGTTTAAATAATAATGCATATTGTTAACAAACAAAATATACCAAAGTTTTATTTGTACGATCCGAAATTTTAAAATCAAAATTAGTTTATTACATGATATTTTAAAAATCGGATACTGCAATAAAATTTGAATGAAATACATCCATCTTATGGTATGCTTAAATATTGATTCTTTGTCGATAAGTTTTGTAAAAGTAAAAGAGTTGGCAAAACATTTTTGACAGAAATAACAAATAAACCACAATACAAGATTAATCGGATGGCCCATTTAAGCTTGGAGTTGGTACTATACTACTAAAAACTTCTTGGTGTTTACAAATCGATTGCGATGATGGTTTGGTTACATAATGATGATAATATGTATCAATTAAGCAAATATTCATTGGGTTTGGCCCATTTGGCTCGAAGTAACTATAATATGAAACAAAATTAATGGTTTGCACATGATATCAAACGGAAAAGTAAAAAGTATCCACCACGATTATACCCAGGGGCTGTCTATTTACGTGTCGAATAGTACAGTCGAACAAGGCCATTCCCAAATTTTTTTTTTTTTTTATATAAGTTTATGTTATTAAAAAGATTTGAGTTTTTTATCCATTAAAGATTTTTAAAAAATTAATTCTATTTAGACAACCAAATATAAAAGAGCTAAACTAAGGATTACTTACCATTGATATATATATATATATATATATATATATAATTAGCATAGAAAAATGATATAGAAATTAATATCAATTATTAATATTAAAGGAAAAGGAAAAGGGCTTTTGAATATTAATTAGGTAAAAGTTTTTTACTTGACTATATTTAGATATTTTTATTAATTAGATTTGGTATATATATTTAAAAAATCAAACAAATTCTTTGCCAATTCTCTAAAAAAAGAAGTTTTTGCAAACACTTTCATAACAAAGTTATAAATAAAATTGATTCAAGTTTCACAATATGCCGTCTTTAATCATTCAAGACAACATGTTAAAGTACTTTCATGTTTTTATTTATTTATATAGTGATATGTTGTTTATGATGTCTAATATACTAAATATTCTTTTTATTACATTTCTAAGTAAATTTATTTTTCAAGTTACAAACTCAAACTAAAAAAGACTCGACGTGATCCTTCTTTGATCGATAAGAAGAATGACTTTGTTTAAATATAATTTTTTTAGTTGTAATTGATGAAACAATTTTGAGTAATAAAAATTTATTTGTTGTAAAAAAAATAAGAAAAGAATATTCATGATTATATACTATTCATTACGATAAGTTATTGGTAATTTTTTTTATAATTAACTTTTAAAAACTAATAATATTTAGGGCCTAATTTTGATATTTGAACAGAGCCTCAATAAAGTTTGAGACGGCCCTATTTATATCGCTCTCTAGGGATGGGATTATTTATCCGGCATCCGTAATTTGATCAGAGATCCGTTTTGGATCTGTTCCAAAAATCCGAATATCCACAGAGCCGGATGCGGATAATAAAAATCATTGATTTGTCAAAAACGGATCCAAATCTGAATATCATGATTTTCAAAGCCGGATCTAGATCCGAATCCTTTAAATATATTAAAAATATATTAAAATTTATACATAAAAAAATATTAATTATTTTCGAAATATTTTATTTACTTTTTTAAAAAAATTATATTAATTTTACAAAAAATCAGTTTTAATTATTTTATCACTTTTTAAGTTTTAAAAATTATTTTTAAAGATTCGGATTCAGATACTTGCAAATATGTTAATATTTGAACGGATATCCGGCTTCCGGATATCCAAAACCACATATCCGAAGATGGATAGTAAAAACATAGATTCAGCATCTGAATCTGAATCCAGATATCCTGAAATTATCGGATATTCAGATCCATCCCACCCCTACGGTCAACTATTTACACAAGTTTTAATTTAATCGTGATATTTTATTCTCTTATATGGTGTGCACGAAAACGATATCTATTTGCTTGAAAGTTTGGATAATGTTTGAGATGATATATTATAAACTCGTAGGCGGAAAAAATATTAAGTCGGCATCCGTTTATTTTCTGACTATCCAGACATTTCGAATTTTTATTAAGAAGATAAAATATTGGATATTTTCATCTATAATGCTTGTAATATACGACATGCTAGTTGCAGTGTTGAAGATGACCGTCGACATGTTGTGTATATATCTCGAAATCGGATGTGTTTAGTTTTAATTCTACTACTAGGATAATAGGATTTAATCCCGGAAATACGTTTTTAATTTGTTTGGTAAGATATCATGGTTACGGACAAATTGCGTGTTATTTTTGTTATGTGCTTTGTTTTTCAGAGTTGTAGTGATATTTATTTATTTTTATGAATAAAAATTATCTGCATATTTTATCAAAAAAGAAAATTATCTGCTTTTGAAGTAGTTTATATAAGAATACGCAAATTCATTGTTCTTGTATAAAAGCCAGAAAATCCTAAAAGGAAACTTATGCTATTGAACACAATAATATAATTACATAAACTAAATAACGTAATGGGAAATTTATTGATTTGATTTTGCAAAAAAGCTCTTAGTTTAAATATTGTTGAACAAACCTTTCCGCAAAACAAAAAACGTGACATGGTGATGGGAGACTGAAAGGAGCAAATGAAGGTAGACGGAGTGAAGGCCCACATTGCCACTTGCCCCTTATTCGATCCAAAACAATCTCAACTTGCCCTTTCGTAATCCTAAATACACAAATTTTGTTTTTGTCTGTCATTTTTCGTTTTAGAAACTATTTATTGTTTAAATCCATTTTGGGTAGTTACACTTGCACCCCACTAGAGAGAAAACACAACTTCCTTTTCCAAATCATTTAAGAACCACAAATCTCTTCAGAACCAATTGGCGAACGTTAGACTTTTACTAAAGAAGTAAAGAGTGGGTAGAAGTGTGGGTTCTCTAATTCGACTTTTGGTTTGGAAAGAATGTTAGACTAATCAAGATAAATAGTCAATTCTAGCAGAAAGATATACATGTTTCGATTTAGAATTTTTAGAAAATTTAACCATAAAAACATTTCTTCATAAAATTTTCCAACTAATATTTATGTCATCCAAAAATACTTTGTTGCCAGCATCTGTTAGTTTATGTATATTAGATATATTGTTTTTGAATAAGAAAAAGATATAGATGATTTGTTAAACTTATTATTATAAAATATAGATAATTCAGTTTTAAATATCATATCTTACTAGGTGTATGTGTCGACCAAACAATATATATCTTACTAGTTGAATTTGTTGAATGAATACACAGAAGATATTCTATTTTTTTTTAAAGATCGTGAAAGATGGCAAATAAGTAGAGTACTCTTTCGATTGTGTTTTATACTGTGTGATATACTTTAAAATTACGTGTCATCGGTTAAACGTATAATGTAAAATAAGTAGAGTACTCTTTCTGTTTTTTTTTTTTGTAAATAAATTATCAATACATGGAAATCTAATGCATATATATTTATAAGCTTTTTTTTCGTCTTATTTTGGGTTGCGTATATATTTTTAATCAATCAGTTATCAAAGTTAGTTTTTTTTTCAGACATATTAAAAATTTTAAAGTACTCAGAGCATCCTATAGGGGGATTTTACCTAGTATTTTAGGAATAAAAAAAATTAAAAAATGATAAATGCATGTGAGAGAAAGAGAAATGTCTCTTATTAACAACTTTTGAACCGGTTCTTTCATCTTATAGAAACTTTTAGTGGGCATGTATTGTCATTTTATTGGCTTAGTTTTTTTTAATAATTTAAGTAGAAAAAACAATTAAATTAATACTTGTAAGATATTTTTGAGTCTTTTGCTGTTGGAGGTGCTCTAAGGGATGGTAAACCGATGACGTCTCTATCAAACTGACTACTTATCGTTTTATATAGAAGTTGTCCACTAAAAATATTTAATGATGAAATAAAGGTTGTTCCCAATACCGGTATTATCATATCCCCATTCACGTGGTTTTAACGACGTACAGATACGTTTCAAAAGTGAGAGAAATGTATACTTGTACTAAAATGGAACTGCCGACTAAAATTGAGCTAAAAAATAACTAAAACTACGTACAAGTACAACTACAGGAGGAGATGGCGTGAGAAGTAGGCACATAACGTGATGTTGCATCTGAAGAAAGACGACGACGTGGCTGAAATCCAACCGACCCAAAAACGACCGTCGACATTCAGTTTCCAAATCTGAATGTCATTGGATTCGAAATTAAATCATATATAATTCACCATTGTTTATGAGAACAATGCTTGGTTAAGAAAAATTAATAATTTGTGCTATTTGTTACTTTAAAGAATTTCTAAAGCAATATAGGAAATATGATCGATCTAATTTATTGAAAATTAGTTTGGTCAAATCGTAGTTAACGAATATGTCTCAACAGTAACATTAGTGGTTAACTGTTTTCATATATGGCTATCCTAACCACGAAAATAATGTTATCATTCCATTATTATTGTGGCCACATATTTTACATGCTACTTTGATCATTACTAATTACATATTTTAACCGTTAAATATTCGTAGAAAACCGCAAATTAATCTGAAACCAAATGTTGACCAAAAAAAAAAAAAAACTGAAACCAAATTTTCAGCACAACCAGAGCCACATCTTGAACAAAAAAAAAAAAAAAACAACAACCAGAGCCACATATTTGTACATGTGGTCCGTATACAGTAAACATAGAATTATTAACATATTTTATCGTTTATTTTATTTATAGCATCAATTATGATTTAATTTTAGTTTCAGTTTGGATTATATGGTTCTGTTTTAGAAAACTAGTTATCAAAGTGAACCAATATGGCATAAATTGATTTAATACAGTTTTTGTTTTGATTTCGGATTGAATTCATGTTAACAAACCACATATATTTTTTAAAACAAATTATATTTTTATTTTCAATTTCTTTTTTTTTGGTAAAGTTATTTTCAAATTCTTTTGGTTCGATTTTTACTTAAAATTATTTGGACAAAGAAAAATATTACCATTCCAAATTTCTAACGGTGTTAGTCCAATTTGTTTAGTTTGGTTTGATTAGTTCTTAGATTAGATTAGATTAGCTTAGTTCATTTATTCGGATTGAACATCCTTCAACTTCACTTGGCCATACCTTTTTCTTTATCATCACATCGCCATACTTTATATATTTTATATTTCCAATTTATAGAACCTTTTTTTTAGCTAAACATGCAGCATGCTATCTGTATATAATAATAAAATAAAACTACCGTCAAATAAATAACCGCATGAATCTCAAAACGTTCTTGGAACCAATTATATAATAATAAAATAATACTGCTGTCAAATATATAATGGGTTTCAAGTTAAATAATTCGTTGACTTGTTACATTACATCTACTCACTTGCCATATTTGTTAACGTTTGCCGATCACTTTGATGATTTCAAAGTAGTCGACTGGATATTTTAAGAATGACAAAATCTTACGGAACCGATATCTCTTAATTTTCCTTTCTTTTTACTATCCCAAATCATCAATAGAAATTTTTGAATTTAAATTCAAAATTTTCTAACATTTTTAAATTTTTTAAAAAATCTGGTTTAACCACTACTTATAGATATTTGGAGTGAAGAGAGGATAAAAAGAAAAAGGGACTAAGGGAGGACACGTAGGGCAAAAGAAAGCAGACAGTTCCAAAAGAAAGCAGACAGTTGTATGATGGTGACGTTGAGCAACTGAGTTTGTATACATGAAACCAATGTCGGTAATACCAATTTTTTTTAAAAAAAAAAAAACAATCTCCATGTCTCTCTCCTATCTCCAACTCCCATATGTCTCCTTGCACTAACTACTTTCCTCTCATCTCTCCCTATAAATGTCCTCCTGACTTCGCTCTTTAAATCACAACAAGCACATCACAACAATACTTTTTTCTTAAATATGAAGAGACAAAGAAAAGAGATGGAGGAAGAGGAGAAGGACTCATTAGCTGCTGCAGCCATGGCGGTGGCGGTTGCTGCGGCTGTGGCGGAGGAGGAGATATTGTGGAGCGGCGGAGTTGTGGAGGAGCTGACGTGGAGCACCGTGTGGTTGCCATTTTGGGACGTTGAGTACGTTGGAAGAAACTATGGTGTTTTGTTCAACGATGTTGTTTGGGGAGATGATATTTGGAACCTCAAGAATATACCTCATTCCTCATAGTTCTTTCCTAGATAAATAATTTTGGTTTAATTATCTCATAATGGGTTAATTTAAAATCAACTTTCTGGTTTAATGATGTAGTCCGTTTTATAAACTATGTTCATTATTAATAGTGTACTGTTTTTTTTTTTGAAACTTAATAGTGTACTGTGATTGCATAATAATATAACACAAATTCTCACCTCACGAGTGACTTACCATATTATTATACTAATCCCAAATAGAAACTCATTTACTTTTGCGAAGATACAAATGTTGTTAGTGATTGAGTTATAGAACAAAATGTTTTCCTACATGTGAGTGGTAACTGGTAAGTGAGCTTCTTGGTTTATAAACTGTTTAAGCTTCTGTTGCCCCCTGCTTCTTGAGAAGTTGAAAAGCTGCTTGTTTATGAAGTATGTACGGATTCATTAGTCTAGATTCCTCATCACAGTCTTAGTCCTTCTCGTTGATATATTGAAGCTACACTTCACAACCTCTGTTTCCTCTACTCTGTTTTCTAATCGCATGAGAGACCATGGAAAATCATCACAAATGAGCTTTGTTTAATAAAACTTTTAAGTGAAGTGGTGAAGCGAATGATGACATAAGAGAGTAAGTGGTGAAGTGAATGATGACATAAGAAAGTGGTATAATATTGAGAGTACCCAATATATAAATCTTTGTAAGATATTTAAGAGCATGCACATCCATCATAGTCTTTTAGGTATAATGGGCATTAATTTAGTATAAATTTTAATATTTGTTTATTGTTTGAGATTTATTATGATATTGTTAATAAATCTGCTTCCAGTGGTGAAACCGGTGTAGGTATCATAAAAAAAAAAAATTATTTTTTGCAAAATGAAGAATAATCAAAGTAATATATATAAAAACATAAGATTAAAAAATCTAATATTACAATCCATAAAAATGTTAAATCACTTGACCAATTTCAAATTGGAAAATTTTTTTTTTTAATGTTTGCAAAATAGATAATAAGCAAAGCAATATATATATATATATATATATATACATAAGATTTTTTTTAAAAAATACTTTGTATAATAAATTAAAAATACTCTGTATAATAAAAAAAATACTCTGTATAAACAAAGTAATATATATATAATTTATTGAAATTTTTGGTTTTAGTTTGCATTTTTGATTTTCTACGGGTTATAAAATAGTCTGTATAATAAATTTTTCAATCATAAATCTGCATATATGGGTCTTTCATTTAAAAAAAAGAAAAAAAGAAGAGAAAAAGCCGAAATATCATTTACAAAAAATAAAAAATAAAAAGGTGCCACGTCACCACTGATACCGTATCAACGGGATGAGTGGGCTGATACCGAACCCATGGTATCAAACACCCACCCTCAATTTTTTATTTGTTGATACTCTAAGAGTATTATCGGTGGGGATGATCTACTTATATCAACCGAAATGAAAAAAAAAAAAAAATTGCATCCATTTTTTCTCAAGTTGCTATCAAAGACAGCTCAATCGAAATAACAAGTTTTCTCTTTTAACTAAATTACACTCTTAAGCTGATTAAGTGCTCATGATAAAACAACCAAAGTTCTATCAACTTTTACGTTCATTTGTCGTTAGGGTTATCTAAACCCACAAAGAACATGAGATTGACCTTTAATTGTACGATAGATCCACTACAAAGATGGAGCAGGCCAGTGACGGAGGAGGTGAACACAATGCTTCCAATTCCATATGCTTTTAGAAGAGGATGTGCAACTGGGATAAATGGACATGATTTTCTAATGTTCACTGGAATGCTCAAGTGTTGGTTTCTTGATATTAGTTCCAACGTTGTTTATCTGAATACAAAACAAATTGAGAAATTTTTCAGAAGGGCGAAGAATGGATTCAAACCCCTAACTTGTGTCGGTGTGTTTATTATGTTATATAACTGATCATGCGTAATAGATAAAAACTTACATGAGATCAATAACCATCATTATATGGTTAATCAAAAACCATAAGTCTTAGGTGACACAAAACCACCACAAGTCTCAACCATTTCAAGGGTAAGATCAACCTTGAAATAGATTGATCTTACCCTTGAAATTCTCGCAGCAAATAAATTGAGTTAAAGTTTCTTCTTCAATATCTAAGGAACTTATAAGGATGCTAAGCTCGTGCAGAAACGATTTGAAGAGCAATGTTGATTCTAATGAGAAGGAAACACATCAAAATGTAGAGAAACAAAAGTCATTTTGACAAGCATTTTGCAGGAGAAAGGAACTTACAAAGATGTTGAGCTTGATGCCAAAAGCAGACAACACTTCCTGAATCAGTTTCTCTCTCTCTGATCCTTAACCGAAGCATCATAAATTGAACCAATTACCACTAAAGAATGTGATTTTAAATCATCGAAGCATGCTTTTAGGTCTTCCTGATTCGTTGACAATTATCAACAGTTTTACCGAATCTTGCTTCCTCCAGTACTGACCGAAGATTATACCCCAGAAATAAATAAAATAAAGTTCAATTCAACCGGTCAATATAGAAGAGAAACATGTTTATCATAAGAAGATCGAAATACTTATATGACAGACCAACAAGAAATTCTCTATCACAAACATAAGAGGCTAGGGTTTGATTGTTGTCACCAATCATCTATATGAAAGCTTCGTTAAACAATGCGAGTATGTTGCAACCATCAATGTTCGCAGCACATGAGCCACACATCACTTGACGACTGGACGAAAAGAGGAGAATCCATCTCGTTTATGATCATAATTGAAGCATCTCAAACCATATGAGCATAATCCATGAGATCGATCACGTAATCCGGAAGATGTGGTTTTCCAGGATTATCAAGATTCCATCGCTGAATCAGAGAGAACAACGATTGCGACCTTTCGAGTTCTGGCCATTCGAGGGGAGACGGTTTAGCTTTTAGTTTTTTAGTTTTTTTACAAGAGACAAGTGTCGAGCAAGTAGGATGCCACATGTCCACCTCATGGAGAGTGTTGGACATCTTTTATATAGTAGATTCCGAATTACGACCATTATGCCCACATTATGTTGATCGATTAATTATTCGGATTGAAGTCAATTGAAAGTTTCTTTTGTTCTGGTTTATTGCTTGTAATCAAATTCCCATATGAGCTAGTGAATTTTGGATTGCGTTTGGTTTGGTTTAGTTCAGTTATATATACTCAAAGTCAAACTGGGTTAGATTGTTTCATATCTAGTTTCAAAATCTGTACATCGTGTTTTAAAGGACAAACTTGAAACCAACATAGATAAAGGCGATCAAATGAAATCCCTTACGACGATGGAAATAAATGGACAAATAGAACAAAAAAACAAGAGGAGAAGAAATATATTTGAGCTTATATATTCGTCAAGTGAATTCAAAAGTGGGAATAGTTATAGGCAATGAAAAACTGATACGTTGGACTTCATGCTTATTGTTGAATTCAGTGATTCGGAGAAAGTTGTTGGGGTATTATTTCTTGTACTTTCCTTCAAAACTAGAGACGAATCCGTTCCGAACAAGGTAAGCTTCCACATTCTCCAATAAAGTCCAATTTTCTTGTTTTTTGAAGGGTTTTATGTTTTTGTTTGGACTGATGATGGCTTTACGCATAATTAAACAACAAATTCTTAGACCTTATATGTAGGGGTTGGATTCCACCCTTATGAGATCGATGCAATGAGAAAAACAATTATGCCAAGTCCAAAAGAAATCCTTAACATGCTTACAAGGGCCCAATTTGTAATTAGGCCCATAATGGAATTATATCCATATTTAAAATGAGTTTAATGATATTATGGACCTAAAGCTATTTTATTTGCTTAATGGGTCAGACCCAACTCTAGTACTTAGACCTAGATAAGAAATGCTATATATAGCTCATTGTATTCAACTAGAAGGGGGATCAGAACTTTTTCAGAGAACAAGATTATTAAAAGCTTTCTTAACAGCAAACGCAAGTGTCTACATTTTCTACATTGTGATTCACTCAGAAGTCTTGCACATCCTCTAAAATCCTTACAAATTCAATTGTGCGAGTTACGACTCCTACATTATACATTTGCATCTCAGACTCATTTCTAAAACTGCTGCTCCACCTACATTACGCTTCCTACCTTGGCCTTAATTATGAACCACACGTGATTGTATTGATTCACTTAATTGTCTACCTTCTTAAACTATATGGTTTCAAATATAATTGGAATGCCGATATACTAGTGGGAGTATTATGTGTTTATAATAGATATCTATAATGGACTCTACCACCATTACTAGCCAATGAATTGATATTAGATTGCAGGTCACAAGGGATGCGGCGGAAGGACTTAAGGCCCGTGAATGTAGCGACCATATTGGCCTAAGTTGGAGCCCGGTTCCCTGGAAATGTCGTTATACAGCAAGATCTCTCTTCCTCTTTAGAGCACTGTTTTTTTTTCGCTCGTGATCAGTTTGAAAGCGAATTGCATCTCTCCCCAATTCGTCTTTATATACATAAATTCTTTTGATCTTCTTTGAATTTTTTTTCAGGAAATTGTTGGAGATATTTTTTTTTTCCCTTTCATTTTTCATAAAGATATACTTCTAAATTTCCACTGGTTTAATTGAATTTGAGATGAATTAGACATTGACGGCCACATGAATGAATGATCATGAAACTTTTCATAAACTTAATAACTTTGAACAGAGTTGTTGGACCGTCGTTTATCGTAAAGATGTTTAACTACAAATTCCGCCACGTGGCACAAGTCCTTTGTCCTATCTCATCTCATCAACTTTCGGAAAGCTTTTCATTTATTTTACACTCTAACTTCGTGTGTTGAGGTGAGGGGAAACAAAAATTAGAAATTCAAATTAGTCAATTCACATTGGATTGTCATGAATCGAAATCCCTTCTTGGTTTAAGAAAAGTTTTGACTTTTTTCCATTTAAAATGTAAGAAATTCCTAAATATCTATTATAACTTGATACTATAGCTTATGATGTATGTATCTTACGAAATATGCAAGTATCTAACAAAAAATAAAAACTTAAGAAATATGCAATAGTAATGTGGACTTATTATATATCTAATACTTCGGACTATAAATGCCGACCATTTCAAAGTTCATTGTTTTTTAAATGAGCTTTGATATTTAATTGCCTAGTTGTTCCCAGTTATAACAGAAAACAAGTTGCATAATTATAACGACTCATCAAAGATTCAAAGTGAGAAAAGGCGACTTGTTCATGTCATATACAAACATATCATATCCACTTGTAAGACAAACATTAAATCTAGATGTCCAAAGTGTGTTCCATATAATGCTCAATAGCTACTCCCTCCATTTCACGAAGATAGATTTTTTGAGTTTTTCACACATATTAAGAAAAACAATTATTATCCTTAAAAAGTGCATTGATTTCTACAATAAACAGTTTTCAAGACATCTCAACCAATAGTATTTGATACTTTTTCTTAAAAACTACAATCTTTTATGAAAATCTATCTTCATGAAACATACTCAAAAACTCAAAAAATCTATCATCGTGAAACGGAGGGAGTATAATATATAGATGTCCAAAGTGTGTTCCATATAATGCTCAATTCTATAGTATATATAGTTTGACCGGATAAAGATTTTGTATCTCCAAACCGTTAAAATATATTCATTGAAGAAGAACTACCGTTTGTTTAGGAATAACTAGCGAACGGATTCGTCCGCTAAAAAACAAATCGATGATACACCTTATGTACAATTAGTGAAGGACCCGTTCTTTCTGTTTTCTTATGAGGAATTCTATGCCATATTAATATGGCCAAGATAATTTTCAAGAAGATAAATAAGAGTTTGCCTCTGTAAAATCCTCTTGTACTCAAGTTAGAATGTGTAAACGTCAATAGATATGAGACGGTTTTATGGAAGAATAGTGGGGTGGGGAGGGTTTAAGATTACGAGTCCTAGTCAAGAGGATCTAAGATAAAAGTTAGAAGAAGATAAAAAGTAACGCGTCGGAGGAAATTTGAAAGTTGCTGCCTGGAAAAGTGAACCATGCAAGTTCCCTCGAATGATTGAGGAGTCATCTCTTTTAAATTGCGTGACGAAACATAATACGATGGTTGGATATCAGCCGTAAAGATTGTTCATGTTGATGGATATTGGGTCCGATTGGTAACCTAGCTTTTTTAAAATTTGGAGCGGTAAGCTTTATAGCATAGTGCAAAGCTGTATAGATAAAGATTTGAGATAAAACTCTATAAATAAAGATTAGTGTAATAGTGTTGATAAAACTTTTGATAAAGTTTTCATGATTGGTACAATCTAAAGCGGTACAAATTAAAATGTGGAATAAAGATATGAAGATTTCCACCAATCTAACCCATTCAGTCTAAGCTTTATGTAAACTAGGATGTTTTTTTTTTTTTTTTGATAAACGTAAACTAGGATGTTGAACAACGTTTAACTTTTTTCTCAGGTCACGAGTCTACTGACCATCATTCCTCTGTCTCTCATTATTGAGTCAAGGAGTATTTATAATGGTGATACCAAACGTAGTGTAGGTCAAGTCAACGAGGTTGATGAACTTGATCGACTGACGTTTTCGTGCTTTTAACGGCTTTCAGAGAACTTGATCATCTTGTATCGTTTGATGTTTGATCATTTGATAAGTGGACAATGATCGCCAACAAAAAAATCACGTGAAGTGACTCAGCTTTTTCACTCTCCAAAACTTTGTTATTCTGTAGATTCACTCGTTAGGAATGACCGCGAAATAGGTATTCCAGAGATCTATAGTTTTGTTATATTATATCGAGGCGATTCCAAATGCATGTAAAAATACCCAACAGAGACCCACGTCTACACTAACTACTCGAAAGATCTTGATTACTTGCGTGAAGATCCAGCTTTTAATGTTCAAGAGTTATATGGTAGAAACTCTAAAAGAGTGGAACTCGAACATGATATTTTTGTACAGAAAATTTTTTAAAAAACAAGATTTCTATTAAAAGCATTTAACTTCTCCTTTTTAGAGAAAATCAATCAATTTAATGAATTAAGATATTTATATAAGTTTTTATAATATTGGAATTTTAGTAATGTTGTTAATGAGCTGATAATGAAAATCGTAATTCTAACATGGGCAAATTGCTGTTTTTAACCCAAAATTTCATTTTTTCAAAAAAACTAAACCAAAATTTAAATCAAATGCAGCTCTAACCTATCGGGCGTGGAAAATTACAGTTACCCCCATATGACCAAACAAAAAACGCGAAATCGATATTACCATTTTAACCTTCGGGTGTGTCAGACTTCTTTATAGGTCTGATATTCGACTCTAACAAAAGTCTGATACTGATTAAATTAGTAAATTTAAATTATAAAATAAAATCAAAATATTTGTTAGCAATTGTTTGGACAAAAATTAAATATTGACGATGTCGATGTATAGAAATTAAAATTTCATAAACTTCAATCAAATTAAACAAGGTTAGTTAATTATGCACATATCCTAAAAATATCAGACTTCTTGAGAAGTCTGATATTTAATTAACTAGTAAACTTAAATTTAAAAATTGTAAAAAATTATTTTCTCAAAATTACTTGTACATAAATTAAATAGAGACGATTATTGAAGTATTGAAATTAAATTTCGTGATA
Organism: Draba incana; assembly: GCA_963576765.1. Taxonomy (NCBI): domain Eukaryota; kingdom Viridiplantae; phylum Streptophyta; class Magnoliopsida; order Brassicales; family Brassicaceae; genus Draba; species Draba incana. The sequence goes on along the minus strand of OY755215.1, from coordinate 7,681,938 downwards.
TTAAATCACATTGACTACATGTAAGGTAAAGTATGATGTTCAGCTGAAAACATGCTTTGAAATGTAAGAAACATGTAAGAAGCATTTACCTATAAATTTAGGGTTTAGATTCATGGATTAACAAATTTACTTTTGAAATGTTAAATTTGCACATATGTGTTGTAAAATGCCTATATTTAACGAATTTGATGCAAAATATAGGTTTGTTTTTAATATTTTCACTGATAAGTGCAAAATATTAGATTTAGGGCTTATCAGACTTCTCCGACAGTCTGATAATTTAAAACTTTTGAAAAATTGACGCCTAAAATTTCAGACTTCTATGTGAAGTCTGACGTTTTAAAAATAATTGAAAAAACAAGAATTAATATATATTAGTAAAAAGCCCTAAAAAGGCGGGAATATTGCCGCCCAAACTTAAAATATTAGTAAAAAGCCCTACAAAAAAGCGAGAATATTGCCCTGTCAGACTTCTTTAGAAGTCTGATGTTTTAGAATTCTCGCTCTATTCAGATTTGACCTAAAATATATAAATTTTTTTTACAGGTTTGACCTAAAGTTGGTCCACACAAAATTTTAGATCTGCAAAAAAAAACCAAAAAGCAGTTTCTCTCTTTTTCTCGAAGACTCTTCAATACCTTCACCAAGCTCGCCGGCCACCACCTCCCGTCGACTCCCTTCACATCCCAGAGTTGATTGGACCGGCGAGCATGGTGAAGGGATCGAAGAGACTACGAGAGGTTGTTTCCTAAAGATGAAGGTTGGAGAGACACTGTTCCGAGATCCATCCCCTGCAGATTTCGAGAGACACTGTTACGAAAGATGAAGGTTGTTGCGTTTGTTTTTGTCGCCCTCATCATCTCTGTTTGTGTTTTTGTTATGTTTTAGTTTATGATTGAAAAATCCTTTGCTATGTAGACATTTTGTCGTGGACACTTATTTTGTAATACGTCGGAGGGTCACTATTTTTGTAAGTTTGTAATTGGGAAACAGATTATGGACCCTCAATATTTGAATATGATGCCTGGTCTCTCGAAGTATAATTACAGCTGCAAGACACGGTTAGACTTCTTTCTGACTTTCCCAGACCTCCTGTAGACAGGTTTTGTAGTCAGACTTTATCAGACATCTTTTAGACATGTTTTGCAGTCTGACTTTATCAGACATCTTTTACAGTCTCTCTAGACTTTTGTTTCTTCTGTTTAGGAAATTTTCCGACGGTAATCCGACCGATTTCCGACGGAATGGAAATTTTTCAATTCCATCGGAAATCTGTCGGAATTATTTCCGACGGACCACAGACCGTCGGAAATCGGTCGGATTATTGGACCGTGTAACTAGTCGTTGCCGACGCCGGAGGAGATTCCGGTCAGTTGTCGGAAATCCGTCGGAAAATATCAATTTCCGACAGATTTTCGACAGACTCCCAACTAGTCTGTCGGAAATCTGTAGGAAAAAATAGCCGTTATATAACTGTTATATAGCCGTTATTATATCCGTTGTTTTTCCGACGCTTTTCCGACAGATTTCCGACGGTCAGCGTATTTATATATATGATTCCACACATCTTCATTCACTCACAAAACAACAACAACTTCCAACCAAATATTTGTTAGAAAAAAATCGTTAAGAGAGTGAGATGTCCTCTTCTAGATATTATAGATCGTGGATGGATGAAGAGATGTATGATCCGGAGTCGAATACATTAAATCCAAGTTATGCACGAGGTATATGCGAGTTCATGTCGGTTGTCGGGAATCGAAAAGTGATAAAATGTCCATGTTTAAATTGTTGCAATTCTCGTAATGTTAATGTAGAACAAGTTTGGCATCACTTGTATACCGTTGGTTTTATGCCGGGATACAAAATTTGGTTTTTTCATGGAGAAACTAATAATGATGGTGCTAGTAGTAGCAGTGCACCATATGTTGCGGATAGCTTAGGCGAACATAGAATGGATAACTTAGGTGAACATAGAACGGATAGCTTAGGCGAACATAGAACGGAAGTAGATTTTGGTGTAGGTACCGCTGAGATGGTTCATGATGCGTTTAGAGAGAATTTGCCATCGATCGTAATAAGGGAGGATAGACTAGAAGAACCAAATGAAGAAGCTAGAAGATTTTTTGATATGTTAGACGCAGGGAAGCAACCATTATATGATGGGTGTAGAGACGGACATTCCCCTTTATCAACTGCTAGTAGACTGATGACCCTTAAGACAGACTTCAATTTGGCGGAAGAGTGTGTTGATGCGATAGCAGATTTTGTGAAAGATATTTTGCCTGAAGATAATCAGGCACCTGCATCATACTACGAGATACAGAAACTTGTAGCTGGTCTTGGTATGCCGTATCAGGTGATAGATGTATGCATCGACAACTGTATGCTATATTGGAGAGAAGACGAAGACCGGAGAAGATGTAAATTTTGTCGTAAACCGCGGTATCAGGAAACTGGTGGGAGAGTTCCAATTCCATATAAACGTATGTGGTACTTACCATTGACAGCGAGGTTAAAGAGGTTATATCAATCTGTGCGAACGGCAGAATAAATGAGATGGCATGCAGAGCATCGTCAAGATGGAGAGATTACACATCCTTCAGATGCAAAAGCGTGGAAACATTTTCAAATGTTGTATCCGGATTTTGCATACGAGTCAAGAAATGTGTACCTCGGGTTAAGTACGGATGGTTTCAATCCATTTGGGAAGCATGGAAGGCAGTATTCTTTATGGCCCGTAATCGTAACACCGTATAATTTGCCCCCTGGTATGTGCATGCGTCGAGAGTTTTTATTCCTCTCCGTTCTTATTCCCGGCCCTGAGCATCCGAAGAGATCACTTGATGTATTCCTCCAGCCATTGATTTATGAGTTACAAATGCTATGGAGTCACGGTGTCGAAGCATTTAATGTTTCACGGAAGCAGAATTTTCTGATGCGTGCGGTCCTTATGTGGACTATTAGCGATTTCCCAGCATATGGTATGTTATCTGGATGGACTACTCATGGAACATTATCGTGCCCGTTTTGCCAAGACAACACTGACGCTTTCCAATTGAGGAATGGAAGAAAGCCATGTTGGTTTGATTGCCATAGAAGGTTTCTACCGGACGGCCATCCCTATCGTCGGTCTAAAAGATTATTTAAGAAAAATAAACAAGTGTTTGATGCTCCAATTGATGAGATAGACGGTCGTACTATATTGGAGCAGTTGAGAGATTTTGGTGCTGAGAGGACTCCTGATTGTGGGGGTAATGGGCATGAACCGCTTTGTGGTGTAGGAGGAGCTCACAACTGGCACAAGAAGAGTATATTTTAGGATTTGCCGTATTGGAAGGATCATTTATTAAGGCACAACCTCGATGTGATGCATATTGAAAAGAACTTCTTTGAAAACATCATGAATACGGTGTTAAACATCCCGGGAAAGACAAAAGACAATGTGAAGTCTAGGATGGATGTTTCAAAGATTTGCTACCGTGCTTATCTTGATCGTATTCCCGATGGTACATATCCTTTTCCTCCGTACCGATTGCAAATACAAAAGATAAGAGAATTTTTCCGGTGGATTGAACACGAAGTTAAATTCACTGATGGATATGCAGCTAATCTGGGTAACTGCGTAGACTCGCGATACCTAAAGTTTTTGGGACTGAAGAGTCATGATTGTCATGTACTGATGCAGAGGCTCCTTCCATTTGCTTTTACCCATCTCCTTCCTCAAACTGTCCACGAAGCTATTGCAGCAGTTGGTGCTTTCTTTAGGGATTTATGCACGAGGACACTTACAGTTGAGGGGATCCGCAATTTAGATGCCAATATACCAGTGATCCTTTGCAATCTTGAGAAGATATTTCCGCCGTCTTTTTTTGATGTTATGGAACATCTTCCCCTACACCTCCCCCGCGAAGCCGAACTAGGTGGTCCCGTTCAATTTCGTTGGATGTATCCTTTTGAGCGGTACATGTTCCATCTAAAGAAGAAGGTCAAAAATTTGGCTCGAGTTGAAGGTTCTATTGTCGCACAGAGTATCAATGAAGAATCATCACAGTTTGCAGAATATTACTTTCCGCGGGAAGTTAGTACGAAGAGTAGACGTCCTGCTCGTTATGATGATAAAGGTGAGAGAGTCACGTATGCCGCGATTGTCCCTTAGATGTTTTCGCAAGTTGGCCGAGTGATTGGGAGAGGGAAGAGACGCTTCCTATCACAAGCAGAGTGGAGTCACTTACATATGTATATCCTAACGAATTGTGAGGAGATGGCGGAGTACGAAAGGTAAAAACAGAACTTATTTAAATACATCTTGTTTTTAATACCTAAGTAATATATAGGTTTCATATGTTATATATTTTTTGTTTGCTTTCAGGATTTACATTGCATCAATACGTCGCTATTATCCAGAAATGACAGAAGAAGAACTTGGAGAATCTAAGGAAAACGAGTTTCCAAATTGGCTGCAATATTACGTAAGTTTTAAAAAAACGCTTACATTTCTTAAAATTACTGAATTAATTATTACTCAATTAAATGTTTGTTTATTAATTTGTCTAAATTATTATCTCAGGTTTCTGAAGGAATGAAGAATGGAGAAAGGTTTCCGACATGGTTACAAGAGATAGTTTCAGGCCCAAGCTTTGAAGCAACTTCATACGCTCGATATTGCACTAGGGGATTTGCATTTAGGATTCATGAAGAAAGGCCGAGGGCAACTGCAGATTACGGTATTTCAGCTACAAGTGGTGATGTAGTCTACTATGGGATTCTGAAAGAAATATTGCAAATGCGCTATCCAGGAATGTTGGGCATGAGGTGCATTGTTTTCTTGTGTGAGTGGTATGATCCGTCATATCCAGAAGGTGTCCAGGTGAGCCAATTTGGCGTCACTTCAGTAAATTCTTCTAGGAGACTGCAAAAGTATGACCCATTCATCCTAGCATCACATGCAGACCAGGTTTGATTTTAAAATTTTATAATACGTGCCTTATAGATAAATAATGATATTGTAATTGCCTAAACTAAATATGTTTGTTTCAGGTATGCTACATTTCTTATCCTAGGGTAACACATCGAGGAGATCCTTGGATTACAGTGACTCCAATTAATCCAAGAGGGAGACTATATGGAGTTGCTGAGCAAGATGCTATACAACCAACTAGAATTACTCCGATGGCTCCAGTTGATCATTCTTCAGCGGTGGACCTTTTTGTTGATTTCACTGAATTTGGTGATAATATCGTACATTCAGAATCAGAAGAAGAAGTTGGAGAATTTGATGAAGACGAACACACAATTCCTTCGGAAGGATCTGATGAAGAAGAAGAAGTTGGAGAATTTGATGACGAAGAAGTTGGATAATTTATATATATATATATATTTTTTTTAAAATGATATATATATATAATTCTGACTTATCTGTATATTTATTTATATATATATATTTAATATAAAATGATTTATATATATATATATATTTTATTTTTTTTTAAAAAAATGATATATCTGTCGGAAATCTGTCGGAAACATATATATATTTCCGACAGATTTCCGACAGATATATCATTTTTATATAAATAAACTTTTTTTCTATTTTATCCGTCGGAAATCTGTCGGAAATATATACATTTCCGACAGATTTCCGACGCAATATTCATATCATGCTAACCTTAAAAGACGACACGTGTTACCCTTACATCTGTCGGAAATCAGTCGGAAATATATATATTTTTCCGACTGATTTCCGACAGATTTAGGGTTTTGAGGCCAAATTCCTGAATTTTGAGAAGACAAACTCTCGGCATACAATTGTGACAACTAAAGTGAAAGATAATTGAGTAAATAACATTCTCGATGTTATACCGAACATGTTTTGCGATTTTGTCATGTTTCAACCAAAAACCTTTCATACAGTTACATATACAAAACAGTAGATGTTTACGGAAAATACTAAATGTTTAGAATTTGAAAGTAACAATGACCATTATCAAGTATTTTATCTTCCAAATATTGCTTCAACCATACTATTAATTTGTAACTACGAAAACGGATCATAAACAAGCTTAAAACCTCAAATCTGTCGGAAATCTGATTTCCGACAGAAACGGATATTTATATAAATAATTCTATTTGAATTTCTAATATATATATTTTGTTTTTTTTAAAATGATATATTTGTCGGAAATCAGTCGGAAATATATATATATATATATTTCCGACTGATTTCCGACAGAAACGGATATTTATATAAATAATTCTATTTGAATTTCTAATATATATATTTTGTTGTCGTTGGTTATGGGTTTGAAACTGAAGTGAAGTAAGCAAAGTGGTATGGTTGGTGCCATGACTTTGTGTGGTAGTAAAAACTTGTAACTACGAAAACGGATAATAAACAAGCTTAAAATCCCAAATATGTCGGAAATCTGTCGGAAACATATTCATTTTTCCGACAGATTTTCGACGGAATTGGAAATTTCAGGTAAAAATATGTACAAAATGCTAACAATTTTTTCCAAAATAAGCAATTTGGAAAAAAAATGTTAACAATGCTAAATATTGTTTAAAAATTACCAATTTTTTCCTAAATGCTAATTCATTAATTTCCAAAAAAAACATTTCTTAAATTTAATAAACATTTCTTAAATTTCTTCAATTCCTTAACCTAAAAACAACAAAATGCTAAATTTCTCATACCCTAAAACCACATATCTGTCGGAAATCTGTCGGAAAAATGTATAAATTTCCGACAGATTTCCGACGGAATTCCGACATATTTAAAGCTGTCGGAATTCTGGGAATAAAACACCTTCTTCTTCCCCGACGAACACTTCCTCTTCTCTCAAAAACTCTCAAATTGCCTCCTCGCCGGAAATCACTTCCGATCTGTCGATTCACACCGGAAAACCGCCGATTCACGCCGGAAATCGCCCACGCCCTAATCTCCCACGAGCCTCCTCCTTCTCGCCTTGTCTTCGCCGGAAATCGCCCACGACCGTCCTCCTCCTCGCCGGAAATCGCCTCCTCCTCGCCGGAATTCGCCTCTTCTTCGCCGGATTACGTACAAATGGCGGAAATTCCTTCCCATTTGTAAGTATCCTCAAATTTGATGTTGATTTTGGTTAGATTTAATATAAATTAGTTTGTGAATTTAGGGTTTGTGAATTTAGGATTAGGGTTAGATTTAGGGTTTGGGAAGTTATATTATGAAATTTGGAAATTGTTACTAATTTTATGAAATTGTTACTAAATTGTTAGTATTTTTACTAATTTTTACTAAATTGTTAGGGTTTTTAAATTGTTATGAAATTGTTAGGGTTTTTAAATTGTTATGAAAAATTAGATTTATGATTAGGAAAAATGAGGGAAATTGATTTAGGGAAATTGATTTAGGGAAATTATTTTTTCCATAAATTTTTAGAAAATTGTTAGCAAGTTTTACTAATTTTTAAACAATTATAACGATTAATTTAAAATTTTAGAATTTTAATTTTTTAGAATTTTAAATTATGTAACAATTACTTAAGAATTTTAGAATATCGAAATAATTGTAAATTTAAAGATAATGACTTAATTTTTAAATTTATATCTATATTTTAAAGAATTTTAAACAATTAGATTTAGGAAAGTTTTTAAAAGGTTTATAAGATTGTTTACAAAACCTTATAAAAATATTTAAAAACCTTATAAAACTATTTAAAAACCTTATAAAACTTTACAAAAACCTTATAACACTATTTAAAAACCTTATAAAAGTTTAAATTTTAAATTTTAGAATTTTGCAAATCTAAATTTTAAATTCCACCACAGAATTTTAAATTTTACAATTTTGGAAATTTAAATTTTAGAATTTTGGAAATTTAAAGCAATGTTTTTTTAAACCATTATATTTTTATAATTATAGATTTTTCATATATTTAAAATATATTATCATATAAATCTAGGGATTACGGTGGTTTCGCCACTGCATCTGGCAGCGGCCAACATCGTCGTCGTCGTGTGAGTAGAGCTCATTCGACTTCGACGTCTACACCTACACCGTCGTCTATACCTGTAGAGACGCCGGTGACACCAGCAGCCACCACAGCACCGTCGCAGATTAGTGTCGAGGACTTCATGGGTCTTCCTGGACGAGAGAGGTTGACTAGACTCCATCCAGACCAGCTCGGTAGAGACAGATGGTAAGTTTTTTGTTTCATTTCTGTTTTTTTTTAACAAATTTAATTTAATTGCGACTAATGTTACATTTTTTCCCGTAGGTTTGGTGATTCTCGCAGCGGGATTTCGAAGTCCCTCAACAAGATGGAAAACTCTATGCTCAGCCGTCCTTATGCGACGTACACCGCCATGCCACTAGAGGATCAAGATATGTGGTTTCGCCAATTTGCGGTAAGTCATCTTTTTCACAATTTTTACTTTCATTTAAATTATTATTATTTATATTTAATTTTTGTATTTGCAGCAAGAATTTAGGTGGGACCCACACATGACCGCTCTGGTCTGGCGGGAATTCGACTCTTATGCAGCACTGCACTACTCGAAGAAGGTGTTCGAGTGGAAGGATAAGTGGCTACACGGTGAGGTGCCAAAGGAGATGGTTGAGAAGCCGGACTTGTGGAACGGGTTCATCGCCTATTGGCAACTAGAGGCTACCAAGGACACCTCTACATATCACTCTAGCAACCGGAACAGCCAGCGAAACGGCAAGGGACCTTCCACCCACAACCTTGGAGCTACCAGCAAGAAGACAAAAGCAAGGGATATGGTAAGTTTTTTATGTACGTCTTCATTTTTATTAATTTTTTTTTTGTTTTATACATTTATATTATTAAATAAATATCTAACAACTGCAGGCTAAGAAGTTGGGTCGGGATCCCAACAACTTGGAACTTCTGCTAGCGACACACACCGACAAGAATGGTGTTGTCCAGGATCAGGTAGCTCGGGAGATTCAGGAGAGCGTCCAAAGAATGGAAGAGGAGTACATTATGTCTCAGCCATCCGTTGAAGGAACCCCTCCCATCACCCAAGCCCCGGACGACATCATCAACCACTTCGTCTTAAAGGTATGTAAAATTTAAAATAGTTTTCAAGTCTTTTTTATTTACAATTTAATTTGTTCCGCAGGTTGCTCCGCAGAGCAAAGGGCGGCTTTATGGTCTTCCCGACGATGCGGGATCATCGGGGTCTTCTAGTTACTACAACGAGATATCCGACCGGAGAGCCCAGATGAAGGAAAATGACGTCGAAATTGAAGGTTTGAAGACGACGATCCAAAAGATACGAGATGCACAAGCCGCCCTAGAAGCCGAGCGGGAAAAGGAGAGAACCGAGCAGGACAAGGACAGGGAGATGATGCAACGGATGATGGAGTACTTGGGCCGCAACCCAGATTTTCCGGGGGGGGCCCACCATTTAGATTTTTATTTTCAACGTTTTTGTAAAACAATATTACTTTTTATTTCTACTTTTAATTTTATTTTAATTTCTACTTTTAATATTATTTTTATTTAAATAATTCAAATTTTAAATTTTAAATTTATATTAAATTAATTATTATTTAATTTATTATTATTTTTAATAATTTCTACGAATACGTCGGAAATTGATCCGTCGGAAAGCTGTCGGAAATTAAACCGTCGGAAATCTGTCGGAAATAAATACGTCGGAAGTATGTCGGAAAGTCGTCGGTTTACATGTAATCGGAACTCGTCGGAAATCAGTCAGAAACAAACCGACGGATTTCCGACAGTAGTATTTCCGACGGAATTCCGACGTCTCGCCGGACTCCGGCAGGATGTCGGAATTCCGTCGGAAATATAGCCGTTGGAAATCTGTCGGAAGTTTGTGACGGATTTCAGACAAAATTTCTATTTCCGACAAGATAGAAACGACAGACAAATCCGTCGGAAATCTGTCGGAATAAGCGTTTTTCGACAGACTTCTGACGGATATTTCCGTAGGAATCTCGCTGTTTTCTTGAAGTGGAACACCCAGAATGGTTCAGGTCCGATAGGCTGACCTTCGTTGACACAATGATGTGTAATCTGTGGCGCAAACATTATGCGGATTTTGTGAGTCGCGGCCAAGGAGAAGGCGTTCATCCCACGGCAAGGAGGCTGCACCCTTGTGTATGGGATTACCATAATGGTAAACTTCCCGTTTATCTGAAATCAGACAAGACTTGGGGCCTGGAAATTGATGAAATCTACACTGTATTGCACGTTGGGGAAAATCATTGGATAGCCATCATGATTTCTATCCCGGATAGGCACATAACCAATGGGACAGCATCCTTGGACCGTTGACCGACGAGTTGGTTCGACCGGTAGTCGAACCGATATGCGAGATCTTTCCCTACGTTATGCATTGTCTGGCCCCGGTAGATGATACTTGGAAGTATACTCTTGAGCGATACACCTTCATGATTGTGAAGACCCCGGGATTACCCCAAAACACCCAGATAGGTGATTGTGGGGTGTATAGCTTGAAGTATATTGAGTTCCATTCCCTTGGGATGCCGTTCCCAAAGTGGCTGTGTGATAAGAACATGAAGACATGCAGAGACAAGGTTGCGTATGAGATATTGACTAAGCTTGGCCGAACCGGTCAAGAGGAACGTACTGAGGAGGAGAATCAATTGCTAGACGTCTACGATGATATTCCCCTTTAACTTTTGGATTCCCGAAAACAATGAAACTTTGCATATATGGTGTAATTAAAACTTATCCGACTTGTTTTGCAGTCTGATGTTCTGTTTCTATTTGTTTTTATTGAATTATGTTTTAGTCTTTTTAGACCTGACGATGAAGCAAACACACAAGTACTACAAATTAGGTTTAAGCGAACCTCAACAACCAAAGTTTAAGAAACAAAATATAATACCTTCTCATATACAATATATAGAACAGACTGCGGAAGCCGTCTGATAAAAGGTATCAAACAGACTGCTATGGTAGTCTGATGAAAAGACTATTTTTTGCTCACACATTTTGTTTTTTTGTGGCCTAGTTGATTACAATTAGAACAAGTATATTGCTTGGGAACCTTGCGTGGTTTATGGCCCTTGGACTTGGCAATTTCTAGCCAACTTTGCCACATGGACTTCTTCTGTCTTCCAGGAGGACGTTTGTATTTTGGCGGACGGACACGTACAGTGTTTGGCGCTTTCGTAGTAGAGTTCTTCGGAAGGATGCTCAACGCGTATGCCTTAAACAAATAATCTCTTTGATATGATGGGCATGCCAGCGTATATGGGTGTAGTTCAACTTCTGGTGCAGCGCAGATTGCATGTGAGCAAGGTATCTTTTCGTAATCCCACACTCCACATTCACACGTTCGGTTGTGCAAATCGCAACACAATCCCTATGTCCTCCCTTCACAACGAATTGATACCCATCATCGCGTTCCGCCGTCATGTAGTCCGCATAATATTGACGAATAACCATCAAATATTCCACTCCTTACTTGTCTATCATTGGTGACAAAAATAGGAGGGCTATCCGGACCGAACTGTTGCAAGAGTGGTTCCGGTAATGGATATGATAAGTCCACCAAGTCGGTTTTCTTGTCCAGCATATAATCATCTTGAATCATCTCAACAAGTTCATAATATGTAGACTCGTCGCCCAAAGTGATAAACCGCCCACCTTTGAGAGGATCCACCACAAAATGCCATATCAAGTCTCTCACAATCCATTCACCAACATTAACAAGTAATTGCACCATTATCTGTCCAAAAAAATCATTTAAACCAAAGTTAGCGATCTCAGTGGAAATTTCAGACATCTAACGAAGTCTTATTTAATTAGCAACATTGCCTGAACTTATGAAAAAATTATTTAAAAATAATTACACAACATAAACATTTGATACTAACACAGGGTGAACATATACAAGTAACACACCTATTAAAAATTTAAAATCAACAAAATTCATCATATATATACAAAAAAAAAACGGGTTTCAAAATTTAAAACATCAGACTGCCAAGTAAGTCTGGAAGATTTAAACTTCCAGACTTCTATGTCAGTCTCAAAAGGAGTGTATTTTTGCAATTCGATTTTGATGTAGAAGACTGCGGATGCCGTCTGATAAAGTTACCAACCCAGACTGCTATAGTAGTCTGAAAAGACTATTTTTGCAATTGACCAAACTTTGACTTTTCCGTCAGACTGCTCTAGCTGTCTGAAAAAAATCGAAAGGTATTTCTGACATTGACCAAAATATTGACTTTTCATGTCAGACTTCTTTTATCGGCCGGGCAGTCTGAAAATTGTGGTGAGGTATTTTTGCAATTGACCGAACTTTGACTTTTTTATTTAGACTTCCATCGCGGTTTGCATAATTATTTAGACTACCAAAGATGTCTCACAAAAATTTGTGTATTTTTTTGCGTTGACCAAAATCTGTGAAATCAGACTATCTAAGCCGTCTGACAAAATTCATATATTGCAGACTGCCATAGAAGTCTGAAAGTTTTTCGATCTAACCAAGACTTAACTAGAAGTCTGATATTATTCCCCCCAAATAGGTCAACATATGAAAATTTTCGGTCAATTACAACTAGTACCCTTTTTTTTTTAGATTTCCGATTCCGTCTGAATAGACAGTCAACTTGCGGTCAAAGTGACTGATTTTCCTGCAGACAGAAAATGAAGTCTTAATAGAAAGTCAAATTTTTGGTCAATTGCAAAACTACCCTATGCCTCGATTAGAGGAATTTTCATAATTTTTTTGGTTTCAAAGAAAATTAGCAGACTTCATATTGAGTCTGACTAGTTAAATGTCAATTGCAAAACAACCCTCTCGTTGACTAGTTGAGTTTGAACAGACTTCTAAAGCAGTCTAAGTATACAACTCTGATCTGCAATTCAACGATATGCAAAAATCGTACCTATATCGGTTTCGAGTTTCATTTCGCCCTCGTTGGCCGCCCAGATCATATAATCCCACCGAAATCCCGCCAGCCCTGTCGTCGTTTGCCGTTTTTATGACATTATTTCCGATTTCGGTAGGTTTTAAACGGAAACGCAAAAGAAAATCTGGAGAAATCGGAGAGAGTAGTCGCGAAAAGTGTTGGAGTGCTCAATATTTTATATATGTGTTATGGATGTGTACAAAATAAAGAGCTGAGTAGATAATCAACCACATGTTGGCTTTATCAATTCTCGATCACCCCGTAACGCCTTCGATTGGTAACGTTTCTTAACTGCGGAATTGCAGAAGTAAAAAAGGTTGTTGAATGACTAAAGTGTTTTTTGACCAAAAAAAAAAAAAAAGAATGACTAAAGTGTTTTAGAATTAAAAATTACGGAACAAAATTACGATACGATTGGATAAATTTTGCGGAATGACATAATATAAATATTTAAAAATGAATTTCTATTAATTTAAATTATAAGAAAATTTGTACTAGAGTTATATTAAAAGTTAAGTTAGAAAAAATAGATGATATATTTAAATATTACAAGAAAATGAAATATTTGTAATACAAAGCGTCATATGTTTTTTTGTTATCATTTGATTAAAAAACATTAGTTTTAAAATTATGCATTTCAAACTTTAACTATTCCCTTTATTTCTTTATTTAAGATGTTTTGAAGATTTATTTTTGTTTCACAATATAAGATGTTTTCAAGTTTTATGTAACTTTTAACTTTTCACAATATAATATTGAGCTGAGAGAATGCAGATTTACGTTTCCAAATCGTTTTTCAATATTTTACAATATTGCGTTTTTAAATGATGCTAAAACAGTTTTTTTTTTCTGAATATTTTATGAATGACGTAAAACGATGCTAAACTTTTTTATGTAAAAGCATGTTTATGGATAGGTAATATGGAGAGGTAAGATAAGAATTTTTAATTATTATTGTATTGGGATTTGTATATTTACCCTAATTTAGTTGTGATTTTTTAGTGATTGTATGTAGTAAATATAGTGGAGTTCTTAATTTTTTTTTTTTTGAATTTGTATTTTTATAATTAAAATTATTTTTTTTCAAATTCAAAAATAGTAGTGCATTCATTAAAATATGAAATTTCAAACATACATGAAAAAAAAAATATTTTAAACATATATTTTGAAATCATAAACGGAAAAAAACGCTCAGTTGTAGCCTTGATCATGTCCAAATTTTTGCCATATTTGCTCAACCAAATCATCTTTTAATTGTTGATGATGTTGTTTATCACGAAGTCGAGTTCGAACACCTAGCATATCAACATTATTTGTAGGCATAGATGTAGAAAACGTGTAATCTTAAAATTGATAACATAAAACATTGATTATTTTCTTAAAATTTATTTTTTTATTATTACAAATGAAACAAAAGCTTAACTAATTAGAAGACAACCCATAGATAAAATTGATCATTGCACATTATATACTTATGGTTTGGCACATAAAATTGATTATTGCACATAATCTTCCAACATTCGTAAATCATCTATACACATACTAAAACAACAATTCTGATTCTGATCAAACTTGTTTGATACTTTGTATGCATAATGCATCAAATGTGGAACCAACCATAAGCCAGAAACTAATCAATCAAATTCTAGGTGGGTCGTTTCATCTTGAGAAGATGAGAGATACCAGCAATGACATGAGCTCGACTACTCGGAACTCCAGTCTTAGCCAAAGCTTTTCCACTTTTGTCCAACAAAACAAAGCAAGGTACATACTTTATATCATAGTGAAGAAGCTGCATTTCAAACAAACATTATCAAATTACCAATCATCAAACTCTTGTAATTTGTAACAAAAGGAGCTAATTTTGATTACCTCAGAAAACCATTACTCATTCTCTGCATCTGCCATAGTAACACTAAGCCAATTTGCCTTTCACCCATTTAATTTCTCTGATTCCATCATCAATAGAACAAAACATGAATCACACAACACAAATCGGAACCCTGAAACTAAACATTGCCTAGATGATCATCATTGCACACAAAGCTACTACACAATATGCATCATAAGAGCACTAAACCCTGAAACTAAACATTGCCTAGATGATATGCATCACAACCAATTCACAGTAGGGATGATTTATAATCCAAAATTGAAGAAAAAGAGCATCTTTGCTCAATACTCATCAAAATCCCCCCATTGTTCTTGATTCTTGATTCAATTTCTAGTGGTTTACTAATTTCATAAATTAGCTTCCAAAACGATAAGAATTTCTAGTGGTTTATTAATTTCATTACGAAAATACCTAATCAAAAGATGAAATCCACAAATCAAGTTAAGTCAAATTCGAAGAATCTCTAAGAACAAACGAGACCCAGAAAATCATGTTCAGAAACTGCATCACCATCAACCGATTTCCCTAAAACGATTCAAGAGAAGATTTTTAGGTTTACCAATTTCGAATATGCATCACCATCAACCGTAAGACCGGAATCGAACGAGTTCGAAAGAGTCGACTCAGGGGAAGCTTCCGCATCAACACGATCCATCTCCAGAGAAACAATATTCATGACTCTGTAAACGTTCTCCATTGTTTCCGCATCAACACGATCCATCTCCTGAGAAACAATATTCATGACTCTGTAAACGTTCTCCATTGTTTCCGCATCAACACGATCCATCTCCAGAGAAACAATATTCATGACTCTGTAAACGTTCTCCATTGTTTCCGCATCAACACGATCCATCTCCTGAGAAACAATTTTTTTTTTTTTCAGAATTCCGACCAATCATACGCTGCCACGCAGCTCATATTTACCGTTAACATAAGCTGCAATAGTAGAACCGGTAATATAAGAATAAGTGTATTTACAATTAAATTAATGGGTTTATGTTGTGAATCAAGAGAACGAATGGGGAAGATTGTGTTTATTCATTAATCATAAGATCCTTTATATAGGATTATTACAAGAGAGAAAAGGAAAATTCCTTTTCCTAATGGGAAAAGGAAAGTACATAAAAGGAAAATCCTAATTCAACTAGGATTCATTAAACCGGCCTAAAGACTAAGTGTTAATGGGCCGTAAACGGACCAGAACTAGTTATGACAATCCACTATGATTTATAACACTCCCCCTTGGATGTCATAACTCTAATGGGCTTGTAATACGCTTTGGATGTTGCCTCATTAAAACCTTACCAAGTAAAACCCATTTTGGGACAAAACCGTGGTGAAGGAAAAAGAGTACAACACGTATTACTCCCCCTGTTCTGAACCTCACTGCAAGTCTTTCAAACGACGCATTCCAATCTGATAAGTAAGTTTCTTGAACGTTGAGGTTGGAAGTGACTTGGTGAATAGGTCTGCTGAATTCTCACTTGATCGTACTTGCTGCACTTGAATTTCTCCATCTTTCTGTAGATCGGATGTGAAGAAGAATTTTGGCAGAATGTGCTTCGTCCTATCACCTTTGATGTATCCATCCTTAAGTTGAGCTATACACGCTGCATTGTCCTCGAACAAGACCGTCGATTCCTGCTTACCTTCGGCCATTCCACAATCCACTCTTATGTGCTGGGTCATCAGCCTTAACCAAACACACTCACGACTAGCCTCATGAATTGCCAATATCTCTGAATGATTAGAAGATGTAGCTGCAATGGCCTGCTTCATTGACCGCCAAGATATTGCAGTTCCTCCATGAGTAAACACATAACCTGTCTGGGACCGTGCATTATGAGGATCTGAAAGATAACCTGCATCAGCAAAACCAACTAAACCGTCCTTAGATTGGTTAGTATAAAATAGACCCAAGTCTTTCGTTCCTTGTAGGTAACGAAGAATATGTTTTATCCCGTCCCAGTGCCTTTGGGTCGGACATGAGCTAAATCTTGATAATAAATTCACGGCAAAACATATATCTGGCCTAGTGTGGCTTGCCAGATACATTAAAGCTCCTATGGCACTGAGATATGGCACTTCGGGACCAAGGACTTCTTCAGAGTCTCTCTTAGGACCAAACGGATCCTTTTCTAGATCAAGAGATCTCACCACCATTGGGCTGGACAATGGGTGACATTGATCCATATTAAAACGCTTGAGTATCTTTTCAGTATATGCCATTTGATGCACAAAGATTCCATCATTTATGTACTCAAGTTGCAATCCCAAACAGAACTTAGTTTTGCCTAGGTCTTTCATCTCAAATTCTTTCTTGAGGCATTCAACTGTTTGGACGATTTCACCAGGGGTTCCAAGGATGTTCAAATCATCCACGTAAACTGCTATGATAACAAACCCTTTGTTTGCAAACCTTTTTATAAAAATACATGGACTGATGGGATCATTCTTATAGCCTTCTTTGACTAAGTACTCACTCAATCTATTGTACCACATACGCCCACTTTGCTTCAGTCCATAAAGGGATTTGTTCAGCCTTATGCAGTGTTGTTCTCGAGAACCTTTCTTATCTTTGAGCTTAATACCCTCTGGTAATCTCATATAAATCTCATTATCCAGTGGACCATATAAGTATGCAGTTACAACGTCCATTAACCGCATATCCAACTTTTCTCTTATAGCCAGACTTATCAAAAATCTAAAAGTTGTAGCATCCACCACAGGGGAGTATGTCTCCTCATAATCTATTCCTGGTCTCTGTGAGAATCCTTGTGCAATAAGCCGTGCTTTATATCTCACGATTTCACCATGTTCATTTCTTTTCCTCACAAAGACCCATTTATGTCCAACTGGTTTAATCTCATAGGGTGTCCGAATTATTGGACCAAAGACATCCCTTTTCCTTAAAGAATTCAACTCCACGTTTATAGCTTCTTTCCATTTAGTCCAATTTTCACTCTGAGTGCACTCATATATCGACGTGGGTTCTAGATCCTCCATAAGTTCAAGTGCTACCTTAAAAGCAAATATATCATCGATTTCCACACACTTTCTATTCCATTGTATTCCAGACATAACATAATTCATTGAGATCTCATTATTTTCAGGAACGTCAGAACCATGAAACTCGGCGTCCCGAGTCTCATTGCTTGGAACTATCGGTTCAGTTATGTCTGGGGTTCCATCAGATTCCTCAACCACGATTTCAGCACCTTTCTTTCTTTTCCGAGGATTCTTATCTTTGGAACCTATTGGCCGGCCACGTTTTGAGTGTGGTTTAGATTCTGTAGCAACTTGATTGTGTCCCTCTTGAACATCAATTCTAATCGGTGCATTAACAGCTGGTATGTAAGACTTAGTTACTCTTTTCGGGTCAGCAAAGGAATCTGGCAATTGATTAGCTAGCTTTTGTAAATGTATAATCTTTTGGACTTCTAATTCACATTCTTGAGTCCGAGGATCTTGCCATTTTAAGGACGTTTGATTCCATATAATTTTCTTTACCAGTCTGTTATCTCCTCCTAATGTTGGATAGACAGATTCGTCAAAATGACAATCTGCGTACCTGGCCTTAAACAAATCACCCGTGGTTGGCTCAAGGTACTTAATGATAGTAGGAGAATCATATCCAACATATATCCCCATCCTCCTTTGAGGTCCCATCTTTGTTCTCTGTGGTGGTGCAATAGGCACATAAACGGAACATCCGAATGTTTTAAGATGGGATATGTCTGGCTCTTGACCCGTTATTAACTGTGATGGGGAATATTTATGTTCACTAGATGGCCTGATACGAATTAGCTCTGCTGCATGTAAAACTGCATGTCCCCAAGCTGAGACCGGGAGTTTTGATCTCATTAGCAACGGTCTAGCAATCAACTGTATGCGTTTAATAAACGATTCAGCCAAACCGTTTTGTGTATGTACATGTGCCACAGAATATTCAACACTTACCCCCATGGACATACAATAATCGTTAAACGCTTGGGACGTAAATTCACCAGCATTGTCAAGACGTATAGTCTTTAAAGGAAAATCTGGAAAGTGTGCTCTTAAACGTATGAGCTGGGCAAGCAATTTTGCAAATGCCACATTTCTAGTTGATAATAGGCAGACATGTGACCATCTCGTGGATGCATCAATAAGGACCATAAAATATCTAAACGTCCCACAAGGTGGGTGTATTGGTCCGCATATGTCTCCTTGAATTCTTTCCAGAAAATTTATCGTTTCCTTAGTTACTTTGATTGGTGATGGCCTAGTAATGAGTTTCCCTAGTGAACATGCTTCACACGTGAGATTCTTTGGGATAACTCTCCTTTCTTTCAAGGTGTGCCCATTAGTACTTGCTAATATCTTTCGCATCATGTTAGCACCGGGATGGCCAAGCCGGTTATGCCAAAAAGTGAAATTCTCAGTAAACTCTTTGTTTACCATAGCATTTACTTCTATCATTCCGATCTTAGCACAATAAAGGCCCACAGAAATGGCAGGTATAGTCTCTAGGACTTTCTTATAGCCATGGACGGTTTCAAAGATTTGAAGGAATTCTTTGTTATTCTCGTCCTTAGTTTCAACATGAAGACCATTCATTCGAATGTCTTTAAAGCTCAATAGACTTCTCTTTGAACTAGGTGAATATAACGCATTAGAAATTTCTAGATGCGTGCCCTTAGGTAATAAAATATGGGCTTGACCGTGGCCTTCAATTAAATTTGCTATACCCGCAATTGTGGTTACATTTGCCTTTTTAAGTGTAAGATCAATGAAGTATCTCTTATCTCTTAATATCGAGTGGCTTGATCCACTATCCACAATGAACACATCCATATCGTTCATACTTCAAAAGAGATAACAATAGATACTTTTAAATAACACTCTTTCATTCCATAAAGTTTAATAGAAAGCAATAACACAAAACCAAAGTATAAAGTGTAAAACGTAAAACAAGCAAAACACAAAACACCAAAACAGAAAATCAAAATCAATCACTTAAGTATATCTGAGGTTTCAAAATTCATCAAGTCATCTTGCTCATGATCGAAATCTCCTTCATTATCATGCTGGATCATATGAGTTTCTGGATTCTTCCCTTTAAGGCTCTCTTGATAGAGTTCAACCAGATGCTTGGGAGTCCTACATGTCTTAGCCCAATGATTACTCATTCCACATCGATGGCAAACTGATTGTGGGTTTGATTCTCGTGGTTGAGAAGTAATACCACGGTTATTACGATCATAGTCAGTTCGGTATCCGCGTCCTCGTCCTCGCCCGCGGTTAGAATGATCGTTATGGAATCCGTGGCCTCGGCCCTGACCTCGGCCGTATGGATTAAAATGGCCACGGCCACGTCCTTGCCATCTACCCCCACGTCCACGACCACGATGTCTATAATCACTTTGGACGTGGTTAATTTCTTTCTTTTCATCTATGGCCACATTCGCTTCAGGAAGTGGGGCTGATCCAGGAGGTCTCATCTCACTGTTTCTCATTAGCAGTGTATTATTCTCCTCGGCTAGTAATAGACATGCTATAAGCTTTGAGTATGTCTCAAAACCTCTTTCACGGTATTGCTGTTGAAGCAACACGTTATTAGTGTGAAAGGTGGAGAAGGTCTTTTCCAACATGTCTTTCTCAGTTACCTTCTCACCACATAGTCTCAATTGAGAAACTATTCTGAACATAGCCGAGTTATATTCTTCCACGGACTTGAAGTCCTGGAACCTGAGATTCCTCCAATCATAATTGGCCTTTGGTAACAACACCGTTCTATGGTGGTCATATCTTATCTTTAATTCTTTCCAAAGGTCCAAAGGGTTCTCAATGGTTAGGTATTGATCCTTGAGACCCTCAACAAGATGATGACAAATGATCGATATCGTTCTGTATCGATTCCTTTCATTCTCATTATTATCCTCAATGATACATTCGCCAAGTCCTTTAGACTTTAGATTTATCTTAGTATCCAACGCCCACTGTAAGTAATTGTCTCCAGAGAGATTGAGGGCAGCATAATTCAAATTGTTGATTTTCGACATCTCCGTGAGTCTTCTAGTTCGCCGTAACCGTTGATAGGCTGTATGAACTTTCTTCTAGTTCGCCGTAACCTTAAAGGCTGTATGAACTATGATTTGAACAGTAACGCCGGATGAACAGTAATCGTCGATGAACAGTAATCGTCGATGAACAGTGCGCGATGAATAGTGCGCGATGAACAGTACGCGATGAACAGTACGATGAATAGTAACGATGAACAGTAATCGCGTTTTATGTGTTTTTAGGGTTTAGGGAGCAACTCGTGCTGATAACGTGTTGTGAATCAAGAGAACGAATGGGGAAGATTGTGTTTATTCATTAATCATAAGATCCTTTATATAGGATTATTACAAGAGAGAAAAGGAAAATTCCTTTTCCTAATGGGAAAAGGAAAGTACATAAAAGGAAAATCCTAATTCAACTAGGATTCATTAAACCGGCCTAAAGACTAAGTGTTAATGGGCCGTAAACGGACCAGAACTAGTTATGACAATCCACTATGATTTATAACAGTTTATACATAATAACCCACCTATATTTACTCTAATTTACCTTCTATAAACATGCTCTAAGGCACTTTCTGAAAAGTAAATGAATCCTAGCTAGAATCAAATTGTAATATCCAATAAACATTGAAAACCCATTTTCTTGTATTTAAACCAGTGGGCAAATCTTTTACACGCGCCTCCTGTTGTTTGTTTTCTTCTGTAAAGCAACCCTGTAACGTTTGTAATTTATTTTTTGTAACCACAAAAGTTGAATATGTACTAAAATTCGTCTTTACATACTAAAATACTGTATGTTTCCACGTAAATCTACGGTCCAATCTGTATGGCCTCCGTAAAACCTGGAGTTGAAAGACGCTTTGGTGAATAAAAGACGCATTATAGGATGAACAAATCAGTTTTATCTCGCGTGTAATGTACGTGATACAATTTTTGTTTCTTAAACTTTAAAACTTAAATAGATTTTCTTTGTTGACAAAAAAAAAAAAAAAGATTTTCTTTTTTTGAAATTTATAGTATTTTCTTTGGCGGTATCATATCTGGGTGGTTCTCGTGCATGCCTCCCACTTTTCATCTCCAAAGTTTCCTCGTATCTCTATCCCTCTGGTCCTATGCTAACGTCATATTACAAAAATACCTATCACTTTCTTTTCTTTTTTTTTCGCTAAACAACCATTCACATTTTTCTAAAAAAACTACTCCCTCCGTTCTCCAAAGATTGATATTGTAGAATTTCACAACTATTAAGAAAACACATTAATTCTTAGTTATAAATATCTTGTTTTTTGTACTAAACAATTTTCTATGACTCTAAACCAATAGTAATTCAAGAAAACCAATTAATGTGTCTTGGAATTTACAATTTATCATTATTTTTTCATTAATAATGTATTGAGAATGTAAAAAATCAATTTTTTAGAAATATTTGTTTTTCCTACAACATCAATCTTTTGAAAACGGAAGGAGTAACTATTATGTAGACGGTTACCGACTATTCAAATTCGAAACCAAGAACTAATGCCGACTAAAAGCCTATAACATGCCCATTGATAAAATGGTTTTCGTAAATTCTCCACGAATTAAAACACTTTGGTCGAAACCTAAATCCAATGAATTAGTGTCCCTCACATTTTCTATCTCTTCTTTTCCCTTTAATTTGAATTTAAAAACTAGCTGGCATTGCATTAGGACTTGTTGAAACCAACAATGATATGATGAGGATTGAGATATGAGCATTAAAGAAAATGCTTTGATTGGATGAGACGTAATTACAAATATGGTTAAAGCCTTAAAGGTGGAGTGGTAAGAATCGTAATAATGGAATGCATGGAGGGCAAATCCTAAATAAGGAAAAAGTGGGAGAGAGAAGGGGAAATTGGATTTCCCGAAGAAGGAACTCCCCAACTTTTGCCAAAACAAAATGCCAACTTCACTGAAACACACAACCTCCTTCCCCTCATTTCTTGGCCTTTTCTTACATTTTACACACTAAACCAGTAAATAATAAATGAAACTTACAAGCAAAAGTACAAATCTTGGATTAAAAGATTATTATTGATCGAGAAAGTAATTATGCAAAGTTTATTTGTTTTAATAAATTTCAAAAAGCATGGACTGGCATCTGTGTTTTTTTCCACTACTTTCTCCAAGAAACGCAAAAGATGAAAAAAAATACCAACTCACTTTTATGACTTATTGGTAACTTCTTCCTTATAAATTCATATTGTCCACAGCTTCTTTGAGTTTCACTTGTGAACACGAAAAACTCACGAAAAACACATCATACATATAAATATCACTTATAAACATATAGAGGAAGTGACCAAAAAAAAAACATATAGAAGAAAATGAGAATCAGCTGCAATGGGTGTAGGGTTCTACGCAAAGGTTGCAACCAAGATTGCACCATAAGACCATGCCTTCAATGGATCAAATCCGCAGATTCCCAAGCCAATGCTACACTTTTCCTCGCCAAGTTCTATGGTCGAGCCGGTCTCCTTAACCTCATCGAATCCGGTCCTGACCACCTTCGTCCTGGTACATATTGAAATCGAATCATTTCCTCTTTTCACATTTCATTCAATTATCTTCTTTTTCTTTCATTTTAGAAACGGTCCATAGAATTGTCTTGTAATTACATATCACCGATAGTTACAATGTATTTAAGATGGTAATTCAAAAAAAAAAAAACAATTATTTGGTAACAAGATATCAAGATTATGTTGATTATAGAAACAATCACACATCTCTTACATGCACACAAACACATCACATTTTTGTTTTTATTTTGCGGGTTGATTCCATTATTATTATTGTATTTTGTAGCAATATTTAGGTCACTTTTGTACGAGGCATGTGGTCGGATCGTGAACCCAGTGGATGGTTCGGTGGGTTTGATGTGGTCGGGGAACTGGGCACAGTGCCAAGCAGCCGTTGATGCTGTTCTCAACGGCTTACCCATCACTCACACACCTCTTCCCAGTGCAACCGAGTCGCACCAGACCATCCATCCTCACAGGACTTACGACATACGCCACGTGGCAAAAGATCCAAGAACCGGCGGCGACAGTTCGGATGGTCTGGCCTCGCGTGGTAACGGTAACAAGACCAAGACACAAACTGGCCGACTTAAACGCCTCGCTGAGTCCGTGAACCAACTAGGCGAATGTAGTCATGACACGTGGCATCTCCAGAGTCCTGGTGCTATGCTTGGCTATGGCCAGTTCGCGTTGGAGACCGTGGAGAGTCGAAAGGAATTAGCTCCATTAAATCAAAGTTCGAATCTTGGGTTTGATGATGATCAAGTCGATACCAACGAGGTTGGCTTAGAGCTAAGACTTGGTTAAAAGCCTTGACAACTGTCAAGGACAAAATAATAGATAGCGTTATTATCATAACAGTCTTTTTAATTAATAATTTCACTTTTCTATTTAAAAGGAGGAAAAAAAGCAAGTCGAATTTGGTCTATTGGCTTATGTATATCAAATTTGGTATTATGTAAATCGTTAGATGTGGTATATTTGATAGAAACATTAAGACCGCATTATATTCATAATGATCCTCCAGATCCTGAGCTCCGCCTGAAACACCACCTGCACCACCTGCACATGGATCTCTCACCGCACCCGTAGCTCTGGCACTAACCCCAGCTCCAGCTGAACTATCTGACACACTGACAGTGCCCTCTGACAACTCCTGGTACGCTGGCGAACCGAGCACCTGATCCGATGACTCACTCTGAGTCTCCCACTCGAACGACTTAGCCACACGACCCTGGCCTCCACGGCCACGACCACGACACTGGCTTCCACGGCCACCCGCTCTGCCACCACGGCCTCTCGGAACTCTAGCCATCGCACACTGCACTTAATACAAGCACACACTAAGACACTAGAATTCACAAAAACACAAATAATAACTTACCGCGGAATTTCTTTAAAGGCTGAAGTGGATGATTCTAAGACTAAAATTGACTAAGCACACCTAATCAATTACACACATAGTCTCAGTTCATCCAAACACTACTAGCCCTAGAACCGTAAGGGCTTTGATACCAAAATGTAACACCCGCATTTTTTTTTAAAGCATCACAAGCGGAAATACACAACACAAAACATTCAATAACAGTTTCATATACCAATTCCAACAATTCCAGAATTCCAATAACAATTCCATTCTATTCTAACAACCTAAACATCATTTCTATCACCACATAAACCATAACACATAACATCCTAATCATCCTCTTCCTCTGCCATGATTCCGCGATCAAACATTCCTGTTACCTGCAACTCAAGGGAAAAACAGAGTTGCGTGAGTATTATCATAAATACTCAATAAAGCGGTCATCCCGTCTACCAGATATATAATAGGAATTAGACTATCAATTACTACGCGATCAATCAACAAACAACAATATAACAACATCAACATTACCAGTATTATTCAATTACCAATACTCAACCGCAATAATCAGTTAACAACAATTAACTTATCAAACAAGAACAATAATCAAAATTCCACATTCAAGCAACTGGTGTCGATCGACACTTCACCAGGGTGTCGATCGACACCTCATTCGCAACAAAAACCTCGCGATCATAAAACAGTGGTGTCGATCGACACTACCACTAGGTGTCGATCGACACCTCTCGCAGAACCTGAACCGAGCCAAAATCTTCTCACGACTCGAGTTCCGTTCTATCTCGCGAGATCATCACGATTCCAACACATATAAATCACACCGAAATACCACAGGAAACAATCCAATTCATCACAATCAATCCAATTCATCACAAACAACCAATCAAATTCCCTAATAACCTAATTCCATATCACGATCACGCACTCAACTCGAATACGGATCGAATACGAAGGAACGACGAAGAACGACGAACACAGCGACGAACAGACCGAGTCAGCGACGAAACACGGCAAAACAGCAAGGAAACGCTTGCTACTCGACCTCCCACGATCACACGAGAGATTCTTACGAAGAACGACGAAGAACACGAATCGAAACTCTCGATTAAACACCGAATCTCTCCTTTTTCTCCATCTCCCACGGCCAAGGGCTCTGAGATCCCTTTTATATACGAGCCCTAGGGCTTCCCTTAAACCGCCCCCGCAAACCGAGCGATTAAAAGCAAACCAAAACCGACCAAAAATACTGGTGTCGATCGACACCCCGACCAAAATTCCAGAAATTGGTTTCGGGATGTTACATTTATCATGTTGATTCTAATTCAAATGAACAACGTCCAAACCATGAGAAACGGTTTCTGATCTAATCCAGCAGAGTTCGGTAACAAAGCCAAGATGAAGGTTTGTACAATGCCTCCTTGGCTATTTTGACAATCCAAAGTGAACACTAACTTGCGTTACTTTGCATTACGTAAAGTGAACATTGCAAGTATGCAAGGATCCAATTTGGAGAATATGTGAATGCTTAATCATGCACCACCACTATGTAGAATAATATTCCTCCAGTTAGAATTAATGTTGCACTTGACCATACTTTGTATTGGGTGTTGCCACTGATAGTTTTGTCGAAACCAACATTATCCGGAGTTTCAAGGGAGATAAAGTACAATTGCGTTCTCTCCAATGCCGAGCCTCTTCATAAGCATCTTGAATCACATTATTTAACATTAGTTGCGAACCAGCATAAATAATTGAGTGTTGATTCTTCCAAATAATCCAAGGGATAAACAAATTTATATTTTTTGCTAACTCAAAACACTCCATCAAATCAAACATCTATGAGAAATTCTCTTCCACAAAGTCAATGCAACAAGGTGTGGGGAAAGGGATATTTGCTAGTTGAAGCAGTTGGTGAGCCACAGTACAATGAAAGAGTACATGGCTGATTGTTTATATGCCTTGTGAACAGAGTTTAGAGTGGGTATCCAAACTTATTCATCGAGAACTTCATCTGTACGCAGCCGCAAATGCTCCAGAAGATGTTCTACAAAGAAAAATTTTGGACTTTTTTTGTAAGGTTTTAAGCTTCCAAATCTTATGTTTTAATAGAACTTGTTCTTCTTCAAGAGGACTTCGAGGCACAGTAGGAATCAAAGAATAAATTGAGGTAAATTAATAGCTACTCTTTTACCATATATGCCTCATATTGCGTTTATGTCAATATATATGTCCATTTAAATCTATAAGGAAAAAAAACTATGTCACTTGCTCAATTCTTCTAATGATCATTTTTTTAAAATTTCAATTGCTCTCAAATTTAAATCAAAATGTATTTTAAATTAAATAAATTATTTGATTAACTATACTAGGAAAACATAATTTACAATACAAAAATTTCAAGAGATCTAATAGTATATTGAAAAGCGAGAACTACTGAAACAGACAATAACACAAAATTTGGCACATGGAATTTTGTACAAAGAATATTACTAAAAATGTTTTTAGATGCACTTACAAATTTAAGTTAATTGGTTTTTTACAAGCTATAGATACTTTTTGGCTTATCAACCGAAATCTCTAAAGATGTCATCAACTTTTCTAGTTCAGTTCGTCCTGCATCATTTTCTTGTTCCACTTCTTAACTGATACAAGATGTAATACTGCTACACCTTCAGATATGCTATCTAAATGTTTTACACTTAACGTTAGTCAGAGGTGACTCTTTTTTTTATATGATACGAAAAGTGACTTTAGTTTTTGAAAGAGAGGACCACATACATAAGGACATATCACTTCTACGTACACACCAAAATGATTAGAAAAATCCAAGATTTTAATTTAATTTGGTGGGTCTAATTTCTTCCTTTCATTCTTTATAAACCCATATATATCTCAAATGGCTCCAAGTTGGGCATAGTCTAATGGTTTTTCCTTTTACCCTTTGAATAAGTTGTATACATTTCTTTTTATTCATACTATATCCAAAATCATGTATGTCATAGAAAATTTTAATTTTTTCAGAACTATGAGTATTGAGTAGTGCAGTCTAGGAAGAAAAAGAAAAATCTTCTATAAAAAAAATGATTCGGTCAATCTGACTCAACCCAAATACAACCTAAAAATCCGGATTAGATTATATATTTATATATAAATCCACTTGGGTCTAATAAGAAATATAGTTTTGGATTTAGGTTGTTCGGATTGGTCTTTATTAACTAAAATATCCAAATAAAACGCAATTTTGTACGTAAAACGCAATATTTTTCATTGTGTTCATCAGCTGTTGCTTCGATCTTGACTGAAGATGTCTCTGGACAAACTCGAGCAAGACGAATATGATAATTGGGAGCAAAGCTCCCGGTGCAGCACAAAAAAAAAAATCATAACTTAACTAGTTTGTTAGTATTAAAAAATCCTCAATAAAAATTTACGATATGACTCTCATTTTGTTTATATTGCATATTTTACTTGAAATTTCAAAAAAAAAAAAAAAAAACGATTCTGGTTTTTTTTTGGGTCAACCGAACATTAATTAAATAAAACTCTCACGATTGGTTACCCAAAGTGGAGATAAGTAGTTTACATAAGAAAAGAAAACGTCCTAGACCTGTAACATCCCGAAACCAAATTTTGAAAATTTGGAAGGGGTGTCGATCGACACCCACTCCTGGTGTCGATCGACACCAAGTTATGAGGGATGTTCAGTTTAAGTTTTTTTAACCGCGTGGTTTATGTTGGGTTAGGGATTAACCCTAGGGCTTCGTATATAATCCCTTTTTGTCAAGGAGTCTCCGTTCAGAGAGGAAAAACGTGGTTGAGAGTAAATAAAGAGAGAAAGAAGATTTGAGTATTCTTGAGAGGGTTTTACTAGTTGAGATCAAGAGAAAAGAGAAGGCAGTTTTGGCTGTTCTGGTAAAAAGGAAGAACGGATGATCGAATCAAGTCTGATCGACGTGATTTTTCGTAGGTATGTTCTTCTTTCTCTTAGATAGCTATTGAAGAAATCAGATTGCCTTTTGGATCTGTAGTTTTTGAGTTATGATTGTTTTCCCTTGAGTGGTCTGTGCAGTTTCGAGATTCGATCAGTCACCTTGGGAAGTGTTTTCCCGGCGTTTAGAAAGGAACCAGGAGACGATCTTGGTATCATTGGAAAGCCCTGCCGGTCTAATTTTCAAATTGCGTTTTCGATCTGAATTCGGAGGTAAGCACCGATCTCTATAATTGTTTTAATTCAGTGCGTCGTTCTGATTTCTGGAAATCTGAATTAGAGTTTTGGGGGAAACCCTAGTTGTGTGTCTTAGGTGATAGAAGAGGCATTCCTTGGTGTATGCGTGTGAGACCAGAGACAGAGAGGATCTCGAGTCTCTGGTTTTGTGCTCTTAGCATTGTATTCGGTTTAGCAAGGTGAGTTCGCGACCATAGGTTTCTAGGCTATGACGGTTTGTTGATGACTTTGTTGATGATTTTATGATGGTTTAGTGATGGATTTTGGGTATAATGGATTGTGATGATTGCTGTGTGTGTTGTGGATTGTGTGGTTTTGATCGTTTGCAGGTTTGCGACTCGTATCGCCGGGAATCGAGTTGTGAGAGGAGAAAGTCGGTTCTGGTCAACACACATGCGTGTCGATCGACACCAGGAGGGTGTCGCTTGACACGAGTGCTAGTAGCGTGTCGATCGACAACATCGTGGTATCGCTCGACACAAGCACTTGAGTTGTGTCGATCGATACCTTGCTGGTGTCGCTCGACACAGCCAGTTTGGTTTCGGAAATGTGTAAAAATTCATTGTTGTGCAATTGTTGAATTGTGGTAAATATGTTGAAGTTTGTTATGTTGCCTGAGCCTGCTTGTTACGCCAGTTGATGGTATGACCATCTCACTAAGTATTTATGAAATACTTACGCAACTCTTTTATCCGCATGTAAAAGTTTGAGATCGTGGAATCATGGCTAAGACGAGAGGATGATTAGGAACTCTAGATTTTATGTTTATAAGTTGAATTCTAGAACCGGTTGATAGGTTGCTAGACTAATTGGAATTGATATGTTAAGTTAATGGATTTTACTGATTTAATTGTTGATGTTGAGTTCCGCTGGTTAGTTGTTTGAGCTAGGTTGA
Organism: Draba incana; assembly: GCA_963576765.1. Taxonomy (NCBI): domain Eukaryota; kingdom Viridiplantae; phylum Streptophyta; class Magnoliopsida; order Brassicales; family Brassicaceae; genus Draba; species Draba incana. The sequence goes on along the minus strand of OY755215.1, from coordinate 7,652,034 downwards.
ATTAATCATTGAGGACTATTATTTATGGGAATAATAATGCAGATTAATTATTAAAAAAAAAAGATTGGTTGTTTCATTTTGGTATCAAAGCGAGCCCTGACAACTGTGTGAGTCAGTTTGTCGGGGTAACGATCTTGGTATGCGCAATGAGGACGTTGCGATCTGTTAGTGGGGGTAATTATGACACCCCGGTTTCAAGGCATATATGGTATATGCGGTATATGCGGAGAGGCTTAAAAGAATTGATTTGACTACCTATATCACCAAAGTGCACTTATCTTTTTGGTCACAGGTCTTGAGAGAACTCCAGAGTTAAGCGTGCTTGAGCTGGAGTAGTTTCATGATAGGTGACCTATTGGGAAGTCATTTCCAGTACCGTGTGAGTGAGGTCAAAATACGGGAAAATATGGTGTGGTGATTTGCAGGGCCAGTAAACATGTCTTCCGAGCCTTCCGGACTAACGCACCGACCGTCGAGGAGTGTGGGCCCACATGCCGAGAATGGACGTGGAGCCCATGGATAGGGCGGTCGGGGCGTTATAAGACCAAGCCGATCGAGGTAGAGAATCAACCTTTAAATTTGATGTACGGGAGATCAGGGATAGCGAGAAGAGAGGGAAGTGAATCCGTAAGACGTCAAATATGCTGGCGAGGATGGCAAACTCTGGCAAGTCTTCCGTCGACTGCAAGAACCTAATAAGATCACTACAATCCGTTTCAAAACTCTGACATGACACATTCTTCTCCAACATATTGTTCATTGCCCATAAAAGGGCTTCTATCTCCGAATGAAAGGGTGACCACAACGATTCTAGTTTAACAATTAGTTTTGTTTGATCTTCCAAGTCGTTTTTTTATTTCAACGTCTGGATATTATTACGAATCAAAACCAAGGTTCAACAAGACAAACAGAAAAGATTAAACAAACTAACATCAATTCTGAAGTAAAAGAGACTAAAAGATGTTAGAACAAAGGCTACAAAGCATCTCGCATAATACGGTCATGCAATCTTCCAAGTCGTTTATTTTAATTTAAATGTAATTCATCACAGATAATATTTTTCGTTTTATTTTAGGATTTTATGAATTATTTTATTAACTAAATCCGGTAAAAAATGATTTTAGATTTTATTCTAAACAATCTAAATAAAATAAGATTTAGGTTTACTCTGATCAAATAACTCAAACCTGATTTAGAACCTAAAACGCTTCCAAATATTGTTTGTAGTGAATTTGATATAATATTTTATTACTTAAATAACTCAAACCCAACATAAAACTTAGTTTGTCCACCATTTACTTAAAAAGACAAAAAAAAAGGATTTTTCTAAGAACTCAAAGATTAATTTCAGTTTTATTCTGGATTCGCTTTTAAAAAAGAAACAAGTATAGATTAATTGACTTGGGATATGTATTATTTCAATAGAAAGGATTTTTAGTTATAGATTTGAAACTTTAGTTGAAGCAAAATCTTCCAATTTGTTTTTTCTACTTTTTATAAATATTCTAAAATACATAAACCATATTTTTGTCCACAAGCCAATACAACCAACATATTCTCATGACAGTCCATATGTTTATTTTTGTGTCAGTGCCTTACTAGAATCAAAACTCATGTTGTATCAACTATATAAATCAGTCCTTACAACTTACAAGATAGTCAAATTTTCGGTGATATATATGCACATACATAGCTAACAAAACGTGCAAAATTTCGAACATTGCAGATAAATAAAGCTAGCAATCACCAGAAATTAGCAACAAAGAAGTAAATATAGAGCACGATGAACATCGTTTCCATATTTAATTTAAAGATCTTTAGTGAGCAGCAGCAATTGAAGATCTTTTCACGAATCTTCCTTTCATTCGAGGCCTTTTCTCCGCATTCAATTTACGTACCTCGTACCTTATCTTCTTAGAGAACAACCTTGTCCTCCTTTTCTCACGGTATCTTGAAACCCTAGCCTCTCTTCCTCCATCCCCACCCTCTCCTATGTGTAACCCTAGACCGCGAAAATGGTTGTGATGGTGTACCTCTGCTCCATTTTCACCCTAAACACATATAAGATTTATTGATTAGAGATAATGCTATCTTTTCTATCAATTAAAAAAAAAAAAATGGAGGTCCAATGGTAAAAGAATATGTTTACTAGTTTTTTTAGCAGTCCCTGTATTAATGCATTAAATTAAATTCTTATATTTTTTGGGATTAGTATGGATTTCGAATATAAACTATCTAGCTGTTCAAAAATTATATTGAATATTAGACATAACACGGTAGACCATATTATACATACCGTGAAATTGGTTGGAAAACAGACCATTTCGAGGTCTATTTCAGGTGGCTCACGGGCGGTCCATGGGGTCCCTTGGCCTCCCCAAGTAGAAATCACAGCTTGGTAGTCCAATCTAAGCATGAGAGCTTGCTCCTTCTTCTCTTCCTTGATCGTACAACTCATCTCATTCACACCCACGTCCATCACATCTTCCTTTTCATCTTCTTCTTCATCAAATGTTGTCTTGTGTGAGTACTCATAGTCAAAGCTTATTTCAAATGGCATAGTCTCATCATCGTCATTTAGATCACACACTTCTATTGTCGCTACTTCTTCTTCTTCCTCTTTTTCGATCTTTAACCTCTCACCTAACCTTTTCTCTTCCATGGTATTCAATTCTCGCTCTACCCCTCCACCGAGGAGAGTCTCCACATCAGCTGTGAACTGAGCCAGTTCCATGTCGGTCGGGAATAAACCATTCAGACAACTCTCAGCGTTGTCATCTTCTTCGCCGCTGCTCTTGAAACATAACGGTATCATCGGAAACTCAATCTTTGCCTCCACGGATTCGTTTGGACATTGCTCCTCAACCATGGGGTTCAACACCGGCACCTGAAAAATGAGCTGCTCTTCCACCTCGTAATTCTGATCCTCTGTGCTCATCTCCGGCACGAGGTCATGGAAAACCATTGGTTGGCTCTTCTTGCCCCCACGTGGTGTCCGGGCTTTACGTGTAAAACCTTGATGCCACATGGCTCGGTGAGGTGGTGAGGAGGAAGCGTGGCAATGATGCTTTCCGGGGCTAGCCGCTTTCAAGCGAACCCTCTCATGCCTACGAGCAAGAGGGTTCGCTGAGTGGACCGAACCGTCACAAGTATGGCAAAGAAAAGCATCGTCAGCTGCGCAATACCAACGCGCCCGCCTCTTCACGCAGCTATCACATGCCCTAGCCGTCTTCCCCCCGACCGCATTAGCCAAATTTTTCATCATATTGTCACTCTATTGTTATCACCATCAACGAGAAGAAAAACCTTACTTTTGAGTAAAAAACGAGTCCCAACTCTCAGTTGTAAAAATAATGTTTTTTGGACTATGAGCTCTCTCTTCAAAGGTTTTGGTTTTCAAGAAATGGCTATAAAAAGGGAGAGTACGTTTTATTTTTATGAGGCAATGAGGGGTTAAATTTTGAAGTGTTGTAGGCTTGTGCATGTCCCACACGATGTGAATTTTTTCTCTTTTGTTTATTAGGAGTGTGATTAGAGTTAAATTTTGATGTACTTTTTGGTTAGTTATGCTACCTATGAGGGCCATGCAGGTCTTATCTCAATTCTGATTGGTTGAGTTCTTCACGATGATCCTCTTCTTAGAGTATTCATTGGTCAGCTTCTTAATCAGATGGATATCTTTATAGTCCACCTCTCGTTTTCCCTGCCAAGTCACACCTTATATTTGGATTTTTGTTACTTTTTTTATTTTTATTATTTATATGCAAAAGTCGGATAGTATGGAGTTATTCTCGTGGTTTTGTAGAAAGCGAGGTTTTGATTGGTTGTGTTGATTTAAGTCTAAAGTAATCAGTATGACATTTAATAATGGTGTTGATATATCAACACCTTCATTTTCTACATGTGTATCTTAAAAATTTAGAGACAACGAAATAGAATTAATATTTTGAAGTATGTATATGTATGAACAATTCAATTTGATGCACTTTTTAGGTTGTTGTATCGATAGATTCGGAGTTTGTAGGTTGAGATGGGGTGTATATAGCCATTATGGTTTAATGTAAATAATAAGTACATATTTTAGGTGGAAACTGGACGAGGTAAAAAAACATGAAAAGTGCAAAATTAAATATTCTTGAAAACATTGGGTTTAAAAAAAAGGATAACTATCAACTATGGGTTGAGCTGGACCACATCAATATGCAGAAAACTTCAAAAACAAAGGCATCAACCTTTTGTTGAAGATAAGAGGATCGATAGATAACATGTACAATTCCTGGCTTTATTCGTTTACTTGGAAAGTGATGTTTATATATTGTTTTTAGTATTTTTAACAACTTACAAAGTTTGGAGTCTGATTATTGATTAAATTAGATAAGACCTTAAACGTTTGCCCTATCTAGGAAATCATGTATGTATGTTGTTGATATATATATCCTTTATAGTTTTATTGTTTGACAAAATATATATGGATAGAAACTAGAAAGTAAAAACATTGAGTTGCCATCATACATGTTTCATTCCCTATTTTGATTTATGCTATGATTGTCTGTAATTACTCTATTATGTTTAGGTCTAGGACTGCTCGATTATGTTTGGATCTAGGACTTCTAATTAAAGACTATTACCTGAACTGTACTATAAATTCTAATTAGGCTTATCTTTGAGACGAACTCGACATAATCCGATTTCAGACCAAAATTTGATTTTATAACGAATCAAACACATAACTCAATCCTGACACAATTGCTATATCCGGTTCAGTAATACACAGTAACATTATGAAAGTGACCAATCCAACACCATGTGATCACGCTAATTGTGTGACTACTAATCGTTATAGTAACGCAGGTTGTGAAGAGAAGTCGATGCTTTTTTTCAAGTATTTCAAACTAAATCTTTTTTGCTATACATTTGGATAACAAAAACTCGTAGAGCCATAAGAGCATGTACATTTGAGACAATGTGGGTGTGTCTCATAATATAAAATTATTAAAATTTGAGTAAAAAGAAGAAAGAGAGTGTTTTTTGTTGAAATAGTGTGGTGTATTGAAATATAAAATTAATAAAAGTTGAGTAAAAAGATGAGATAGTGGGTTTAGTTGGAGAGATTGTGTCTTGGGAAAGACATAAGAGAGATATAATTGGGGTGTGTTTAAATATAAAATTAATAAAAGTTGAGTAAAAGTATGAAAGAGAAGATATAAAGTTGAGTAAAAAATGAAAAAGAAGGTATAAAGTTGAATAAAAAGAAGAGAGAATGTGTTTTTAATATTTTTATATTGTGAGACATTGGTAAAATGTCTCGAATGGTGATGGTCTAATGTGTTAGTTCAAAGGTCAAATCTTTATTGAAGCATTTCGGACGTTTTAAGCTAATTATGAGTTGGAATTTCAGGCCCAATATGTACTCCGTAAACAGTGTTAGGTTAATGTACACGTATAGTATTCTTTGAGAAAATATATTGATGCGTGCGTATTTAGAAATTCGTAATACGTCCATGTTTTGTATGGGCTAGAGCAAACGTTTGATATCTTGAAAATAAAGTTATACGTGGATGATTTTTTTTTTTTCAAGTTCATGTTATGACAGTCTACTAAATGGTCATATCGTTAAATAAATATTTTTATTAAAAGTTATTTGTTGAACCTCAAAATTTATCTTTCATGATGTGGTACAACTTTATACTACCTCAAGAATGTACTCAATTTACATTCCAACAATGAGCGTTTTCCAACAAAATAAAAAAATAGATTTCATGATATGAGGTAGGTATATGTTGAAGTATTTATTGAATATGATTTATATAATTTTTAATACATTGTCATATAAGAGTGATTAAAATAAATAAGCTTAGTAACGTTGTTACTTATGTATGATGATTAATGAAAGATTTGATTGATTGTTGAATGCAAATTTCAAAATTGATTGATGAATGCAAAAAAAAAAAAAAAAAAAAACCATTGTCACCTATATATTCTATTCTCGACCCTCCATAGTCCATACTACCAAACCTAAAAAACATCTCCAACTACAACAATACTTTATTCTTATGAAGTTACCATAGTTTCGCAAAATTAATAGCTAGTTTGTACATAATTTTGTGAAACCATTTGATAAAATAAAGACAGACAAACATGCTAGGTCAGAACAGGTCTGAATCACAGATTTGTACGAAGCATTCAAGTGTTTTTCACTAATCACCTTTATTCAAAATATACAATTTTTTTGTTAAAAAATGTGAAGAATCTTTTTTGATATAAATAAAATCAATTAAGTAAATTATTTAAAACAATTAAGTTTAAAAAAAAGGATATTATACGTAAAATATAATGGTCACATATATTAAATACATTTTAAAATTTATATGAAAGTATGTGAATATTTTCTATTTTAAATCCAACCATTGCTTTCCAGAAATGTCTTATTGAGTGAAACTGAACTATTAATCTAGTATATGTGTATATAGTATATACCATATACAAAATAATTTCATGACATATTAAAAAGAAGGTGACAAGAAAGAAAGAAAAAGGTCAACTGGCCTATAAAAGTAACTTGCTTCAATACAACGGTCAACAATTACATGACTTTTTTTGTGCGTGCAAAAGACAAAACATTTAACAAAATTTTCATGCATACAAGCTGAATTGAAACAGTTAATTATCTACTATACACGGTCCAACCAATAAAAATAGTTAATTTGTAATTCTGATTCCTTAACTCTACAACTCCTGTAATCCAACATTAAAACCAAATCAACATGGACGGCTGCAGCGATGAAAACAAGAAAACTTATTTTTTCGAACTATAAATAAAAAGGAAAGAAAATATTTAATTACAGATACACCACAAGTTATTTAATTACAGCACGAGAATCTAAAAAATACTCCAAACGAAAAGAAGAGATTTTGATTATATGCAGAAGCAAATAAATACAAACATTTATGCTTTGCTTTTGCTTCTGCTTCGGCTTCTGCTTCTCTCTTACTCCCATTTTCCCAATCCCCTTGCAAAACCGAATACCAAGCCCAAATCAACCTAAACCGTAAAATAAAATCAAACCATTAACTAAACCGTTAAAATGGTTTTGGTTCAAAGTTTGACTACTTCAGGGATAAAGACAGGGTATCGGTCGATACAATCGGACCATGGTCCGTCCTTAGGTGTCTTAATCGTACGGTTACATTTCCACACGGCAGAGTTACACTTGAAACCACTTCCAAATGCGATTTGCCAAACTCGATCGCCTCTTCTCATTCTCCCTTTAGCCTCGATGTAGCTAAGCTCGTACCATAATGATGATGATGATGTGTTACCAAAACGATGTAGCGTCATTCTTGAAGCTTCTACGTGTTCTCCTGATAGCTGTAGATTCTTTTGTAGCTCGTCGATCACTGCTCTGCCTCCTGCGTGAATGCAGAAATGTTCGAATGCCAGCTTGAAATCTGGTAAATACGGTTTCCATTTCGGGTTGAAGATTTTACGTCCGATTAGGGAGGAGAGGAAGAGGAGTTGCTCCGATGCGGGTAGGACCAGAGGACCTGTTAACAATCATGTTCATCTATAAATCTCAACCGAACAATAATTTCTCAAATTGAAACTAAACCAAGCCAAGCTTTCTTTAAAACCAGATAAATTAATATCATGTTTTAACTTTTTCGGGTAGGTTGCGTTAAACAAAAACATATGCCTATTTTAATGCAACCTACCCGAATAAGCTAAATCTCTATTGAAATTAGGCATATACTAAAGCTATATTTTAGTATACTAAAAAATATAAAGTATGAAAACCGAAGTCAAACAGCACCAAATAGTTGAATTCCCACCCTTAATTTATTGTCCACCGTTGATATTGTAGTTAGGGTATTAATGATATGTATTATTTTACCTATTGTGGTGATGTTAGCCTTGAGAGCTTCACCAGCGATAGCCATGAGATCTTTGGACAAGTTGATGCCAACGTTTCCTTCTTTGTCTTCCTGCTCATAGACACAGTAATAAGACTTGTCGTCAGCACCACGGTGGGTCCGAACAAGGTGACAAAGCTTGTATTTGGCTCGCCACCGGTCAGACTGGCGATTTGACATGTGAATGGCGGCGGCACCCATGCGAAAGAGGCAATTGGGAAGCAACATGGCTCTCTCGTTTCCCTTGTAGTAATTAGGAGTTATGATCTCTGTGCTGACAATGATTGCATTCGAATTGGGATGAACCTGAAGCAGATCGCGGGCCAGATCAACTGAGATCAGGCCCGCGCTGCAGCCCATCCCTGAAAGATTAAAGCTTTTGATGTTGCTCCTTAGCTTATATTTGTTGATGACCATCGCGGAGAGCGATGGGGTAGGAGAGAAGAGTGAACAATTGACAATGAGGATGTCGATATCTTTAGGCTTTAGACCGGTTTTCTTGAAGAGATCGTCCATGGCCGTAAAGATAACCATTTGAGCCTCGCTTCTAGCCGCGTCCATAGTTGGGGTGGGAGGAATGTAATGAATAGCCGGAGGGAGACAAGTTTCTTCACCAAGGCCAGAACGTTCAAGGATTCTCATTTGGAACTCAACGCTCTTAGGCTTGTCCTTGAGGATCAAACGAGAATGTTCCATGAAAGTTGCAAAGGGGACGCGGCACGTGACCGGTGGTTTGTAACAAGAGTAATCAACGAGGTAAACAGTGCGTGGCTTGGACATGAAGTAGACGGTGGAAATGAAGATAACAAAGAAAGAAGAACATAAAACCTGAACAAGATCAAAGTGGAGCGAGTTCCAAACATTAAGGATCTCTTCAGGGTCCATCCGAAGAAGCTCAAACGCGACGATTGCCATGATCGGGATCAAAAGAAAACTTAAGAAATGGTTGACCAAATATTGATAACCAAGTTTCACATACTTGAGCGTAACCGAGTTAGAGAAATCTGGCATCGGTGTCTGAGGCATCTTAGGAGAGTTTAATATATGTAAGTACTCTTTGTGTTTATATTATTGTTACTATTGTGATTAGGGCTTTTTGAATATTTAGTTAATGAAAAAGAGAGAAAGGAAATGTGAAGAATATAAAGGCAAACAAGGGAAGGGGTAGATGAGAAGAGTTAATGAGGAGACAAACGTCACCCAACGCTCTCGGTTTGCTATGTATTTAATTTTGTTTTTTTCTTTATTTGAATATATTTTTATTATTATTAGAAGAAGAAAATGTTTTGTTATATTCCTCTTCGATTTCCAGTTGTAACTCGACAAAAGCAACTGGTGAGAGCAAATGATAAGGACTGTTCCCTTTGAATATAGAATTTCTTTGAAGCTTGAGAAATAAAATAACGTTTTCCAAAAAAAAAAGAGATATAAAATAAATAAAAACAAGTAGAGACGTGTCAATTTATTATTTAATCGAGATCAAAGTGTTTGGTAACTACTTTGATTCGATGATTACGTATCCCAGTAGGCGAAAATAGTACTGTTTACATATTTATACAAGACAACATTAGTCTTCAAAACTATAGTCTAGTATTCTTTTTTCTCTTTTTGTCACTTGACTAATAAGTCTAGTTCCACAAATGAAAGAATTACTAATCTTTTTTTACGCATGATTTAAATGTTGGTTTACTATAACCCAAAAGCGAATTCAATGTACGTAAACTTACTTGTGAGTAATTCACCAAAAAAAAAACTTACTTGTGAGTTTGGACCCATCACTCATGTACGTGGCAGATAGCGGGAAAACAGAGCATTTTAAGTTGACATAATAAATCTTCAGGTTTAATTTGTCGACGTCTATATCTTTTAAGCTGCAGGTTTTGTTGTTTTACACTCGCAATTAATCTTTCATTTTGCATATGGGTTATACAACCGGAATCGAAGATTAAAATATAATTTGCATTTGATTTTATATTTATTTGGATCACTATAATTTGCATTGGACTATATACACTGTTATTTTTACGTACGAGCTGACAAAATACTTTTTTAATCTACTACTCCCTCCGTATGTTTTTAAGTGTCGTTTTAGGAGTAATTTTTTATTTATAAATAAGCGACGTTCTTATTTATCAATGCACAATTAATTAATTTTTTAGTGTTTTTGACTATTCAAATTCTGCAGATTGAATTTCTATAGGTTGAAATGTCTTGAAAATATAAAACTTATTGTTTTATTTCAAAAAACAAAATAAATTTATTGATTTTTTAATAAAAGTGTAAAAACCTTAGACGACACTTAAAAACACAGGGAGGAAGTATATGAAAACACCAGTGCTCTCTCCAAGAGCTGCCACATCATCTCTCCGTAAGATGCCACCTGTCTCCAAAAATATCGTATTCTCGCTTCCTCTTTCTTCTCTCTAATACGTTACAGAAACTTAAACATTTTTAACGCATTTCACCAATGAAAACAAATTAATATTCCCAAAAATCAACAAAGGTAAACTTAATAATATGGTTTTCGATTGTCTCCGTTTCTGATTTTTTAGCAACGTCATTTTTTTCAAAAACTTGGTACTGAAATTTTGGAATAATGCCTCTATCATATGATAATATAAATTAAAAGTTTATAGTGATCCAAAAACTAATATCTTGATTAGATTTTTTCAGTATAAAATTTCAAAGAGGTTTTTCGCATGATTTATTATTTTGTGTTTGTTTAGGCATAATTACTTGTCCATGCTACCTAATCTCATTGAAAGATTTATTTTCACTAGAATTCCATGAGAGCATGATTATTCATGGGTGTTAGTGAGTTGTTCGTGGACTCATAATTTTTTTTAATATTAATATGAGTTGCTTATTTTTCTAACATGGATGTTTATTTTAGTACTTTTAGCACCCATGTTAAAGAAATAAACAACTCATATTAATATTAAAATGTTTTATTAGTCCACTAGCAACCCACTAACACCTAGGGATGTCAAAATGGGTCAAAATTTATGAATTTGATCTATCCAATCCAACCCATGAACCCTAATGGATTGAGAATTTTGATCCTAATGGATTAGTGGGTCAAATGGTTTATAAGGTCAAATGGTTTGGTTTCAAATGGGTTGAATTAAATTGGATTAATGGATAACCCATTTCAATCCATTAATTATTTTAAAATATTTATTTTTATAATAACTAAATAGATTTATAAGAAAAAAGGTTACGATTAACTCAAATTCTCTCTTTCATTTCAAAATTAAGATCTTCGATTATCCATATCCCGATCGAAACAAATCAATTTCGCCGTTTATGCAATCGGAACAAATCGATTTCCTGGCGAAGAGACAAATGGAGGCTCTTTCCGGACTTGAATCATCGCCTTCTGGGTTTATTTCGTCGGTGAGCAGATCTATAGCAAGGCTTCCTTCCGACTCATCTCAACAACATCAGAACCAACCTGTTCGTCTCACCGAAGAGCATCGTTCTTATTCGATCAGGTAAAAACGTTGGTTGTTGATTTGATTTTGTAAATCTGATTTGTTTGATCGGGATATGGATAACAATAAACGACGGGAATCACATGAATAAGATTTTGGGTTTGAAATGTGCGTTTTGTTTGAGATTAATTTTTGGGTTTCATGATGATGGTATCATAAACACGATTCCTTCTTATTTGAGAGATTTGGGTTTTTGTATTTGTATATTAGGATTTGTAGATGTAGCTTTAGCTTAATTAGATTAAGAAGGATTTATACGACAGAGTAGTATAAGGCAACTACATAGCTTTAGCTTAATTAGATGTAGATTATTCCTTTTTTGATTATGAAATGAACCATTCAGGAGCTTATTTAGAAAGTAGATGATGAACAAAAGTTATATTAGTTATACTGAATCCATATAAATCCATATGAACAAAAGTTATATTAGCTTAGCTAATTTAGCTATATTTGAATTCTGTGCAATTTCTTTACCGAATCACTAAGACACTCCTTTTTCTTATATATATAATATAAATTTACATATGCAGAGAACAAAAGTTGTATTATTGATTAAGCACCAAGTTACTTGATTCAAGTATAATGTTGTTGTTGACTTTGGTATCTCTTGTTTCTTTATGACAGGGAAGATCACATGGTGGATAATGAAGAACTTCCTCGTGGTGATGGTGTCGGACAATCATCATCAGGTACATCACAATCTCAACTTTCTGTAAAAAGAAAAAGAAAGACAACATCAGATATGTGGAATTTCTATAGAGTAGAATATTTAGAGGATGGTAAAAAAATAGCATATTGTAATAGATGCTCAAAGGAATATTTGCTGTTACGTACTAGTGGAACATCAAATCTGATTCGGCATCATGAGAAATGTTCAAATGGATTAGATGATGAAAAAAGAATAACAAAGATTGATAATAAAGTAGCTAGGGAGAAGTTTAGCCGAGTCATCATTCGACATGATCTTCCTTTTTGTTCTGTCGAATACGAGGAGTTTAGGGATTATCTTAGCTATTTGAATCCTGATTACAAGTATTATACTAGAATCTGTGACATGCTTCCTCCGCATAGCGGTGATTGCTTAGCTAGTAGGATTCATGAATGTTTGAGAGAATGGAATATAGAGAAAAAAGTGTTCAGTTTAACTCTGGACAATGCTACAGCGAATAATAATCTTCAAGATATATTGAGAGATAGGCTAAATCTAGATGAAAACTTGCTATGCAAAGGGGAGTCTTTTCATGTGCGATGTTGTGCACACATTTTAAACCGCATTGTGCAAGATGGGTTAGTTGTTATTGGTGGTGCTTTATCTAAGATTCGAGATTCGGTGAAGTATATCAAAGGTTCTACATCAAGACGAATTGCATTTTCAGAATGTGTGGAAGGTAATGGTGAAGTGGTCTTGTCTTTGGATGTTCAACACAGATGGAACTCGACCTTCTTAAGATTTGAATCTTGAATTGCTTGTTTGATTCTCTTATAGTTATCCTGAAATGTGGATCCTAATCTTTATATACTTTCTTTAGCAGGGAAAAGGAAAAAAGTCTTGTTCTAATGTTGAAGTTGTTTATTTGCAGGTGGATGCTTGTTTGTTTATGGAGTTAAATGGCAATCTAGAGCTTTTTTTTCATGTTAGTATATGCTTTGGAACTTTTTTTGGATTTGATGGGAACTTTAAACTCTATTTGTATGTCTCTCTCTTTTCGTTAGACTGTTTTTTTTTTTTTTTGCAATTCTATCAAGTTCAGACAAGAGAAACCATACCTTTTGCTTTTGTTTGTTTCACAATTAATTTACACTTTTATAAAAACGTGAACTGTTATAAAATGTGAACTTCTAAAACATTTTTAATTTGTAATTTGTTTTTGTAAAAAACATGATTTCACATTTTATTTATAAATAAATTTGTTTGATTGTTTTGTTTTTGAAATTAATTGGGTTGGGTAAAAATCAATCCAACTCATTTAAATTTGATGGATTCATGAGTTGATCCAATCCAATTACTACATGGGTTGGGTTGATCCATGAACCACTAACACTCAGCCCATTAGGGTTATGAGTTGGGTTGGATTAAAATATCCATTTTGACATCCCTACTAACACCCATGGATAATCATGCACTGTATCTCGTTCACGTCCGTCTAAAAACTCCTTATTTTACCAAAATTCTATCATTATGGGTTTAATAGAAAAGATCATAGATGAACGACAAATTTACAGAATGACTAAACAAAAACAAAAATCAAACTTTACCAAAATACGAAGGTTTTTTAAACAACCGGTGGATTACTAATTACAGTATAATCTTTTGAGATTACTATGACATTCCTCTAGTTGGGCCCAACAGTCATTTGAAAGAGGGAAAACACGATCGTAGAATCAAACAGTAGTTATGATGTTTGACTTGGAAAGTGTAAGTCGACAAATCTTGAGATCCATGGTTTTCAACAAACGTGAAGAAAATCAACAGGAGTTACGATGTTTGACTTGGAAACTCAAAGCAGACAAATGATCATGAGATCCGATGATTTCATATATAAAGACGATTCACCAAAAACCTCAAATAAAATCCAAATCTTTTCTGCTATGATACTTTTGGCCAAACATGAATTTATTCCTTACTTGAATAAGAATGCAAGATCTTCACCTTGTTAATATACATGTATGAAATAACCAAATTAAAGAAAAACTATAGAGAAATTGAGATCAAAAAGCTTTTACAAGTTATGAATCTGCTCAATAATTAGAGAATCTTGTTAAATTTAATCGGTTTTCAAAATTAAAATCAAATGGAAATAAGTAAGTTGGTACATATCTTGTTACACAACTCTCTCTGTTTCATATTAGTTGAGTTTTAGGTTTTTACATAAAAATTATGAAATCATTTAATTTAAACCTATTTTATTTTGCATGGAAACTTGATAATATCACTTAAAATGAAACAAAAATAATTCCTAAACATCAACTAATATGAAAATGATGGAGTATTACTTTAGGTCACATGTCATTATCGATGTAAATTAACTAACATATACTATGATATACTACATTGCAAATTTTACTTTAGGTTTTTTTTTTTTGGTTCGCAAAAAAAAAATGAACATCGCGTAATTTTGTGCCTTCTAGTGAGATCATTAATGCCAACAAATTTTGATGAAGAAGTTTAGTTCGGAACTACTCGCCAGATTGATAAGTTCTTGAGCATCTTATTTAATATGAACATAATGTGTCTGTATTTCATTAGCCGCCCCGAATTCATAGTCCACGATACAGTTCTTACTTCAGCTTTCAGAATAAATGAACGTGAAACTCCCATCACAATTACATTGACCTACCACATCATTGGTTTGTCTCATCTCATTTGTAATAAATATTTGGAGTTATAAATTTTCTCGAACATTCATATTGCACCATTCATTTAGCATCAAGCTCGCTTTATCCACTGATTAAAGAATTTTATTCTGATTCCTTGGAAAATCCTAATTTTTTCTTAATCTTCATATGCTAGAAATTTTGATTGAGCACCAATGCACTTAATTATATAGATTACGTCCTTACATCAACGATGAATTCTCTCTATATGAGAGACGAAATCTTTGTGTAGTTACTATATGAAATTAGCTTATTTTTGTTTATATTCTTCTCCAATTATCCCAAAAAAAAAAATTAAACTTCGTGGACCACCTGATCACTAGACTTATAGTCCAATGCTATACTCACGGCGGATTTGAGAAGAAACAAAAAAATCAAGTGAGCTCACACCACAAATATTCAAATGATATATGGCAAACCTTATACCATTAAAAGGTAAAATAGAACCAAAAAAATGTAACACTCAGTTATACAGCTATACTAAGCTCGTGGCTTTATACAAGTTACATAGTAAGCTAGCAATTAAAATTTGATTACTAATTAAACAAAATTAATAATTGATGGGCTTTGGGAGTTCAGACTGTAGGGAAATTAGCGATAATACAACCTAAATTTTACTAGAGGAACTTTGGATCCTTTGTATGTAGACAATCCTCATATTTATATCCTCACACAGTTAACAATTTATGTAAACTACACAAACTAAAATATAATAATCTGAATCGAAAAAAGAATTACGTTTTACCTTCTTATAATTTGCAAATATCAATCTATTGAGTTCATAATCTATTGGCCAGTTTGATAAAACATATTCATGACCATAATTCACATATAACTAGATGACTGATTCCTGTTGTGCGTGAAGGTAAACATTTTATGAGATGGTTAACAACAACAAGATTTATGAGATACTTTTAGAAGTCAACCAGTAGTTAAAATTTCTTCTCATAAAAACAATTATATAAAAGTAGAAAGAAACAAAAACCGTCTCCAAGTTGGCTCGGTTTTTATATTGAGACATTTAAAGTATAATTAGAGTTTGAATGGATATTATCCTGGTCTAATCTATCTATGGGTTTTGGTAGTCTGTCTTTTGACACTGCATCAGCTTCTTTCAACTTTATTGCCAGAGATATCGCTCAAGAGCATTACCATAGATGAACGCTTCCAATCATATCTCGTCCTAGGTGAACCTTATTGACTCGGCGATCGCATCCATCAAGAATCTTTTTGCAGCTTCTACTAAGTCCTTCTTTAGGAATATTGATATTGATTTCCTGTTTGTCATTGTTTCTTTCAAGTTTTATCTTGTTTTCTAAACCCTTTTTATTTTAAATCAGTTTTGGACAATTAAAAAATGGATAGAATAACTTTTTGTCTTATCATTAATATATATTTGTTTATTAAAATATTTGTAAGAGATCACAGAAAAACAAATAACGAACAAACATAACATGGGATCTTTTTAATATGATATTGATGATGTTAGCAAGTCATGGAGGAATAGTGGTAAAATTATTTTGGAAAATGAATAAATCTTTTTAATATGGGATTGATTTTCCTTTGGAAATTTTTCACATGTATTTGACAAGTTGAAATAGTGTTGTAATTTAGGTCCATTAAAAAATCTATTGAGTAAGCTTCTCGCCAGTTACATTAACGTTAGAAGATTATTCGAATTGGTAAAAACTTGAATCTTTTAGATATTAAATTTAAAATAATAGAAAACTTATAAATTTAATTCTATTGTATTGGTAACAAAAAAAAGTCAAATACAAATTCTTAGTAATTTATTTGTATAAATATACAACAATTTTACATAGTTTATATATCTATAGTTCTCATTATGGAAAAATGAAACAAAGTTCAATTTAGTTATATTATTTCAAAATACAAATCATGAGTTAGTATAGTAGATACAAAAATATTATATTTCCAAAATGATGAAACATCTCTAAATTTTTAAATGCTACTATAATATTTGAATCAATTTAATGTGTATGAAAATTATTTGTATGTATGGAATTTTAAATTGTATTTATTAAGCAAATATTTAGGTTCTAAATTGTGACAGAGCTTGCGGGGCGGAATAGGTGTGAGACTATCCGAATAGTTAAAAAAAAACATGTACGCATATAGAAATATATATATATATTTTAGCTATATATAAATATAGATTTTTGTTATAAATATTTTGTTTTGTAAATAATTTTTGTTATTGTTCAGTGTGAGACAAGACAGTTAAACATAAATATAAATAAGAATGAATATCTCAGTAAAAACATATATATATATATATATAACACTAAAGTCAGCCTCCCTTGAAATTAATAAAAAAACAAACAGTGAAGAAATGAAGGCATTTTGCCTTGATTTATCTGAAATGTTATATCTAATTTTGTTACAACTTTAATGTGATGTGTGATAAAATCAATACATGGAGACTCGGACCAACAAGCTGCCAACCATTTTGCAAGACCTTTAACAAAAATAAATAAATGTTACCTAACAATTATTCTTCAATATATGTACCGTACGTGTATAATTTACATGTTCCTCGAATCTCAGATTGTTAGGAATAAGTTGCAACCCTCGATTATTTTACAATTTGTATATTTTATTTTTCTTTATTTTATTTGCATGCCAATCCGCATGTGTTATTAAAAAGTTTTGTTTTTTGTTTGTTTGTTTTTCAATCGGCCACTTTTTTTTTTCCCCTCTTAATTTCTATATATTACTTCCAACAGGTTATCAAAACCAAACATTTACAAGACCATTCCTATACAAAAAATAATAGAGTAAGAAATACAACTACAATTCTCAGAATTTGTATGATTAAAAAAAGGCGATTAGGATTCTTTAACCTAGCCGCCGCCGCGATGCACTGGTTGTATCTGTTGTCCTTGCCGGTCTGATGAAGACTAAAGCTCTTTCACCATGTCTGATGTTCCTATTTCCGGCGACGCTGAACCCTCCCAAACCACCAATACCTCCAAATCCGCCGCCTTGTGAACGAAACTCAACCTTCGGCTGCTTTCTTCGTCCAAAGCTCGTTGTATCAACGAGTGTTTCAGCCGTATATGAACCTATCTCTGCTTCGGATTTGGGCTCGGCTTTGGTATGATCACGCACCGTTCTTTTCGGTGATTGCGATTCTGATCACCAGTCGAGCACCTCCAAGGTTTTCAACCATTATTTATATCTCAGAACTTCAACTATACTCTTTGCTTTTGAACCACAGTTTTCTGGATTCTCAAATCCTGTAATCTTTAAATCTAGGCCCAGGTCTGATTTCTTAAATCTCTATGCCATTCCTTTAACCATACTAGATGCTCAATATGTCATAGGCTTCATGTCTGAGTTTAATTTGATAATTCTAGTGTGGTATTACTCTCAACAGAATCGTTTACGATTGAAGAAATTGTATGCATCGTCCTCCTCTCTCGAGGAGCCACTCATACTCCCATATTTCCTCTCGAGGAATCACGATGGGCTTCCGGTTTTAAAACCGAGAAAATTCTCCTCCTTTATGGAGCGAATCTTGTTAAGCTCTATGTTAATGGCTATGTCTCAAGTCTTAATGGCTTTTTTTCTAGTTGTGCGAGCTATTTATGACCATGTGATGGTCTTGGGTTTAAAGAAAGTTGTTTTCAAGGTTGCCTCTCTCCAAAATTTAGCAAATCGAAGTCCCGTGGACTGAGATTTGGTTGTTGATTTCTTGATGGTTGGATATGCATTGTCTAAAGCTTCGGACAAAGATTCCAGATTCTCTAACATGTCTTCGGTGTAACATCCCGAAACCAAAATTGTGAAGTTTGGAGAGGGGTGTCGATCGATACCATGTTCTGATTACGGGTTGGGGTTAATTTAAATCGCTCATTTTGCGATGTCGGTTTAAGGGAGAGCCTAGGGCTCGGGTATTTAATCCTTTGACAGTGTTGTGGCCGCATTCCAGAGCAAAAACAACACTGAATACGTTTTGTGATAGAAGTGTAAGATTCGAAGGATTTTTGGTGATCCGTTCTTCACCGTTCTTCGTCGTTTTCGCTAGGAGGTTTCGTGTGGTCGTGTAAGGGGTTGTTTGCATTGATTCGTGGTTGTTTTCTCAGTGATTCGTCACTGTCTCTTTCCCTAACCCGTTCCTCAATTCGTTTGCCTCGATTCGTGGTCGTTTTCTCGGTTGATTGATTGAGATGATTTGAATGTTTTCTGTGATTGTTCTGTGTGAAATCATGTGTATTGAGTCGTAATTAATCCCGTACGATGAAACGGAATCGAGTTGCGAGAGGATTTGACTCGGTTTAGGTTTCTGCGAGAGGTATCGATCGACACCTAGTGGTAGTGTCGATCGACACCACTTTTATGGTCGCGAGGCTCGTGTGCGAGAATGGAGTGTCGATCGACAACTAGTGGTAGTGTCGATCGACACCCGGTGGTGAAGTGTGCGTTTTAAACTTCAGTGTCGATCGACACCACCTGTTATATTGTTGATTTCAATTTTTGTTCTTTGTTGTTTGATCGCGTAGCAATTGATAATCTATTTCCCTTATTATGTATCCGGTAGGCGGGATGACTGCTTCACTAAGTATTTATTAAATACTTACGCAACTCTTATTACCATGTGTTGCAGGTAAAAGAAATGTGTGATCGCAAAATCAAGGCCAGAAAAAGAGGAAGATTAGGGTGTTGCAGTATTTGTTTAGTCTAGTAGAACCTGGTGTTTAGGTTGCCAGATTTTTATTATTTTGGAATTTGAGAATTGAGTTGTTGAATGAATTGGTTATTTAATTATTGAATTATTTCTTGAGAATTTCCGCATGGTTAGTAATTTAAGATAGTCGTTGAGAACTAATACTTAAGGAATATTAATTCGGACTATTTAAAAAAAAAAGTGTTGGTTGTTTCATTCGGATTCTTGCGACTTTGGCTCCTAACCTATCTCAAAGGATGGTACAGTCAAGCTTTGTATTTCCTTTGACTCTATCAAGTTGTTATCTTTCTTTTGTTGCAGGCTTCTTATGGTTGGTATAATTTTGATTTCATCATTTTCGGATTGGAACTCCTATGGAGTGTAACCGGATATGAGCTATAAAATCAAGTGTTGAACCAAAAAAAAAGAAAAGAAATACAACTACATATCTCACATAGTCACATAAAGAAAATGATTAGGAGGAATCCATTATATAATAATACACAACTCATACAAGAGGCAGACAATACATATTCCTAAAAAAATTGTTCTCATAAGATGGGGAGTTATATTAATTTATGGTAAATTTTGCTATCTTCATAACAACCTTACTTAAATTGGATTGTATAATTTTGTTTATTTGGTTTCTAAGAAGACAAGTGTAACACCCCGACCGCCCTATCCATGGGTTCCACGTCCACTCTCGGCCCGTGGGCCCATACTCCGACGGTCGGTGCGTTAGTTTGGGAGGCTCGGAAGTCATGTTTACTGACCCTGCAAATCACCACGCGATCTTTTCTCGTGTTTTGACCTCACTCACACGATATTGAAAATCACTTCCCAGTAGGTCACCCATCCTGAAACTAATCCAGCTTAAGCATGCATAACTCTGGAGTTCTCTCAAGACATGTGACCGAAAAGATAAGTGTACTTTGGTGACATAGGTAACCAAATCAATTCTTTTAAGCATTTCCATATATACCGCATATACAATATATGCTCTGAAACCGGGGTGTCACAATCACCCCTACTAACAGTTCGCACTTCGCAACGTCCTCGTTGCACATACCAAGATCGTTAGCCCGATAATCTGACTATTCACAGATGTCAGGGTTTGCTCTGATACCAAAATGAAACAACCAAACTTTTTTATTTTAAATAATTAATCCGGATTATTATTTATGGGAATAATAATCCTCAATGATTAAATCAGCCAAACTCAATTCAACTAACCAGCGGAAATCAACATAAACAATTCAAACCATTAAATCAATCAACCATTCATTCTTGAATATCAATTCTACAGAAATCTAGCAACTTAAACTGGGTTCCAGAATTCAACTCCAAAAACACATAATCTAGAGTTCCTAACCATCCTCTCGTCCCAGCCATGATTCCACGATCTCAAACTTTTACCTGCAACACATGGGAAAAAGAGTTGAGTATTATCACAAATACTCAGTGAGCCGGTCATACCACCAACTGGCGTAACAAATAGGCTCAGCCAACTTTACAAACAACAACATAGTTATCACAACCCAACAAATACTCAACATTGCATTTATAAAACGTTTCTGAACCAAACAGGTCGTGTCGAGCGACACCAGCAAGGTGTCGATCGACACGACTCAAGTGTTCATGTCAAGCGACACTACGATGGTATCAATCGATACGCTACTAGCACTCGTGTCGAGCGACACCCTCCTGGTGTCGATCGACACGCCTCTGTAACGACCAGAATCGAGTTTCTCCTCTCACAACTCGATTCCAGACAATACGAGTCGCAAACCTGCATTCGATCAAAACCCAAACAATCCATAATGACACAGCAATGACCACCATCCATTTCACACAAGAAACCATCACAAAAATCATCACGAAAATCATCAAACAAACCGTCATAGCCTAGAAACCTATGGTCACGAACTCACCTTAGCTTTTCGGGAAAAGGAAATCCCTCAACCACAAAACCAGCACTAAACACAGTCTCAACGAGACCAATAGCCACTGGTTAACCCTTCTCTATCACCTAAAACTCATCAACAAGATTTTCCCTTCAATTGAATCAGAATTTCTAAAAAACAGAATGACACACTGACTTTGAATGACCATAAAAGATCTAGTTTACCTCAAAATCATGATCTGAAACATTATTTGGAAACTAGACATGAAGAGCTTTCCAACGACATAAAGATCGTTGCCTAAATCGCTTTGAAACTTCAGAAAAACTCCTTCGAAGTGGTCTGGTCACAGACCCGATTCTGCACAGACCTCACTCACAAAAACACGAATATCTCTTAGCATACAGAACCAATTGACAAACCGATTTGCCTCACGGCTAGCTAAGAGAGAGAAAAACTTACCCATAAAATTTGACAATGATCAGAATCGATCATCCGATCCCTTTCTCCAACCAAGGCAACACGACTGCCTCAGCTCACAATTCCTCTTTTTCTCAAGAACACGAGAATCGTCTCCTTCTCTCTCAATTCTTAATCTCTCTCGCGTTTTTTTGATGAAAAACACGGCTGCTCATCGAAATAAGCTTAAATATCACGACCTAGGGTTCCCATAACCCGAACCGACCAAACCGAACAATTTAATTCAAACCGGTTCTAACCAAAAATCATTGGGGGTCGATCAACACTCTCCTTGTGTCGATCGACACCCCTTTCCAATTCCCAAAAATTGGTTTGCGGATGTTACAAAAAGCCCTTACGATCATCTCTGATACATCTTGCTGTAGTCTACAGAAAGAAAGAAAAAAGTCTATAGAAAACTTATTATTCGATTTGGTCTAACCCTAGCCGGGTGGTCGCACGGTGGTTTTTTTTTTTTGTCAACAATGTTCCATTCATTCATTTAACCATCAAACATACAAGGGAATTAAACCATCCTTGGAAACTACAACAAGAGAAAGTGAAAGCAATAAAAGATAGTCTAGATAAATCATCGCACAAGATGATAGACGGCAAATCCGAAGCGAGCTTCAAATGCGTCAAAGCGTTTTTTGCGGCAAAGCCAGAGAACTTGAATTTAGTCATTTGCAATTGCAATTTTGACTTTAAATACGAACCCATACCTCCGGTATTCGTGGTCGCACGGTGGTTTGACAAGTTTGTTTTCTTTCTTTTATCAAAAAAGAACAAAATTTTGCAACCCCCTAGAAACTTGACAAGCTGGTTTATTTTAGGTCAACAAACTTGACATGCTGTTTTTATTTGCTATCTAACGACAATCTATAAAAAAAAATCACTTTCACATGTGTGCAATCAATTATTTTATCACGAACAATGCACAGTTGTACGTGGAAACAAAAATCTCACATTGGAAAATTAAGAGGGAATTTGACCAAGTTATAATGGGTGGATTTATCCATTGATTGTTAATTAATTTTTAGTTAGAATCTCATAAAACTTAACATAATATTAGAGTTTAAAACGCGCTTATCTATTGATGTAGTCAACAAAGAGATTCGATCATACCCATTAATTGATACTCCTTCCGTTTGTTTTTATATGATGTTCAAGTTTTTTACACTCTTATAAAGAAATCACTAAATTTATCTTCTTTTCTGAAATAAAACAATATGTTTTATTTATACAAGACATTTTAACCAATAAAAATTCAATCTGTAAAATTTAAATAATCAAAAATATTAAAAAGTCAATTAATTGTGCATTGGTAAATGAAAACATCACTTATTTGTGAACAAAAAATAACTCATAAAACATCACTTAATCCAAGAGATGTTCAGTTCCTTGAGATAACTAGAAAAGCATGTATTTCGAAGGGTGTGATGAATTATAGTTAAGATTAAGGCTTGAACTAAAAGAGCTATTACCTCAAGAGAACGTGTGCCAAAAAAAATCAATATTAAGAAAAAGGATTTAACTAGTATATAAAAAATTAAAAAGTATTTAACTAGTATATAAAAAATTAAAAAGTATTGATCTTTCTATTAATTGCCGATTAATTTCTGATTAAAAGCCAATAAAACTAAACAAAAAAAATTTCCTATAAATTAAACGATGGATAGTTAAGAAAACAAAATATTAGGATATGAGTGTCCTTGAGGTGGTAGCCGCCACTACAAACATTTTTTGCCGTACACAACAAATATTTTAATCACCATTTATCAAATTCTTATAAAACATGAAAAAACAAAATTACGTTGGTTCCGCACTAATAACACTCGTTATTATTTTTGTACTCCACACTGCTTATTTTGTTGTCATGAGAATACTAAACATTTTAATTTGCAATATCCAGTAAAAAAAAAATTTCCATTGTGGTTCGTTTTCCATATATTCGTGAGGAGTTCCCAGCTGGAATTTAGCCTCAACCGGACTAATGCACGCCATGATACTAAAACATATGACTTTTTCTCTTAAAATCTTCGGCATCTCATTTAATCAATACAATATTCACATATGTACTACAGCCGCATCACTTTGTATATCAGACAATAACATAATAACGGAATAATCCAACATGGAATCAAATTTAGGGGTAATTGCCTAATTAGTTCGGCTGTAGTTGTAGAATAATAGCTGTAGGTTTTAGTCTGTAGATGTTTGTGTTGTAGATATATATTTTTTTGCTGTAAAAAATTAAAAACTAACATATAGCTTTTAAAACCACAAAATATTTGCTTTAGAAAAAAAAAAGTAAAACATGAACAAACAAAAGAACAAGGCTCTAGAGGTTGTAAATTTATATGGAATCCACTAAAATACTTAAAGTCTGCTTGGTAAGGAAATGTTGTAAAAATATATAAAAAGGTTGTAGGAAATTTTTAAAGCCCAACCAATCTCACCCTAAGCTGAAAAAAACTTAAAATGATTGAAGTTTACTAGACTAGTTATAATTTTAAAACATGCAGAAAGAATAGAAACAATCATTTGTTATTTTTCACGTATGTGCAAAATATTTTGAATATATGTATTCGAAGAATTTACCTGTTGAAAGCGTGATAAAATTACTACATACTATTCAAAGCTTTATTCCAAAAAATTTTAAATTTACCAATTGTTACAGCTAAATTAAGTTATGGATTTTTAAAAAGTTAAAGCTAAAGAACATTCATATACAATATCTATTTATATGATATATGTTAAAATGTAATGAAAACAAGGCTAACTAATATTTGCAAATTTTACATTAATTTATATAACATCGCATTCAAATTTTCTTTAAAAAAATATGTTCTACAACAATAATTGGCATTAGATGGTGTTATGAGTACTCTTATGACTGTATTAAAATCAATAACAAACAGTTTTACACATTAATTATGTTGGATGTCACTTTCTCTTTACCGGATACTTTTTGCTTTCTGATATCACATGACATGACTGGTGAAAGATCATGTTATCAGAATCTACTGAACAAGTCAGGTTGCGAGTTTGTTGAGCTTGTCAAATTATGTTTGATTTGGTTGCTACGCATTTTTTAAGGTCATATTAACCTATATAATAAATGTTAGACATTTGATAATCTATGTCACCGCAAATAGCATTTTCCAACATGCGCGTAGAACGGATATGGATAATATTTATTTTGGTGACAACCGAGAGAGCCTCAAAAATGTCTACGGTAACTAGTAAACTCAAATCATTTTGATTTCTTTTTATTCTTTACATAACAGATTTGTGTATTGCGTTGTAGCCACTTTATAACTATTTATTTCTTGGAATTGACCTTTCGTTTTATCTTGTGGATGCATCTTAGTCCTCTCTATGAAATTCCTTCAATGTGATATGCGAACCACTCACTAATAGTTTACCGAGTGTAGAACCAAAAATACATTTCGATGAAAAAAAAATATATACCAATTTTTATTTATTCTGTTTGAAAGAAAGTGCAATAGTTAAGTAGCAATAATACAAGGACGTTTTAATTAGTATGTGGGTGTGATTTGACAATATTTATCATTATGATGAATTGATGACCATCTTCCCAACTATCTCTATTAATTTTGATTTTGATTTTGATTTTTGATAATAATGTCTTTGTGACTGTTTGGACCATAAGTGTCCTCCCCAGCATTTGTTGTTTTCTAAACCAGCTTAAAGATTGGCCTAAACTTTTAGTTTTTGTCCCCTAGCTTTAATTAAGGATTATTAAGATAACAAATCATTATGATTATATATATATATATATATATAAATAAATAAGGTCTACAAAATACGTTAAACACAAATATGCTACCAAAATCAAATTTGAGTTATGATAAGATGTCGACACTAATATAAAACACTAGGTTGTACTCACAGTCAATTTATAAAAAGAAATGAAGAATTTGTCGACGTCGGAACTTGTGGTTTCTTCACTCCAAAATAGAAGCTCTACGTTGAATATGAAAACTATTTTTATCCGTATGATAGATTGTCATGTTTTTGAGATAAATTCCCATTAGTAGATGTTAATGATGTAATTTTTTAATCGGTGATCTGCTTTTTCTAATCTTCGAAATAAAAGAAATTATGATGCGAGATAGTTTCGCCTAATTAGTTTTTCTGTTATAGTTTGTGTGTAAACATTAAGACTGACGAATTGATGATAGAATTGAACAACTCAGCCAATAAAAGAAAATCGCATAATACTATTGGCTGTACAGTATTCAATAAATGTAAAATTTATATAAATATATGTAAACATCTTATATTGTGAAATAAAAAATAATTCAAACATCTTATGTTAGAAAAAAAGAAAGTATTAATGTTTTTTTTTGTCAAGAATCATACTTCTTTTATTGATCAATCTATAAGAGACCGAAGTATTAATACTTGAAAAACTTGAACTCCTTGATCGACCATTCCTGGCAAGCAAGTCTGGTACTATATTATGTTCTCTAAGGTAATGCACAAGGGCAAACTCCGAGAAAAATGTTCGTAGGTTCTTGAATCAACTAATGGTTGTACATTATTTAATAAATGTAAAAGCTACATAAATATATGAAAACATATAATATTGTGAAAATATATATATATATATATATATATATATCCAAAACATTTTATATTAGAAAATAAAGGAAGTATTAATGTTTTTTTTTGTCACGAATCGTATTTCTTTTATTGAACACTCGGTCTTTTCCCGCGCGTACGCGCGGGATTTGTAGTAAAATGTTGTAATATAGTTAGATTTGTTTTCTTTTAATGTGTATTTTGCACCAATATATCATATCTCATTAATTTCCGTGTAATTTAGCGATTGAAATCAATGTTCGGATCATGAGAATATGTTCCGATTTATTTGGTAATGGATGTATGATATGTGATTTATATGATTAAATTGTCTTTAAACTCAGATGTACTGATGCCGTTTAATTCAAGTTACTAATAATTGGAGGGTTTATATGTCGTTAAAATAGAATAAAGGTTTGCTTGTTTTGTTATGATTGAAATTGTGCGGAATACTTGAGTTTTATAAAATTTTGTTTACCAAGTTATGGTACAATGTCGTCGGCTTTATTTTTAGTCAATTTAGTAATTATGAAAAGATAACACTAACGCATTTTGACGCAGAGAAAAATAAGACATGAATGGTAAATAACACATTGTGTGTTAATTTTTTTCTTTTTGAAACAGTCGTGTGTTAAATTTTGTTTTAAATATTTTCATTGTTGATTGTAGTGAATTTAAAATATTTATCTATATTTTTAGTTATAGATTTTTTTTTATCTCATAAAGATATTATATATTTCTTTGAAAGTGTTTTTTACTTGTTTAAAATGTAGAATGATTTATTTTAAAATTTCCTAACAAATAAAAATGTGATCCAATAAGTCTTGGATTCTTAAAATCCGATATAATATATAAATATGTTCTTAGAAGAAAATAGAGTCGTGTGGAAGATCTAACAGTTCAATGTAAAATATAACTATGTTAAAACTTAAAAACACTTGTTCAAATGAAATGTGGATTACTTTACACCATTCTCACCGGCTTTGAAAATAACATTATCATGGTAGTCATTATTAGAATTGATCGTAATATGTAGAAAAGAAAACTAAAATAAACAGAATAGTCGACTCACATAAATTGATGTCTACTAAAACACCAAGAAGATTTCTATTACTATGAAATGGTTGGTTATCCAACTCAAATGTTTACACAATGGCACCCCATATATTTCACCAATTGTTTTTCTTTTTAGAGTAGTTTCTCTTCAAAATTTTAAACTTTGACCATTCAAATAAAGGTCATGCAAAATTTAGATACAGAACAAACATGTGTGCCGATTTTGGTTGCCAACATGTCTGCAATATCAAGCCACCCTATCATCCCACTTAACACAATTCTTCTACTCATTTATTTGTGGAATTATGGCATGTTTGTTTCTATTGTTCAGTTTCAAATAATATTGAAGTATAATAGTAGAACATGGTAAAAAGATCTAACATTTACAAAATTCGACATATGGTAGGAATCACAATGTTCTCAAAAATTATTCGTGGGAATATTTTCAATTAAGCTAAAGCCAATTTACCATTTATTTCAATGAGGAACTGACTCGTCAATAGTTTCATCATAAAAATTCGTTAGTAAAATGAATTTTTTGATACTTAAACGAAGCATTACCCAAATTTTCGCGTTCAAACCTAAACACATCCTCATCCTGCAATGGCATCACCTATCTATCACCCACATCTCTCAGCAGCCGCATAACTCTGTGGAATCGAGAGTTTCGTTACCGAACAAAAAATGAATCCGACCAGTGTTGTTCCTGGGAGGTGAGGAGAAAACCGCGGTGGCAGAGGAAGAAGTACCCTAGAGGAAGACGCGGAGGAATGTGGACCTTAGCGTGACGGTGAAGAGACAGTTTGTGGCTTACTTAAATAGTATCGTAACAGCGAATTACTCCTGTTGAGGAAATCATCCAAGGCAATACCTTTTGGCTACCAACAGGTGAAACCACTAGACAATGCGACGCCTTGGCTGCTTCTCTGTATAAGGAGCTTCAGCCAGATCTTGCAGGTGGTACAATCTCGTCTTCGGATCCGTCACTGAGGACACGTAAATGAAACCCTGTCCAAGAAACATGTCAATTCAAAACCACGGATACGGAAAATTTAACATGAAAAACTTTTTAAGTCCCATTTCGTTTCCATTTGATATTCAAGACAAATTCATTTTAGTTATGTATCCAAACATGAGTTGAAATATAGTCCCTAGTGATACATAAATTCGATAGACACCTTTTACCTCTTCAGTACATCTAATAGAGAACCCGAGTTTGGTATCTTCGTCTCTAAGTTTGATTTTGAGTGGGAACTCAACGCCAAGAGGAGCAAACCAAAGCCGAACCGCTCTCACCACACAAATATCAACTCCATGATAATCCTCAAATACAAAGACTCGCGTTTGCAAGATCCAAATCTGACTATCGCGGACATTGTTTCTCCCGATATCTTTTACCATGTGAAATCAAAACATAACATTTACACATTCAAACTCTCCACATAAACAATACAAAAACATTACACAAGCTATAAATCTCTTATTCTAACCTTAGTGAGCAAAGATTTAGTCTGGATATTAAGACAATGGGAACACCATTAGCTTGTGAACAGCTTAGCCACGCATTGGCACAAGCAAGTTATCTTCCAAGTTGTTCTACCAGAACCAGCCCTTCCATAAGTTATTTTTTTCACAAAAAAAGATTGTTAATATTTGAATACATATATATAAACAAATCTATGATTAATAGTTTCAATCTTTTGTTTATCTTACCAGAATCTTTGGGAAGAAATAGAACAGAGAGGAAATTGGTAAAGCATCTTGCATCATTTTCCCATGGATATGAAACGTAACCATCTTGAAGTTTTGCTCTCTCTAATGCTTCCCCATGGATATGAAACGTAACCATCTTGAAGTTTTGCTCTCACTAATGCTTCCCCATTCTTGATCCTCTTGATTCTGCAAATTTGTTTAATGCATCATCACCTTCCTTATTAGGCCTCGCAACAACAATAGAAACATGTTTCTTGAGCTCTAGGGAAACACAATGACCCTATATTGATTTAGTATATCAATAAAACCATATAAGAAATAGGTAAAATTTCAGTTTGAGAAAGCACAGTTAGATATTTTCCTATAAGGAAACAAATGACTACAACCAAACGGTTCGGGGTGTATACATTGATTGAATTTTCACAGCATACTTGTGCTCATTATCATCAAGGCAGTTAGAGAGAAAAGAAGTAGGGGAAACAAACTTTGCCGGAAAAGCGGAAGATAATAGAGAAAGAAAAACCTCCACTACAGTTCCAATGGATGTTTGGCTCAAGAGGTCATAACTTGTGGTAGTGCCATGATCGATGATTTCCATGAAATTTTCATATATTCCATGAAGCTATGTATCTTGTTTTATTTGTTTTCTTACAATACTAATAGAGTATAATTGTAAATTTGCCGAAGAATTATGTAATTCAAAGCTGAGGAAATTTACCGTTGTTGCAGGCTTTCAAGAATTAAGAAAAGCCTCATATAACTCTCCATCAATTTCAAGAATATCGATCTGTCACATCTTTTCAATTCACTAAATCCACCACCAAATGACAAACACATAAACTGAAAAGCATCCCTATTGAATTTTTCCGGAGGAACAAAAGGATACACCATCGCCTGCAAACAAATGAAGAAAAATATGCTAAATTTTCAGAGCTTTTGAAGTATTTTGAACCCTCCAAAATCTAATCACGACAGATATTAAACAAGTTCTAATCAAGAAGGGTTTGTATAAGATGTAAGTATACGGTCCATAGATTGTGTGCGTAACCTGATCTTCAAATGGATCTGGAACACGACAATGTTGGTATGTATCTGCTTGCATGGCCATGAATCAATATAAACATATAAGCGCAAATTTGCAAACCAATTTAATCAGTAAGAAATGAAGCATCATCTATTTATAATGAGAATATGAATCCCAAAAGCTATCAAGTTCATGAGAGGGCAAATCAAGATGTATTAGTATAAATCAAACCTCAAAATGAAAACACATACCTCATTATTGGCGTCAATGTGGACCTTTCTAAGCGAAGGATCGACCTGGAAACTACGCTCACTTAGATGTTGAGTGTTGATTTTAAGAGTTTTGTTTCCATCATCAATAACTGTTTTTAGCGAGTATCATCTCAATCTGCATCTACAAAGAGAGTATGAAAATGCATATAAGGAGAAACTAATGAGTGAGAAAGTAAAATTAGATTGAAGCCGTCTCTAAATCCTCTGTTTTCTCATTGATAAAGAGAGAGACATACCTGGAGATCAACGATGGTGAAGGGATTTGTCGGTTTGTGGCCGTAAGCACCATGGTGGCTGCAGTGATGCCGGGCAGAGTGGCGAGGGTTTGATCGGTCGTCCGGTAGGTGGTTGAGAATGCAAACGCAACCATGATTCGTTGTGGCTTACTTTGTGGGAGACTCATGCTAGCCTGTTTGTCGAAGAAACCTTAAAGGAGCTAAGAGATGATTGAGCTCGAATGGAGAAGATACGGGAAGGTTGGTCAGAGACTGAGAGATTATTTGTTCAAAAAATGATGCAGTGTTTCGCTTCAATTCGATAGAGTTGTGGTGAACACATATATATTTGGAAGCTTCATGGGGCAAATTGATAAGGTGGTTCGTAGAATTTAAGGTAACAGTTTTCTTTTCAGTTTGATGAAGAAAGAAGACGAAGACGAAGAGACCTGATAAGATTGATTAAGCATGTGATTAATGATTTTGTGAGTTTAGAAGTGGAGGAGGCCAAGGATCGAAACTGTTAAGGAGATGAATCGTCGAGAGTAGGGTTTGTGTCGAGCGGTGTTTGGCTGCAGAGAATGTCGGGGAAGAAGATTTCTTCTTGGGCTGGACCTATGAAAAACCAATTTGAGAACCAAATTCGTTTTTTCCTATTGGGCTGATTTTGTTTATGTTTGCCGAAATATATAAGTGAGTTGGCTTAATGGAGAAATCTGATTGGCTGATTTTTGCTGATTATTTCTCTGAATTTATGCTGATGTGGACAGCCTTAGAGCTCTCAAAATCTCTCCCTTTTATATAAAGAAGAATCACGTAAAACCGTATCCGATAACCAATAAAAGACCGCAGTAGCAATACTTGAAAAACTTGAATTCCTTAATCGATCATTCCAAGCAAGGAATTTTGGTACCATATTATTTTCCCTAGGGCAATGCACAAGGGCAAACTCCGAGAAAAATGTTCGTAGGTTCTTGAATCAACTAATAGTTGTACATTATTCAATAAATGTAAAAGCTACATAAATATATGAAAACATCTTATATTGTGAAATATATATCCAAAACATCTTATATAGAGGAAGTATTAATTTTTTTTTTGTCATGAATCGTATTTCTTTTATTTATCAATCACGTATAACCGTATCCGATAACCAATAAGGGACCGCAGCAACAATACTTGAAAAACTTGATTTTCTTAATCGACCATTCCTAGCAAGCAAGTATGCTTGTATATTATGTTCCCTAGGGGAATGCACAAGGGCAAACTCCGAGAAAGATGTTCTTAGGCTCTTGAATCGTCCAATTCTGGTTTGAAACCATGCTGGTTAATTTTTTGGAATCCATGACGAAGAGCGAGCAATAGCGTTTTTTCCTCCGTAGACAATCCATAGCCAAGAAAAGATTCTGCATCCATATCACGAGTGAAGCATTTCTAGAAAATAATAGAAATAAAAAATGTTTTCTCATTTCATTTCTCCTGCGTGAGTATGTAGTAAATCTTTAAATTATTGGTGAGAAAGAGAGAGCACAAATGAAATGAATCACCAACTCTCCTTTTACTTCAACAAAGATCATCACTTTATTAAAACCTTATCTCTTCTACCATTACATATCAAACTCGTTCCACAGACCAAAAAAAAAAAAAAAAATGGCAGAGTATTTGGTAACCGGAGGAACTGGCTTCATTGCTTCTTACATCATCAAATCACTTCTCGAATTAGGATACACCGTTCGAACCACTGTCCGAAACCCTCGTAAATCCCTATTTCTCTCGCTCAAAATATTTCAATTTGTACCTCTAATTTGTAAGTTTTTATTTTGGATTTGTATTAAAAGGTGATGAAGAAAAGGTGGGATTTTTATGGGAATTAAAAGGAGCAAAACAGAGGCTAAAGATTTTCAAAGCTGATCTAACGGTAGAAGGAAGCTTTGATGAAGCAGTGAACGGTGTCGATGGAGTATTCCACACGGCTTCTCCTGTTCTTGTTCCACAGGATGTTATATCATAACATTCAAGAAACATTAGTTGATCCAATCATAAAGGGGACTACTAATGTGATGAATTCTTGTGTAAAGTCCAAAACTTTGAAAAGAATTGTTCTTACTTCTTCTTGCTCTTCGATTCGGTACCGTTTCGATGCCACCGAAGCCTCTCCGCTCAATGAGTCACATTGGAGCGATCCTGAATATTGCAAACGCTTCAATGTGAGGATACATTTCTCTTTAATCAAACTACTTGAATTTTTTACTTTAAAATGACTCTTTAGACCTAGGCATAGTCTAGTTGTTTGTATCAGTGTCGTAGATGTGTCACCGCTCCAAGCTAGGTAGTCTAGTAGTTTGTACTAGTGTCGTTATATATCAATGTCCGATTTAAAATCCTGTAAAATACATGTTCTTGAACACATTTTTGTCTAATGTGCTTGAAATTTTATTTATAAGCCTTGTAGTCTAGTAGTTTGTACCAGTGTCGTTAATATTTCAGAGTCCGGGTTCAAATCCGGTAAAAGAAATGTTCTTGAACACATTTTTTTTGTCCAATGTGCTTGTAATTTTGATTTTTAAAACACTCTTTGGATGTTGTGTGTTTGAATTGATGCGTAGCTTTGGTACGGATATGCAAAGACGCTAGGCGAGAAAGAAGCATGGAGGATAGCTGAAGAGAAAGGGTTAAATTTGGTGGTTGTGAATCCTTCTTTTGTGGTTGGTCCATTGCTTGGACCGAAACCGACAAGTACTCTTCTTATGATTCTCGCTATTGTCAAAGGTCTAGCTGGAGAGTACCCGAATTTCACGGTCGGGTTTGTGCACATTGACGATGTAGTTGCTTCACATGTATTAGCTATGGAAGAGCCTATAACAAAGAAGGAGACAATATTCTGCATAGTATGGATACAAGGAAGATACAAGAGATGGGATTTGGATCCTTCAAGCCTGAGATGTTCGATGACTGTATCCGCAGTTTACAGGACAAGGGTCTGCTATGATTACATACATTGTCAATTTCTAGTTGTGACAGTTTTATTATGGATTAAAACTACTGATCATGGTTAAATTCAATAAGCTGGTTTTAATCAATCACTTGTTAGAATCTTATAGATTTACTAAGCATTAGTAAATAATCAACGATAAACCGTCTCGACTGAACCAAAATCCATCAATCCAAATCCAAACCGCATCTGAACAATACAAAAATGTGTGTACCATATTATTCAGGCCAAATTTCAACCGAACTCGAAATTTTAAAAAAAAAAAGTATTTTCACTAAATATGTTGAGTCTATAAGATTAACTAAATTCATATGAACCGAATCCAAACCGAACCGGAATAAAATTCGGTTTTATTTAGTACGTATTAGGGGTGGGCGTTTCAGTTTAATTTTGGGTTCGGTTCGGTTCGGTTTATTTGGTTTTAGTAAAACTCTAACCATAGCCAACCAAACTTAGTTCGGTTCGGTTTTGATTCGGTTCGGTTTTAATTCGGTTCGGTTTAGATCGGTTTGGGTTAAGTTTGGTTCGGTTTTATTTAAACATAAAACATAAGTATTGTATTGTATCTAAAAAAAAATCAGCATAAGTCATACATATTGTATGTATGCTAGCTTTAATACGTATTGTAGGTTAGCTTTTAATACATAAATCATACATAAATTATACTAAAAAAATAACAAATCATACGTATTGTTTCTATATTACTATTAAACATAATTAACTAATAAGTGAAATAAACATATTGGGTTTTCCGAACCGAACCATTTGGGTTGAGAGAAAACTCATCCAAACGGTTTGTGTGTAGACTTTGGTTCGGGTTGGGTCGGTTTGAGTTCGGTTGGATCGGTTCGGTTCGGTTAAAATGCCCACCCCTAGTACCTATGCTCTAAATCCTTTAAAAAATATCCGAAATTGGAAAAGCCTGAACCAACCCGACCCGAATAACCAACCAAAATGCCCAAGCTAACTCACACGGCCACACAATTAACTAAACCGGCTTTCAAGCTAATAGGCCAAGAATCACCTCTCTTGTAGCCCAAACACCAATACATAGAAGCATGGTTATAAAAAAAAACCTCAAAAGTTAATACTACTCCTATACTTGAATTCATTATGAGTATACGAATGTGAATATTCTTGATCAATATACTAGTATCAAGAATTAGGAAAGGTTATCCGAAGAATCCTCAACTTCATCACCTTGTGCATGTGCATTTCAAGCTCTCCTTATAAGTAATTCACGAGCTTGAGAGAAGACATGCCGCACGTACAGAAAAAAGGTAAACAAGAACATGTGCAACCACAAAGTAATGGAAGAGAGTGGGATAGTGTTACTTATTTAAATTTACTATACCATACACAGTATAAGTAGACTCTTCCTTTGACTTTTCCTTATTCCACAATCACCTTTTTTCTTATCAATTAAATTCCAAATGCTATACAGCTGTGTTATAAATAAATAAATTATTTGCAAGTTTTTTATTGAATAACCTGACAAAACCAACCCCTGACTTGGTGCCACTTCCGTGCAAATCCTCTTTAATTCCCACTTCCCTTTTACACGTGTATTTTCTTTTCTCTCTTCCTCAAAAAGACAAAAATTAATAACATTTCATAATCAAAACCATAATTAAACAAAATTAGAATCTTGTTTTTTTTTTCTTTTTTCTTGTGAAGCCGCGGCGAATCAGCAGACAGAGAAAGAGGCCACCATCAAATTTTCATGAATTGTCACTTTCTATTAGATTCTTTAGAATCGTAACACATCAGTATCTAAACGCTTCACTTGGCAAAGGATATGAAATGAAAGGCGATAAGAACAATGAACAACAATGAAATTAAAATATAGTATTTGTATCATCGATAAAGAAAAAGAGGTTACAAAAGATTGAAATGAATCTCTACATTTCACTTTGGACGGCTCAAAAAGCACAATGGAAAAACCCAAAGTTTAAAAGAGATTAAACAAAATCATTAAACTCATTAAAAGCTCAAATTTTCAATCTTCTTCCTCAAAAACAAGAAACTACTAGTAATAAGTAACACTCTTCTAAATGCAAAACCCGGCTTTATGTCTTAAGAACTAAACTCACTCCGGAACACACACTTTATGTATGTCTTAATACTACTAAACGAAAAAAACTCATTATACCAAAAACGAAAAAACTCTCACTTGAAAAAACAAATCCTATTAAGCTGCAAAACTTTTCATGGGGCAAGAAGGGATATTGAGCGGCGGCGCGTGCTGATCGAGGAACACGAAATTAGAGTCACCACCTAGCTCCTCAAGCCCATCAACAAAGTCGAAATCCGGTAGCTCACTCGGACCGCTATCTTCAAACCCGTTCATATAATCAAGCAAACCGAAATCATCGGGCGGATCATCCGTAAAGAAACAATCCAAGTCTAGAACACCGTTTCCTCCAACCGCCATTGGTCCTTCCTCAAAGAGACCAAAATCAGGGATTTGCAAATCCGAAAAATTGAAATCGAACAACACTTCCTTGCTCGAATCAACACCAGTACTAACAGTAGTAGCCTTAGTCTCTTCTTTAGTAAGAGCAGAAGCAGAAGTGTCTTGCTGCTCAGGGAGAACAATCGGCGAAGAGCGAGAGCATTGACTAGTCTCTGAAGACGAAACGGCCGATTTAGCATTTTCGGACTTGGAAGAGACAGAACCCGTTATAGAGGCGGCGACAAGTGCATCAAACTCAATCTTCTTATTGATATAAGCTTGATGAGCTTCACCTTCAGTTTCAAAAGTACCTAACCAAGTCCTAACTTTAGTAATAGGATGTCTAATCTCAGCAGCCCATTTACCCCATTTCCTTTGCCTAACACCAACAGGCTTCTTAGACAACCTAGGACGAGGCAACACCGTTGCTCCGACCGATTTCTTGTTTACGGTCTTAGTACTGTCCTGAGAAGAACTCACAGATGGCTCAACACGAGCAGATAAGTCCAAGGACGGAAAGTTAATCTCATGAACGATTCTTTTCACCTTACGAGGCTGCTTAAACTTAACCTCATCCTCATCGCTAGATGAATCATCAGTTGCGTAAGGATCGTTTACAATAATCCTAACTTTTCTCAAAGGTTGGGTTTCTTGAGGATTTGATAAAGTAGTGTTGTTTCTCTTCGTTGGTTTCTTTAAACCACTCAAAGACTGTTGCTTTCTAACCTCTACCATTGTTCCTCAAAATACCCAGAAAATTAAACACAAGAACCAAAAAAAATCACTCACTCTAAACAAAACTCTGTATCAAAACTTGTCAAAAATCTCAGCGAACTATGAAAAAGGCGAATTTTTGCTGCTTTATGTGAAAACCCCCAAAGACTTCAACTTTAGAACTATTCCTGTAAGAATCAGACATAAAGATGGAGCCTTTAGGTCTCAAGATCTATTAAGGAACGAGAAATGATGATTTATAAGGGATTGATTGGTGATACCTTTTGGGTCTTAAGCGCATGGAAAGAGAGGGAATCTCAAGAACAAGCCTCTGCTTAGAGCAGAAGTGAAGAGCGTTTGAAAAATTAGATTTCAAAACAGAAGATGATGATGAAATCGGACAAGAGATGTTGTTAATCAGAGACAAAATCACAGTCGATTCAAACCCAGCCGACATAAATCCGCGTAACCAAACGCCTTTTTCCGATATTTCAGATTTCCGAAAACCCTAAAACAAAACCTCACTGTTCCTGTTCTTCAGACAAAACCAGAGAAAAGAGTAAGAACTCAGAAACCGAATAAAACCCAAACAGCTAAAACCCTAGACAACAGAGAGAACAGAGATAAATGGGTAAGAAATCTGGGGATGAGATTATTTTTTATCTGGGTATATAAAAAAAATGAAAGATCCGTGACAAATTTTCAGAGAGAAAAACAGTAAACAAGTGTTAAAAACAAGAAAAAAAAACTCGATTTTTACAATACCAGAGAGACGACGCAAGTCTCTAGACTGACAAAACAGAAATATCTAACAAAAACAATAAACAAATTTCAAAGAAGAAGAAACCGATTCTTTTAATGGATTCATAGAGAAAAAAATAAAATATTAACCTTGTTGGTGTTTCTTCCGATTCTCTCTCTCTCTCTCTTCGCCTTTTTTTTTTCTCTGAATAAAAAAGCTTTCACGCTCTTTATATTCTGATTTTATATACACTATTTAGCTGATTTATTTATTTTTATTTTATTTGTTTCACTTTTTTCAATGACGGTCAAAAGGAACGATTCAAAGAAATGAACGATAAATAAGGGAAATAAAATATTCAGTTTAAGAAATAAGGGAAATAAAATATTCAGTTTAGGTAACATACTCCCTCCGTTCCAATATTTAAGTGGTTTTGGCTAAAAGCACAGTGTTTAAGAAACTACTTTTTCTTATAAAAAATATCATTTAATATACATAATAAATATAATTTAATCAAACCTAAAAAAGATTACAGAATATTATTGGTCACACAATATTCAATAAAGATGAAAAGTACTTAGGATTCTCAAAACAATTTATATTTTGAAACAAAAATAAACACCCAAAATAACTTATATTTAGTTATTTTGGAACGGAAGGAGTATATGGTAAAAAATTATTAATTTTGTTAATAAATCTTTGCCAATTTATAGGATGTTCACATTTATTATCCCCTTTCTAAAACAGAATTTAATTACCATTCAATAAAACTTCCGTTTTTATAGAATCAGCAGAAATAACAGTATTTGACTGTTACAATAGAGCTTTCCTTTTTGACTCTAATATTTATTTTTTTGTGCGTTACATTTTTATTCGTACGAAAATGGGAAATAAAATAAATAAGAATTTCAATTTTTAGCATATAGTTTGGGGAGACTAATATGAAAATTAGCTGGCATGGTATAAAGTAGGGACAATATAACATTAATGGCGCATGACTCTCTCTATACTCATGCATCTATCATGGCCCGCCAAGAATCCCAGCGCGTGGACCTCACTCTTTAACAAATTTTGATAAATTCTATACTAATAATTATTAGTGTCTAGTTTTGTTTTTTTTGTTTTTTTTTTGATTAAGGTTTAGAATTTGTTTGTTTAATAGTTTGATAATTATCTAATTTTTCATTGGATTTTTAATTTATTTTTGATTAAATCTGCTTCAAATCTTTAGATTTCTTTAGGATCTTTACTATATTTAAAAGAATATCTAGCTAAATCTTTCTAATATCAAATCTTTACTAGATTTCTATATTTTAAAAACAAAATAAAGAGTTATTAGAACGAAAGGGAAACTAAATACTAAAAAATAGTGCCATAGTTGGTTTACATAATCGAACCAAATTGATTTTTCATACAATTAAGAACAATATTGATATTTAAACATAATTGGTTCATTCAAAAAAAATTTAAATATGGTGTGTATGGAAGGAACAATATATGACATACCAAAAGAAAATTATCCTCGTTTAAATTAGCGATATTTTTTCCATTTTTGCATATTTGACTACTTTTCGAATCAATATGTTCCATATTTTAAATAAGACACAAAATTGGAAGAAACAAAAAATTGCATGATACAAGTATTGACTTTCAAAACATTTATAGTCTTTAAAAATAGTAGTGCAGTGGTCGTGGATATATACCTAAATATAACATGATTAAGCTACGAGCTGTCGATTAAAAGAACAACCCTAAATAACAATTGGAGGTGGAACGAAAGTGCTAATTTTATATAGAATTTTTGTTAAGATTAGGCGAAGAATGTTTAAGACGCATGTGACACGTGTATGAAAAGATCCTTCCCATGTTTTTGCTTCAATCTTACTACAAGTTTTAGTATCTATCATCAATCATTACAACTAAACCTCACAACACAATCATCACTTTTTGTTGTAAAGGTGACAATGAAAACAGGAATTCACATAAGGAAAAGAGCATTTTGATATATTATGTACTAGAAAACAATATCACATTAGCAAACTGAGTGATGATATATCACACAATTATGTTAGAGTGGTGATTATGAAAGCCATGGATAACATAAATATGTTGAGAACTTTATTTATTAACCTAAATAACCAAAGTTAAGAGCAAAGACCAAAAAGAAAGTGAGATGGCCGACTGATGGATATTCTCCGACGAGGGACGAATAAAATGCTTCCAAGAATCTCTTCGCTCGTCTTACTTAGATAGTTAGATTAGACACTAATCAACTTGTTATGTGTTATTCACTCTATAAATCAAACCAATTATATCAACATTTTGGAGTGGACTGAAAAAATGGGTCGAACACATAATTCATCGTAAGTTCTTCCTATCAAATTCTAAAATAAAAACAGTCAGTTTTCAAAAGTTAATTACAAACCACAAATTTTTCACATTTAATTTTTTGCCAACTTATAAAATATTTGGAAATAGTCTATCTATTTACATTTATGAAAAAACAAAACCGATATACATATCAACACCCCATAAAATGTTGTCACACATTAAGTGCTATATTAATTTTAGCAAGAGAATCTAAATGTCTTGCATGTGAGATGCACGTGAGCTAAAGATATGGGTTTAGAGGGAGCACCACGTCGTCACAATTAGGTGAAGAGGTAGCATCGTCGCTTCGCCACCTGCTAAGTCCGCAGAGGCAAGACAGGTCCCTTCTAATGGTCCTCTTTGCTCCTTCTATCACGTGATCTCTATAAAAGTATATATCCCCACTATATATTCATTCCAAAATCAAAACTTATTAATATATATTTATAACATGCATGTGCGATCGTAAATCTAAAAAGTATGGGTATTAAAATAACCCTAAGAGCATTGGTGATAAAATGTGATGTCTCACAAATAAAAAAATATTAAAAACACACACTCTCATCCTTTTACTCAACTTTATACCTTCTTTTTCATCATTTTACTCAACTTTTATTAATTTTATATTTAAACACACCCCAATTATCTCTCTCTTATGTCTTCCCCAAGACATAATCTCTCCAACTAAACCCACTATCTCATCTCTTTACTCAAAGTTTATTAATTTTATATTTCAATACACCCCATTATTTCAACCAAAAACACTCTCTTTCTTCTTTCTACTCAAATTATATTAATTATATATTCTGAGACATCACATTTTATGACCAATGTACATGCTATTAGCTAAGAGAAATTTTGAGTTATGCCATGTTTTCTCTGTTATTTTTTAAATATGCTATTGTTTTTAAATCATTACAAACATGTCACTGTTTTAAATATTATAAATTAAATCTGATTTTTTTCTCCTCTCTCATCTAGATTTCGTTTCTCTCTCCTTTTATTAGATTTCATATTTCTCGCTCATCTAAATCTCGTTATCATAAGATCGGATCTCACTGTCACTGAATTCGATTCTCGTCGTCTATGATTTCACCATCTTCGATCTCTGTCGCAATATCCTCTAACATGGATATGAGATTGGATCTAGCAAAATTAGGGAAAAGAAGAAGAAAAAGAAGGAGAAGAAAAAGAAGATTATATCTAAAAGCAAAATCAAACACACAAACGACCATAAATTTTCGTGTTTGGGTTAACTATTATGCATTTAGGGTATAGATGGGGAGGGGGGGGGGGGAAGGAAGGGTTTTCATTTACATTATAAACCAGTTTTGAAAAATCATAATGTTTCTAAAAAGTTTAGTAAAACAATTATTTAAAAATTTTATAATTTTTATAAAACTATAAACAATTGAAAAACCCTAATTGAGTAAGAAGATACAAAACTCTTATAAAACTGTTTAAAAAGTTTATAAAAAAAACAGAAAACCCTAAAACGCTATCAAAAACATCAAAAACAGATATGACCAAAAAAATAACTAAAATTCAGATCTGTAACCAAAACCGAGCCAAAAAGCCAGATTTGTAACCGCAACCGGATAAAAAGCTCATATTTGTAACCAAAATCGAATCGAAAGCTCAAATTTGAAACCAAAATCGAATCTTAAAAAAACAAAATTAATGGATTAAACGTGTTCTTCTTCTTCTTTCTTTCTCGTCCTTTTTTTTCTTCTTCTTCCAATCCGGGAAATCAAAATCGATTTAAAAGGAATTTACAGAGATTTACATAGACGAAAGAGAATAGAAAATTCTAGATCTATCCTCGCTGCGTTTGCGTCCAATAGAGTCAGAGAGAATCGAAAACTCTAGATCCATAACCCAAATCCGATTTGCAATTTCAAAGAAGAAAATTTTTCTCAGAAAATTTTGGATATGGGAGATGAGTTCGTGAGAAAGATTAGAGAGAAAGTGAAATTTGTTTTTCTTTTTTTTTCGTTTGGCAAGGGAACAATGACACGCTCATAATAATTTTGTAAACAGTAGCATATTTGATTAATTTTTTGACATGTGTGGCATATTTGTAATTACCATCTTTTTTTTTTTTTTTTGTCAACCCCTTATATTATACTGAAAATATTATACAACATTCCACTTAATTACATATGCCGAGTCATTTAAGCGAGCTACCTTTGCTAACATATCTACATATGCTAGATTGCTTCGAGGAACATAGACAAACTGAAAGTTTGCAACTGAAGCTAAACACAAAATATCCTTAACATAAGTGATGATGGATTTTTCACACCAGTCCTCCCCTCCTAGTGAAGAAGACTTGAGACCATCATAAAGAGACTTTGCGTCTCCTTTAAACAACAATGACCTGTAACCAAGTTTGTTGAGATCAACAGTTGCTAGTCGCAAAGCTTCAGCCTCTGCTTCTAAGACTGAGGCAGTTGGCTCAATGGTAGAGGATCCTTGCAATAGAGAAACACCATTAGCAAATAAGGTCCAAGCTATTCCCGCTTTGCTGCTTGAAGAGATCCATGAAGCATCAACCAAACATTCATATTGATAAGACTCTTCACACAGCTGTTGAGAATTAGGTTTCTTTGGCACATCCAAAGGGCCATGGGCATTATACTGACACTCATTCACACTGCCCCAGACTTCCTTTTCCATGACTGCTTTATTTATTAGATGAGGAATATTGCCATGTCGGCCTTCAAAAAGAAGTTTATTCCTCAACTTCCATATGTTCCATATTATAAAAGGAAATAGCTGAAACTGATAATGTTGTCCTCCTGCAGAGTCTAAGAAATACCGAAAATTTTGATATAGAGATTGTGCTTGAAGTACCTGACTTAAAGGAGTTCGTATAGGAGCAGGATCCCAAATCTCTCTTGAAACTCTACATTGAAACAGGAAGTGATTAACAGTTTCCTTTGCCTCCCCACAAAAAACACATGTGGGCTCCAATCTCAATCATCTTCTAAATAATTGACTAAGTACAGCAAGACTATCATGGATACCTCTCCAGCAAAAGTGCTTGATCTTGGGGGGAATTTTCAACTTCCAAAGTAATTTACACAAAGAAGCAACATCCTCTTGGTGATTGGGACTCTGAGTATGAAGCTGGTGATATAAATAGTACTATGATTTGACATTGTATTGCCCATTCTTTGTATGCAACCAAACAAGTGTATCACTTACATTTGCCACACTAGGATGGATTTGCTTGATCAGTCTAGCATCCTCATCATTCACAAGTTGGTCAATCTTTTGAACATTCCATATTCCTGATCCAGGATACAACAAGTCATTTGCTGTGAGATGGGGAAATAAATGACTGCCCATTCCTGAGGCAGCTTTTGGGTTGTCACCTAGTAGCCATACTGTTATACTATGTCTTGAACCCATGACCCATTTTGTTCCTTGTTGAAGCAGGGATTGAGCTTGTAATAGATTGCGCCAAGCATAACTACAAAGCCTAGGTTGTTCTGCTTCCAAGAAACTGCCATGTCTATAATATTTTGCCTTTTAGACCTGTGCAAGCAAAGAATTTGGCAAAGTGACTAGGCGCCAAGCTTGCTTAGCTAGCAAAGCTATATTAAAAGCTCTAAGATCTCTTATTCCCAAACCCCCCATCACCTTTGCACTGAGTAATTTTATTCCAAGCAACCCAT
Source organism: Draba incana (assembly GCA_963576765.1). Lineage (NCBI taxonomy): Eukaryota > Viridiplantae > Streptophyta > Magnoliopsida > Brassicales > Brassicaceae > Draba > Draba incana. The sequence continues at coordinate 7,608,357 of OY755215.1, read as the reverse complement.
GCCAAACGATTCCTCTGGGGATCACTAGACCACCAGAATTTCCTCATCAGCCTTGTAATTTTATTCACAACCTTAAGAGGAAGAAGAAAGCAAGACATAGCATAGGTTGGGATAGATGTTACCACTGCCTTAAGAAGTTCTTCTTTACATGCTGTGCGTGCTGGAATTTTCACACAATAGAAGTTGTGAAGATTCAACGAAATAGAGCTTCTTTAGGTTTTCAAACACTCAGAAAAGATTACGAATTAGGGTTCTTATTTATCAAGATCAGAGCTTTTATAAAGATTTTTCCCCTTTTCTCACAAATAAGGGGGTACACACTTATTTATAGGAAAAACAAGTCGGTTTGGAGAAACAGTAATGGGCCTTTAATGGGCTTCTAATAAATCGCTAATGGGCCCTTAACGGGCTTTTACTAGACAGCTAATGGATCTTCAACGGATCGTTTAATGGGCCTTCGTCTTCTGGGCTCGATCGCTGAGCCGATTCAACGTACGTTTAGCCGTTTGGTTTATCGATTCTTCTAGGGGAGTTTTGACCCCTACAGTTAGCCCCCCAGTTCAACAGTTTTAGTAAACTAAAAGTTGAAGTAAGGGTGTCCCAGAATCGATTCCCGTTTAGACCGTAACGAGTTGAATACGGCGTTGATGAGTTCAGGAGACGATTTGGCGAGCCGTCCGAGGTGATGTTTAAACGATTTGACTTCCGATTTGCGAAGTCGCGAGCCGATTCGTCTGAGGAGAGTGGCGATTTTGCGAGGTCGCGAGTTGATCGTTTGAGGAGAGATGTCGCGAGGTCGCGAGTTGATCGTTTGAGAAGAGATGTTGCGAGGTCGCGAGTTGATTTGGGCTTTTGGAGAGAAAAAGGAGAGAGCCAAGGCCTCGTTAAAAACCTTATCTTGTAAAACCCGATGGGTAAAAAACCAAGACAAGGAAAAGAGCGCGCTTGAGCCTCTTCGCCTTGAGTTGCACCATGGGCCACTGGCTTACGTAAGGCTTCGGGTTCAAGCTCGTCTTGTTTGGAGGTTGATTCATGCAGTGAAGCGAGTTATTGAGGAGCTCGCGAAGTGGAGGAGAACAAGATGACATGTTGACTCGGAACGAAATCGGTTCTTGTCGCGGTAAGCTTGCGATTGGTTTGCTTGGCTCAAAGAAGCGACTGCGAGGTCGAATCAAAGCTTCTTGGCAAAGTGAATTTGTTGAGTCTTGACTCGACGGCGACAAGGTGAAGCGAGTCGAAATTTAGACTGTGAACCATAAGATTGCCCTTGAACTCGCGAGGTCGAATCGAAGCTGCGAGGTGGATTCAAGATTAAGCGGCGAATCCAGAGAGGTCGCGAAGTGAAGTGTTGCGACTTCAACGAGGTTGTTTGAGCGGCGAATCGACATTGGCGAGGTGCATCGAGTTCGGCGAGGTGGAGATTGATTCGCATGGCGAGTTTTCATACTTGACCCAGTCGAGCTCGCGAGTTATCATCCTTGACCCAGTCGAGCTCGCGAGTTATCATCCCTTCGTGTAGCAAGATTAATTTTGGTGAAGCGAGGTGCGAAGCTTCTGCAGAGAATTGGCGAATTGATCGGTTGATTACCCCAATTCTGCGAGCTCACAAATTGACAATGAGCACTTGTGGAGGCTGCGAAGACTCAATCTTTTTGGTCACGAGGTGAAGCAAAGAAATCCTAGGTTTCGACGAGGTTGTCTTATTCTTCACTTCGATTTTAGGTTCTCTTCTCCTATATGACGAAGTGGCTCATGGTAAGGTGGACTTTGACAAGAGCCGCCTCATAGCTTTGCTAGGTGCTTTGTCGTGTAAGCGAGCTCGATTTGTTAAAGAGGAGAAATGGTGAGGATTAATCGAGCTTGGCAAACTTGACTTCCAAAGTAACAAGTGTGATCTCTGAAGCAGCAAGGTTCATTCGCGCCTTAGCTTGCCGTGAGGCGACGACGATCTTGAACCACTTGAAACTGAATTTTGCAAGGTGAGCGAATTGATTTGGCGAGGAAGCGAGTCGACTCGGTGGCGAGTTTACGAGTTGACTGAGCTCGCAAAACTGGTCGAATCGACGAGGTTAGCTCCAGTGCGCGAGCCGGTCGAATGAAGATAGGCCATCAACGAAGTCATATTGCTGCGAGCTTGCGAGGTCAGTGCGGAGAGGTGACGAGCATGTGAGGTGGTCGTGTGGTTCAGGCGAGTTGACTCAGGGGAGTTGGCTCAGGCGAGTTGACTCGGGCGAGTTGATGCAGAGGGGGCGAGGTCGAAGTGAATCTTGTTCTGTTGAGGTGAAAAGACGAAGTGAAACATGACGACCACAAGGTGGGATGAAAACTCTCGAGCTCAACAAGTTGTGAAAGTTTGGCGAGTTCTAGGTGAGATCGAGTCAAGCTCTTGTTGCGAGATCCAAATGGAGTCCTCATGGTTCTTATAAAAGTAAAGATGGTGATGTCCATGTGGACTCAAGACCAACGATGTAACAAGGTTGATTTGAGAAGGGGATTGCAGCGACAAGGTAGATTTAGTGAATTTGATGCCGAGGTTGATTAGAGAGGACGTCACGGTCGATCGCTTTTTAAAAAGATACCATGGCAACATTACTTGGTGATAACAAGAGGTGTAACGGTGTCACGAGGTGATTTGGAGAAGAAACGAGGTGACCGAGTTAACTGAGGGAACTCACGAGTTAACTCGGAACAAACTCGATTCTCGTCGTGGTGAAGCGAGCTTGTTTTATCGTCGTTTGATAGCGAGTTGGTCTTCACCTTGTTGATTAGTGTTCGAGCTGCTTCTTCGTCGCATTGTTGAGTCCCCGAGTTGGATTGGAGAAAAGGCGAGGCGGAGAGCTTACGAGGTTGACTAAAAGCTTTGCCTTGAAATCGATTTTGGAGCTTTGACGGCGATGTCAAGAAGTGTTGGTTGAACTGAAAAGCGAGGTGACGAAGTGAGAGCTTGGTGAAATGAGCGAGACGGTTCTTTGTCGAGGAGAACGTATTGAGTTTGTAAAGAGATTTTGATTTGGGATTTTTGATTTCATTTTCCAAGCCCATCTCCAAGCCCATAATAATTCTTCTCTTCTCCCCCTTCTCCGTGACTCTTTACGTGCTCGATCTGTGTCGGTAAAAGAGGAGCTTGATTCGGCGAGCCCAACGGCAAGGACTTCGTCTTTTGAGCCCAGTGGCGAGGACTCGTTTTTGTTTTTCGACGAGCTGAGCATCTCAATGTTGTTTTCCTGAAGATATGGGCGAGCTAGGCGACACTTTCCTTGTCCAAGTGGCGAGTTTAGCATGGCGACTTGTCAAAGGAGCTGGCGAGCTCAAACATGAATACTGTTGATTAAAGAAAATGGCGAGCCCAGAGGTAAAGATTTGTCTTCGAGTTTGACGAGCCTGGAGGCGAGTATTCGTTGTCGACGAACCCAGCGACGTTGTGTCGCTGAAGATAACGACGAGCTGAGCGACAAGTTTTGTCATAGATGACGGCGAGCTCATTAATAATGTTACTGAAGATAACAACGAAATACTCTTGGCGGTGAGGCGGTTTTAAGACGCTTAAAGGCGATGCGGTTTTAAGACGCTTAGAGGAGATGCGGTTTTAAGACGCTTAGCAGCGAGGCGGTTTGAAGATGCTAAGAGGCGGTGCGGTTTTAAGACGCTTAGAGGCGATGCGGTTTTAAGACGCTTAGAGGCGATGCGGTTTTAAGACGCTTAGAGGCGATGCGGTTTTAAGACGCTTAGAGGCGATGCGGTTTTAAGACGCTTAGAGGCGATGCGGTTTTAAGACGCTTAGAAGTGATGCGGTTTTAAGACGCTTAGAGGCGATGCGGTTTTAAGACGCTTAGACTTAGCTGATCAGGCTAGGTCTGTTATAGTTTGTTACTTTAAGCAAATTCAGAATACAATGTACCTGTTTTATATTTGCCAAGTTCGACCAGTTGTTACGTATAACTGGGTTTTGAGTGATGATCATCCTGGTTTACAGACGCATTCCCGTGAATACGTAAGCTCCAGTGATGAACTCAATTTATATAGCGCGCTTTATCCGTTTATGGATGTATACGAAAACTTTTTGATGAAGTTTTAAAGATCGTCATTATAGCTAGTAATGACGAGTTGACATATAAGTCGCGTTTAGACAGTTAAGTCGTTTGCGAATCGATGTCATCGTGTTTTAGACGGTTAAGTCGTTTAGCGAATTGCTTAAGATTTTAAGACTTAAGGCTTTTGGTCGCGTTTAGACACTTAAGTCGTTGCGAGTTGCTTAAGATTTTAAGGCTTAAGGCTTTTGGTCACGTTTAGACACTTAGGTCGTTGCGAGTTGCTTAAGATTTTAAGACTTAAGGCTTTTGGTCGCGTTTAGACACTTAAGTCGTTTGCGAGTTGCTTATGATTTTAAGACTTAAGGCTTTTGGTCGCGTTTAGACACTTAAGTCGTTTAGCGAGCTCTCGCGTGTAGACATTTATGTCGTTTGCGAATTGAACGATTCGTAATAAGACTTGGTTAAAACCTTAGCTTATTACGAGCCGTTTGTCGCGTTTAGACCGGAGTCGTTTGCGAATTGAACGAACATTAATAAGACTTGGTTAAAACCTTAGCTTATTACGAGCCGTTTATCGCGTTTAGACCGGAGTCGTTTGCGAATTGAACGAACCGTAATAAGACTAGGTTAAAACCTTAAGTCGTTACATATTGCGAGTGGGAGTATGAATATACGGACCCACTCCCCCCTTTTTTTTGAAAATGCGGGGCAACTGAACTCGTTTGAAAACGAGCTGCCTACGTTCCCTGGAGTGAGGATCGTGGTCGGCGAGATGCTGTGGGGCCGCAAGCTAATTTGATGAAGAGAGCGATGAGGCCGCGAGCTCATTAGGTGAGGAGAGACTACTTTGAAGTTTTTTTTTTTTACAACTCAAAAGTCAAAAGACTTTGAGGAACCAAGTCTCATAGTGAAAAATCAAAGTAGTCTCTTACAGAGGGCGACGAAGTCGCGAGCTCGTGCACGTGGGCGATATTAGGAAGAAGAGGTGTGAACGGTGGTATATCGAGCTCGGCTAAGTGGCGATGTCGAGCCTAGATGATAAAGCTTAATTCGATTCGGCGGGCTGGCCGTTTTGATAATCCGTGATATTATTCAACGTTGGGGGACCACGAACTGGTTTGATGGTGTGAATGAGCTCGGCGAGTAGAATATGAGGCCAGGCGTTTGAAGCTGCGTTCTGACTTGGAGTACTTGGTGAGATGCATCGAGTCCGGTGAGATGCATCGAGTCCGGCGAGATGGAGATTGACTCTCTTGGAGAAGCGACTCGATTTGGCGAGTTGGCGAGTCAATTTGGTGATTTGCAAAATGAACTTGAGAGAGAGAGCTAGCAAGATCTTGAATTCGCAATGTTGGTTTGATTTGGAGACGAGCTTGTAGAGCCACCCAGATCGATCCATATGTTGAAAGCTCGACTAAGACGACATGAACTGACTTTGCGAGCTTGAACTGGTCCGAGCTTACGGCGAGGTCGAGAAGAAACGAGTCTGGCGAGTTGACCCAGCAGACGAGTTGACTCGGCGAGGTGAACGAGTCAGTTCGTTTCAAGCTTGCATCGTCGTGCTCTCCGGTTTGGTCGAGCTCGCGAGGTGTTCACGTCTCAAGCCTGCGAGACGAAGGTGAAGAGAAGCTTCCGAGCTTGTGTAATCGATTATTGCAATAACGAGGTTGGTGACGACGACGGGCTCTGGGTGAAGTCGCCTTGATTGTGTTCATCTTTTTTGAACCGGTCTGAATCCGCTTGAAAGTCTCGTCGACCCTCGACTCGCCAATGAGAGATCGCGCTTATTGGTGCAAGAAACTTTGCCGAGGCGAGCTCTGTTGTGTTAATGCTAAGGCAAAAACTTGTCACGCCGAGGAGAAAGTTTCGAGCTTCACCTTGCCAGTTTTATTCTTTGCTCTCTTGCCGAAGTGAAAAGCTCACTCGTTGTGCGAGCTGGAAGAATAGGACACGAGCTCGCTCAAGTTTGAATGTGCCGAGATACTGCTGTAAGTATTGGCTGAAGTGGCGAGTTGATTCAGGGAGCTTGCGATATCCGACTGATTCGGTTTCAAAGAGAGGTATTGGCGATGTCGTCGAGTCTTGCAGGGTCAGCTGCAGATCTGCGAACTTGTCGGAATGATTTTTCTGTTGCGGTTGACTCGCTGCTCTGTTTTGATAGTGACATCGAAACCAAGTCTCCTTGACATATTGAGGTCTTGAAACAACGATGAAGTGGATTACGGCAAGGCAGTGAGGTTGACGTTGAAACAAAGATAGAGATCCCTGTATAATCCGACCTCGTAGATTAGGTAGAGGCGAAGTCTTGTGGTGGTGCTGAAAGGTGAGCTTGCGAAGTCAGCGAGGTATTTTTGAGAAGGAGGTGATGCGATGTGTTTGTCGTGAGAAGGTGAAGTGGACTTTGTCAACTTAATCTCAATTGGGCCTTCAAGACCCAAATCCTTCTCAAATTGCGAGCACCACGAGCTCGTCGTCTTGGTCTTACGAGGTTGAAATTGGTGAGGTCGATCTTCGTGTCTCGGAAACCGGTGAGCTTCGCGGATTAGTTTCTTGTGACGACGAGCTCGCAAAACCAAGACAAATGACTTGAGCTCGCATCGTTGACTTGTGACGAGCTCACGACGAGGTGATCTTCATTGACCAATTGAAAAAATGACTTCGCCCTTAGTGAAGCTCCCTACTTGATTCAAGTTGATCTACGTCGAAATTTTCGGGGTTTAGCGGCGAGCCAAACTAGGAAAACTTCAGCGAGGTGTTTTTGAACTCTTTTGCGGCGAGCCGCTCCAAGGAACTTGTGGTAAGTTTCTTGATGACATTTCGTCGCGAACTGGTTCACCATCATGCTGCTGCGAGTTGGTCTGCCATCGCGTTGTAGCGAGCTAGACGAAGACGCCTCATGGCGAGTTGTTTAATAATGTTGATGCAGATAGTTGGCGAGACGGGCGACAAGTTTCGCCACAGACAAGGGCGATCCGTCCAAGCACGTTTCGAGGCGAGAAGTGCCAGGCGACGAGGTGAGCTGCTGTCTAGGCCTCTCCAGTGCTGACGACGAGGCGAGCTGCTGTCTAGGCCTCTCCAGTGCTGACGACGAGGCGAGCTGCTGTCTAGGCCTCTCCAGTGCTGACGACCAGGCGAGCTGCTGTCTAGGCCTCTCCAGTGTTGACGACGAGGCGAGCTGCTGGGCGAGGTCTAAGCGTTTGTTTCGTGTATGAAGCTAGTTGCGAGTTGATCCCCTCCTTCTAGCGCCAAATTGCGCGTGCTGGAATTTTCACACAATAGAAGTTATGAAGATTCAACGAAATAGAGCTTCTTTAGGTTTTCAAACACTCAGAAAAGATTACGAATTAGGGTTCTTATTTATCAAGATCAGAGCTTTTATAAAGATTTTTCCCCTTTTCTCACAAATGAGGGGGTGCACACTTATTTATAGGAAAAATAAGTCGGTTTGGACAAACAGTAATGGGCCTTTAATGGGCTTCTAATAAATCGCTAATGGGCCCTTAACGGGCTTTTACTAGACAGCTAATGGATCTTCATCGGATCGTTTAACGGGCCTTCGTCTTCTGGGCTCGATCGCTGAGCCGATTCAACGTACGTTTAGCCGTTTGGTTTATCGATTCTTCTAGGGGAGTTTTGACCCCTACACATGCTGGGGACAGAAGTTTTGTGTACCAACTTTCCATCTTATGTTGAATTTTCTGGGCTAAATAGGAAAAGGTATCAGGCTTGCTCCTTCCTATAAACTCTGGAAGACCTAGATACTTACCCAGGCCTCCTAATTTCTTGATTCCAGTGATGTTTTGCAGTGTGTTACGAAAAAAAGGAGACACACCTTTGCTAAATGTAATGGCTGATTTGTTGTAATTTACTGCTTGGCCCGACCCCTTCTCATAAAGCTTTAAAAGATGTAAAAGAGTCCTACACTCCTGTTTACTAGCTCTGCAAAACAACAAGGAATCATCCGCCAAGAGCAGGTGTGATATTTCAGGACCTGGACATGAAGCTGTAAAACCATGTATTCTCTGATTATTGAGATTATGCTGGAGCAGTTTGGACAAGCCTTCTGTACATATAAGGTAAAGGTAAGGGGATATTGGGTCACCTTGTCGTATTCCTCTTCTCGGAAGAATAGTTGGTGTTGGCATTCCATTAATCAATATTGAAAAAGATACCGTTGTAACACACTTCATGATCCATCCTCTCCATGTAGAACATAATCCCATTCTTTCCATTACCACTTCTAAGTATTTCCATTCTACACGATCAAAAGCCTGAGTTATGTCCAGCTTTAAAGCCATATGAGAATCTACCCTCTTCCTAGTGTGCAGAGAGTGTAAAAGTTCATGAACTATCAGCACATTATCAGCAATATATCTTCCAGGAATAAATGCTGATTGGTTTGGCGAGATAATAGTATGCAAAATAGCCTTAACTCTTTTTGCAAGGATCTTAGATATGATTTTATACGCCACATTACATAAACTAATTAGCCTATAATCTCTGATAGTAGAGGGAGAATCTGTTTTGGGAATCAAGCATATGTGTGTATGATTCAATGATTCCTCCAAATAATTATGCGTGAAAAAAATCTGAATAAATTTTAAAAGACCTAAATTCAAAGTGCTCCAATGGTGTCTGAAGAAGCCTGCATTTAGTCCATCTGCCCCTGGAGATTTATCAGGATCATTGGATCTCCTCCATTCCGATAATCCTCTCCTGCATCTTTTTAACGCCTCACTGAAATCCTCCGCTGGGAGATGGGCGCACTGAAGGTCCCATACATCCTTGACAATCTTGAAGGTTTCTTCTTCCATCCTCCATCTGTTATCATATTTGAAAAGCTTGGTTCCATTCCATTTCATGTCTTCAGTGGACAATAATAGTGGCCTATGATCAGCCCCTACCCATTTGAGAAGCTTTACATTGGCTTTAGGGAATACATCCAACCAGTATGCAGTAGCCATAACTCTATCAATTCTGGTCTTAATAGAGTATGTTCTTCTATTCCCAGCCCATGTATACTTTCCCCCATGAGTTCTGACATCATGCATGCCATTTATAGAGCACATCGATCTAAAGACCTGAAAGGATTCCTCTGGATGCTGAGGACCTCCTTCCTTCTCCAAATTTGATTTTATATCATTAAAATCTCCCATAACTACCTTAGGCCATCCCTCATACGTTCCTTCCTCAATTAAACCATTCATATACTGCCAAAGTTGATACCTTTTCTGCTTTTCCGGATATCCATACACATAAGTGATGGAGAAAGTGATATCACAATCCGTTATGTGCATATCCGTATAATTTGGTGAAGAAGATACTATCTCCAACTGAACAGCTTGATCCCAAAAAAATGCTAATCCCCCACTGCGACCACGAGGAGGAACGGTGAAGATGTTTGAATAGCTAATTTCTGCCCCAAGGCTATGGACATATTCATCAGTATTCATAGTCTCGGAAAGAAACATAGCATCAGGTGACCATTTGCGACAGATCTCCTTGAGGTATTGGACAGTAATAGATGATCTTAGTCCCTGACAATTCCAGTGGAGTATCTTCATCGGAATCGACCCTATTACGAAGCAAGATATCTGTCGAGAAACTTTGATTTGAGTCGGTGAATCATGTGAGAATGGAATCTTGAAACAGATTCAATCAGGAGAATGGATGAAGTTGAAGGAATTTTGGTAAGAAAATCAATGAAGTCGGAAGATAATCGATCAAGTCGAAATCAGATCTCGATCAAGTCGAAAGTTGGATGTCGCCAGAATCTTCTCGATGAAGAGAGAGAAACAGCGAAAGTTTCCTCGCCATCTATAATAGTGTTATACCTAAGTCCAAGTAGAAATGTACGCATTTTACCATCAACAAACATTACATCAATTGCATGAGTTCCACCACCACTTTAAGAAGATCTAATTCATTTGTCAAAATCACCATGGACTCCTGTCTTCTATGATTGTGCATGAATTCCACCACCACTTTAACTATATGTTAGCTAACGGTTCACATTTTATGACATTTTCATTATTTTTGGGATCCCAAGGCTATATCTCTTTCTCATGGTTTGTAAATAACACAAGAACAATTTTTATACAAAAACATAAAAGTAAATTTTTCAATCAATTATTGTTGTGCAAAATATTAAAATCTTGGTATATAAAAAAATTAGCAACTTAATTATCCTATGATCAAATATTCATTAGAGGCTTAATCAAATGAACTAAACATTATATTGTATAACTTAAACACAAACCACAAATTTTATGGAGTTCACACCATTCTTAATTTTTTCACATGTGTAATTTTCTTATGGATTTTATATTTAATATATAATCTATATTTTTATTTTTTAATTGATCACGTTAAATGTGATATTTTTTATTTTGTAAATTGTTGTATAATAGAAATAATTATCCAATAACAAACTTGATTTAAAAATATTTGATATATTTGATTTATTTAAAATATTGATAATCTCAATTGCAAAAAAAGTTAGTTTTCAAATTACATAATTTTTTTTGTAATATTTATACAAATTTCTTTAAAAAGGGTGTAAATAGACAAATAGTTAATGTTATCGATAAAAAATCCCCCTCCTCCTTCTCTCTTGCAGCTTGTTGATTTATTCCGCCTGGGTGCAGCTCCGGTGGCTCTAGTTAGCGCCGGAATTGTGCTGTCATCTCAAGTTTTTTCTTTTCTTCATAGCTTTTATCGGTTTTAGTTTCGTTTGAGAGAGATTTTAGATCTAAATTTTTAGATCCAGATCTAGTTCTAGATCTATATTTTAGTTTGGATCTTGCTTTGGGTTTGCTATCTCCTTGGTGAGATGGTCTTACCGTATCTCTCTTTGTCGTTCTCGTTTGGGTCTTGTTTTAGCTTGACCGAATAATTGATTGGTCCTTAGCTAAGGTTTTATGGCATATTTTGCAATTTTTTCCTGCTCCGCTTGCTCTTTGTTTCCATTCTAGGTCGATCTTGCTCCGTTTTTGGGTGGCTGAGTCCGGTGCTTCCTGGTTTGGATTGCAGCCGCTCCTTGTCTCTACAAATCAGATCTGATCGAGATTTGGTATGCTATGGTATCTTCTTTCTAGGCGTTTAAAGTCTCATTGTTAGACATCGCCGTATCCGGGGGAAAGTTTTGAAGAACTTGTTTGGTCTTCCCGGGTTATGAAGAGTTGGAATCGCTTCGTGAGGTAGATTGGAATCGCTATGGGAGGTTTTTGTTATCAATGTGTGTTATCATTGATATTTTTTTGTCAAAGGATTTGAGGAGCTATGAGAATTTGCATTTTTGTTTAATTCCTTAGTTTGTGTTCTTCAATCTTTATGTTTTAGTTTGTTTCTCGTTTTATTTCACCGCTCCCCTTGTTTGGGTTTTGTTCCCCTCGTTTGGGTGATGTAATGTTCTCGATCAATGGATAATATCACAATCTTTAGACGGAAAAAAAAAAAAGACAAATTTAAATTTAGTGGGTGTTATTCAATGGTGGATTATAATGGAGTTCAAATCCAAACATAATCCATTGTTATTCAATGATGGATTCATTAATAGAGTTTGAAATTTAGTGTTATTGGTTCTAGTATTTATAATCTCATTCTCAAAAGAATTTGAAATCTAATGTTATTGGTTATAGTATTTACAATCTCTTCATTAAAAGAGTTTGGAATCCATTGTTATTCAATCAAAGATTTCAAATGATCAATTAAAATCTTGTGTTATTCATTTTTGATGGATTTTAACAATTCCTCTTACTTGAGAGATTTTGAGTGGATTTCAAATTGATTTTTATATGTAAAATGATAGAAATCAAAATCTCACCTATTACCCTAATATTTGCAAATCCCACGTACAAACACTTTTTTTTAACACTTACATTTTTTTCCAAAATATTTATTTCTTCTTCTCTTTTTTTTTTCATAGTAATAAAAATGTTCATTTTCCAACGATTTTTTGTCTTCCTAATTTCTAAAATATACAACAATCATTATTATATTATTATTTTTCTTTCTTAGTTTGATTCTTTTACGTTAAAATTTCATATAATTTTTTATATTTTTCCTATAATGTTTCATTTTTTGGTTCCAAAATTCTAGAACTCAGTTCATATATAAAACTAAAAAAAATAGGAAATACTAGAATTAAAAATTGTGTTTTTTCTAGTGATTTCAAATCTACTCTAAAAAGTCAAATTAGATATGGGATTTGAATCTTTTAAAATCTAATCAGATTTAGAATCCACTACAGAATTATTGCAAAATCAATAGGAAATCATTTCAAATGAATCAAATCTTTGAAAATCTAATCAAATTTTAAATCTAATGGACTTGAGTTAAAATCCACCGTTGAATAACACCCCCTTAGAATTTTTTTAGTCCAAATTTAAAAAAAAAACATTTGAAAAAGATAGATATGGAAAATGCAGTGTAGGACAAGAAAGAAGGAAGAAGGTGAGTGGGGCACGCAAACAGTGGCGCGTGGCTCAAAGCACGGTCTCCCCTCACAGACTTCTCCCTTTTTCCCGCCATTTAGCCGCCTCTGCACTGGTGGGTCCCTCTTTCCCGCCCTTAGTCTTCCCGCCCAAGAAACTGCCACTACCTAACATATCTCATCTCTTGCCACGTACTCACTATCGCCACGTGTCGGTTTCTGACCTCTACGAAAGATACTCACGAATCCCTTTGTTTCGCTCGTTTCTCAAGGTCACCTTATTTGCCATTCTTTAATTTATTCTGATGTGTAACATAGTCGGTATGGTCAAAAGACTAAAACTATAGTGTGTACTAATACTGTGTGTAAATATTTGTAAACGATTTTTTTTTCCTGGCGAGATTTTCAATAAAAAATAAGGAAGTAAACCCGACAAGTCGATAATAACAGTACAAAAGTTGTTGAGAAGTTTAAAGTAAATACTCGGAAAAACTGTCTATTTCCCCACCGTAACTTTGACATACACATATAACTTCATGAAAAGTTTGCCTCTGCACATATATCCACCGAGTGAAAGTTCCATGTCTATTTCCCCACCAATTGGAAGTGAAATCTGTATATCTCCACCAAATTAAAATTTCATGATTATTTCTCCACACGACGGTTTACTGTTTGGTTTACTATTTTCAAATCATTAGTTAACCATTTGAAAACCTGCTTAACCGGATTCATACGGGTTTATGGGTTGAAAACCCGATTTAATCCTAAACCAAAACAAAATTCATTCCCAATCCCCTTTGTGTGTGTTCCCCAAATCAGGAAAAAAAAATCCAGAACCCTAGAATTTTCTCCAACTAAAAAATCCACAAATTTGAGATCGAAATTGACAATGTCGGATTTGATGCGCTGATGGTGGTGGATGAAGCTGTGCCAGAAATCAACGATGAAGCAGCCGAACGACAAATTATGGGTGGTCTGTTTCTACAACCGCGATCAGAGAGAAAGTATTTATGAACAAGAGACGAGATATACAGCTCGAAAGCTAACGTTCGGTTCTAAACGTGTCCAGATTTTGAAGAGAGGAGAAGAACCTACAAAGGAAAAGAAACTGACCAGAACATGATTCATGGTCTCCATGAATACATCAATGATATTGCAGAGTGTATGAAGAGTGGAAATAAGAAAAGCTGGGCAGATATGGGCGACGAGGAAAGAAGGAAGAAGAGCGTTTGGAGGCAGAGCTTAAAAGCCTAGAAGTTTAGGATTGTTTATTGAGTTTGTGGACAAAGAGTTTATCAAAATCTCTTCCTAAACATGTCAATCCCTTTAGAGCTTGGTTATGCTTATTATTTGTCTGAAAATGATTTGAGTGGTAATAAACTATTTAGTGTTTTGGCTCCATGGATTTGGAACCTCTGTGATAAGCTTGTCTCTTTCAAGATTCATGTAAAACTCATTTCTTGGTGACTTTTCTAATCCTGCTTCTCTAACCATATTCCACTTGTAGTAACTTGCAAGTTCTGATTTTGGTGGTAATAACTTTTCTTGTTATTTCCTTGAGATTATAACCAAGTTTAAAGGTCTAAAAGAGCTTGATTTGTCAAGTAACATCCGATACTAACTAGTCTCTTACGAAACCAAAGCTTTTTCCTGAAGCACCTTGACATTCTCTGTATAAGACCTTCCCCAAAATGGTTGTATGCAATGGTCACTTGCATCATTTTGTCTCTCGTGTACGAATCCGTATGCCCCAACAAAATCGCCTGCATTATCATCTCTCTCAGCTTTTAAAGGTTTAACAAAGAAAATAACACAAACTTTCTTGATCTCTATTCATGAAGTTTTAAGCTAATAAAAATTCATATTCATCAAAAGAAACAAAACCAAAGACCCTAGCACACTATACCTAAAATGAGTAAATTCGCAAAAATTCCATCGAAAGCTCGTAAATTCCCTCTGAACTAGCATTTTACGCGAAACGATTTCGATAATTTGGTAAAGCATTAGAAATTTAGAATCCAAGAAGAAATTCAAAAGAACAGAACACAAAAGGAGATAAAAGAAATCGATATTTACAATATGTGTTTTTTTCTTTAAGCTTCTTCTTCTTCTTCGTCCTCCTCGTACTCTTCTTCACCGACTGTAGCATCTTGGTATAGTTGGGACTCTGCAACAAGATCATTCATGTTACTCTATGCTTTGCTGAACATCTCGTCCATTCCTTCTCATTTGTACCAATAAGATCCTATCACTCAATGTTTTGAGTCAATCTGACGAAATTTTGTATTTTGGGTGTTAGGGTTCTATTGAATTTGGAATTGGGAATTTTTGTCCGTTGAGTCAGGTCGGTTATAACGGGTTCAGATTTTTAAAAGAGATTGGTTTTAAATTTCAATTGGGTTTACAAATTCGGTTAAATCATGGTTTTCTGGGTTTGGGATCGGGTTAACAACAAAACCGATGGAAATTTTGTCGGGTGGAGATATACACATTTAACTTCCAATTGGTGGGGAAATGGACATGGAACTTTCAATCGGTGGATATATGTGCGGAGGCAAACTTTTCGTGGAGTTATATGTGTATGTCAAAGTTACGGTGGGGAAATAGACCGTTTTTCCTAAATACTCCGTTAAACCACGACTTTACACGGTCACTTGTTCTTAACAATAGTTTAACAGTTAATAACTAATCAACGACTTGTCAAGGTGGAAACAGTATATTGATTATTATTCTCTTTTTGAAATAATTGTGACTGTGAATTATTATCAATTTATTGAAGTTTGGATATGTGAGTGAGCATCATAAAGTCGTAGGGCTTAGAATATTAGATCTCGTGGGCTGGACTTAGGCTTTTTTGGAGAATTTAGAGCCATAGATCTTTGCCTAACTTTCTTAGATTCTCTTGTCTTCACTATACACATCATTTAGCATGTGTATTGAAAACAAAATGATAGAGACAAGTTATAAATGATAAATCTATTGAGCTTATCACCTAGACTTGATATTTATGCTTTTATTTGTTATGTTAAACATGAATAGTCAATGGTTGGCTATAAAGAAACAGTTGTGAAAAAAACCCCTTCCTCAACAAAGATGTTACATGACATAATAATACTCTGATGATATCATCTTAATGCATATATAGTCGACTAACCAACATGGCGGTTAGCGAAATTGCAGCATTTAGAGATGGTAAGGGCAACCTGAAGGCTTTGGTTGTGTATTTTCGTTTTATTGCAATTAAACACATCATCTACATAGACTAGCTGATAGTATATGTGAAATTAATCCAAAAAAAATCAACAAATTTCAGTGGGTTTAAGTGGTGTATTCAGATTCTAATATTTCTTCCAAAAAGTGTAAATTTCTAAAATATTTTTATTTACAATCATAATTTAAATGATACTAATTTTCCATAGACTTTTCTCTTTATATTTTAAAAATTAGGGATTTGCAAGCAAGGGTTACTACTTGGCTTATTCGATTATTCCAATAGGACATTTTATTTTTGAAAAATTATAAGTGATTTTTAGGTGTTTTTACCGTTGGTTACTACTTAAACCCAAAAATGTAATCAAATGAAAGTATGTATCACATACATTTCTCAAAGAAGGAAAAGAGTACTAATTGTTAATTACAATGACGGTCTTTATGAATTCAATGACTGTTGAAACCAATTGACTTTGATATCTGGTATAACAATGATCAGCTCCTTCCACAATCTTCAGCTCGTGGATCGGTATGATCTTTGAAAACTCCTTTGCATCTTCCACGGGTACCGTCTCGTCATCCGATCCATGAACCGTCAAGACCCTACCATTACAATTAAACTTGGTTTGTTTTATCAATATCTCACAAAAATGATACTCTCTCCGTTTCATATTAATTGTCGTTTTGAGAAATGTATCTGGTTAGTATTTGGATGTATTTAACTCAAAACACATCCAGATACATTTCAGATACATTTTATCAAAACGACAATTAATATGAAACGGAGGGAGTACTAGTTAAGTAAAAATGCTTTTTAAAAAAAATGAATGTGAAAATTTTATTCAAACCAAAAAACCGTTTTCGTTAAAATGAATCTCACTTGCATTCTGATGAGGACATCCAACCAGCAACCCCACAAGGAGCCAACTCATCGGACATGAAAGCTCATGGGATTGCTACCGCCTTTGGAATAGGCTGTTCTGTGCGTACGGCCGGCTTAGATCCGCGTCCTATTGGCGACAGCGGTTCTATTCCTAAGGTTGGGACAGTAGCCCCTCAGCTACTGCAGCATCAAGCTTGGCTCACTCTCATTCTAAGCCCACATGGAGTTGAAGCAGATTTGAAGCGAATGTTCAATCGAGAGTCGCTTTCAGCTCACTGCACATCAGGAGTCGAGCTACATATGGATGGAAAGATCTTTGAGTCTAGTTTCCAAAACATCCAAGATCTTATCAAGCAGCCCAGCCATTCGCCCAGAAACGGTCCAACAGCGAAGACATGTCCGTTGGACCCGAACTTGCCCGATTTGGACATATGGGCACTAATTGGAGGTTTCCGACCAAACCCGGATGAATTAGGCTACAAACCGACTTTGTATAGAAACTTAAGACATCATAGAAGAACCGAGAATTGGATTCACCTCATTCCCGGTTCAGACATGAGAGTTATCGATTTTACAAATCGATGGACCTGTTTTGGACTCAATCCAGAGACTAGGCCACAGATCGTGCTACACCGCCCAACTCAGGAACGATCTTGGCCCAGGAACACTTGGAGAACGTTGTTGGGTCTCTTATGGATCCAACAAGCCAAAGATCCGACAAAATGGCCATTGGATCATCAAGTTACACCCAATTTCCCAAAACGGGTTGATTTGGTTCATTTTATGGAAAGTCCGAGATCCAACGGGTCTAAGCCTTCATCTACAAGAGTGTGGCGACCTGGAGAGATTCTAAGGCATATTAGGAAGCTTAGGAATACCTTCCCATGCACCGGCACACACAGGATCAAGCGGATCCCCTTGCAAGTCTACTTTCCTTATCCGGATGCGTTCACACTTGGAGCCATAAATCACCAACGGCTCCTTTCCTTTTCTCTTGGCTGCGTCTTGGACACTCATTTACTGAGTCTTGACGTCCCAAGACACCACACATTCATGCCCAAGCTGTCAAGACTCAAACATCATGACCACTTACCTTATTTTGGCCGATTTGCTCATAAAGGCCTAACGGCTATTTTTGATTCTTTTGATTTGTTTCTTGTTGATAATTTCGTGTAAGAGCTATATAAAGCTCAGCTAAATCACTTGTACAAAACACCTTTCAATCAATAAATTAATCAAAGTATTTTGTTCTTTTCTTTCAAGTGTGATTCTTGAAGAATTATTCTTTCTTTAGACTTAAGTGTGCGATTCACTTAGATCTTTAGAGGCTGCGACTTAGCTTGTTTGTGTGATTCAAACAATCTATTTCGTTCATCGATTGAGAGAGTCAATCAACCCACCGATTGAGAGAGTCAATCAAATCACCATCTTCCATCTCAACATCACGCACATTTCCGCAACAAAGCTTAAAAACTCTTGATTATCTAGTGAACATAAGTTTGGTGGATTCCAATCTTATATCACATTCTTTGTCAATCTTGAGGCAAGCTTCATGCATATCAGTGTTTAACCGGTCCTTCTAACTCTCCTCGGTAACACGGTACTCAGAATTTCCTGTAAGAAACCAGTACATTGATAGAAACATGAGAGTTGTGATATGAGACAGTGCATGAAAACCTAAGAGCGATAACAGTACCATCTTTAACATCAATATATCCTTGTTTCTTAATTCTTTCCACAAAATCTTCCCCAAGACGCTCTCCTATGCCTTTTTTCAGATCATAACGCCCCGAGAGATTAATTACATTGGAGATATCGTGGTACTTGGATGCATAGAGGAGGACCACGTCACCTCCTATGCAATATCAAAATAAGTTGAGTTTCTTGCAATGTAACATTCACCCCTTGCGAGAATCCGTTGCTCGAGGCATAAAAGATCGAACGGTGCGACTTACCTTTACTGTGGCCGAGTATTATAGTAACCACACGGTTTATGTTAGAGAAGTATTGGATTACAGAATGTAGATCATCAGCTTCATAATTGTAGTTACCATAATAGAAACTGCCTTCACTCTCTCTGCAATAATGAAAGCACCACCACCCAAAATTAAAACAAGTACTCCAATTTTTTTTTTTTTTTAGTTTATTCAAATCAACGATAATGCAAGAAAGAGAAACATACCCATTCCCAGAGAAATCAAAACGGAAGGCACTAATCCCTTCTTTCTCTATAGCAACAGCCACATTTTTCATAATTTCAAAGTTCTGCATACATTAATTTATAGGCCAAAGACAAAGTTGATTCATGCATAATGAAATGATTGAAACGGCCAAAACAAATAACCATTCTAAGTCTAATTAGAAAAACATATTTGAGGTTTGCTGTTAAAATTCGTATTGAATGAGCTATGACACACTAACCTTGTTTGATCGAAAGCCATGACACAAGACCACAATTTCTGTAGAACCGGTTTCATGAAGCAGACCCACCAGCTTCTCATTGTGGCTGTTCGGAATCACAATCCTCTGTTCGTTTCCCTGCGATGAATCCATTCTCAACTTGCTTGCTTTGTTGTAGAATTTTTTTATTATTCTTACAGGCGAGCCTTGATAAGGATAATGTGGGACAAGGGGAAATTTGTTAACGATCTCTCATTGATCATATTTTGTTTTTTTTTTTGTCGTCAGTGTGGGCCACAGGCCGGTTCCACTAGCCAACATTTATTTAATCCTCACGTAAGGAGGAAGGGTCGAACTCGCGACGTAGGTGCCAAGAGAGTGGTGATCACACCACTGCACTAAGAGTGCATTGATCATATTTTGTAATTTCTCTATATATATTCTCTCTTTTTTTTTTGTTGTGGTTACTAGGGCTGGGCGTTTTAACCGAACCCGAACCGAAAAACCCGAACCGAACCCGAACCGAACCCGAACCGAACATATATAATACCCGATCGGGTTTTAATTTCTTAAAGTACGGGTACCCGTACCCGATCGGGTAATACCCGATACCCGATCGGGTACCCGATTCTTTTTTTTTTTTTTTTAGTGATTAGGGTTGGATGTCATGGATTAATTGGTCAGTATTAGTAATAACCTAGAGTGTGATTTCAATTTATAAACTAGTGAAAAGTTTTCTTATTGAAATTGAAAAGTTTCTTATCTAAATTGAAAAGTTTAGATTAATGGAGATAGTTGCAGCTTAGTCAATACTGTTCCAAGCAATAAACGGATTTCGTCGATTTTGAGTGATTTGCTTTTAAAATTTGGAGATGATTGCGGTAAAACCGTTCCTTTACACTTTTCTGTTTTCACATTGTTCTTAAGAATTATAACTTATTCATTCATATGTTGCTTCGATTTTTTTACTTGATTGAGCATTGTTCCTTTACACTTCATATATTCATTTTTAAATCTGTTTTTTTTATTACGGTGCTATTTCGGGTTTCAAAAAAAAAAAAAAAAAAAAAAACTATTTCGGGTATAATTCGGGTATACCCGAAATACCCGAAACCGAAACCGATCGGGTACCCGAATGCCACCCCCGGTGGTTACTCTAATGTATGAAATTAACTTTTTCAAAAGTCTCAATTTCTCTGCTTCGATTTTGTACAAAAAAATATCGTTGGAAAACAGATATGGCCCCATAAAACATTTGGGAATTCAAGAAAACTCAAATGTATAAAATGAACTTTTTCGGAAGTCTCAATTTCTATGCTTCGATTTTGTAAAAAAACATATCGTTAGAAAACAGATCCTAAAAAACATTTGGGAATTCACGAAAACTTATCCTTTGTCACAAGCTAAAGACAATAGAAAAATGCAAACAAATCACAATAACAAAAGATAACAATACTTCATTTCCAATTTTTATTCTGACTAGAACAACATCTTCTAATAAAAAGTAAACACAAACAACAATCTAAAATACCAAACCTCTATTACTCTTTTTTTTTTAATCCGAATAGAAAATAATGAGCATAACCATTTTTTTGGTTTAATAATCTCATTATCCTCCCCAATAATTTTACCAACTCACTCACATTTAAATTAAGCAGCACCATTAATACCCATTTTCCAGGACATCTTGAAGTCCTTACCAACTAGCATGTCAAGTCCCTTAACCTCAACCATCACACTCTTGTTCTCACCTTCATCTTCTAACCCAACCACATACGTATGCTCCTTCGAGCTTACCTCGAGCTTCGAAATCTTCGGAACCGGACTTCCATTGATTTCAATCTCAGAAGCTTGTCCTGTTCCTTTAAGTCCTAAAACACTAACTTTCTCAATCACCCAACCTTTGCTCAAAGCATACTTCCCTTCTTTCACTTGTGACCACATCTTCACACTTCCATTTCCGACCGAAGCGTAGAAATCAACGTACGTGGACTGTCCGTTTCCTAGTTTCATCTCCGGAAGCTCGTCCTCGTCTAGATAGAGTTTTCCCGTCGCGTATCCCTCTGTAGCTCCAGCTGGGAAAGCGATCACGAGGCTAAACGGCGTCGTTCTCGCTTCTTTTGAAATCAACCCGCCTTGTTGCATTGGTAATATAGTGTTCTGGTAAAGATGAACGTTCACGAAGTTCAACGGAGCAGGGAGAGTCACGCGTTTCCCGTTCTTGGAAACGACGGTTTGAGTCATGTCGAACATGTGATACCAAGAACCCGGTGGGAACAATGCTTCTACTTCGGTTTTGCCTTGTTCAAGAACCGGAGATATCATTAAGCTGCTTCCAAGTAAGAACTGTCTGCTCGAGCCGTAGCATTCGGTGTACTCCGGGAAAGAGAAGAAGAGCGGTCTAGCGATTGGTGCACCGGTCATATGAGCTTCGTAGTTAAGAGTGTAGAGGAAAGGAAGGATTTTGTATCTCATCCCAAGCGCGTTACGAGCCGACTCAGCAACAGTGTCCCATTGGTAAAGCTCTTGTCTTGGAGAGTAGTAATTAGCGTGATCTCTCGAAAACGGGTAAAACGCACCGACTTCGATCCAACGGTTACAGAGTTCTTCAGTTGGTTGAGGGTAGAATCCACAAATGTCAGAACCAACCATAGGAACACCGAAAATACCGAAATTCAACATGGTTGAGATAGACACTTGCAAACTCTGCCATGTTCCTTGGTTATCTCCTGTCCAATGAGCAGCGTATTGACCCGAGCCAACAAAAGTAGACCGGGACAAAATGAACGGACGTTTCCCTTCGATAGACTGTAAAGCCTTATGCGTCGCAATGGTCTCAGAGAATCCGTAGATACTATGAGCATCGTATTCACGAACACCGTTGTAATGTAAAGCACTCGGGGCGACTGTCTTAAACCCGACTGGAGCTGTGACTCCGGTAGCGTTGATCTTGTACGGCGGATCGTCCCATCTCGTTTTCGTTATGTTCTTACAATCCAAACAACAAACCCAACCGGGTCCTTCCCCGCTCGGACACTGCTTCCCTTCCGGGATTGTGCACAACCCCGAGCAAAAGTTCGAAACCTCGTTCATATCGATCCATAAACCATCTATAGGGACTAATTCATGGAAACGTTTGATTTCATCGCCCCACCAAGCAACCGTCTTCGGGTTAAGGAAATCAGGGAAGTAAACCGGACCAGGCCACACTTGAGCCAAGAACGGCTTTCCTTCGTATTTGATGAACACATCGTTCGCCATGGCTCTTTGGAATGTACCGTAGCTAGCGTTAACACCGATACCAGGATCGTTGATCACAATGTACTTCATTCCCATCTTGTGGATTTTGTCTAAGAACGCTAATAGCTTTGCGCGCGGATAGGTAATGGGATTTAAGGTGAAGTCCTTGTGACCGTCCATGTGATCATCGTCGTTCCAAATCACGTCGAGCGGGATCTTAGCCTTTTTGTAATTGTCTACTACATCTTCTACCACTGATAAATTATGGTATCCCCATCTACATTGGTGAAATCCTACATCATAAATCAGTAAACAAGATTAGTAAAATCTAATAAAAAAGATTTGCTTTTTAATTTCAACTCAATGATTAATCAGATAAGGCATTGTATGATATACAACCGTGGTCCATTTCTAACATGGTCCAATCTCAAGATCATATAGATAGGGACCAATTAAATCATTCAATTTTCAACTCTTAACAGAAAGAAACAAAAGTAAGATCAATAAAAGAGGAAAGCAAAAGAACACGTCTCAAGACTCTTATCTTTTAAATTGGAAAAAAAAAACCATGATTAGAAAGCGACACAAAAAAAAAACATAGTAAAAATTTCTAAAAGTTGTGTCGGAAAGATCTGAAATATTTTTCACGTTGATTTTCTTCCAACAAGTGGCATTTCATTACTGATTCAAACACTAAATAGTAGTAGTATAATAAAAACATTAATATACAACATAGTTTAATCACTCTAATTAACAAAGATACTCAAATATATTTTCACGTGACCGGCTCTTCTTTTGACTAACAGTCAAATTTTAGATACTCAATAAAACAGAATTAAACAGGTACCAGAGAAAAGGACCACAAACAGAATCACTAATCCTAATTATTAAACCCATTAAATGGTAATAACCACAAAACGTTAAATGAAGCAAATAAATAATAGGGTTTTTTACCTAGAGACCAGTACGGCATCGGAGCTGGCCGTCCGATTAATTGAGTATACTGATCAACGACGTTTAACGGCGAAGGTCCGGCGAAGAAGTAGAAATCGAAAACTCCTCCGATGACTTTGTAAGTCAAAGAGTTACCTCTATAGAACACATCCATACCATTACTATTCAAAAGCAAAACGGCGTGTGCGTACGGTTTACCTCCCACGTTTCTCAGATCCATGTAAACCGGATGCGAACCGTACAGATCGGTGTTGAGATTAATCGCCGATACATCCTCCGTGTAAAGCGTGTACGGTTCGTTCGGTACGAGTTTGATTCCCTTCGCTTGTGAGTTTTCGCCTAATCCGTATATCGATGCGTCTTTTGGTAACGAAGTTGAGATCTCGAGGTATTGATCTTTGAATACCAAGGAAGAAGAGCTTGTGTTGAAGAGTGTTTGACCGTTGGATCTACGTTTGACGGCGAAAGTGAATGGATCTGATGTGAAACTGAAAATCAGCTCCGATCCGGAGATTTCCTGGACGGTAATCGGAGATTTTCGAGATTTTCCGATGATTTTTCCGATCGGTGGTGGTTGTTCTCGAGGGAGGAGATTGTACGGAACTTCCCATCGTTGATTCTTCGCGTCTGTGATGTGAACACGGAGACGATTATCTGTTTCGTGCCTGCGAATAAAATCCAACGGTTAAAAATCGTGGTGCGAAGCAGAG
Source organism: Draba incana (assembly GCA_963576765.1). Lineage (NCBI taxonomy): Eukaryota > Viridiplantae > Streptophyta > Magnoliopsida > Brassicales > Brassicaceae > Draba > Draba incana. The sequence continues at coordinate 7,584,495 of OY755215.1, read as the reverse complement.
GATTAGAAAGTGGTGTACGTGGACTTACTTGACGAAGAGACGAAGCGTGGTGATATCTGAGCCGTAGATTTTGGTTTTCTGTTTGACTTGGAGATAGCCAATGAAACCACCGTCTGGAGATTCTTCGATTGAGATCAAACGGTAGCCTTTGCCGATGGTGTTGGAGCACTGGATGGTTGAGAAACAGAGGATGAAAGCAAGAAGAAGAGAAAGAAATGAAAACATGGCCATTGTTGATAGTACTCTACTACCTCACTCTACAGTACTATTTATTGCTGAGAAGTGAGGGAGAGAGAGGGAGGGTTTTAAAAGACCATCTTCTTTTAGCTGAAAGGCTTTGATACGTTTGTTTACATATAACGAGGATATAAATAGTACCAAAAAAACCGATGTTTATTGTCCAAGAGTCTAAACCGATTATACCCACCCGAACCGATTGAGTATTCTAATAAAATATAATTTCATTACTGAGCCTATAGTAAAACCTCTATAAATTAATAGTGTTGAAACTCTGGAAATTTATTAATTTCGAAAAATAATAATTTATTGATAAATTAATAATAGAAAGATATATGACAAAAAAATAATAATAGAAAGATATATTTGGATAATAATTTTCTTAAAAAGACAGTTCAAATGATATTAAAATTACAAAATCTAATTGAATCTATTAGTAAAAATAACAAGTATTAACTTTAAATTGTGATTAACATTTGCCATTTTCTCAATCAAATTCATATTAATTACTTAATATGATAATGGAATATCTAGATAACAACAATTATACAATATAGATAAAAGATTCAGAAGAAATCATGGTTATTAACTTTAATGTTAATAGTATGTTAAAATTAATATATACTATATACTACATTTAGAAAGAGTTAAATGTAAAAAACCCAATCTATTAATTTCACAAGTTTTGGACACATACATAAAAGAGAATTTGCGGCTCCCAGCAAAGAACTTTGGGAAATTAGGTGCATGACAATGCAACTGTTCAATTCTTCAAAATGGTTGTATTAGCCTTCTATCTCTCTCTCCACCGTATCACCCACCACCACTCTCTCTCTCTTCTCTCTTCTCTATCTCTCTCTCCACCGTATCATCCACCACCACCACCTCCACCTCCACCATCACCACCGCACCACCTTAACCACCTCCCTCCCTCCCTCCCTCCACCACCACTCATTTTCCGTAGCCACCATCTCCTCCTCCGAACCACCACCACTAATTTTTATAAGAGTGTTTGGGTTGTCATCGAAAAACGACGCCGACTCGGAACGGTGAAGAAAGATTCCGGCGATGATAATAATTCCGGTGGAGATAGATTTTGCATTTGGGTTAACACTCTCCGACGACCACCGTATCCACCACGGAGGCCGCCCCGTAACCACCTCCGGCGACTATCACCACCATCACCTTTACCGTAACCACTTCTTCCTTCACCATCTTCTCTCCGTAACCACCACATACATATACATATATATATATATATACACACACAAGATTATATACATATTCAGAGCAAATACAACGGTGAGATTTTAAGTGAGACTTAGAATTAAAAGAAAATGAAAAATAAATTATAAACACTATTCTCGTGTGAGTCGTCCCTTCCCAAAGAGATTATAGAGACGGGCTCATGAGACAGGTGTCGTATTGTTAGTGTATTCTTCCCAAAGGGTATACTGCATTTTTGATGGGCCATCGACGAGCCCACATGAATTTATAACGTTTTAATACTGCATTCTTCCCAAAGGTAATATTATATTAGTGCATTAGTTAGTGTATTAGTGCATTTTTTTTAGTGTATTAGTGCATTTTTTTTATTTAATAATTTGTTAGTGTATTACAAATGTGAACAATTTGATGGTCAAACGAATTCGACTTCGTGAGGAAAGAATACATCGACAATTGACAAATGATTTGGTTGAGCATATTTGGCAAAAATATGGCATAAGTGAAGATTAGAGCGACTTAATTGTCTTTTTCGTTATGTTTTTTCTCATGTTTTCTTGCATTTTACGTTTTTACGGATTGTAATATTACATTTTTTTATAATCTTCTCTTTATATATATATATATATATATATATATTACTTTGATTATTATCCATTTTGCAAATATTTAATTTTTTTTATGAGACTCACACCGGTCTGATCATTGGAGACAAATTTATTAGCAGTCTCTTATTGAATCTCAAACAATAAACTAATATTAAAAATAACATTAAAATATGTTTTATGAGACCATAAAAGTCTCACCAATGTGCATGCTCTCATACACAAGTTTTAGGAGGTTAAACAAGACAATAACCACGCAACCGGCTACAGTATTTTGTAGTTAAAAAATGTTTTTGTCATACACTTAATTTCGTATGTCGCCATGTATATTCAGTTAATTAACCCTACATAAAAATCAATTATAATTTTTTTTTGATGTAATGAGTAAAATTTGAGATAAGTTCCAAAAAAAATTCAACTGTAAGTCAAAAAGAAAATCCATAAAACCATGTTTTAAGAGAAATTTCAAGAAATGCCACTTTTGACATGCCACTTTTCAAAAATGCCACTACCACTTTTTCCAAATTTAAAATTATTAATGATTGGGTTAACTATGTTATATTAGGGTTTAGTTTATTGGGTTTAAGGTTTGTTAGGAATAAAAAAAATTTAAAATTGAGAATTGTGAGATATAAGATTTTTAAACGGATTTATAAGTGGCATTTGTAAGAAAATAATCAAACAGTGGCATATTTGTAAAGTGACATTTTTGTAATTGTCCCATGTTTTAAACACTATCATAGTTATATTTATGCATCCCTATATATAAATTTATATTATTGTTGGGACCATATTTTATATAAGAGTTTCAAAAAAATTATTATCTAATCATTTTATCGAATTTTGTAAATTTTTACATTGGTCCGGCTTAGGTCCGAGAAATTTTGTTAATTTATGATGATTATTAATTTATAAAGTATTTATTTATAGAGGTTCTATTATATTTCCGTTTCTGAAATTTAAATTGGTTTTTATGTTTTTTATGCAAAATGATGCTTTAAATAAAAAAAATTGAAATGAAATTTGTTTTGGAAAGTAAAAAATACTCCATGGTTAAACATTTAGTATTATTTACTTTATGTTTATAACTGGTCTGGTCTCTACTCCATGAAAGAATTAAAGCATATAAAACTGATTATGAATTGCGTTTCGACGTCTAACTTGCTGCATTAAGCGCTGAACCTAGTACGAAAATGTGAAACTATGCACCACAAGATCGTATTGTCGAACAGTTGGCGTATAGAACAAATATGAAGATAAATGTCTAATAATCATTTTCAAAAGAAAGATAACTTTGACTTCCGGCTAAAGTTTTTGAGTCCACTACTTCTATAAACACACAAGTCACAAATTTTTTTTTTTGTCTATCTTCCCGAGACTTAGAGCATCTCTATCCATAAATATCTTTAAAAAAGTCTAATTTAGTAATTTTAATATTATTTAATTTTTATTTAAATTTTAATTCATTAAAAATACATTCAACCAATCACAACATACCATTTAGCAAGACACAAGATCTTAAAGTTCTTGTTTAAGAACATTTTTTTCATTCTCTCTCCTCTCTTTTATTTATTCTTCATTTTTTTAAGACACAAGATCCTTGGTAAGACACACATGGATGAAGATGGTTAGTTTCTTCCCGACCTCTCACGGTTCTATCTCAAAATCGCGATACATGAATATTAACTCCAAAATAGATTTTAATTTATCGACTTTATGTGCTAGTGTCACCTTTCTAACCAATGTTACATTTTTAACCAGCAAACACTCCGATTGGTAGCATGTGGTATCAAAATTGAGTTGCAGTAAGTGTTAAAATTTGATGTATAATTGCAGTAAAATAATGTGGTAGAACTACAAATTTATGAGGTGAGTTTGCTGTGAAAATATCAGTTAACATTTTTATCGATACAACAGACTGGTAACTATTTTGATGTATAAGTTGCAGTATGTGTTATTAAAAATAAATTAAGTTTAAAACTAGTAATAATAACATTTTATTACAAATTAAATAACAAAATAGATTAAATGAAATAAAAATAACTTAAATATTGCAAATTTAATAAATAAATAATTTTTTCATAATATTGGATACATTCCATATCATATTTGCAATCTCATCTCTAATGTTATTCATATTTTGTTTGAATTATTCAAATAGAATTTATAAATTTACAACAAAATCTTGAACTTAACAATCACTTATTTTTGACTAATTTATTTTTATTATTTAATTTGTAATCTAAATAAAAGTGTGGTTGGATATTTGACAAAGTGTGTAATAATAAAGTATGTAATATGATAAAGAAAATAAATTCGAAACTAACGTTAATTTTTAAAAAATTAGGAAGAAAAAATTAAAAAAAAAATAGTAACTCATCTCCAATACATGAGAGTTTCTATGATGTTGAATTACTTTTTGAGTTACCAATTTATCAAAGGAGATAACTCAAATTTGTACATCAACAATAATACATTATAACTCAAACTCAAACTCGAAAAAAATATTTTACTTCATTATTGGTATCATTTTTGACTTAATTATGAGTTACATCCATAACTCAATCTTAACTCATGGTAACTCATGTTACCAAGCTATGATTCTGTGAAAAATATTATAACAAAAAACCAGAGTATGATGGAACGTGTGATGCGTACCTCCAAAATGGTAAAAATGCCATCATCAGTACTTTCATAAAACATGCATTCTTGCCACTAATAATGCGTCTTACTGCTAGTCGCATCAAACTGTCGAGACTAAACTTCCGGTAGCTCATATCCAAACTGAAAAATGTAGATAGACCAACATTTTACACTTACTCCATTCTAAATAAAGTTTTGGATTCATGATGTGTTTGAGAGTTTATTATGCAAAACACTCATCCATCTATGTTTCAAGAGTGCATGAGTTAACGCACACGATAGTTAATTTAAACTCTATTTTACTAATACATTATACTCTTTTTGTTTTGTAATATAAATATTTTGTTTACAAGCAAAAAAACTAATTTTTTTTGTTCTTGTTAAAAGTATAATTAATATATAAAATAAAAACTCCATAATTTTATTGGTTACACAATATTTAATAAAGCAAACATTGTATCAAAATGTGAAAGAATTTTATTTTTAATTTTAAAAATATTTAAATCATTTTCTATTATAAAACGGATAAAATATTACTACTGTAATTTTAATATATACTATTATAAAACGAATAATTTATTTTCAATATAATAACTTCAAAATCTATGTTCACGTGGACCAACTATCTAGATTTTACGTTGTTTGAGAGACCCATAAAGCATTAATTAAAAGTTAAACTAAAGAGATGTGAATTAATAAATCTAAGAAAATCCAAGGAGGTGATTTCTTTCAACGTGACTCAATACATCTCGGTCTCTAAATTAGAGCGTGATTATCGCTTGCCAAACTATATCAGCTCAATTTTGCCGTTAAATAAGGTTAATAAGGGCTTACAATTTTTTTTCCTTTCTTCACGACTATTTCGATTTCATAATATTATATTTTAGATAAAATTACATAAAAAATTAACAATACACTAATTGGTAAGGATACAATCATATTTTAAGAATTAAGTAAATCACTTAATATCACATGTTTTTAATTTGTACGAGTTTCTTACTGCTAATTGTGAAATTGATCTAGTAGACTGAACCCTAAATGTATTTAGACATATATCAAGAATGGTCTAAATAACTTGATTGATCCCCGTCTCAAAAGTATTGCCACACTTCTCGGGATGATTTGGGTGGGAGATTGAGTAGTCGGACAACTATGTACTCTAGAACATCCGCGATGCTATCAAATGATATAAACAAAACTCGTATATTTTTAAAGCGCGACGTTTAAATTACTTTGAATACTTGAGTTAAAATAGTCAAAAAGAAATAATTCACTTTATACGTGTTAAGGTAAAATGCAACTGATTTTTTTACCTTAAAGATGATTAAAGCACGCATAACTCATTCCAAAAAACACTTCCGTGTCAAACCCGTCTCATCAGACGCTATCAATGATATAAACAAAACTCGTATATTAGGCCTAGATCTCTAGAGCTTAGGAGTTAGGACCAATTGTCTTAAGCCTTGAAACTCATTCTGACTCTTTATAGAGTTATTCTCACAGATTCTCTTCGCACCTCTTTATTCGATCCGACCAATCTTTGGCCGGAACTTCATCGTTTATTCTATTTCTCTCTCCTTTTCACCACTAAATATTACTACTAAACATTCATATACTTTGCGATCATCCATATGATATCATGTTAAATTTCACAGATTTGCAGATCAAAACTAATAATTTACATATATCATTTATACATCAATCAATACATATTTCATTCAGATATGGGATAGGGATATCTAATAACCTCGTTTACAATAATGTTATTATTTCACCTCTGTGTCAATATAAAATATTTGTTCATGGATGAAATATAATACTCTCCGTATGAAAAAGAATGAAATATACTAGTTTATGCGAAGACAATTATTAATCAACATACACAACGAGACCATGCATGCATATGCAGAGCCTGTGTTTGTATTTTGGACTTTGGATTTCCGACAAGAGTAATTAAGGTAGTGCAAGAAAACTATTAAAATAAAGAAGATGAAGAGATTCCAAGATCGATGTAGCGTCTCGATCGATTCCGAAGTTGTAAACTGCACAGTAGTACGTACTCATCACATTTATTAGTTTGTTTCATTATGCAAATTAATTAATATTTTCCTACTATAAAACAATTTAATCGCTGTATCGATGTGAAAGATTCACGAGATCCCAATTTATATTTCAGATGCATTCATCAGTTAGTTCTGAAATATAAAACACCTGGCTTCTTTTTGAACTCAGTTACAAAATGATAATAAACCAAAAGATTTTAGACCGAACAATAATAAGAACAAACTATTAATATCATTTTTTCAAAAGATTTTAGACCGAACAATAATAAGAACAAACTATAATATCATTTTCAGCAGAAAAATGAACTACCTGGTACTTGAGCTAATTCAGTGACATTTTAGTAGTTTTATTTCATAGTAGTAAATATCACTACGGTTTCATGAAATGTATAGTATATACGAAGATGCTTAAAAGAATTGATTTGACTATCTATGTCACCAAAATGCACTTTTCTTTTCGGTCACATGTCATAGGAGAACTTCATAGTTAAACGTGCGTGAGCAGAAACAATTTCAGGATGGGTGAGTTATTGGAAAATTATTTCCATTATCGTGTGAGTGAGGACAAAACACGAAGAAATACCGCATTGTGATTTGCAGGGTTAGTAAACAAATATTTCGAGCCTCCCGATCTAACGAACCACCATCGGACAAGATGGGCCCACATACCGAAAATGGACAGAGGGCCCATGGTTGAGACGGTCGGAACGTTACGATTAGTGTTAGAAAAATTACTGAGTTTTGACCCCTAGAAAAGTATTGACCTAACGGTTTTTACCTGATTACCTAAATTAATAAAGTAAAAACCGTAAAAACTAAAAAGTACTAGCAAAAAACACAAATATTAAGAAACTACTTTTACTTTTAAAAGTAACATTTTAAAAATATATTAAAAACATTTTTAACCAACAAAAAGAAAAACTACATAATACTATTGGTTGCACAATATTCACTAAAGTTAAAAAGTACCTAGGATTGTCAAAACATCTTATATTTTGAAACAAAATAAAATGTCTAAAATATTTTACATTATGAAACGGAGGGAGTAAAAGAAAAGAATTAGAGAGAAGAAATGGATTTTATGGGGGAAAGCATCAACGTGGTTCTCGATGAAAAACGGCCTCACCTGTCTCTGCCTCGGCTCCTGATCTCCATTAAAATAAGAAATTTATATCCCAGATCTCGATCACTTCCATTTCCATTTTTTTTTTTTTTGCTTTTGTCATGTATAGACCGCATTGTTACGAAAATAATTTATATTCAAATATTAATAAGAGAGATTGGTCTTATAACAGAAAAATTAAGAAAATATCTTACATGAAAAAGTTCATATAAATTGAGGGTAACGTAAGAGATTTTTATTTTCAGAACATGTATGATTTATTTATTTTTGTTTTATATATGCTACAATACGATTGTAATCGAATTAATACATATACACAATCTAACTCTTTCTATATATTTAACTTTTTTTTTAAGAACAATTATAAACAAATGGGTCTTGGACTCTTGGTCTACTAGTTTTTTATTCCATCCGTTCCGTTTTATAAGATGTTTTGGTTGAATGAACAAAAATTAAAAAATTTTTTAATCAAAACCTATTAATAATTAGTTAAAATTATAATTCAATCAATCATATATAAAACTACAGAATTCTAAAGGTCAAAACTATCAAATAACATTAATATTTGCATTGAAACTAGTAAACCATCTTATAAAATGAAACAAACAAAAATCACTTAAACATCTTATAAAATGGAACAGAGAGAATAGTATTCAAAATCTTTCGTTTAAACCCATTAAAAAAATGATGTACAGTCTTAAAATGATATTATCAATTATTAATTCTACACATTAAATGAAAATTTACCCAAAAATTCAGAATTTTCACGGTTTGTTTTAAAAAATGTTACATCCTTATAAACCCTAGTCAGTTACATTACATCCTTTATAAAACCCAAGCCTCCAACTTTTTAAAATTTATTATACTGACGTACAACGTGAATGATCCTCTCTCTCTCACGTATAACATACGGCCGTTAAAATCAGTAGATATTTTTTTGTGTCTGACAGATTTAGAAAAGGGATTTGGTAATAAAGGAAACAAAGATTAAAGGGTGGGCCAATGAGCGTGAAGAAAGTGGGCCTTGAACACGTGGTACGTTAAAGCCCACATCACGTGTAGTCTCATGCTATTGCCAATCTCTTCCGGACTCTCGTGACTTCCTCTACCGCTTCATTTTTCAACTATAATCGTTTTGACTGGAAACCAATTTCAGTGTGATAAATAAGAGTACCATTTTACCTACAATATGCATATAAAAGTAGGTATATTTTAATATATACGATCATAACAAATTATTGGAATACATTGTTGAGATAGCACTTATGAGAAATGTGCATATGAACTTAACACTTATAAGATTTTGGTGTCTTTTTATATTTTTGACTACTATTCATGGCTTTATTACCCTTAGCCTCTCACAAATATTGGATCCGATTGGTAACCTAATCTTTTTAAGATCTGAAGCGGTAAGCTGTACAACATACTGCAAAACTGTATAAATAAAATTGTAATAGTGCAAAGCTGTTTAGATAAAGCTGTAATAGTGTTGGTAAAGTTCATAATATCGTTTTGGTTGTTGGTACAATTTAAAACGTTACAAATTATAAAGAAACGGTACGTTTATAAAGACGCTACCAATCTGAGCTATTATATTTGTGCAATTTCTCTCTTTTCCCCTCCCCTCTTTCATGCCAACCTCTTTTTCTTTTTTGTTTTTTATATGTTTTTTTTTCTTTTCACATTTATTTTCTATTTTTTAATATCTACGATTATACATGGTTGTTAAATTTATGGTTACATGTGTTTCTTAAAGTACATGTGAACGTGTGTACATAAATTTCATATATTTATGTGTACGTGCATGTATATGTGTACATGATCACTATGTATGATATATATTCATATTTGTATGTGTACATATGTTTTATATGTGTACGTGTATGTATATGTGTACATGATCACTATGTATGATATATATATATATATATATATATATTCATATGTGTATGTGTAACGCCCCCGATCATCGGTCAACGACCTTTGACCGGAAACGCCACGTACCGCTCCGAGAACGTTCGGTCCTAAGTTCAAAAACGTATTAAGATACCCGGGACCAACTATCCCCGGAATGGTTTACCCGAACTGTCCCGATCCTGAGGCTTTTCAACCGAATCAAGCCAGAGCGGTTGTTTCGATCCGGACTAGACCAATATCATTTGAAACTTTAATTCATACCAAAATACTTTTATTAAATATATACCGAGGTTTCCAATGTACATCCGTGAAAACTTTTTAAGCCGGCCCGAGCCCACATGCTCAAAACGTTGTACAATATAAGAAAGCATAACTTATTTTACAAAGAGGCAAGGAAAAATCTACCGCTGGTTTTCCTAAGTCTTGTGTGAGTCCCAAGGTCTACCCGCTAGGTTACCTGCAAAACAAGTTGAGTCATGAGTAATCTAGAATTACTCAGTGAGTCGGGGTTCCTCTAACGGATGTAGCGTTTCCCACCCCAAAACCCAAAACAACAATCACACACAATAATAAATACGCAGAAGCATTCAATAATCAATGGAAACAATAACATGCAATGCAATTCATTTTACTTTCAATAAGGCCTTGTGGATCCAACACCAATTCCCGGTACCAATGGAATATATGACACAAAGACTTCCAACATTCCTGAGTTCCGTGGGAACACCCCAACCCAAACTCAATACACCGGTGGTATCATGGCTCTCGGGAGCGACCCAAGTACCTACCGTGACATGATCTACACGTCTTTCTTCGGGAACGAAGGACTGCTACATCATGATACCACGCATGATGCATTTCCAGTTAAACCGGTTATTAATATGCAGGAATGTCACCTGATACATGTTAATAACCACACAATAATAACACAATCTCTACCTTAGCCAAGTCACACTAGACTTCGGGCTTTGAAACCATCAATACTTATTACTAGGCATTAGCATAAACATTAGTAATACTATTACAAGTATTATGCTAAAACAAACCTCAACACCCAATACCGTATTATACCTAACACTTAGCAATATCTATGAAAGATACTAAGGACCTCTAGAATATACTAAAGAAATATTTATTCATTCTTAACTAGAATAAAAACGAAACAACGCATTGTACCGAGACTCACAGATTTAGAAGAGGTTTTCCTTAGAGCCGGCTCCACGGAAATCAGATCCTTCCCTTGCATTTGATCAGATCCGAAGCTTACTTAGCTCGGAATCCTCACCCAAAATCTTAGACTTGCTAGAAAATTGCTAAGGAAACCTTTGGGAAAAGAAGGATTTTTGGTGCAAAAAACTTTCGGACATAAGAAGGAACTAGAGTGTTTTGGGGCAAGGCTGGATGGATAGAAATGACTAAAGAATGGTCTTTATATAGGGGAAAGTCAGAAGCACGAGGTGTCAGTGGAGCTGCTACACCGCTGACACATTTCAGTGGTCTGCCACATATCAACACTTGGACACACATACGCAGTGACAAGTGTCAGGCGCGTGTCAGTCCTTGGTCAGACACCCACGTGGCCCAATGCCAGCCACACGTCCCACCGACTTGCTCCGTGGCACATCCCTAGCCATACAGACCCCTTACTGGAGTTCTTCTCACTCTATCGTCCCGCGGTACATACTCTATCGACCCGCGGTACATACTCTATCGACCCGCGGTACATACTCTATCGACCCGCGGTACGACCCAGCTGTCCCACGACAAATCCCTCGACCCAAACCCAATTTCCCTCGATCATTTCCAGATTTTTCTCAACCAAAACCTTCCTAAGATCTTCCTCTATCTATCCCAAGTCAAAATTTTCTAAGGCCGCTACTTAAAAAAATTAGGATCATCCCGCTCCGGCCTAGATACTAACAAGGTTATAACATAATCCAACACATGTGATGTTCAACTCGGGGGTTTCACATGGTTTTGTGACTTCCGGGGTAGCTTTCAAAGTTTAAAGGAGGCTGTATCATAGATAAGGTAAATATTTATGTGTTTAGAAATTGAGTCGTTAGAGCTAGTAGCCGGTTGTGTGTAAGACCCTCCTTATGAAGAATTCGTCATGTATGTATATATATATATATATATGTATGTGTGTACACGTATTTTATACATGTATGTATATATGTATGTGTGTGTTTTTCATATGTGTACGTATACTTGTATGTGTATGTGTACGTGTGTACGTATGTTTAATATGTGTAGTTATGTGTATGTGTGTACCTATGTTTTTATTTGTACGTATGTGTATATATATGTATGAGTGTACGTATGTCTATTTATGTGTGTACATATGTGTATGTGTATATGTATGTATGTACATATGTTTTCTATGTGTACGTGTATGTGAATATGTATATATATATGTATATATATATTCTATGTGTATACATAAATATTTTATGTGTATGTGTACGTGTATGTGTGTACATTTATTCGTGTATGTATGTGTATGTGTACGTTTACGTGTGTGTATACATTTTTATACGAATATGTTCAAGTGTATTCATATGTTTTATATGTACGATATATATTTATATGTATGTGTATACCTGGATGTGGATGTGTATATATGTGCATACAACCCAATTATAAATGTGTATTTACGTCCTGGTTTTTTTTTATTTTTTTATTTTAACGGCCAAAGGATTTTATGAAAGCCCATGGGCTGATGGACACGAAAGAGAATCTAAAAAAGCCACATAATTATAAAATACAAATACAGAACATAATACACGTGTAAGTTTTTAATGGAGCTTCATCTACGTGGCGATCATGCTTTCATGCCGGAAAAGCTTTCTTCTCCCTGCAACTATCACCGACGCATTTTCTTCTCTTTGCAACTATCACCGGCGCATCTTCACCACCGAAGCTTGATAATCTTTCGTGCATCACTGATTAACCTTCCTGAACACTCCTCGATAATTGATTGATCCGATCCTTCAATCACAAGATTTAAAAAAAACAGAAATCTTTAAAAGTTTGAGATACAAAACCTTTAGCATCTTGCAGCCTAGCTTATTTTGCCTCAAACCTATCCAATTTTCCAAATCTACAATTCTCAATCTAATTGAAAAAACTTCGCTTTTACCTAATCTATAGGCCCGCTCTATGGAAACGAAGTGTGATACCCCGGTTTCAGAGCATATATGGTATATCCGCTATATGCGGAGAGGCTTAAAACAATTGATTTGGCTACCTATATCACCAAAGTGCACTTATCTTTTCGGTCACAGGTCTTGAGAGAACTCCAGAGTTAAGCGTGCTTGAGAGAAATCCAGAGTTAAGCGTGCTTGAGAGAACTCCAGAGTTAAGCGTGTTTCAGGATGGGTGACCTACTAGGAAGTCATTTCCAGTACCGTGTGAGTGAGGTCAAAACACGGGAAAATATCGCGTGGTGATTTGCAGGGTCAGTAAACATGACTTCCGAGCCTCCCGGACTAACGCACCGACCGTCAGAGAGTGGGCTCACGGGCCGAGAGTGGACGTGGAGCCCGTGGATAGGGCGGTCGAGGCGTTACATGAAGAATTACTTTCCATTAGAAGGAGAATCGAACAAAGGAATGATGAAACTTTCTCACAAACTATCGATTTTTAAGAACATATCAAAACGGAGGAAGGTTAAATAATATCCAAGAAACCCAAAATACTAATTCGAACAACGTCGAAAGTATTATCCGACTAAAACGGAAATAAAATCCGATCATAAGACCGGAAAACCAAATCGGACAAAACCGAACCTTGGTCTAAACATAACTGAACAGATCGGAACTTATATAAACACTAAACCTATTTACATTACCACGGTGGCCGACTCTTTAAAATCAATAATTCTCCTTTTTTTTTTAGCTTTGGAGAAGGAAGAGGGTTAACTTTTCTAAAAAGGTTAATATATACGTCTTGGGTACATGTATAATACATCTTCTTTTTAAAATAAATTAATATATATAATAATATGGTATAAAACTGTAAAGAAAAATAAATGTTAGTAGAATCTGGAATTAAAATAATTTTTATTAAAATAAAATATACATGAATATATGATGAGAGGGATGTAATAATATAAGAAAAAAAAAACCAAATTAAAAAGAAAAAGGAAGCCATCACGTAACAAAGAGAGAGAAAATGAGACGGTACATGATTTAAGGATAATAAAATCATTTGATGTTAGTAAGAACATGCACATTGGTGAGATGTATAATTGAAGTATCTAACAAATATTAAGTAGAAAAATTCAGTCAATCATATAAAGAAACATAAGCATAAGAGTCTCTTACACTATTGCAAAAGTTTCTAAATGTAGATACTATCTCTCACTCTCTCATCTCTTGTATCATTAATTTTATTTTTCTAATGGTAACAAACTGGGAAAGAACTTACCAATGCTATACTTAAGCCTATTATTTCCAAATTATTTTACTTGCATGAGGTTAATTTTTTTTAATAAACTTACTTAAATTCGTATTTTATTCGTATTTATGGTTTTGAACTCTAACCTAGTATAAAGATATGAATAAATCCATATTCAACTACCAGCCCCAAAAAATTCCACAAATGATGTTTCTTACATGATTTTCTTATATAGTTAACTCTTATCATATATATTGTATTGATAAAAAAAAAAAGTTAACAACTGGAAAATAATTTCAAAAAAAAAAAAAAACTGGAAAGCAACGATATTATATCTACCTTCTTTCTAATTTAAAGTTTTTGTTGATTCAGCAACTTTGATTAGTTTTCGGTTTGTTTTGGGTTATTTTTTTTATTTTCGTTTATATAACTAGAAAATGTTTTCTAGTCAATATATAATCAAAAAAATATTAATGTTTAATGAGTTTGGTCTTTCCAGCATAAAAATACTTTTATCTTTGTTAACATTTGGTTCCAAATAATTTTTGTTTGATTTCGATTTGAGGTATTTCGATTCAGTTCTGATTATAATATGATTATATATTCACAACTAGACTTTAGATAACATTATATAATGAAATAGAGGGCCCAAATTCATACCCACAATATTAGAAGTGGCAAAAATTTTCAAAATAGAGACGTCAAACTTTGATGCTTTTTTATATGGGGATAGAGAAAAGAACAGGCTCCAAGTTGTCAAGCTGTATGGCAAATACAACAAGAGAGCCCAAACTGTATGGCAAATACACGAAAAGGATCCACATTCTAATTTCTTAGCCTAAAGGCACTAGTTGCTATTAGTTGATTTAATGGGTTTAATCCAGATAATTAGGGAAAACCCTTTAAAAATACCCCAACTATTTTACATTTGGCAGAAAAATACATGAATTTTTAAGACTCCCTGAAAAATACACGACCTATTAAAAAGTGTTATATTAATACACGATCTATTAAAAAGTGTTATATTAATACATATACATTGAAAATCGAACAATTTTACTCCTAATTTTTCCGAGCTTTCAAGTTGATCAATGGCGGATTTTGATTCCAAGTATTATATGTGGCGATCTATAGTTCTTTGAAAAGCTCTTAAGATTTCGAATCTAATGGTTCCGAGCTCACAGCATGATTTTAACTAAAACTAACTGAATTTGTCAATGAAGTTTCGGTTTTCAAATTTTAAAATTAAAATTCTATGAATTATTAAGTGTATTTTGAAAATCGAAACCATATATGAACTTATGGAACCAACATTAACAAAGCCCAGTAGGTTTTATTTGATTCCGACATGTTTAATTTTCGGATCTGAAAAATTAAACGGCGTTTCACTATTTCCGTTTCGATTTTCAATGCATATGTATTAATATAACACGTTTTAATAGGTCGTGTATTAATATAACACTTTTTAATAGGCCGTGTATTTTTGAGGGAGTTTTAAAAAGTTTGGGGTAGGGAGGGGTGTGTTTGAATTTTGCATTTAAAGAGATTTGAGTTTTAATGATTTTAGGTTATTTTAATGATTTTGTGTGATTTTATGAGATTTATAATAAAATTCTCTGCAATCCCACCTAAAACCATGATATTTGAGTTTTTGTATTTTTAACAAGAAAATCTCCTGGAATTTCCTTTAAAATCTTCTGGAATCATTAAAATCAAATCCTTAGTATAATTTTAATAACAGTGGATTATAAAGTACTTTTTAAAATCACTAGTTCAATAACAGTGGATTTTAATAGATTTTTTAAAATTCATGGTTCAATAACATAGGATTTGACAAATTAAAACGAATCACTTGAAATGTTAGATTGAATACACCCCCCTAAATGAATAAATAAAGAGAAATTTCCTAAATTAAACCACATTTATTGGCAAAGTGTCCCACTAATACTTATTTTTCCCAACTAAGGTTTATTAGGCTTTTCCAAATTCTAAACCCTAAAATTAACCTTATATTTAAATGAATATCATTTTTTATTTACTATTAACAATAATCCGAAAATTAAAAAAAAGGAAACAAAATAAATATTTATATTATGTAAATTTAAAAGAATTTAATATATTTTTATATCAGAAAAATAACAACAAAATTAAAGAAACATAGAAAATGAAAAACAATATTTTAGTAAAACATGATGTTTAATTTTTTTTTAAAAAAATTTCACAAAAATTACTATGTTTGATATGTTTATAATTAATTAATTAAAATTTTTAAATGAAATCAGAATTAAAACGAAAATAATATTTAGTAACTAATTATCATTTTTAATGAAATCAGAATTAAAAAATATTAAGAATTAAAAACATGAAAAATGGGAATTAAATATATTTATAATATTACATTTTAGAAAATTAAATACTCATTCCTTAATTTAATATATTTATAATATTACATATTAGGAAATTAAATATTTATTTCTTAATTACAACAAAATTACAGAAACATAGAAAACAAAAAACAATTTTTTTTGTAAAACATGATGTTTAACTTTTTTTTAAAAAAAGTTTTCACAAAATTACTATGTTTGATATGTTTATAATTAATTAAATTTAATTTAATTTTTTTAATGAAATCAGAATTAAAACGAAAATAATATTCAATAACTAATTACAATTTTTAAAATGAAATCAAAATTAAAACGAAAATATTTAAAATTAAAAACATGAAAACGGAAATTAAATATATTTAGAATATTACATTTTAGGAAATTGAATATTTGTTCCTAAATTTACTCCTACATTTATGAGAGTAGTAACCACTAGGTAGAATGTATATTCTACAAACTGGCAGATAGAAGCTATATTGTTAGAGAGAGGCGGTACAATCGGCAAAACTTAGTAAAATTGTAGAATTTAGAATCTTGGAGCGGTAGATAACTGTAAAATGGTAGAATTCAGATTCTAGCTCTTGTAGAAGATTGACAATTAGGTAGAAATAACGTTCTACGCCTCGTAGATTAACATTAATTGGCAGAATCTAATATCTGCCAGTGGTAGAAGGAAAAACTCAAATCATTTATAAAACATGATGTTTAATTTTTTAGAAAAAAATGTTTTCACAAAAAAATACTATGCTTCATATGTTTATAATTATCAGAATTTTTATTATTTAAAATACTTTCTATTTAAATTATTTTCATTTAAATTAAGGGCATTATGGGAAAGAATTTTTAAAGGTATATTGAGACATTTTGCCACTAAATATAGGGTATTTTGGCAATTCTCCCATAAATAAATGGTAGTTTTTAAAGGACTGTCAATGCTTTTACGGGATTTATAATGATTTCCACTAAAATCTCACCTAAATTCCTGAGAATTTGGCTTTCACAATTTTTGACTTCAATCTATTAAATTCTTTCAAAATGACAATATCTTAAAAAGAGTTGTAAGATTGAATGACTCTAACATTTAATGGAATTGAAATTTCAGTCAATTGAATGACACTAACATTTTATAGAATTTGAAAGAATATCTAGAAATATACATTCCAATAACACATGATTTTAAAAGAATTGATAGAATACATAATTGAATAACACTAGAATTTAAAAGAATCTTAATTTCTTTCAAATTCAATCAAATTCTGTAATTGAATACCCCCACCGTAGTTTGCAAGATTGAGGACGCCAACTCGAAAAGAATTAGAATTTGCATCACTATTTGCTTTGGACCGATCCTAAAGTTCATACTCCCTCCATTCCATTATATAGGATTTTTCTGAAAAAAATTTTAGTTTCATTTTATAAGATGTTTTACTAGTTTCTATGCAGATTTTAATGTGATTTGATACTTTTGTCCTTCTAAATTCCGTAGTCTTATATATGATTGGTTGAATTATATTTTTATTTAAATATTAAATGAAATTTTTTTTGTATTTATTATTTTTTTAATTTTCGCGAAATAAATCAAAACATCTTATAAAATAAAACGGAGGGAGTAGTATTTTTATTGACATGCAAAAGAAATCGATATATGAGATAACACATTGCATCTTGTAGATAATAATACTATAAGTATATGATTAATTGTTTGCTTTTGTAGTCGCTAGCAACGTCGACCAAATCATATTCGTTTCATAGTTGGGCCAACAATAAGTTGTAACAATTAATTGTATTCGTTTTGTTATGTAGTTGGTAGCACCGAAATGTTTTAAAGATTCATAGTTAATTTGAAATTAAAACATTCTTTTAGCTTTTGAAGATTTAATCGCAAATTATAAAACTTATGCCAAAATCTGTTAACTATGGAAAAAAAATTGGTTGTTGTTGCTAGTACTAGAGACTGCAAAACCAACAACACACCAACAAATGTGAAACGAACAAATTCAATATCAACCAAAATTATTAGCTTATACCTTGTAAGTTATCTTATAGTTAATGATGTAATCCATATTATATATAACATGTTCCACGTTTTGGATTTGAAATTTACAGGGCCAGGCGGCTAGCGTAAGATTTTTTTTTAACCTCCATTTTATATATGTATTTGATGCCTAACGTATCAACTTCCTTGACGTTAGCCAAGGGGCAAGGGCCGGTCCTGAAAAGTTAGGGTTTTTGAAAATTGTTACGTACGTGGCACAATAATTTTGTATGTGGTGTGTGGTTTATCATAAATTTTTATGACGCTCAAAGAGCTCTCACGTTTTTTAGGATAACATGGAGTAAGAAAGACAGACACATCACATCATCTCCATATCATATAGAGAAGAAAGTGGTAATTTAGATTCCTTAATCTACAAAACGACGATACACTTTATACATATAACAAACGAGGTGTCATTGTTTTAGGCGTGCACTATCTCTATATCGATTTGAAATGGACCATCGAGAAGAAAATACAATTTCTCTTTCGAAACTACAATTTTGGGTGGCTTGGACCAATCTTAAGGATAATGACATTAACCAATCTTCAATTCACCAAACATCGCAATAATCATAATGGAGGGGGGACAGGTTGTGTTTTCGGCACTGATTACGTATTATCAATCTTCCTCTTTTTATTTTATTTTATTTAAATATTTTGTTTTCTAATTGAAATCATTTAGGTACCAGTTTATATCAGTTACTAGTTTCAAAGACCCAATCTTTGTCGAATTTCCCGTTTGAGTTGTAATTAGTGTCGAAATATTTCTTGTAGGTCAGATTTCATACAGCGTAACAAATTTGCTCGATACATCATTTTAGTACATAAGCTTGTACACGTAGAATGCTAACGGACTAATTAACCACCTAATTCGAATGGTTTTTATGGATATAACACTACAAAAATAGGTCAACATAGCCACACAATTTGTTACAACAACAATTTGTAGCAAAAATTACCCACAAATTGACACAATTTTGCTTTTAATTTAATAAGTTAATAAAGTGTAGCAAATTCGTAACTATTTGTGAGTAATTTGCTATGACATTACTACGAAAATAATATTGTCGCTAATTTGCTTCAAATACTAACGAATGAGTCGTGACAAAGTTTGCTACAAACACATTTGAAGATGTACGTAGCAATAGCTACAGTTGATTCAATTAGATTTACTATACCTATCGCTACAGTTGCTTCAAAACGGATCTAGTTGAGAGAGAGAGAGAGAGAGAGAGAGAGAGAGAGAGAGAGAGAGAGAGAGAGAGAGAGACCGATTTCAGGGCATATGGTATATGCGGTATATGCAGAGAGGCTTAAAAGAATTGATTTGGCTACCTCACCAAATTGCACTTATCTTTTTCGGGCACAAGTCTTGAGAGAACTCCAGAGTTAAGCGTGCTTGAGCTGAAACAATCTCATGATGGGTTACCTACTGGAAAGTCATTTTTAGTATCGTGTGAGTGAGGACAAACACATGAAAAGATCACGTGGTGATTTGCAGGGTCAGTAAATAAGACTTCCAAACCTCCCGGATGGGTCCACGGGCCTCTGAGGGTGGACGGGCCCATGGGAGGGGCGGTCGGGGCGTTATAGAGAGAGAGAGAGAGAGAGAGAGAGAGAGAGAGAGAGAGAGAGAGAGAGAGAGAGAGAGAGAGAGAGAGAGAGATATTTTTTCCTCTTCAACTTCATCACCTCCATTGTTGAGAGAAAGAGAGAGAGAGAGAAGAAAAAAAAGAAGGAAGAAGAAGCAAATTTCGTGGAAGAGAGAGAGATAAAAAAAATTGTAATGATTTTGTCTTTTTCTTTTTTTGTAAAAGGTGACATGTTTGCAATAGTGATTGTTACTGTGAAATATTTGAGAAAAATGTTTTCAAGCATATATATAATTAGTCCTGGGCATACGGGTATTTGGTTCGGGTCCAGGTGTGGATCCTAACGGATATACTCATTTTGTACCCATTTAGGTACCTGTAAGCTTTCAGGTCAGGTACAGGTTCGGGCCTAGGTTCCAACTTATTTAACCTGTACATACCCGAATTTTTACATGTTTCTTTCGGGTACAAGTTCGGTTACAAATTTTGTGTAGTATTTTTACTTGAAATTATAAAAGAACATGTAACTTAAACCTGCAAATTGAACTAAAAAATACATTTGCAACACAAAAACAACCAAAACAACAATATTTCAAATTTAAAAAGAGTTTGAGAGTTGGAATTGAAACACCAATGTTCAAAAGATTATGTTTAGCCGAAAAACAAACACCAAGTACTAAGTAAAAACATAAACTTCAAAGTTTAAAGTTACAAAATAGGAAATAGGATGTCTTTTGTGTTTGTTGTTGCGATCTGAGAAGTGGAACCGGCGACAACAAGTAAAAACAACTAAGTGACTTACTGTTTGGGTCCTCTGCGGGTACATGTTCTCACCCGGACCGAACATGTACCCACGGATATTACAAAAACATATCAAATATGTTACATCTCTAACTTCGGACCGGGTCCAAGTACGGGTCTTACAAATTCGGGTCCAGATTCGGGTACATAGGTTCATGTTAATATGTTCAGGACTAAATATAAACCTCCCTAAAATTAACCGGTTGAATATCTAAAATTAGAAATATGTATGTAAAAAAATAAAAAACCATTCGTGTTTCCCTATTTTTAGAATGGACTGATGAACTATTTTTAGACACAACTGATAAATGCTTTTCCTTTTCACATATGTATGTTTTATGATCCATTAACATCCTATCTTTTCTTAATATGGTAGGATCATGATTACAATATTGCAGATATCCTCATATGAAACTCAAATTCGTTTCATTTTTTTTCTTTCTAAGAATCAAATACGTTTCATTTTAGGAACTAAAACAAAAACAAGCAAACAAAAAAGGGAGAAAGAAGAGAAACGTAGGGCTTGCGGAATTTGAGATGTGTACAAAAGCTTGTCATACGTGATACGTGTGTGAATGTAAAGAGCACCAGCTACCAGAAATAGAAAGAAGCAAACTCAAGACCAAAGTCTCGTTTTGTTACCTCTTATCTCCACAAACTCCCATGTGATCTTTGCCTTTTCTTCTTCTTCTTCCTTTTCTCTCAACTTTTGTTGGTTCGATCGCGAATCCTTTCTTGTTTTCTTTATTGGCATTGTCGTAAAGACAGATTTAAATTTATTTGGAATATTTTTTTTACTATAACTAATATCGATATTAGAGCAATTAAAATAGATTTTCTCCTTACATTAAATAGATTTCTCCTCTTTTTTATTTTGATCTGAAACGTTTTGCACTTTCATTAATATTATACTTTCTTTGGTAAACATAATGACGCGATGCTAGCCGGCAACAATAAAATTGGATAACATAAACATATCCAATTCTTAATGAAAAATTTCAACAAAAAAAAAACATATCTAATTCTGTATAAAATGAAATATATTAAAAATTAATTTTGATTATTTATAGGAAATTATCAGAGGAACATCTTTGTGAATATCTATTTCATAAAATTTCAATAAAGAAAGTTCACGCTTGATAGTTTATTATAAATGATTTTTAACATGCATGTGAGTGAGGATATACGAACTTTTAAGCCCATGGTGTATGCGACAAATAATAGAGAGTATCGTCTGAACTTTTAAAACCCACTGCAGATACATGGATCATTCTAAATTTCTAGTAGTTAATTAATGTATTAAAGAATTATTCCATTACAAAGATATATATGCATATAAATATTTTATTATGCAGATATTGTGATGCGCAACTGAAAAGTTCAGTTTGTGATATTGTTGAATATACATCAAATTTGAGTCTCTGACCATGTTTACAATCCATATACACAATTATGTACCTTGGGTAGATTTTATGTACCAACTATGGATTTGATTGATTCTCCTACAATCGTTAGCAAACGCTTTGTTTGTCCCCGATTGAAATTATAAGAATATCTCTGATGGTAGTATTTCTAAGAGCTTTCACTTCTAAAAAAGTACTAATAAATATTTTCTACATTTTCGTATTAATACATACATCTAATGCGTTAAAACTAGTTGAACTTATACTGTGACAGAGACGAAACTAATGTGATACATAGAACGTGCATTTGTATATGACTGCACGTTGAAACAGTTAAATTTAGAGATTTATGAATATCATGCGAATCTTATGTTATTGACGTTGTAGAATAATATTTGGGCAATTTGGTCACACTTTAAGAAAAATGTCTCGTGTATCGTATGTAGAATTCATACGCTAAAAAAGGTACTCAAAGTTCTGTTTTTTTTTTCGGTTTTAACAAAGTTCTATTTTCTCTAAATATGAAAATTAAAACGTAACAAGCGGTTGTGTTTTTTAATCAGAATATATATATATATATATATATATATATATATATATATATATATGCGGTTGTGTAAGTAACATTTTTGGGATAACAACTGGATACAGTAAAAAGATATGGATACAGTCATACGAGGACGAAGGTATAATGAACAAGAAAAAAGAGTAAAACCACATAAGCTATTAATGCAGTAACCTAAAATAATCATTTCATTATTTATAATTGTTTCTAGATGAAAGAGACATTGCTCCCCCAAAAAAGCATATCCTTTTTCTATTTTAAATTAAATGATACAGAATAATAAGAAAATTAACACAAAATATGGTGGTGAGCACATTATTGATAGGAAAATTAGATTCACTTTATGCTACTAGTGATTATATTGATGAGTTTATAATCATTTAGGGAGAGATATTTTGGTAGTAAAGTCGTGTGAAAGTGAGTCATTGGGATGGCACTAGAGAGAGTGGGTTTGGCTGTGCAAAAAGGAAGAGAGAGTCCCCACATTTGCATGTGCTGTGCATTCGGATGATCTGATTTCCCCAACTCCTATTTCACTCGCAATCCACCTCTAACGCATGCAACATTACTTATACGGACTACCACTCAAATTGTAATCAATATATCTTATTAAAAACAAATTCAAACTGGGTCCAGGCCAGGGTTGAAGAAGTTTTCTTGTAGTCCCGTGATTTATCATGGCGTTAAAAGACCAAAGTTTAAATGATTCATAGTGATTTCAATAACGACGAGCTGTTGTGGATGTTTTAAATGATAAGAAGACGCAATGTTGTTCTTGAGATTAGTTTATGTTTCGGTGTATGATCTTTTAGTATGTATAAAAAAGAAATTAATATTATAAAACTACATGGACTCACTAATATATCGCAGATTTCGGAAATGAATATTTAGATCACTGAAATTATGATGGATTACTAAGTGTAGGTAGTCTAATGGCACTTTGGTGGTTATTTTTAAAAGAGGTTGAAGTTGAATTCATAATTTTTATCGAACCTTGCTAGGGAGGGGAGTCTATTTTCTTATAATGGAAAATGGATTGAAAAGGTTGGCCGAATAAAAATAGATTACATGTTTTGGCTCAAAATGTTGTTTTTAAAATAAAAATAAAGAGTTGATAAAAAAAAAAGTAATTATGATATATAATATATGTGGAAGCTAGATTACGCACTAAGAATTTATTCGGAAAAGAAACTTTAGTCCTAATAAATGTCTATATATCTAACTAAGATCGAGACCAAAATAACGAAAAATAGATTTATATTGATATTCGATCAAGTATACAAAGAACTTTAGCTTGAACAAGTGTGTGATGAGCTGAAGTGTGATTGAATGAAAACGTAGGGAAAAAGTTAGTCATTCCGGCTCTACAACTAGTTATTTATACTCCTCTGAGCTGAACGGTCCAGCTCCGCGAATCCCTCCTCGTCATCGGAGATCTCGGACACGTTTCGATGCGTCCTCCAGAAATATCGGGATCTCTTCGTAAACCGTTGAGCGGCGCTGACTTGATCATCCTCGCTGAATTGCTTGGTTAAAGGGTCTTCAGCTCCGCGGTCAACGAATCGTTTACTCGGGCCCAGTTATGCTGGCCTTTCTCTGAATGTTAGCGCGGTTTTGAGCCTTAGGCCCAATGTCGAATATAATCCGGTTTGATTATATCCTAAGCTTAGTGGGCCGGTGAAATCCAGCTCCAACAATATACTATTTTTTTTTCTTTATCAAAGTTCTTATATTTAAAACTAAAAGCTCATAGAGCTATTAGATACAACCGGAGACAAGCTCAACGGCGAGACAATTAAAACAAACATTACAATAAAACGAAAGATAGAATCGTTAAGGGGTGAGGCTTGCTCGGCCTCGTGAAGAACCCCATGGAGAATCTTCACTTGAATCCCTAAACTGATTGTTCGAAAGAGCATTGGATAGTCGGATTTTTTACCGACGTTGTTACACCCAATTGATGGGGTTGAAAAACGGTGATAAGACACCGTCTTTTATAGTAAAAGATTGTTGTCCGACATGAGCAACGGAGCTCGAGAGCCGTGGATAACATCCATCGAAAAATGCCTTAACTGCCTAGAGTTATAACATAGGTCCATAAAAGTTTTGTTGATCCAAGCAATTGATACATTCATAAAGTTAAGGCCCAAACCCAATAATGGACATCTCCCTTGCCCTAGTTTCCTCCTATGTGCAGCCGCTTGTTTTCAAATGTTTTAAAACATTTGCTCAAATTGGCGGTGACTCATCGAAGACCGGCGACTGGCCGGTGATCGGAAAAAGCGACGGTTGATATTTTTCGGTGGGGAGCGCGTGTACTGTTCACGCATGAGAATAGTGAAGTCGGACTCTGTTAATTCGCCGGAAGGAGAGAGCTTCGGTGTTACTCTTAAATGGTAATTCTTCGAATATACTCACCGGATGTAAGATTGACGGATCTGGAGGCTTGAGGTGGATCAACAGCAGCGTCGTCGCGATGAACAGATCTGACCATGGAGGCGTCGTTGTCTCTAGCTGCTTTGACGGAGGAAGCTCCACCGTGAGGGAATTTCGCATCTACCAGAACCTGCAATGGCGGTTTTGTACGGTGAATAGCGAGATCGGAGATGAATCTTTAGGTTGAGTGAGATATGCATTTGGTCTCCTACCGCCGGAGAAATCGAAGAGGTGGAATTGGCGGGTGGTGGTTGCGATGGAGAGAAGAGTTCGAAGATCGTCCATGAGCTCAGATCCAGTTACTGTACGGCGACTGGTCGAGTGGACATGAATCTCCTCTCTGTCCAGTGGTGTTGGAGGAGAGCGGCAGAGATGCTGAACGGTGTTGCGGCGATGGGTGGTAGAGATTAGCGCCGGAGAAGATGAGAAAAAAAACAGTAGAGATAGAGAGCAGAAGAAGAAAACAGTGGTGAACCGTTGTGAAGATTAGCCGGAGATGACGCCGACGAGAATCCGACTCGCCGGCGTCGGGAGCGGTGGCGGCTAGAGCTAGACTCTCAATTGGAGCAAAATTGTCTGAGCTAGAATTTATATAATATACCATAAATTATTAAATTATCACATATACAAGTAGCGGTGTAATGTCATGTACATCTGCAAATAGTACACATAACAAAGCTTGAGCAACTGGTAGAAAAGGAATGCAAATAATTAATGAATGATGTATGCTCCTCAAAACTTTGGATTTTGTTTTACTAATATTTAAAGATGTTGATCCGCACAATTTCTTCTTGAAAGCAAGTATGAGTGGAGGTTCGAGTCCTCTTCAAGGCATAATATTATAGACACTAAAAAATTGGGAAAATGTGTCGAAGAAGATGTAAGAACATGTATCACTACATGAAAAAGCGGTTTGTGTGGCTAGATCTCTATGTTTGTGTACGCTGCGAGTATGTATGAGCATAAAATAAAGAACACATAGAATTTTTTAACGAGATTCGTTTCCTAATCCCCGGGACCACGTCCAGAATCAATCCACTATAGAAAAGGCCACAACCTACAATTGTGTAAGATATCCAGCACTACAATGCCTACCCTTCTTTTCTACATGAATCAACTAAACACCAATAGGCAGATATTGTTTTCTAATCTCCTTTGGTGGACGACGCCACACACACATGTGTGCCTCTCTCAATGATACCCTAGGCGCGTAACTCTTTTTGTCAACGCCTCTTGCCTCTTATACTGCCACCACGAAACCCTAACGCTTTAGGTCATGTGGGCTTTTAACCTCTCTCATAATTGGGCTTCTAATTCAATACGGGCCCAATCTCACTTTTCTCTACGTGTTGAAACAGCTATGCACGTGTTCCACCAGCTCGTATTCTGTTGCTCCAGAAACCTCTCTTACATTCTCCCCCTTTTTGACTGAATATGTGCATCCAAGCTCATCTTCAAACTCTCTAGATTCAGCATCAACTCCCCCTCACTGGTAGCATCAATACTTTCTTGATACTCACTTCTTGAAGCTCTTCATATGCATCGACACATTAATCTCTTCCATCTTGGTTAACATATTCATTCAAAACCTCTCAAGATAATCAAAGAACAAGGATCTACATCACTCTCCTTCTGTGAAAACCAAGTTTTTCTGTTCTTGGCCATGTTCCAACGTTATCTTGTCTGTTTCAGCATCTGTTGCAGTTCTTCTGCAGATTTGATCGATTTCTTCGCTAGAAAGAAACATCCATAACTAACGCAATTCACATCGGAACACAAAACCGTTTCTTCCTGTGCACAGATGGCTTCATTATCTTCGCATCGGTACGAAAACCGACATCTGGTTCATTCTGGTTCACCGAAAAAGTGTCTCCAAAGTTGGCTTCTCATGCACTCGTTTGCTGATTTTTCTGGAGATTCAGCCACGCATAAACACTCATAACTTCCACGATTCATGTCCGAATTAAGCTCTGTTTTCTCCTGTGTAAAGCTGGCTTCGATATCTTCGCAACGGTACCAAAATCGACTCTTGGTTCTTTCTGGTTCACCGGAAAAACGTCCTGCAAGTGGGCTGGTCGCAGCTTGTGATTCTCCTTAGCTTTGTCTTCAATTCTTCTTCTGAAACAAACTGATCTCCCTCACGTCCTTTTAAGACCAAAAAACAAAAAGACGATATGCCATAAACTTTAATCTTCTTCTTCACTAGTACAAACCATGATGAACCCTAATCTCATATTATGCTCTTCTCTTCAATCTTAACCACAAAAACCAAATCCAGGATCATACCCGAAATAAGAACGAATCTCTATCGAGTCCCGCTCTGATACCAATTGAAAAAGCGGTTTGTGTGGCTAGATCTCTATGTTTGTGTACGCTGCGAGTATGTATGAGCATAAAATAAAGAACACATAGAATTTTTTAACGAGATTCGTTTCCTAATCCCCGGGACCACGTCCAGAATCAATCCACTATAGAAAAGGCCACAACCTACAATTGTGTAAGATATCCAGCACTACAATGCCTACCCTTCTTTTCTACATGAATCAACTAAACACCAATAGGCAGATATTGTTTTCTAATCTCCTTTGGTGGACGACGCCACACACACATGTGTGCCTCTCTCAATGATACCCTAGGCGCGTAACTCTTTTTGTCAACGCCTCTTGCCTCTTATACTGCCACCACGAAACCCTAACGCTTTAGGTCATGTGGGCTTTTAACCTCTCTCATAATTGGGCTTCTAATTCAATACGGGCCCAATCTCACTTTTCTCTACGTGTTGAAACAGCTATGCACGTGTTCCACCAGCTCGTATTCTGTTGCTCCAGAAACCTCTCTTACATTTTCCCCCTTTTTGACTGAATATGTGCATCCAAGCTCATCTTCAAACTCTCTAGATTCAGCATCAACTCCCCCTCACTGGTAGCATCAATACTTTCTTGATACTCACTTCTTGAAGCTCTTCATATGCATCGACACATTAATCTCTTCCATCTTGGTTAACATATTCATTCAAAACCTCTCAAGATAATCAAAGAACAAGGATCTACATCACTCTCCTTCTGTGAAAACCAAGTTTTTCTGTTCTTGGCCATGTTCCAACGTTATCTTGTCTGTTTCAGCATCTGTTGCAGTTCTTCTGCAGATTTGATCGATTTCTTCGCTAGAAAGAAACATCCATAACTAACGCAATTCACATCGGAACACAAAACCGTTTCTTCCTGTGCACAGCTGGCTTCATTATCTTCGCATCGGTACCAAAACCGACATCTGGTTCGTTCTGGTTCACCGAAAAAGTGTCTCCAAAGTTGGCTTCTCATGCACTCGTTTGCTGATTTTTCTGGAGATTCAGTCACGCATAAACACTCATAACTTCCACGATTCATGTCCGAATTAAGCTCTGTTTTCTCCTGTGTAAAGCTGGCTTCGATATCTTCGCAACGGTACCAAAATCGACTCTTGGTTCTTTCTGGTTCACCGGAAAAACGTCCTGCAAGTGGGCTGGTCGCAGCTTGTGATTCTCCTTAGCTTTGTCTTCAATTCTTCTTCTGAAACAAACTGATCTCCCTCACGTCCTTTTAAGACCAAAAAACAAAAAGACGATATGCCATAAACTTTAATCTTCTTCTTCACTAGTACAAACCATGATGAACCCTAATCTCATATTATGCTCTTCTCTTCAATCTTAACCACAAAAACCAAATCCAGGATCATACCCGAAATAAGAACGAATCTCTATCGAGTCCCGCTCTGATACCAATTGAAAAAGCGGTTTGTGTGGCTAGATCTCTATGTTTGTGTACGCTGCGAGTATGTATGAGCATAAAATAAAGAACACATAGAATTTTTTAACGAGATTCGTTTCCTAATCCCCGGGACCACGTCCAGAATCAATCCACTATAGAAAAGGCCACAACCTACAATTGTGTAAGATATCCAGCACTACAATGCCTACCCTTCTTTTCTACATGAATCAACTAAACACCAATAGGTAGATATTGTTTTCTAATCTCCTTTGGTGGACGACGCCACACACACATGTGTGCCTTTCTCAATGATACCCTAGGCGCGTAACTCTTTTTGTCAACGCCTCTTGCCTCTTATACTGCCACCACGAAACCCTAACGCTTTAGGTCATGTGGGCTTTTAACCTCTCTCATAATTGGGCTTCTAATTCAATACGGGCCCAATCTCACTTTTCTCTACGTGTTGAAACAGCTATGCACGTGTTCCACCAGCTCGTATTCTGTTGCTCCAGAAACCTCTCTTACACTACAAACAAGAGCAACATTAAATTTCATTAGAAAATCATGAACCTTGTCATTTCGAGTAACATTTACGAATATTTCATCGACAGTTGACCGTTGGTGTCTGCAATAACTAAAAGTAAAAAAATAAATTATGAATCCAAAACCCCTACTTAGTTACAAATTTATTAAAAGAATTCAGTCTAAGTTCATAATCCTCCCTTACATGAATTTCTATTGTGGAGGAAGAATTTTTCATCTAAGTTTATTTGCGTATTCTATCAAATAATTTGGTACGTTCAAATTCATAAGTTATACACATAGTTGACCAATCCAATTTTATCATCGTAAATTTATCATTTTCCCTTTCAAATCCTATAAACTCAATTAAGAAACAACTCACACACCGTTTTAATCCGATATCGGCTCACTCCAAGGAACCTTCCTGCAATTCCTCACTGATACCTTGCAGCTTAAGGTACTTCCACCTACAGGTCTCTCACATAGCCATTTCAGTGCCTGGATACTCTGGTTCCTATGGACCGCAAGGAACGAGTTGTTATTCTCTGATCAACACTACTCTCCCTGGGAAGTTTTAAGCAAAGCCGTAAGAGAAGCAAAAATTTGGCAAGAAGCCCAGGAGCAGAGAGAAGTACCGTCCAAGCCTCCAGGCCCATGCTCAAGCCTAACCATCACCCCAAAAAAACATGGCTTCTCTTGTCATGTAGATGCCGCATGGAATTCAACCTCTTTAAATTGTGGTATGGGATGGCATATTGTATCGTATACGAATCCCTTGATTTCGTTTCAAGGAATGGAAGTGGCTCATTCAATCCCCTC
Source organism: Draba incana (assembly GCA_963576765.1). NCBI lineage: Eukaryota > Viridiplantae > Streptophyta > Magnoliopsida > Brassicales > Brassicaceae > Draba > Draba incana. The sequence goes on along the minus strand of OY755215.1, from coordinate 7,553,976 downwards.
TGTACTGACAGCCGAAGCCCTTGCGCTCCGGTCAGCTCTCCAAGCAGCGAGTGAGGTGAGTTGCGAGGATCTCCAGATTTTCTCCGACAACTCTACCATTGTTCACCTCCTGCAAACCAATGGTGATCACAAAGAGATTCATTTTCTCCTCCGTGACATCCATGATCTTATCCCTTTGTTTAATTCTTTTGCTATAGGGTATGTTCCTCATTTGAATAATGTAAAGGCTGATTCTCTGGCCAAAAAACGCTCTAGGAGGCATTACCTCCGATCTAGAGTCTTAAATAAAAGTTTCCCGACTAAAAAAAAAAAAAAAAAGAAACAACTCACACATAGCAAATAAGAAAGCAATAGACAATTAAAGATTACCAAAATTAATAATATGTGCAAAAAAATTCTCCAAAAACATTATAGTCAGAGATTCCTCTCCTAAAAGACGGTGTAGCCCACTTGAAACATCCATCTACACTGGACTAACTCGCGAAGCTTGCTTTGTTTCTATGATCATTTTTACTTCAGTTATGTTATTTTCGCCTAAATAATAAAAATAGTTGACAAACTCTTAAAATTCTTAACGACGTCTAAACTGGATAAGAAAACATTTAATAAAATGAATCAAAACCGATAAAAATGACAACGCATCAATGACCCCTTCACTTAGTCGATTTGACTCTATTATGCCTGATGTAGGATTAGATAAACACAGAGGTAATAATAGTGCTAAGAACACTAAGTATAACCAAAAACCTGTCGAATATGAAATTAATGGGCTAGATGGAAATCACACCGTATCAAAAGCTCTACAAAAATCATAAACATTTTGTTACAACCTGCCAAAATAGATTAGGGAAAAGATTTCTTATCTTATTAGGTCAATCTACATGCGTTTATATACACTCGTATATCGGTTAACTCTAAACCGGACAAACTATACATAAGGAAATATGTGATATAACAGAATATTTCCCAATACCCCCCTCAAGTTGGAGAATACAAATTGGATATTCCCAACTTGATTAAAAATGTATCGAAGTCCTTCTTCCCTAACGCCTTTGTGAGTATATCTGCCAACTGATCATGAGTAGAAACATGTTTTGTCTTGATGAGACCACGGAGAATATCATCACGAACAAAATGGCAATCGAGCTCAACATGTTTAGTGCGCTCATGAAACACAGGATTAGCACTTATATGTAGAGCGGGCTTGCTATCACAAAACAATGACATAGGCGCAACATGATCGTATCCCAACTCACGCAACAAACCTTTAATCCAACGAAGCTCAGATGTAATCTCGGCCATTGCCCGATATTCTGCTTCAGCCGACGAGCGAGAGACGGTATCCTGCTTCTTAGTCTTCCACACAATCGGTGAAGATCCAAACTGAACTAGATGACACGTGAGTGATCGTCGAGTCAATGGACATGCCGCCCAGTCCGAATCACACCATCCACTAACATGGAAATTCGACTCAGCCCGAAGAAGAATACCTTGCCCAATAGTCCCCTTGAGATACCGAACAACCTTTAGGGCCGCAAACCAATGATCCGAGCGAGGAGTATGCATATATTGTGACAGCACATGAATCGTATAAGTGAGATCAGGACGTGTAGCACCAAGATAAATCAGTCGACCAACCAAGCGACGATAACGTTCTGGATCAGCAAGAAACGGACCAGTCGCGAGACTAAGCTTGTGATTCTGATCAATAGGAGCTCCAGCCGGTCGACATCCAAGCATACCCATCTCATCAATTATGTCAGTAGTATACTTGCGCTGACAAAGATAAATACCAGCGGAGCTACGAGCCACTTCTAGACCAAGAAAATATTTAACGGCACCAAGATCTTTCATACGGAAGCAAACCGAGAGATAATCCTTAAACTTGGTGATTGCCTTAGAAGAATCACCAGAAATAATCAAATCATCGACATAAACCAAAATACGTAAGGAAATACCATCCTTCAAGTAGACGAAGAGAGAGTAATCGGACCTCGTCTGTTGAAACCCATAAGTGACTAGAGCATCTGCGAGTTTGGCAAACCAGCATCGAGGGGCCTGCTTCAAACCGTAGAGAGATTTTTGAAGACGACATACCCGATTGTCACTCTCAGAACGAAAACCGGGGGGCAATTGCATATAGACTTCATCATGCAAGTCACCATGTAGGAAAGCGTTGTGGACATCCATCTGGTGAACTGCGTGGTTTTTCTTAGCTGCAAAATCCAAAAACAACCGGACCGTCTTCATCATAGCAACAGGTGCAAAAGTCTCATCATAATCAAAACCTTCTCTTTGATGGTTGCCGAGCACAACAAGACGGGCCTTGTGTCGTTCAAGAGTACCGTCTGATCGATATTTCGTCGTAAAGACCCATTTACACCCAAGAGCCTTCTTATTCGGCGGTAAATCTTCGAGCCTCCAGGTTTGTAATTCCTGAAGTGAGTCATACTCGGAATTTACAGCCTTCTCCCAATGTTTATGTCGCATAGCCTCTTGAAACGATCGCGGCTCAATATTAGTAGACAAAGCCATCATAAAAGCACAATGTGTAGGTGAGAAACGATCAAACGAAACATAGTTAGCAGGAGGATAAAGCGAACCTGAGGAGTGCTGTGGAGAGGGCGAAGATGCGAGGGGAGAGAGAGAGGAGCTGTTACCAGAGATTGTTTCAACAACATAATCGTGAAGACGAACATTCTGTCGACGAACACGATGTCCACGTCCGAGTGGAGCATCGTTATCTGATTCGGACGATGACTCCGACTCAACAAGATCAGCCGCCGAGACAGGGGAATGCGGAGAAGAATCCGAGTTGTCTTCAGGAGTCGTGTCAGTCGCGGATGAGGATGAAGACGACTGTGCCTCAGGTGATGGAGTCAAATCAGGTGACTGAGGCACAACGGATGTCGATGCCGGAGTGCCCTCATCATCATAAGAATAAAACGAAGTAGTGGACTCCAATACGGGCATAGAAGTATGCATGGGATTTTCCGATGGGGGAAATGGAAACTGAGTTTCTTGGAACACAACGTCACGTGATGTAAAAACAACTTCTCGGTCCAAATCATACAGCTTCCATCCTTTCTTACCATACGGATATCCCAAGAATAGGCACCGACGACTCCGCGAAGCAAATTTATCTCCCTTATGATCATGATTATGGGCATAAGCAAGGCACCCGAAAACACGCAAATGTTTATATGCCGGAGCGTGACCATAAAGGATCTCAAATGGTGTCTTGTTCTGCAAGATAGTTGATGGAGTCCGATTGATAAGATAACCAGCAGTGAGTACACACTCTCCCCAAAACTCAATCGGTAAACTCGCCTGAAATCGAAGTGCACGAGCAACATTCAGAATATGACGATGTTTCCGCTCAACACGACCATTCTGCTGAGGTGTATGCACACACGAGGTCTCATGAAGAATTCCTTGTTCCCTGAAAAACGAGGTAAGACAGAGAAATTTGGTTCCATTATCACTTCGTATCGTCTTGATTTTCTTAGAGAATTGACGCTCAATCATAGCTAGAAAAGCTCGGATTTGCTGAGACACCATCGTTTTAGGCAGAAGGTATAACCAAACTGCTCTCGAATGATCGTCTACGATTGTTAAGAAATAGCGAGAACCACAAAATGCCGTTGTACGATATGGACCCCATAAATCAACATGAATTAAATCAAAAATCTCTTTTGCATTATTCAAACTATCAGGAAAACAATGACGAGTTTGTTTGGCGCGAAAACACACATCACAACTTTTTAAAAAATCCAAACTATTTGAAGAACCACTAACATCCGGGACTATGCCAGTAATACGAGACGACGGATGACCCAGACGTTGATGCCACAAAACCAAGTCAGCACTAACACCCGTCTGAAAAACCGCAGCCTTCTCAAAACTTCGAAACCGGTACAGTCCCTCTCCCTCTCGTTCACCCGCTCCAATCAGCATCCTCGTATTTCGATCCTGCAAAATCATTAATTTATCAGTAAACTGGCCAACGAGGAAATTGCCAGTGACGAGTTTACCAAGAGAAATCAGATTGGTGTGAAATCCATCCACAAAGAAAACGTTTCGTAGAGAAAGATTGGGTGTGAGATGAACCGTCCCCAGTTTTGATGCGACAGCATCGGATTTTGCAGGTAACATAACCGAGAGTGGAGAGATACTCTTGATATCATTCAAGAAAGCTATACATCCAGACATATGATGTGTAGCACCTGTATCAAGTATCCAAGAGAATTCCTTACCTCCAGATTGTGAAGAAGAAGATTTTCCAGTATTGATGAGATTCTGAACTGCCTTCCACTGCACGTCAGTAAGCCCCGCTAAACCGATCCGATCACTGTCTGAGATCACCGAAGGCGAGGACATGGCTACTGAATTCACCACAGGAAGTTGAGTACAGTGTGCGCCAGGACCTGGACGATTTTGAGAATTACCTGAAGAACCACGTCCGGCACCGCGACTGCGGGATTTATCCGGCCACCATTCAGGATATCCGATCACTTTGAAGCAGGATGGTGCTTCGTGACCTTGCCTTCCACACGCAGAACACACACGAGAGGGATCTTTGTTGATCGAACCGGAACGCGACCCCTCTGTTGCTCCAGAAACAGAACGAGTAATATCACGAGTCCACACCACGGCTTGCTGTTGAGAACCCGAGGAGGCTTGAGCAGCAAATCCCATAACCGCAACATCACTCGTTGCATTAGCTCGGATCGTCTCATTCTGCAGAACTGTTTGGTACACACTATCCAAATCAGGAAGAGGACTTACAGCACATATTTGAGATCGAATCACTCCATGGATTGAATCGTCCAACCCCGAAAGAAAATCATGGATACGAAGGGTTTCTTTCTCCTTCTCAAGAGCCGAATTCAGATCACATTCGCACTTTCCACATTTGCATCGTGTAGACACCATACATTCATCAATGGAGTCCCAAATTTTGGTCAAACGTCCAAAATAATCGTCCACCGAGGATCCACCCTGTTTACATGTCGCTAACGAGTTTCGTAGCTGCTGAAGACGAGCTCCACTTTTTACCGAGAAACGCTTTTTGATTGTTTCCCACAAGTCTTTGACATATTCACGAGTAGCAATTTGTGAACGAAGCTTGGGCTCAATCGTGAGCTTCATCCAACCAACGAGAAGATGATTGTTGGCAATCCAATCATCCAGCTTTGCATCTCCAACAGCCGGTTTCGGAATAGATCCATCGACGAAACCAAATTTTTTTCTTGAACTCAAGGCGATACGCAGATTCAACGCCCATTCATCATAGTTGTGACCATTGAGGAGTGGCTGTGAAATCACCTGACCGGGATGATCATTAGAGGTGAGGTCGTATGGTGAGATTGTTTTGTGCGTAGGAGTCGCCGGAGAGGCTATAGGAGTCGCCGGAGGTGTAGAACCCATCGTACGAAAACGAAATAGAGAAAATTGCCGAGAGGCTGTAGTGACGGGAAGAAGATTGGTTTACGGTTCTGTTTTCCGTGTGGAAGAACAGAGAAGAATAAGAAATCGGAAAAAAATTTTGGTGGCGCCGATGAATTGTTTAGGTTTCTAGGTCAAAGGCTCTGATACCATGCCAAAATAGATTAGGGAAAAGATTTCTTATCTTATTAGGTCAATCTACATGCGTTTATATACACTCGTATATCGGTTAACTCTAAACCGGACAAACTATACATAAGGAAATATGTGATATAACAGAATATTTCCCAATACAACCACTATGACTTTCCACCATTCTGGTTAGTAGGGCTAGCTCAGGAGCCAACCCGATATTTGGTCTCCGACCTTGATGTGGAAAACTCTACAACATTGTATCATTTTCTTCAATAAATGGATGCAACAATTAACATAAGCAAACGACCATAGAAGAAGACCATTTGCTACGATTTCCACTCTAAAATCTCAAAAATAGCAGAATACATGATTTGTAATTCTACATGTTTTAGAGAAAATTCACTTAGGAATGTAATTCTTATATCATCTCCATCCATAGTCTCTCAAATAGTATCTAAATTATAAACAAATAAAAAAATTGAAAAATGATGAAAGAGGATAAGAACCGTATCCCAAACAAGATACTTGAGAGATGAGTATCAGAAATATTATTAGTTACTAATATACTACTTGTCTTATTCTCATTGGTTGAAAGGTTTTATTTAATTACATACTTAATTTATATTTAAAATATTATTATTAAATTGTGAAGATACATTTTTTAGAGACTAGTAAGATGAGCATGCTCTTATTGGTTATTGTATTTACAACATCTTCATTAAAAGAGTTTGAAATTTAATGTTATTCGTATTTTTATTTATAATCTATTTATTAAAAAGTATCAAATCCCTTGTTATTAAATTAAAAGTTTTAAATGATCAAGTAATATCTTTTTTTATTCATGTTTACTATATTCTCACAATTGCTTTTACATAAAATTTTTTGATGAATTTTAAACTAATTACATAAAATCCAATTCAAGATTATCATCACTAACCCCTCGTCACATACTCACATCTATCTTCAAAATTCCATCTCTCCCTCTTTTTCCTTTTCACGGTAGTCGACAAGTGCATGTCGGTTGAAGGCATGCATTGTCACATCTTCACAAGATCAATTTCGAAGATATGAACAAACCGGAATCCAAAAACTCAATCCGGTCCATGTAAACCAAATCTGGTTTTATTCGTGGCTATGAAATCAGTATACGTCACTGTCCGTGTTCCTTTATAGATCTCGTACGGACGAGAGCCACTATAAAGCATCTCATGGTTAATACCATTTTCAACTCTCACAAGTTACAACAAACAAAAAAAATAATAGAACATGGAAGAGCAAAGCAAGAACAAGATCAGTGAAGAAGAGAAACAGCTTCATGAAAAGCCAAGTCGACCAAAGGGAGGATTGATTACTATGCCCTTCATATTCGGTATGACAATAGAAACATATATAACATATGATTATTATTATTTTCATTTTGTGATTCATATGAAATTGATGAGCTCTTATATTAATATTCAGCGAACGAGATATGTGAGAAATTGGCGGTGGTTGGGTTTCACGCAAACATGATAAGCTATCTTACAACACAACTTCACCTTCCCTTAACCAAAGCAGCCAACACTCTTACAAACTTTGCCGGAACTTCGAGTCTCACTCCTCTCCTCGGTGCCTTTGTGGCCGACTCCTTCGCCGGCCGCTTCTGGACCATCACTTTCGCGTCCATCATCTACCAATTTGTATGTTTTATATTTAATTTTTATCCAAAAATATGTCTAAAGAGTTATTTTTTTAGATTATGGGTTTTCAACTTAAAACCAATTGAAAATAAGTGGCGGTTATTCTGGACCAAACTTAAGTCTAGTTTCCATTTTTTCTGAGCATTTCTTTTTCGTATTGTTCTTCTAACGACCAATTGTAAACTCGGGGGAAAAAACAGGGAATGACATTGCTGACGATATCGGCAATAATACCGTATTGGAGTTAACCGAATCAAATGTGGTTAACCCATATTATAAGTGTTATTTCCGGTTATTATCATGCTAACCGGATTAGTGGTAGAGTATATATATGTGTATAGTTGATCAGTTGTAACTAACAAGATAATAATGAAACATTCATTTCTTATAACAAACTCTCTTTACTCTTTCACTCTCTCTCTCACTCGTTCGACATTTACATGAAATCTGAGTTCTAATATGGTATTAGAGCATCAAATTGATCTCAGATTCGTGTTTATCGTGTTCTTCCGCATCGATTGATCCGAAAATTTCTTCATTTCGTTTCGATTTTCATTGATTTTAGTGGTTTGCTCATGCGATCTTGAGAAACCCAGATTTCGCATTTTTCTTCATCGATTGATCGTGATTCTTCGTGTTTCTTCTCGATTCATCAATGGCGACAGCAGATTCAGCTCACAATTCGACTTCGCAAGCTCCAGAAGTTCCATATCAAGCTCGTGCATCACTTTCAGATCCAAATTCCAATCCGCTATATGTACATAGCGCCGATCATGCTGGTATTGCACTTGTCTCTGAGAAACTTTCTGGAATAGGCAATTTTAATACTTGGAGAAGATCTATGTTAATGGCGTTAGGCGCTCGGAATAAAGCCGTCTTTGTAGATGGTTCATTTGAAGAATTAGATATGAATCATCCAGATTTTGGTTCTTGGAGTAGATGTAACAATATCGTTTGCACATGGATAGTTAATTCTGTGGAGAAATCAATTGCTAAGAGCATCATGTACCTAGACACTGCTAGACAGATGTGGCTAGATATACATGACCAATTTAAACAGAGTGATGGACCAAGAACTGCTGAAATTAAGCAACAAATCTTCTCAGAAGTTCAAGGTTCTCGCACAGTGAGTGACTACTATACGAAGCTTAAGCAATTGTGGGAGGAGCTAAAGAATCATGAATCTCCGTATAGTTGTTGTTGTGGAAAGAATGATTGTGTTAGTATGAAGAGATTGGAAGTTAGAGATGAACAGGATAGAGTGTTAAAATTTCTGATGGGTCTAAATGACTCTTTTACGGCTACTAGAGGTCAAATCTTGATGATGGAACCAAAGCCTTCTATATCCAAGGTGTTTAATTTGGTGTCACAAGAAGAAAGACAGAGGTCTATGAAGAATACTCAAGCTAGTACTGTGGTGTTTCAGACTTCTCAAGTGGAAGATAATAATCAGAATGTAGCAGCTTATGTTGGTGGATATAATAAGTCTAAAAACAGACCTATTTGTTCATACTGTGGATTATCTGGACATACGGTTAACAAATGCTACAAGCTTCATGGTTATCCACAAGGTTATAAACCTCAGTCTTCATATAATAAACCTCAAAGTGGCTCACAATCTGTTCAGTCTAATCCTACTTATGGTAAACAACAACAATCATGGCCACCAAAGAAGGAGAGTGTGGCTACTATGATAGTTCAGGATTCTGGTGGAATTTCTATGCATGATCAAAGAGGTGCTCATCTTGGGGAAGTTACTGTAGATCAGATTCAGAAGTTATTAAGTGTCTTGAGCAATTCTCAATCAGTTCAAGGCAATATTTCTCAGATCACTGGCAGTACAATCTCCTTAGCAGATGGGACAGTCTCTACTTCTAAACCTCAACCTCACCTAATCCCACATACACAAACCTCATCAGGTACCACCTTTAAACCTCTCAATATCATTGCTTCTGCTGGAATTGAGAATGGCCTTATTTTTAACAAAAACTCATGGGTAGTAGATACAGGAGCTAGTTGTCATGTTTGTCATGATATATCCCTATTCATTAGTACTCAACCTATTACCAATACCTCTGTGACCCTTCCTGATGGGACACATATTTCAGTTACCATTTCTGGTACAATTTCTCTCTCAGAACATCTTGTTCTGACTTCTGTTCTTTTTGTTCCTCAATTCAACTTCAATCTGATGAGTATTAGTGCTCTAACACGAAACAGTACAATCTCGGTATTGTTTTCTTCAGATTCTTGTTACATCTTTCCTCATAATCCCTTTCTTCTTCAGGAGCATATTCTGGACTTGACGATTGGGAAGGGTAATCTTCAAAACAATCTCTATGTTTTGGAGTCTTCCTCATCAAACCTCATTTCTTCAATATCTCAAAATAAGATCTTCCAAGTCTCATCTGATATTTGGCACAAGAGGCTTGGACATCCTTCTCAACAAAAATTTCACATCCTTTCTAAACTTTTAGATATTCCTTTAGGAAAATCATCTCTTTCATCTCTTTGTAATGTTTGTCCTTTGGCAAAACAGAAGCGTTTAGCTTTTGCTTCTTCTAATAATCTTTCTGAAAAACCTTTTGATCTTATTCATCTTGATGTTTGGGGTCCATTTCATGTTCCCACATCAGAAGGATATAGATATTTCTTGACAATTGTAGATGATTGTACAAGGGTGACTTGGGTATATCTTTTACATAATAAAAGCTCAGTTCTTACTATATTTCCAGAATTTCTTCAGCTTGTGGAAACACAATATAAGAGCAAAGTCAAAGCTATAAGAACAGATAATGCCCCTGAGCTTTCTTTCTCTTCTCTTCTGAAATCTAAAGGCATTATCCATTACTTTTCTTGCGTATATACACCACAACAAAATTCTGTGGTTGAAAGAAAGCATCAGCACATACTCAATGTTGCTAGATCTCTCCTTTTTCAATCTAATGTTCCTTTATCGTATTGGGGGGATTGTATTCTTACTTCTATATACCTTATCAATAGGACTCCTTCTCCTATTCTTCAAAATAAGTCCCCTTTTGAGCTGCTCACTTCAAAAATACCCAAGTATGATCATCTACGTATCTTTGGTTGTCTATGTTTTGCCTCTACTCTTCTAAAGGATAGACATAAATTTTCTCCAAGGGCAATTCCTTGTGTTTTTCTGGGGTATCCTACTGGATACAAGGGTTATAAACTTCTAGATATTGAGTCTAATCAAATATTCATATCTAGAAATGTTGTTTTTCATGAGTCTGTTTTCCCATACTCTAACAGCTCTAAAGTTCCTGATATATTTCATCAGGACATTCTTCCTCTTCCTATATCTGAATCCTTATTTCCAGCTTCTTGTGATATCAGTCCTGAGCCTATTTTTCCTCAAGATCCATTTATTCCTCCTGATATCTCTGAGGATTCTTCTCAAGTTCTTCCTGACATTTCACCACTTCCTACTTCTGATGAATATATTCCTTCACCAATTCAGGATACTTCTCACTCTTCTTCTGGTGAATCTCTTTCTTCACCAACAAATGTTGTTCCATCAGGAAACCCTAACCCTGTAGTTCGATCCAAGAGACAAGTTAGAATCCCTACTTATCTTGATGATTATCATTGTTATCTTTTACATCAAGATACAGATTTCCCACCACACCCCATTCATACTACATCATATCCCATTGCCTCCTTTTTGACCTATGATAACCTTTCCCCTCACTACAAGAACTTTGTTTTAGCCATTTCTTCTAACCCAATTCCTAAAACCTTTCAAGAGGCTGTCAAATCTGTTGAGTGGACTGATGCTGCTAAGACTGAAATGGGTTCTCTAATAGCTACTGGAACTTGGTCTATATGTCAGCTTCCTCCCGATAAACACCCCATTGGTTGTAAATGGGTTTTCACCTTGAAGCATCTTTCTGATGGTACTATTGAAAGATATAAGGCTCGATTAGTTGCCAAAGGTTATACGCAGTTAGAAGGCCTAGATTACTTGGATACATTTTCTCCAGTGGCTAAATTGGGTACTCTGCGTATGATCCTTGGTTTGGCAGCTATCAATAATTGGTCTTTGACTCAGATGGATATTAGCAATGCCTTTCTTAATGGAGATTTGGATGAAGAGATATATATGGTATTGCCTCCAGGATATTCTGAGCTCACTGGTCAATCTTATCCAGAGAATTCTGTTTGCAGACTTCACAAATCATTATATGGTTTAAAACAAGCTTCTAGACAGTGGAATCAAAAGCTTTCATCAGTTATTTTGGGAGAAGGATTTGTTCAGGCTCCAGCAGATCATTCCCTCTTTGTCAAAGTTGAGAATGGCATTTTCCTAGCTATATTGGTCTATGTTGATGATTTGTTAATTGTTGGGAACAATGATCTAGCTGTTGATCTTTTCAAGACTGCTTTGAAGAATGCTTTTAAACTCAGAGATCTTGGTCCTGCTCAATACTTTCTTGGATTTGAGATTGCCAGAAGTAGCAAAGGCATCTCTATCAATCAGAGGAAGTATGCTCTGGAATTATTGGAAGATGCAGGTCTTCTTGGTTGTAAACCATTGTCTACACCTCTGGAACCTAATCTGAAGATATCTGCAATTGATGGAGAGTTATTACCTGATGCTTCAGTTTATAGAAGACTTGTAGGTCGTATGCTTTATCTCACTCATACACGGCCTGATATCACCTTTGCAGTTCATAAACTCAGTCAATATATGTCTGCTCCTACAACTACACATCTTCAGGCTGCAAATCGTGTGTTGAGATACATCAAGAATGACCCTGGTCAAGGTCTTTTCTATTCTGCATCTTCTGAACTGAAGTTAACAGCTTTCTCTGATGCAGATTGGGCTTCATGTCCAGATTCTCGTCGTTCAGTTACAGGGTACTGTATGTTTTTGGGAGAGTCTTTGATATCATGGCGTTCTAAGAAACAACCCACTGTATCCAGAAGTAGTTCTGAGGCTGAATACAGGGCAATGGCAGATGCAACCTGTGAGCTTATTTGGTTATATTCTTTACTCAAGGATCTCCATTCTCAGCCAAACTCTCCTGCTACTTTGTTCTGTGACAACAAGTCAGCCTTGCACATTGCCTCTAACCCTGTTTTTCATGAGAGAACCAAGCATATAGAGCTTGATTGTCATGTGGTTCGTGAAAAACTACTCAGTGGATTCTTGAAGACTTTACATGTTAAATCTGATAACCAGCTTGCCGATATATTCACTAAAGCTGTTCAGCCTGGTTTGTTCAAGAATCTATTGGTCAAGATGGGTATTCATAGCTTGTATAATCCATCTTGAGGGGGGGGTATTGGAGTTAACCGAATCAAATGTGGTTAACCCATATTATAAGTGTTATTTCCGGTTATTATCATGCTAACCGGATTAGTGGTAGAGTATATATATGTGTATAGTTGATCAGTTGTAACTAACAAGATAATAATGAAACATTCATTTCTTATAACAAACTCTCTTTACTCTTTCACTCTCTCTCTCACTCGTTCGACATTTACATGAAATCTGAGTTCTAATATACCGACTCTAAGGCCACCACCATGTAAAGGAGAAGAGGTTTGTGTAGTAGCAGACACAGCACAGCTGAGTATATTGTACATAGCTCTTCTTCTTGGAGCTCTCGGGTCGGGTGGGATCCGACCGTGTGTTGTTGCTTTTGGTGCGGATCAGTTCGACGAGTCGGATCCTAATCAAACAACCAAAACCTGGAACTACTTCAACTGGTACTTGCTTTTTTTGTTGTCTTTCAAACTATGCAAACACAGATATCGATAATTAAATCATTTTAAATTAGATTCCTCAGACTTTTAGTTTTGTACATGTTGACAAAAAAAACATTTATTATCTGTTGAATTGATTATTAAAACATTGAAATAGTACTAGGGTTAATATGTTTGAAACATATATATACTAATGTATTTTATCTGAGTCCTAAGAGACTGTGTAACATGACTTTGTAATGCAACTATTAAGTAAAAAAATGCAGCTAATAGCTATTAATTAAGCCCTTTTGTATTAAAAGATTTCTAGACGTTATTTATATGCAAGTGTCTTATGGAAACTTCTAGGAAAGAACAATGTTCTTATAGTTCTTTAAATGAAAATAAATTATATAGTTTCTTAATACATGAAAGAAAAAAAAAGTCATCTTCTAGGGGGTTGATTGGAAGAGACTTTAAAAATATAAACACTCTTTGGATAGATGCCTAAAGGTTCTTTATATATGAATTATGAGCATGTGTTTGATGGAACTAGCTAGAACCTCCGGTTGTTAATTATTCTTTTAATTAGTAAATTTCTTTTAATTATCCGTGTAAGTTATTAGAACCCTTAATAAAGAAACTAACTAATTGTTGATGGATTTGAATTATTAGGTACTACTTTTGCATGGGTGCAGCGGTTTTAGTGGCGGTGACTGTTCTTGTGTACATCCAAGATAACGTTGGGTGGGTGATGTCTCGAGTTTTAACCCAAAATAATGCTGCAAGTGCACAGACAAAAGCAGTAGTATATGAGGTATCGAATCCACAGAGACCAAGGTTACACTATGAATTTATAGGTTCTAAAATAAAGCTAAGATAAATTAAATAGTGGGAAATGGTAACGAGCAGGTGCTCAAAGCAATAGAGCAGGTGCTTGGAATAAAAATCGGATTAAAAACAGATGATAAAAGCACTAAGCCGGGATGATTCTCCGGTGATTTCGGATACTTAGGTTGAGCATCTATTCAGGGTTTAATTGAACACGGTCTAGAACTCAAACATGAATGTAATATTGCCCCGCTTTCGGCGGCGTATCAATATCTTTGTCTACAACCTAAATACCTAAACTTCCGAGTGGATTTAGTAATGAAGTAAACAAGCCTTAATGCAATGGTTCGATATGCTCACACTCGATGGCAACGATCAATGGCGTTTTGGTTACCACCGAATGCTCATCAATGGTAATTCTAGCAACCTATATCATTTTCGGTGAATAGATTAAACCTAGAGATCATAGACTAAGTGATCAATTTAGCCTAAGCGTTAAGACTTCCTAGAGATGAAGACATAAGATTACCCTATTTGGCTCAACCATCTAAGATCCTAAATCACCATTGAAATCACCCCAACTTAGTTATGAAACTACTCGGACATGGTCAAATCAAAAGCAACAATCAATAGATAAGAATTCATAATGGAAAATGGAGAATAAAAGGGGGTTTTAGAATTCTTCTCTAGATGATTGATGGATGATGATTCGGAAATGAACAAGAGACTTCAATGGTGGAAGTGATGATTCGGATGATGAAGAACAAATGAAGAACAAAATACTTTTTATTAAAAACGTGAGAAGGAACTCAAAGTCCACTCAATATTTCGTGATACAAGGATTCTCCCCTCTGATGAAGAAGTCCTTCTTCAAATACAAGAGAAAGCATTAAAAGCAAAAATATCTTTTTAGGCAAATAAAGGAAACTTGGTAAAAATCCCATTTATGATGAGGATCAATCTTCTCCCTAATGAAAAGGGATTGATGTTGACTCATTAACTTCTGGAAAATCGTGTGGGCCATCAGATGAACTCGGCGGCCACAGCTTATTAGGTTTAGGTCTGGTGCTTCGCTGCGAGCAGGTGCTCGCTCGGGCCGAGCGGGTGCTCGGCAGAGTGAAAAGTCTTCTTTTTGCTCCATTTCTTCTCCTTTTCTCCATAGAGCTCCAGCAGCTCCAAATTGTGCTCCAAGGCATTTTAGAACCTGAAAAGACATCAAAAGGAAACAAAAAGACTCGAAAAGCAACACAAAACCATGAGTGAATTAGGCTAAAAACCTAATATATCAACTCCCCCGGACTTGCCTTTTGCTTGTCCGCAAGCAAACAAGAGAATACAAATCCGGAAAAGAGGTTTGAAGGCGGGAACTCAAATCCAAAAGAAGCATCGAAGGATTCAACAACATGTCCTAACAAGAACTAATGCGATGCACAACAAATCTTACTCAAGAAGCTTTCGCCATACTCATCTCTTATCAAAGCATTACTCCAAATCCTTAGACCCAAAAGAAATCATGCAATCAACAAAAACTCAACTCTTTAACGTTCATTAATGTGTTTGGTGCGGTCTCACAATTGGAAATTGAATCAATACCATTTGGCTAGGTAGAAGAAGGCTTGAAAATGATGTAAAGAGGTGGTTCACATTCCTTTTGGTGGTTAACTCTCAAATGCAAGTGTCACATTTAGCAAAAGCAAGAAAGAAAAGAGACAATTGATGCATACAAGGCTAGGAATCCAGAGTTCTACCCATAATCCCATTGTTGCAATCTTTCATCTCTCTTTTCTCACTACCCAATCGTTTAACCACTAGCCATTTTCGGCTAAACCTTTCAAACTTCCTCTTATCTTTCTTTAAATTTCCGAATCCTAGGGAATTTTCTTTTCTTAGCACTAGCTCTTTCTATCCTAGCATTCTCTAATATATTTTCCTTTTTTGATTTATTCTAAGAGAATGCTAAGTCATCATTTTTTTCTTTTAAACACTTAGAGCTATGTATTTTCTTTTCAATCTTATTCCCTAGAACTTATCCTTTCTTCTTTTCTTTCTTTTCACACTCAACCACAACCCAAATGACACTATTCATTATAGGACGTCGATACTATTCATCACATGTAAATCGTAATACAGTGTGATTTTAGTAGATAACTATTTGTTAAACATGATACTTAATATATCAATACGATAAATCACATGTTAATATAAATATTATCTGTATTTTTATTATATATTTTACTTGTTTACATAAATATTATTTGGATATGTAATATGTTATCCGCTACAATTATCAACAGTCTGTTATTACTATTGTTATATAACATGTTATTATAATTTTTATCATGTTAATCATGTAAAAGATGCTTAATTATTTTTTATTAAACTAATATATGTATCAATAAATCAATTTGCTTATCATAGTGTTTTTCGGGAAAAGAAAATGTGACAAAATTGTCATGGACAAAAGTATATTCTAGATCTCTTAATTAATATAAACACTTAATAGTTTAGCTTGTTAACTTGTCCTGTTTTTATGCATTTTGAGATTTTTGTGTAGGATACTTTTTTGTATTTAGTAAATTTTTATTTGAATTACATATAAACCTTACATAGTTTAGGGGTTTAGATCTTCGGAATGAAACTTTTAATATTTGTTTATAAATACAACCATTTATAACTTTGACTTTGTGGCATCAAACAATATTGGTGAATATGGTTTCGGCTCTACTTACAAGTTATTCCTCAACTTTTCGTGTTCTCTACAAGTTATTCCTCAACTTTCTGTGTTCTCTACCTTGTAAAAACTCAACGTTTTATGTTCTCTACCTCAACTTTCCGTTTTCACTACCTCAACATTTTGTGTTCTCTACAAGTTATTCCTCAACTTTTAGTGTTAGAGTCTTTCAATATAAATGAAACTTGAATTTATGGTTCTCTATTATAAAATTATTAATTATGAGATAATATATGTTTTAAGTCGATCATACTTTAATTTAACTGCGATCATTCTTCCATTTGATAACACGCCCTTCATCAAGAGAAATAGTCACTTTAATATCTCTCAATCATTCTCCCATTTGTTTATAATGTTTTTCTTCTTTCATTTTCTTCGATATTCATTTTGTTGAAGATGGTGGAGACATTACAACCATCTTAGATAAGCAAAATGATTGTCTCATTATAAATTAAAAAAATTGAATCTTTTTTTTCTTTTCTTATAATGATATATATTGTTGATACTTTATATTACAAAGTTTGGTAAATACAATTTATAATGAGTTTGGCTAAGTTGAACGTTAAATGTGTATAAGATACATTTTGACAAATTGGAAAAACATGGAACTTAAGCTATTGTTTTACAAAGTAGTACAAAATTAGAGTATGATGTTGCTGATAACTTAAAACCTTTAAATTAAAATACAATTCATATGCATCTGATTTGTTTTAACTACCTCTGCATTTAATTTTTGGACCGTTTTAGATAATTTATATTTGTTGCAAAAAAAAAAAAGATTCGCTTCAACGCACTAGACCAACTACATGGTATGAAGCTTTCTTAAAGTTTGTTTTTTGTTGAAATGACAATATGAACACTATGTTAGAGGCTTCCAATATAATATAAGGATGCAAAGGACATATAATCAAATTTCTCACAAGATCAACCCCTTCTTAATTATATGTTTAATGAATTTTGAGTCGACCTTATCACATTATCAAAATCTTATGACATTGTTTTGTTATGATGTTTCAACTATTGATTCTGTTAGTATAAAATTAAGCGTAAAGAGAGTTTTTCGTTGACAAATTGAAACAAATTGAAAAAAAATGGTGTTATATGATGAATATCTTTTAATTTTAGTCTGAACTTTCGTCCATCGAGCATAACTTGATATGTAAAACTAAATTTTTAGCCATACATTCATAAGTTCAACAAAGCTACAAATCAAATTAGTGACCAAGTATAAGTTTGTTTTGTTCACCTTTATAAAACATAATCTAGTACATGACTACAATAGCCAAAACGCCAAAAAAAAAAAAAAAAAAACACAATAATCTCTTGTTAATAATATTGTATTTATATAGTTCGGTTTGCACAATATATCTTGTTCTTTCATGTTTTGGACCTAACTTAGCCATTTCAATATTCATACAATGTTTGAATATAAACTCATACCATATATACAAAAGTTTTAGAGAAAAATCTCATTTTTGGTATAAGTTCCTATATGACACTTATTAAGATGTGATTCAGGATTCAATGCGACATCTTTTTTTTTTGGTCAACAACATTATATTATAGAAACTTAGGAATACCAAGCTCAGGAAACATTTCTTACAAATATTGCTTGAGACGGGGATAAACGAGCATTTCATGCCAATTTACTGTCATTACATTTAATCGTCGAGAGATAAAGGGAAAAGAGCAAAACGAGAAATCATTCTTACGCTTTTCTATCTCCTCTAAATAAGCAATGCAACATCTAAATATATCAAAATAAATATTAAATTAAAAACATGAAATCTTAAAATTTCTCTCAAGATAAATTATTTATGTTTCAAAATACCAAACATGTTATATATGGATTTAAGCAAAAAAATATTGTTCAATGTAACTTACCAAACATGTGGAGAGCAAAATAAACATAAACCATCTATTCTTCCAAAGTTGTATGGCTAGAAAAATATGAGAATTATCTTTCATACCAATGCCAACATGTATAGATCTTCTTCGTGGTAATATACATATAAATATTGATATTTTTTTGTAGAATATAAAAATTTTCAACTGTCTAAACTATGGATAATTTGTTTTTTATTCTTTTGTGAAAAATTTATATACCAAAAATGTCTAATCAAATACGGTGGTATATACTGATGACAAAAAATAAAATAAAAACGGTGGTATATACCAAACATCATCAACAAAATAGTATAAGCTAAAGGTTGAGAGATACAAGAACATGCCAATACAAAATGTCAAAATGGAAAGATTACGTGCAATAGTTTGATAGACCAACAACTCCTAACACAAATTAATGAACTTAATATCTCTCCCTGACTTAATACATCACTGCAAAAGAAATGTACTTTGTTACATTTATATAATCTTTTGTCTTATACCAACTCAGTTTGAATGGATTGAATAATGTATGAACAATTTAGAAAAAAAAAAAGATTATAAGTTAAGAGCATAGTAGAACAAAATAAATAACAACAATAGAAATCAAATGAAAACTCTTTAATTAAGCATGTTTATTCGTTTTAACTACACTTTTGACATTGTTTTGTGATGATTCAAAATAATTGTACGACATTGCAATGGCCACATACTCAAAAACTAGCATATTCGAGTCATTAACATAAACCTTATAGCTCTTGTTATAAATTTATCTTTCATATACCTTAAAACTTTTTTACTTATTTTGTACATAAGGGTGAAAATAGAGAGACTGATGCTAAAGTATCACACTCATACCAAAATGAGATGTAGTCACATGTAATATTTAGGAAAATTTGGTTAATTAGGCCAAAATTAGCAAACTATTGTCCCACTAAACCTTTCTCACTAAACATTGTCCTATTAGGATTTAAAATAATTGAAATCCAATTTTACCCTTAAATAATGTAAATTAAATATTTTTTACAAAAAATTTAAAACCTAATCGAAATTATTTTGTTAAAAAAAAGGATGTGATACAAAATTAAAAGAAACAAACAGAGAATAATTCTCCTTCGACAAAAGGAAAAATAAGGCGACTTCCTCTCCGCCGCTTATCTCCGTCGTCGGTACGGTACGGTTGTCACTTGTCACACGCAATCTCGGTTGTGTTCCTCGAAGCCACGCTTGTGATGCTTCTCTCCTGGTTAGTCTTTTGCTTCTTCCTGAGAATCACCAAGCTCGGCGATGGTCGTAATGTCTGGTTCAATATCCGTTGGTGGATTACTCGACTCGACGTCTTCCTCTCCACTAGGCATTGGATCGTTAGTGCCTCTTTACTCCTTTTTCCCTGACGATCATTGCTTTGTTTCATGAATTGGTTCTCTTGAGTACTATACTCAACACCACATTGTTCATCAACTATATGTCTGTCTATATTGTTGAGATCGACCATGAAAATATACTCGATCCTGGTAAGCAAATTTACTTTGCCCAATTTCTTCTTGTGAATCCCTCAAGTCTTACTAGTTATTTTTGAGATGGAAGTTCTGAAGGAATTTGAACAGGTTTAATCTCTATTAACACCTAACAGATTCTTAAGCCTAGGATCTAGGGTTTGTAAACTAGAATCATATAGATCTCGAGATACCTGGAGAGTTGCAGCGGAATAGAATCAGGTATTAGAGATCTGTAGCGCCCCAAGCGTAGCGCCTCTACTGTTAGTCCACATTCACACGAACAGGAATCCGCAGGTATGCTAGTGCCTGTGGCTCGGATCTTTCAGAGGAAACCTGTGTTTTCTAAGAGGAGGTGGCGACGACTGGTGACAAATCTCGTGCCTTTATATCCTATATATAGGCACGGGAAAAACCTAATTGATTCACGGACCGAGCCTGAATAATTAAGTCATTGGGCCGAAATCTCTATTTCGGTCCGCACCTAGCATCGATCGATACTACCTTAGTATCGATCGATACCCTTCCTCAAAACACGTTCCAAGATGAAGTACATCCTGTTCGCTTAGGTGTGTGACCCTGTAGGATCATATAACACTAGCAATGAGTTCATAACTCATAGATCATGAGCGGCTTCTAGCAAAACATCATGACCACCTAGTATCACATGAATGTCTGATCTCGACATCACAACTATGTCTAGAGTAAATACAAGTATGATTTCAGGACATTCCCAACAAGTTCTGTTTATAGTTGCACTTCGAAATGCAGGCGTCTGTTACAGGATGGCGGTAACTCAGCTCTTTGAATAGTGTGTGTACAGGATCAAGAAGCTGCGAAATGAAGATACCTTTTTCAGGAAGATACGAAATCGTCGTAAAGCTCTTGATCACTGGGATAAAGTAATTGTTTTCCCCATTTCTCTTTTTGGTTTTTCTTGCAGTGACCTCTTTTATTACATCGTTTTCGTAGATGTTGCAGGTTTTTTCACAGATTCTTGCGTATTGGGTACACACGTTAGAAGATGCCACATGATTCAACATCCCTCAAGAAGGAAAGAGAGATTAAAATTATAGGAAGAAAAACAAGTCTTGTGTTTTTACTCTCCCTTAACCTTAAGGAACATATAGAAAGTATAGAAGAATATAGAAGGATCTAGAAGATCCATAATATTATTAGTAAATATTATGTATTTATTATATGAGATATTTACATATATCTAGTTTAGGAAATCCTTTTAGTATATAAACCTATGTAACCTATTCATTATTCTTATGAGAGCAATAATATATTCTTCCAATTCATATCTCTCATCACTCTATCATGGTATCAGAGCGGGTTCGCTCCCGAGTTTCGATCTAATGATCAAACTCAAATCTAAACACGTTTTTTTTTTCTTTTAATTTATTTTTATTTTAGTTTTAAGCCATAGAGCTTCTCCTATTCAAGTTCATCATGAACCTCTGAGATCTAAGCCATAGAGCTTCCTATTCAAGCCTAAGTGCCTCTGAATCTAAGCCATAGAGCTTCATTATTCAAGTCTATCATAGACCTCTGAATCTAAGCCAAGTGCTTCCCAATTAAAGCTTATAACGAGCCTCTGAATCTAAGCCATTGTGCTTCTTCATCGTTTTTTTTTTACATAAAAAAAAATGGTTTTCTCGATTATTTCTTTTGAAACGGTTTTAATGTTTTGCCCATTATTAAGCCACTGTACTTCTCTCTTCCATTTCAATCTCTCTATCTCTCTCTCTAAAAAAAAAAAAAGGCTTCACAGCTTCTTCTTCACGGCACTTTGTTCATCAGTCACCGGAGACAATCATCTCCGTCGCCACTTCCTCAGTTACACTCGCCAAAGCGCAGCCATCTCACGGGTGTCATTAAAACGAGTTTCGGATCCTCGCATTAATCAATCCACAGCGGAATTCGCAGCCATCTCTCTTTTCCTGAAATTCACAGCGGAATTTTTAGGAGTAAAACCAACTTTACCGGCATATTTGAAACCGGGACTAACCCAAGAAGATCTCCTCACTGGTGTATCCTTCGCTTCGGGTGGTTCTGGCTATGATCCTTTGACACCTATCGTAGTAGTAATAACGTCACTTCCTTGTCTTTCTAAATTGTCTCCTTTATTTATAACCTTTCCATTTGATTTTATTTGGTTTTAATTGTGTTATCAATGTGATACACAGAGTGCGATACCGATGTCAAAACAATTGAAATACTTTCAAGAATACATAAAGAAAGTGGAAGGCTTTGTGGGGAAACAGAAAGCGGACCACATAATATCTAAAGGCCTAGCCATTGTGATTGCAGGCAGCGACGATCTGGCCAATACCTACTATGGTGAACACTTAGAAGAATTCTTGTATGACATCGATTCATATACCAGTTTTATGGCCAACTCTGCTGCAAGTTTCGCTATGGTATGTGAGACTATTCCTCTAATCCAATTGTTTATATATATGAACTATTAAATAAAAAAACCTAATGAATATGATTTGGCAGCAACTGTATGAATATGGAGCAAGGAAAATAGGATTCATTGGTGTTTCTCCGATCGGGTGTATACCTATTCAGAGAACCACAAGAGGAGGACTTGATCGAAATTGTGCTAATGAACTAAACTTTGCAGCTCAGCTTTTCAATTCCAAACTCTCTACACATTTGAACGCAGTGGCTAAAACCTTGAAAAACGCCACATTGGTGTATATTGACATCTACTCTTCTTTCGCTGATATGATTCAAAATCACAAAGAATATGGTAACGCTCAACTTCTTGCTATACAATTGTGTTTTCTAAGAATGAGTTTGAGGTTATGTTCTTTTTGTTTTTGTTTTTGTTTTTTTTTTTTTGGGGAATTTTTGCAGGATTTGATGAGATAGGTAAAGGATGTTGTGGGACGGGGCTAGTCGAATTAGGTCCGCTTTGCAACAAATTTACATCACTTCTTTGCAAGAATGTGTCTTCTTATATGTTTTGGGACTCTTACCATCCAACGGAAAGAGCTTATAAGATCTTAACCAAAAAGTTTGTAGAGAATGACATGGGCCCTTTCTATGACAAGTGACAACTAATTAAATGTAATTTTAAGATGACACATTTGATGATGATTGAAATGGAACTGGGCTAAATAAAATCTATAACTCATTTGGGTTAATGTCTTAAAACATGATAATTGTATTATATAATTCATATAAATTGACTTCTCTTTTCTTTTTTTTGTTCAATTCATATATTCATATAATTGACATGGAGCGAAAAAATCAGTTTCTTCTAACGATTTGTGTCCTGTGTGTTTCGACAATATATAATCGGACGGGAAATAAAAAGACAAAAAGAATAAAATTAAATGATTAGCCAACTTTTAACATAGAAACAGTAAATATTTATCGAAATTGTTTTCTCCTTGAAAAAAGAAATTGCGAAGTAAAGAGTGTAAAAATGCTGTTAGCTGTATGGTGAATCCAACCAAATTGGCACACCTTCTTTGTTTCACTTAATATGGCATCCATCTCATTCCAACAAAAGAGAAGAGAAAAAATGACTGGTGGAAACAAAATGATAACTAAATATAATGTAAATCATAACGAAAGTCTAAAAGAAGGCCAATCCGCTAGCAACTTCTCACCCTCAGACATAGTCGCACCTTTGGGATTCGGGTTACAAATTGTATGTGAAGCTATATATATTACATGGCCATAGACCCTAACTCCAATAATCTAATTAGTTACTTTGACTTCTGATGAACTTTTCTGGTAAAATGAAGATTTTAATGATTCAGTAGAGTTTTTTTTTCTCATGAGATTCTATGCTTTTAGAAGCCACGAAAGATACTAGAGACTAAAGTTCCAATTGGAAATTGGAGACCGAATATGAGGAAAGTCTCAAAATGTGTGATGGGAGAAGCCTTGAGACACAAGCAACTTCAACACGGCCACATAAATCGCATGTCCTAATTTACGTAATGCATATATATACATGCGCACACACATTGACAAGACAGTGGCAAACATTTTGACTGAAACTTTTTTTTACTACTTGTAGTAAAGCCATGAAGCGATCTTCCTTGGTCGATTCTTGTTCATATTCGAGAACTTTTCGTAGTGTTTTCTTTCTCTTATCCTTTTGTATCTTCTTCTTGAAAACGACCAATGCCCAGGTCATGCACAGACGGCTCTGGCCCTGGCCATTGTGGCCACGACCGTACCCACAACCGTGGCCAATGGATCCACCAGCACCTGCCCCATCACCCAAGCCTTCCCCACCCCCTAGCCCATCACCCAAGCCTGCCCCACCATCAGACCCATCTTCGTGCCCACCACCACCACCCAATCCTCAACCCAAACCACCACCAGGCCCATCTCCATGCCCACCAACACCACCTAAGCCTCAACCAAAGCCACCGCCATCACCTAGCCCATCTCCGTGCCCACCAACACCACCTAAGCCTCAACCAAATCCACCACCAGCACCTGGCCCACCAACACCTCCTAACCCTCAACCAAAGCCACACCCAGCACCAAAGCCAGGTCCATGTCCATCACCACCTAAGCCACCTGCCCCAGCTCCAAAGCCTATGCCACCACCTGCTCCAGCTCCAAAACCTGTCCCAGCACCACCGCCTGCCCCATCGCCAAAACCTGCCCCCCCATCACCACCTAAGCCACAAAACAAAACCATACCGGCCGTGTTTTTCTTTGGGGATTCGGTCTTTGACACAGGAAACAACAATAACCGATCAACGAAGGTGAAAAGTAATTTTCGTCCTTACGGTATGGATTTTAAATTCGGTGTTGCCACTGGTAGATTCAGCAATGGAAGGGTTGCTTCTGATTATCTATGTTCGTATTCTCTCTCCCTCTCTCTACATCTTTTTCTTTTGGACCGGACCTAATAGATTGATATATTGACCATTTTAAAAAAAAAAAACATAAGAAAAGAAGGACATATATGTTTAAAAAATTCGTCTAATGATATTTTCTTTTATTGTTTCCTAATCCTAATAGCCAAATACTTGGGAGTAAAAGAAACTGTTCCGGCGTATCTAGATCCGAAAATACAACCAAACGATCTTCTTACTGGCGTATCTTTTGCCTCGGGTGGTTCTGGCTACCATCCTACAACATCTGAATCACTGGTAAGTTCGAATGAATCCCCTATATCACTATTGTATTTTTGCAACCCTATAAATCATTTTCTAATTAACCATTTGATTTATTAAAACCAGAAAGCAATACCAATGTTGGACCAGTTGACATATTTCCAAGACTACATAGAAAGAGTAAATAAGTTAGTAAGACAAGAGAAGACCGAACAAGTGTTGGTAGGTTTAGAGAAGACCAATCAACTAATAGCCAAAGGAGTAGCAATCGTGGTCGGGGGAAGCAATGATCTGGTTAATACATATTTTGGATGTGGTGCTCAACGACTCAAAAATGACATCGACTCTTTTACCACTATTATGGCTGATTCTGCCGCCAGTTTCGTTTTGGTACGTATTAATTATTGCTTTTCTAAATTCATACTTTTACTTGATTTATTTTGCGAAAGTTACCCACATTCGCACATTAGGATCAGGGTTTTGTAACGCTTAGAAAGTTTTATCAAGTTGAGCTATACAAATTTGAATTCGATTTTTTTTTCCTTAATATTAATTGCTGGCCGGAGTTTTAAAACTCCAACTAAACTAATTTTTTGGGGGTTGATATAAATATAATCTTAAAATTACGCTTGATGCGTAAAAATTCGCTAGTATTTAGGTGAATATTCATTCTCTAAGATGTGTATCTAGAGACTAATTAAAAGTATTGGGCTACAACTAGTGGCTTATGTTTTTAAAAGTACGTCATTTTGAGTATTTTATGCATATCTATATTCTATCAAAAATGACACTTCGTTATATTAATATTGATGTAAAATGTATAAATTGGGCAGCAATTGTATGGATATGGAGCGAGACGTATAGGAGTGGTCGGAACACCACCACTTGGATGTGCACCATCAGAAAGAATAAAAAAAAAAGAAATTATGTAATGAAGAGCTTAATTATGCTGCTCAGCTTTTCAATTCTAAACTCCTCATTATTTTGGGTCAATTATCAAAAACCCTACCAAATTCTACATTGGTTATATGGACGTCTACACTATCTTCAGTCAGATGCTAGAGACTCCCGGTGTTTATGGTAAATACTTTACCGTGACAATTCATATAATACGAAACGTTAGTTATAGTATATGAACATGCATATATATGAATCTGAAAATATTTGCATGCAGGATTTGAGGAGATAAAGAAACCGTGTTGCAAAACTGGATTATCTAGTGGACGTGTACTCTGCAAAAAATCTACATCAAAAATATGTCCCAATACATCGTCTTGTCTGTTTTGGGACGGTGTCCATCCAACTCAAAGAGCTTTTAAAATTATAAATAAAGTACTTGTAAAAGAATACCTCCATATATTATCTAAACAATAACTATTTTTATCATACGAAAATATAAACTTTTGCAATGTATTAATAATGTACGCATGAGCCGTTTATGTGACTAATATAATGTAGTTAAGCAAACAACAGTTCAGATAGTTGTGTAAGTATTTTTTTTATTTTGTACACGAATCCTCTTATCCGAGTTTAATTTGTTATGTGAATTTTACAGTAAGCAGGAGCCTTCATCTTATTTTTTCTTTTTCTTAAAAAGAGCCTTCATATCTAATAAAAATTAATGTCGTCGTTCCAAGAGAATAAACGGCAACCACTTACTTATATTCTGTTTATATTTTTATATATATACAAAAAATTATAATCCAAATCATCAATTTCTTGAAATTAACATTTATACGAAATAATAATTCATGGATATCTTCAATCGTTTGACAAAAAAAAAGGATATATCTTCAGTTATACTATATGGATAGGGAGCAAGACATGTAGGACTGGTTTGACAAAAAATCAGCCAAAAATCATATGTGCACCCATTGTTTTTTTCAGTTTGCCCCCTTAGTTTTATGAATTTATAATTTTCTTCTTATTATTTTAATGTTTATTTAGAATGTGCACCCTCTAGATTTGCCCCTGATTATCACCACTGGGATGAATGCCGACACAAATAACTCTCAAGGAGGTCGTCAAAGAAACTGTGCTCAAGATTTGAAGTTTTAACTATGCTGCTCAGATTTTCAATGCCAAACTCTCCATCGATTTAGGTCAATTAACTGGTGAAATCTCTACCGGATTTAAAATTGGTTTTTATTTTTTACATCTATTCCCCTCTCTGTCAGATTCTAGAAAACCACGTAGATTGTGGTAAATTTGGACCGGGAAACAAAATTTCCATATCCGTAAGTTGTTGCAGGATTTGAAGTGATAAAGGGTGTTGTGGAACGGGAGAAGTGAAAGCAGTCCACTTTGCAACCAAGTTACATCATCTGTGTGTAACAATATTTATGCTTATCTGTTTTGGGATACTTCGCATCCTGCCCAACGATTTTAGTAAAATCTGAACCAAAATACTTGTTAAAAGATACATCATATCCCTCTTCTATTTTGAGTACGTAGTAGCTTTTTACTTACATTTTTTTTAGAATCTCACACGGTAAAACATTTTGCCTATGTGTATTAATTAATCATATTTTTTCCTAGAGAAAATAACTCAAACGACCTTGGAAAGTTCCTTAATAACTAAAACGACCTTGTAGAGATGAGACTATGTGAAAAGTCTTTTAAACCTTATGTGAAACTTTTTATTACAGAATTGCCACTAAGAAAAAAAAAATTAGGTTTTTGGTACTGTTCATCTTCTCACCTAATAAAACTCTTTCTTTTTTTTTTTCTTTGTTCGACGGGAAAGGAAAAAAAAAACCATTGGCGATTCTTCTCTCCTCTTCGTGTTCTTCTCCTTCGTATCTCATCGTCTTCTCCGGCGATTCCAAGGTAAGTTTTCGGTTTCTCTTAACTTCTCTTCTCTTCATTTCTCTTTTCTTCCTTTCATAATATAGATTCAAATCGATTTTGTGTTCTTGTTCGATTTCCGGGTTTGTTCGTGTTCGATTTCTGGGTTTGTTCTTGTTCTTGTGCACTTTTCGAAAGTTCTGGTGCATTCAACAACATGTAATTACAATTCCGGCTTCGTTTCGGTGGTTTTGTTCCGATTCAATTTCTGGGTTCTTGTTCTTTGATGATAGACTTATTTGCATTTGATGATAGACTTATTTGCATTTGATGATAGACTTATTTGCATTTGATGATAGACTTATTTGTTCCGACTCATAAAATTCATAGTAAATTTGATGATAGACTTATTTGCATTTGATGATAGACTTGTTTGCATGTGATGATAGACTTGTTGGTATTTGATGATAGACTTGTTGGTATTTGATGATAGACTTGTTGGCATTTGATGATAGACTTATTATTATGGTACGATAGACTTGTTATTATGTTACGGTAGACTTATTCTTATGTTATGGTAGACTTGTTATTACGTTGGTATTTGATGATAGACTTGTTGGCATTTGATGATAGACTTATTATTATGGTACGATAGACTTGTTATTATGTTACGGTAGACTCATTCTTATGTTATTGTAGACTTGTTATTACGTTACGGTAGACTTATTCTTATGTTATGGTAGACTTATTGTTATTATGTTACGGTAGACTTATTCTTATGTTATGGTAGACTTATTGTTATGTTATTGGTGAACATGGAGGTTTTAGAGGTGGTGGCAGAGAGACATGAGGTTTAACGGCGGTTCTTCTAGGTCGAAACCAAGCCGGTCTTGAACATCGTAGAATTGAATCGCCGTGTAAGCAAAGTATTCAGTGTTGATAGATTTATTTTTATTTGATGGTAGATTTATTTTAGTTTGATGGTAGATTTGTTTTTCTTTGCTGGTAGATTTATTCTGGTGGACGTGGTGATTTCGGAGGTGGTGGCGAAAGAAGCGGAGGTCATGGATCTGTTGGATTCAGCGGTGGTGGTAGTTTAATTTGGTAGACTTATTTGCATGTGATGATAGACTTCTTTGCATGTGATGATAGACTTGTTGGTATTTGATGATAGACTTGTTGGCATTTGATGATAGACTTATTATTATGGTACGATAGACTTGTTATTATGTTACGGTAGACTTATTCTTATGTTATGGTAGACTTGTTATTATGTTACGGGAGACTTATTCTTATGTTATGGTAGACTTGTTGTTATTATGTTACGGTAGACTTATTCTTATGTTATGGTAGACTTATTGTTATGTTATTGGTGAACATGGAGGTTTCAGAGGTGGTGGCGGAGAGACATGAGGTTTAACGGCGGTTCTTCTGGGTCGAAACCAAGCCGGTCTTGAACATCGTAGAATTGAATCGCCTGTGAGCAAAAGTCTTCAGTGTTGATAGATTTATTTTTATTTGATGGTAGATTTATTTTTCTTTGATGGTAGATTTGTTTTTCTTTGATGGTAGATTTTTTCTCTGTTCAATGTAATGAATTGACAGAATTTATGTACTCTAAAAATTTGCTCGCTATATAATTTATTTCCAAATGCCTTTAGCATCAATTATTATAACATTAAAACAGGAAAAACAAGTTAAAATTGAAAAGGCACTTAATAATAGACATATATTTAAGCTTCACTAGTGGTATGATTATGGTTGTGGTACACTTGTGTTCTTTCCTTGGCTGGTATCACTCCATCTCAGTCTCCAATGCACCTTTTATCCATGAGTCAAATAATAAGTCAACCACCACATTGTTCAAATAACCTAAGTCAGATAACAAGTTTACCACAACAGTGTTTAAAGAGCCAAAATCAGATAACAAGTCTACCATAACATTGTTGTTTAAAGAACCTAAGTCAAATAACAAGTCTACCACAACATTGTTGTTTGAAAAACCTAAGTCACATAACAAGTCTACCACAACATTTTTATCTGAAGAACCTAAGTCAAATAACAAGTCTACCACCACAGGGTTGTTAGAATAACCTAGGTCATATAACAAGTCTATCACAACTATATGAACAACCATCGTCGGAAAACAAGTCTACCACAACTATATGAACAACCATCGTCGGATAATAAGTCTGTCACAACTATGTGAACAACCATCGTCGGAAAACAAGTCTATCACAACTATATGAACAACCATCGTCGGAAAATAAGTCTACCACAACTATATGAAACTAGGTCAGCAAACAAGTCTATCACAACTATATGAAACTAGGTCACCAAACAAGTCTATCACAACTATATGAAACTATGTCACCAAACAAGTCTATCACAACTACATGAACAACCATCGTCGGAAAACAAGTCTACCACAACTATATGAACAACCATCGTCGGATAATAAGTCTACCACAACTATATGAAAACCATCTCCGGATAATAAGTCTACCATCCGAAAAACAAATCTACCATAAGGTAAACAGAAAAAATAAGTCTACCAATGTTTTTCGGGAAATCGTTTCAGTAAAACAGAAAAAGATTCAATAAGTCTATCGTCAAAAGTATTAAATCTACCAATTAGTATAAATCTACCACCACTAAAAATAAGTCTATCACTACTGTCAACTACTATAAATCTACCACCACTATAATAACTCTACAATTCGCAAAAATAAATCTATCACGAAAATTTAAGTCTATCGTTAAAGAAAATAAATCTATCAATCTTCGGAAATAAATCTACCAATCACAAAATAAGTCTACCGCTCCAAAATAAATCTATCACTGAAAATATTAAATCTACCAATCACTCTAATAAGTCTACCAATCTTAAACAAATCTACCATCAAGGGGACAAATAAGTCTACCGTTCATATATAAGTCTACCGCTCAAAAAATAAGTCTATCGCTCAAAAAATAAGTCTACCGGTCGTAAATAAGTCTACCATCACAGAATGGTAGACTTATTTTCCTTGGCGGGAACTTTTCCCGCCGATTAATTAATGGCATTTTCGTAAATACGTTTTTTGTTATCAAGGCAAATAAGGGTAAAACGGGCAAAAATTCTCAAAAACACAACTTTTTGAGGAGAAGGCCGTTTTAGTGCAAAACCAACTTTCCAAGGTCGTTTGAGTAAACTTCCCTTTTTTCCTATGAGATTAATGTTGTTTATGATTTTTTTTTTGAACATTAATATATATATATATACTAATGTTGTTTATGATGTTTACCGAGTTTTATTTGTCTCTGAAACAGTTTTCAAGTTGTTGAAAAACAAACAGTTTTCTAGTTTTGGCTTGACAAAATCCGTGATTTCAGAAACATTTTTCATTGCATAAGGATCTTGGATTGATACATAAGTTGCTCCATCTATCATCATTCAGTTTTAAGATAATATTTCATTTACTTTCACATGATTTCAAAGATCCAAAATTATGTTGAATTAATGGAAACAGGTTTACACTTACGTAGGAATACTGTTTTGGATCCTAATAAGGTAATTTGAAGCTTAATAAAAGCAATGTATCAAAACGTGTGATAAAAGAAGCCTAGAGACACACGCAACTTTAACACGGCACATAAGCACACATGCAAAGTAGTATCGTTGGTAAATTTTTCATCTTTTTTTTGGTTAGAGACTGATAGGCTTATAGAGCCATGAAACAATATAGGCTGATTTATTCGAGATTAATTAGTTGTGTTTTCTTTCTCTTATCATCATTTTGTATCTTCTTCGTGACCACGACCAATTCCCAAGTGATCCATCCCCGACGACTGTGGCCAATGCCACCGCCAGAATCCGGGCCAGGTCCACCACTTGACCACCCATCACCATAGAACAAAACTACACCAGCAGTGTTTTTCTTTGGGGATTCGATCATATAGACACGGGAAATAATAATAATTTAACAACAGAAATGAAATGTAACTATCAACCTTATGGTATGGATTTTCCACTCGGAGTTGCCACCGGTAGATTCAGCAACGGAAAAGTCGCTTCCGATTATATATGTTCGTACACTATCCCTCATTTTCCTTTTCTTTTGAGCCACACTTTGGCCTAATATGCATTTTTCCGTTAATACGTGAATAGTTGTTTTATGTTTTTACACATAGTTGATGCTTTATTTATCCGTTAAAATTATATGTTTGTTAAATTTTCAAGCGATTAAACTTACCAAAATATTTTGCAATTTCAATACAATTATTTCTTGTAAACATTGAAAAATTATTGAGGTAATGAGAAAAAAGACTTTGGACATTAAAATTAAAAGATTAAATTCTTCTTATGATTTTCTTTTTGGTTTCATAATCGGTATAGCCGAATATTTGGGAGTAAAACCGTTTGCACCTGACAAATCTCACGAGAGGAGGCGACAAGAAGAAATATTTTCTGTGTATTTCCTTTGAGTCCATGACTCACAATTTATACAAAGGATTGTCAATGATAGTAAAACCTACTTTCCTAATATGCTAAGATACGAATTAAACAGAGAAACATAAATTACATAATCATAGAGATACGTTGCTCAATACCCTCCCTCAAGTTGGCGCATGGATGTCCCGAATGCCCAACTTGTCAAGAAAGTATAGCAGCTCTTTATAGCCAAGAGACTTAGTGAAATAGTCTGCCAACTGTGTTGCCGAGGAGACATGTGATGCTTTGATGATTCCAGCAACCATGGCATCACGAATGAAGTGACAATCGTTTTCAATGTGTTTGGTGCGTTCGTGGTTAACCGGGTTTACGCTGAGAGCAATGGCAGACTTGCTGTCTGAGTATATCTGCATTGGTTGAGTGTGTTCAATGCCCAGATCATGAAGAACTCGCTTCAACCAAAACAGCTCCTTTGTAATGAACGTCATAGCTCTATATTCTGCCTCCGCCGAAGAGAGGCTGACCGTGTCTTGCTTCTTGGTTTTCCATGAGATGGGAGAGTCACCAAGTGTGACAATATACCCAGTAACTGATCGTCGAGTTATGGGGCAACTTGCCCAATCCGAATCACACCAACCATACAACTTCAGGTCTGATTTTGCGGGAAGAAAAATTCCTTGACCTGCATTGGATTTCAGATATTTGACCACTCGTATTGCTGCATCCCAATGTTCGACACGCGGTTTTTGCATAAACTGAGCCAGGGTATGAACAGAGAAAGACAACTCAGGTCTTGTAACAGCAAGGTATATCAATCTGCCAACAAGTCGTCGATACTGCCCTGCATCCTCTAGAAAATCAGAATCGGAGAGTGCCAAACGTTGGTTTTGCTCCATAGGAAACCGTACAGGTTTAGCTCCGAGAAGACCAGTTTCTGATATTATATCTAGGATATACTTCCTTTGTGACAAATAGATCCCATCAGCATTACGAGCAACTTCAATGCCAAGGAAAAACCGCAACTTCCCCAGGTCTTTCATGTGAAAACAGGTACTCAAGTACTGTTTAAACAGGTTCGTAGTCTTCCGACAGCTGCCTGTAATGACCAGATCATCCACATAAATCAATACATAAATCTGGTTTCCATCACGGTTGTAACTGAAAAGAGAGTAGTCGGAGAGCGACTGTCGGAATCCATAAGTGCGTAGAGATGTTGATAGTTTCTCAAACCAGCACCGCGGGGCCTGTTTCAAGCCGTACAAAGATTTTTGTAATCGACATACCTTTGTCGGGTCAGCCGCTTTAAAACCTTGTGGGAGTTTCATGTAGACTTCTTCACTCAAATCGCCATGTAAGAAGGCATTGTGGACATCCATTTGATCAATATCCCATGCCTTGGCTGAAGCAACGCTAAGAAGTAATCGCACAGTTGACATTTTTGCAACTGGAGCGAAAGTTTCATCAAAATCAACACCTTCTTCCTGTCGGTTACCCATAACCACAAGTCTTGCTTTGTATCGTTCAATCGATCCATCAGAGTTGTGCTTGATTTTGTAAACCCATTTGCTGCACAGAGCTTTCTTTCCAGCCTGTAGATCCTCAATTGTCCATGTGTGATTTTGCTCATGTGCACCAATTTCGTGAGCCATGGCGTCACACCAAACGTCCTCTTTGATGGCCTGTTGAAACGATTTCGGTTCCACCATCGAGGTCACTGCCACCATATAAGCCTTGTGAGTGTCAGAGTAGCGATGACAGTCAACATAGCTTAAGATTGGGTAAGTCGATTTGGAGGATGATGTTGCGGGATCCAACGCTTTTGTCGTGACAGTGTTTGTGACGAATTCTTTCAATTTGGCAGGTGGAGCTTTCCGGCGATGGCCACGACCCAAGTTTTCCGGCGAGGGTTCTGGTTCAACATGAGGCGCGGCTGGAGACGTGAAATCCACCAATGTCGGTGAAGACGACGAAGCCACTTCTGGCTGAGAATTCGTGAAAACAAGTGGAGTAATTAATGGACTTGGGCCGCCGGATTCATTTGTGGCTATTGGGCCTGCAATTAATGGCTTCTGTCGTGGGCCAATAGTGTCCAAATCCAGCAAATTTGTGCCAATTAAAATTGAAGTAGAAGGTTGTTGGCCCAACCCGTCTTCTTCATTTTTCTCCGAGAGTTCTTCAAACGGGAAAATCGTCTCTGTGAAGACGACATCTCTGGAAACGAAAAAACAATTTTCATCAAGATCATACAGTCTCCAGCCTTTCTGACCATGCGGGTACCCCATGAACACACAGCGCCGTGTTCGAGATGCAAATTTGTCTCCGTGGTGATTTTGGTTGTGGGCGTGACAAAGAGAACCAAATACTCGAAGATGGCCATAGACTGGAACAGTGTTATGAATCATTTCATGTGGAGTTTTTCCTTTCAACACGGACGAAGGTGTAAGATTGATCAAGTATCCAGCCGTCAAAACGCATTCACCCCAAAATTCAATCGGAAGGTGAGACTGAAATCGCAATGCCCGAGCCACGTTGAGTATGTGGCGATGTTTTCGCTCAACTCTTCCATTCTGGTGAGGAGTTCCCACGCAAGATGTCTCGTGATGGATTCCTTGTTGAAGCAGAAAATCTCTCATACACAAAAACTCAGTTCCGTTATCGCTTCTTATTGTTTTAACCTTTGCTTCAAACTGTCTTTCAACCATGGCTAAAAATTGTCGCAAGTGCTTTTGTGTTTCACTCTTCTCAACCATCAGATAGATCCATACCCCTCGAGAATAGTCATCTACTATTGTCAAAAAATACCGAGCCCCAGAATGAGATGGAGTGCGATATGGACCCCAAACATCAACGTGAATAAGTTGAAAAATATTCAAACTTTTATTCTGACTAAGAGGAAACGACTCTCGTGTTTGTTTAGCGTGGAGACATATTTCACACGCTTTAGTCGGAAACTCACTACAACTCGAAAAATCAACATTAGGAAGCAAACGAACAACCTTCTCCGATGGATGTCCTAACCGTTTGTGCCACAAATCATATGATCCAGCCACTTGAGTGTTCACCGCAGCTACGGACTCCATGCTTCTAAAATAAAATGAGCCGCCTTCTTGTTTACCAACCCCAATCACCGTCCTCGTAGTGCGGTCCTGAATCACGAGAAAGTGATTAGCAAGCTGTGCCACACAATGGTTCTCATCCATTAATTGACCAACAGAAATCAGATCAGACTTCATTTCCGGAACATAAAGAACAGATTTCAAGATCAGATTTGAGCCAAGCCTAACTGTTCCTTCTTGAACTGCAATACGTTCTCTACCATCAGCTAATATGACCATTACCGGAGCAACTTTCCTCAGATTTTTCAACACTTGCAGATTACCGGTTAGATGGTGTGTAGCTCATGT
Organism: Draba incana; assembly: GCA_963576765.1. NCBI lineage: Eukaryota > Viridiplantae > Streptophyta > Magnoliopsida > Brassicales > Brassicaceae > Draba > Draba incana. The sequence goes on along the minus strand of OY755215.1, from coordinate 7,518,326 downwards.
GTCTAAGATCCAGGAAGAAGAAGAAAACGTACCAGTCAAGTTTTCGGTTGAATTTGGTTTTGCTTGCTCTGTTGCGGTTTGTCGGCTTGCATTGAGAAGATTAACCACTCCACGCCACTGCTCATCGCTCAAACCACTCACTGCATCACGATCTCTATCGGTGATGACGTGGTTGATGCGTTCCAGAGAAGACGAGCTCACGGTATTAACAGCGTTTGCGTAACCGACGCCGTTACGCTTCTGGCCACCATTGTAACCACCTCGTCCTCGTCCCCTAGTGGAGTTCCCTTGCGCCTGAACACGCGACCTTGGGCGATCACCCCACCATTCTGGGTACCCCACGATTACAAAGCAATTTTCAGAAGCATGTCCTCCAAAATTGCAGTGCTTACACACGGCGCCTGACTTCTCTCGATCACCATTTCGATAATTCGACTTGGTATGCACTGCGAATGCTGCAACTTCTGGTTTTTCTTCACGAGTGATGTTGTTGTTAATCATGTCTTCCTCCTGACAGACGATATTGTAAGCTTCCTCGAGACTTGGAAGTGGAACCCGAGAAGACAAGCTCGATCTCACAGTATGAAACACCTTTTCATCAAGCCCATAGAGAAACTGTTGAACCATATCATCCTCTCTGTCTTTCTCTTGTTTTTGTCCGAGATTACAAGTGCATCTGCCACATTCACACACTCGCAAAGGGCGATAGTTGTTCACATTCTCCCAAATTTTCGTCAGTTTTCCATAATATGCCTCCACGGGCATTCCTTGTTGCTTGCAACAAGCCAAATCAGCCTTTATCTTCTGGTTCCGAGGCCCATTGGAGACGGAGAACCTTTTTCTTAGATGCTCCCACAGATCTCTCGCATTCTCTCGGTGAGATATGTTTGATTTCAGTCCTGGATCAATCGACATCTTGATCCACGAAACAAGCAGCGCATTTATTGGAAGCCAATCTTCAAAATCAGAGGAACCGATCGATGGTTTTGGAATTGAACCATCGAGGAATCCAAATTTTTTCCGTGACAGTAGCGCTGTCTTCATGCTACATGCCCATTCATCGTAATTGTTTGTCTTCAAAAGGGGGTACGAGATGATCGCACCCGGATTGTCAGCCGCCGTCAAATCATACGGCGAAATCGTTCTCCTAACCTCTGCTCTCTCAGTGTTGTTCTGGTCTGTCATTGCAGCAACTCAGTTTTGTTCAGATTTCAAAGAAAAAGAGATAGAGATAGGTCAAGCTCTGATACCATGACAAATCTCACGAGAGGAGGCGACAAGAAGAAATATTTTCTGTGTATTTCCTTTGAGTCCATGACTCACAATTTATACAAAGGATTGTCAATGATAGTAAAACCTACTTTCCTAATATGCTAAGATACGAATTAAACAGAGAAACATAAATTACATAATCATAGAGATACGTTGCTCAATAGTACCGGCATATTTCGACCCCAAAGTACAGCCAGAAGATCTTCTCACTGGTATATCATTTGCTTCAGGTGGTAGTGGATATTACCATATGACACCCAAAATATCTGTAAGATGCAAATTAACCATCTTTGAAGTATAGTAGTGAAGATGCGAATTAACCCCCCTCTAGATTATATATCTAACCTTTTATCCTAATCATTAATTGGGCGAAATATAATCAGAGAGTAATGTCAATGTTGGACCAATAGACACATTTCCAACGATACATATCGAGAGTAAAGAGGTTAGTAGGGCAAGAGAAGACCGATCAATTGTTAGCCAAGGGCTTAGCCGTCGTGGTCGCAGGCAGCAACGATTTGGCTATTACATACTATGGTCATGGTGCTCAATGGCTCATAGACGATGTTCACTACTATACTTCAAAGATGGCTAATTCTGCCTCAAGTTTCGTTATGGTACGTATACGTACCTCAGATATGATTCATCCATCTTTTTTTGTTCGGAGTTCATTATTTTACTCCAAAAAAAAAAAAATCAACAATTACTTTATACCCCTAACTAAATAAAATATGACCCCGTAGAAATTAGAATTTGCAAAAGGGCAATTGACCCAAAAAATAGCATATTATTAAACTTTTGTTCCAAACTATAGTATCAATAGAAAAAAACTAAACCCTAAATTGGAAATAGTGAAACCAAACATAATGTTTAACTTAATTTTAAATATATTTTGCGTAAACAAGTATTTTTACATAAATATTTGTGATATTTTCAGAATTTCAAATTTAGGGTACTGGTTTTGGAACAAAAAATAAATTTTGTACTATTTTATAATTTTAGGGGTTTTCTCTTTGCAATTACCTAATACTGGTAACACGTTCAATAATCTCGAAAACTATATATGAGTAATTTTAAGATAAGAAAATATTAAAAATTTTAATAAAACCAATTCTTAAGTGTTGTATTTAATTAAAATGTGAAATATGTCAAAGTATGAAAATAAACTTGTTAGAATCTAATGGTAAATTTAATAGTTTCAGAATTTGGGACCTAATTTCTTAATAATATTTTTAGTAACAAGTATAACACTATAACTATTGATGTAACATATTTAATTCTAATGCAAAAAATATTTAAGGTAATTAATTGAATTATTATTTTTTACAATATTAAAGATAAGTAAATTATCCCACATGTCATCTTTTACATTTTTTATTTTTTATCGTGGGTGCATGATTTAACTGCAAAATTTTGTCACCATACAAATGAACTAGACGATTATTTTGTCACCATACAAATTTTTGTCACCATACAAATGAATTCAACAGCTCAAGATATAAACTATGCTTCTCAACTTTACAACGCTAAACTCTCCATCATTTTGGACCAATTGGCAAAAACGCTACCAAATTCTAAACTCATTTACATTGACATATACTCTCCTTTCAGTCACATCTTAGAAAATCCAGCAGATTATGGTAATTTTGGACCGTGACTTCTTATTACTATAAGTACTACTTTCATGGGATCATGTATATTTAACATAGTTGAGAATTAGTGCAGGGTTTGAAGAAATAAAGAAAGGTTTTTGTGGAACTGGACTTGTGGAAGTAGGTCCACTCTGCAATCGATTCACATCATTTGTGTGCTCCAATGTATCTGCTTACTTGTTTTGGGATAGTTTCCATCCTACCCAAAGATTCTATAAAATCTTAACCCAAATGATTATTGACAAATACATCCACCATTTAAATTGAGTAGTAAATGATTTGCATTGTAAACTTTTCTTTAAGCAAACTCAGCTATTATACTTTATTAAAAAAAAACACTCAGTTATTATAAAATTTAAAAATTTATTGTAAGTTATTGTATTAAATCGTACTAGATTTTGACCCGCACTTTGTGCGGGAACATACGTTTTATATGTTGTAAGCTAAAATTTTGGATTGTGTCTTATATAATATGTTCAAAGTGTGATATGTATTGTTTTAGTTTGTAAGGAGAATCGATTATTTTGAAAAGGTATGATTAGTTTGTTTAGTTTGAAGGTAGAGAATAAGTATGTTAAGTGCTGAATTTTATAATGACTAATCATTGTAATTGGTATACATAAATTATAATATATTTTTTTGTGCATGTACGTATGTCTGTCGTGTCAATTATTTAGTTTTGTAAATGTACGTATGTTTGTTGTATTTACTTATGGAATAAGAATGGATTATAATATGGCAAACTTACTGAATCTCTATGTAATAAAAAAAATCTCTATGAATCAGCTTAACAATTTTGAATTAGGGGTTTAGCCAAGGAATGTCAAAATGGGTAACTTGACCCGACCCAAACCCATATGGATTTGAGATTTAATGGGCTTTGATCCGGACCCATATGTTATATGAGTTGAATTTAGATATCCAAATCTAAGAATATAAAACTCATTAACTTAATGGGTTATATGGGTTACTCACATATAAATTAAAATATAAGAATAAATTAATAGATAAATCAAAACAATCCATATTATTATAAATCGGACCAACATTTTCAACTTTTCAACTAAGAAATTAAATTAAAATGTGTATGTATCTTAAAATAAAATAAAATAAAAATCATAAACCTATGATGCCAACAACCTTCTATTAATCGTGAATATTCAAAAACGTATGATGCCATATATAGTCACACATGAATTAGAAACAGAAGAGAAGAGGGGCATATGCATCTTACTTAAAATCATAAAAAAAATCATATACGTACATATAACATCTTAACCAAAAATATAATGGATTCTTTTAACAAATTACATGATTTGTATATTTAAGAGGATGAGTCAATTTAGGAACTCTAAACAAAAATATATTTTTTAAAACAAATATACTATATTTTGTATAATAACAAATATACTATATTTTTAAACAAATATACTAAATCAAAAATTAACTACGTATTGTTAAATTAATTGATTTTCATTGCATCCTCAATTATTTTGTGGTTCTTCATGATGTAGAAGAAGAAGAGAAGGAGCGTATGGTTCGTTACAGGGAGATATATTATCTTGAGGGATAATAACAGGTTTCACCATTTTAAGGATGGTTCATGTTCTTGTAGAGACTACTGGTGAAGTAGTGATGATTCCATTTCATTTTGATCAGAGAGGAGATATAACAAAAGCAGTGAAAGATTGGATTAAAACCAGAAACAACACGAATTTTTCTTACATCTTGCGGTTCATGGATAGTAGAACACAACTATTGTCCTCCAAGGAACAATTTTATTGAAGGGAACACAAATCATTATCAAATTTTGAGGTAAAACCATGGATTCTACTTCTTGTTGGCGATGAATAAACCCCATTTTTGTTCACCAGATTTACTCCTTTCAAGCTTTGATTTCCATCCTCCAACTATGTCATTGTAATCCTCCTGCATTACAAAAACGTTCGAAAAAGATGTTGGATCAATGAAAAAGTGGTCTTTTATTCAATGAATTTGGTAGTGAGAAATGTTTTTACTTCCGAGAAGTCGCTGATGAATTCTTCTTTTTCTTTCTCCACTCTCTCTAATTCACGCCTCAGGACTTGTACAAACTGCGAAAAATGGTTTATGTTAGAGTCCCCATTATACAAAGAAATGTATACATATATGTTTTACGCAGGAGTCACCTGATCAGTACGATCTTCAGCGATCACATCCTCAAAGCTTGCGTCTTTCAACATCTATGGGTAGAAGGTTTCTTGAATCATGATACTCTCAAAAACCCTTTATATGTTTAAGTTTTTAAGAGAAATCAAAGAAAACACACACCTGTCCATAAGCTTGAACATCATGGAGATCATATCCTCTTTGTTTGATATACTCTGCGAATATAGGAGACGGAGTTTCAGCATTTCTGCAGTGTCGGTGATGAGAACTTTACCACCTGGTTTAAGCCATTTGAAGAACGTCTTGAATAGAGCCGGCTTGTCCTGAAAATAAGACAAATGATGCAGATGATGATTACCCCAAAAAGCCATCTTCAAGAGTGAAAAAAGAAATGGTTTTTGTTTACTTGGATTTACAGAATAGTGTCACGGCTGTAAATTTAGGCTAGCAAAGAGAAAAATGTACTCCCAAACCGTATAATTCATGAACACGATGATTTAGGCTAGCAAAGAGAAAAAAAAAAGCCAAAATGGGCATTAACTTATAGCATAGAGAGAGGCATACAACACATCACAAATGTTCATGGTCCTAATCTACCCTGAAGTCCTCAACTATGTCCCAAGACAAGTACACGTATCATCATCTTTAGTGACCTATCAATTATGAAAAAAGGAACAAACCGAGAAAAAAAACTCACTCCACTTCTTTGATGATCCTTACTTTGCGCAGATGTTTCTTGACAATTGTTCCTAGAGCACTGTGAGCTTTTATTCGTTCCTCTTTTCTCCTCTTTGAATCGTTCCTGGTTCGGAGCAATGCTTATGCTTTGTATATTGGTTTTGGCAAGTGCATGTGCCTGTATTTCACAATATCCAAAGCGTTTCCATGTTAATTACAGTTATCTTTGGCAATCCCCAAATGTTAGAAACCTGAGAAAATTAAAAAGAGATCCTTTTTTCTCTAGCTTTATAAAGACTCAATTATAAATGTAACTATACAACACTTTGAGAGAATCAAGTAGCTTTAATATCATACCACGCATTTTGAATAATTAAGAATACAGAGAGATAAAAGAAGTTAAACATCTTACTTTGAAGCTTGCTCGTAGCTGAAAAATTTGACAGCTGAGTTTGGAACAATACGGATACATGTATAAAATTCCAGAAAAGAAAAGTGACCAAAGAAGATAAAAAACCTGAAGTAATATCTTCATCCTTTCCAAAGGCGCAACTGCAGTTCGTGACCTGATCCAACAAACACACATCTCCAGTGAGAGAGAATCATTTGAAACAAATTCTGAAGTGAATACTGAAGTGAAGTATATGATCTATCAAATAGAATCACATCACACAAATCAATTTGGATTCCAGAACAAAAGTTACATCAACAAAGAAGAACAATGATTTCTCTGCCTAAAACCAATCGTTTTGATGTTGTAAACTTACAAACTAAAACTTACAAACCAGACTATTGTAAAAATGGATTAAAGCTTTCTTACTCGTGGCCAGATAGGGCATGTGCATATGCAAATCTTGGATTCAGTTGAACAGCTCGTAGGAAATTCTTCAATGCGGTTTCATGGTCTTTTTGCAAGCTATAACAATTTCCCATAGCACACCTACATAATCGCTAATTTTTGTTATTTAGCAACAACAAATGAAAGCATTAATCAGAAAGAGACATTCAACAAAAGTTACCAAGATTGAGGAGCTAGGTGGTCAGTTGATATTAGTTCCTGAGCCAGGTAACTCAGCTTCATATCTTCCTTCAAATGCTGCAAAAATATATACAATACATGAGATTTCTTTGCGAAAATTTACCAACCTTCCCAGAGCCTAAAAGCAAAATGTCAAAGTTCATCAGACTTAGAGGCGGTTCTATGTTTAGAAACCAGGAGAAAACACACTTACATAGAGGACGGTTGAGTATATATCCATTCCTTCTAAGCTATAAGGAGAAGCCTGGCGGGCAAGCCGAAATGCTTTTTCAGCTGCTAAATAGTCTATCAATTCAAAGTATGCTTTCCCGACCTGCATTTAATAGAGCCATGGTATGTATAAAACCATCAAAGTGCCTTCAACAATAAATATCATAGGCCTCAAGGAGGAATAGAAAGTCAGAACAAAATGATTCTTACGTCTCAGACAAAGACAAAGCGCCGAAGATACTCTGTCCTCCTTTGAGATACTCCAGTACAGCTTGATAATCCTCTGAATCGACAACAATGAGAACGTCTTTGTGGTTCTGTCCAACAACATAGAAAAAGTACATTATAATCTTGAAATGAACATAAATGATAAGTCTCATATGCATAAACATGCATTACCTTAGCAGTTGCTCTAATCATAGCAGGACCACCCATGTCGATGTTCTCAATCTCATCCTCAAAACTGATCCCACCGGGAGGTAGTAACTTTGTCGTAGAATGGATACAAATTGACAACCACCACATCAAATGTAACTGTAGTTGAACACAAAAAAAGACGAAGAAGCAAAGATGCAGTTTAGCATTAAGGAGATACTATAGATGACTTAAGTTCAACCTTAGAACATAGAGGACAAAATCAAATGTAAAAACCTACCAATCCCATGCTCATTAAGAGCTTCCATATGATGCTCCACATCTCTTCTAGTGAGGATACCACCGTGTATGTTTGGGTGCAAAGTCTTCACACGGCCATCAAGCTTTTTGAGATGAAAAAAAACAAAAAGAGGAACTATGTTTAATATACAATGGTATAATCATTGAGAAAGTCCTCAATTTGAAATCAGCAGTTTTGTTTGTCGAAATCTTTGAAGAACAGTAAAGGGAACACAAACCCAAAACTAAAGCAAGAGCCACGAGCAACGGGAAACAAACTTGCCATTTCTGGGAAATGAGTAAGCATCTCCACTTTGGTCACAGAGACACCAGCCTTCTCCAAAGTAGAGGCAGTTCCTTCAGTAGAAACAATAGTGAATCTAAAGGCAAATATTCATAAAGATTCAATACAGAAAAAAAACAAAAGAAACAGAAGTCAAATATTATGTATAGTTCTAAAGTAAGAGAGTTGTGAAGAACACATGCCCCAACTCTTGCAGACCATTGCCAAGTAAAGCCAAGTCCCTCTTGTCAGATAAAGATATCAAAGCTTGCTTTTTCCCTAATACCCATATCATCATCCTCATCATCTTTAAAACCCTATTCTTCACAATCTAACTGAAACCAATCTATGAATTCGAAATTGAAGCAAAAGAAAAAATCTTACCAGAAGTGCCCGAGGATTGCGGCTGATTCCTCGGAGCTGTCTGAGATTCCGACATGGCTCGGACCGCAAAGAAACTCGGATGGACCGACTTACAGTAGACGACCTGGTCATGGAAAATCTCTCATTGTTTGTGATTTACTGGTAAAGACCTTCTAACACGAAATTCGAAACCTAGAAGAAGAAGAAGAACAGGCCATGAATCGATTGCAAGAGATTTTGTTTTAAATCCGATTGAAAGAAATTCATGGAAACTTTTCTCACCTCCGTCGAACCCTAGAAGAAGAAGAAGAAGAAGACTGCGAATTCTCGAAGAAGATTTGTGTTTTCTTTGCAAAATTACCATTATGCCATTAATGAAGTCGGGTCAAAAAATCGGGTCGCGTGTTGACCCGCGTGTCTACCCGATTTTAGTCCAAAAAAATGTCCAAAATTGATCAAAGAATTACTGAGATTGCCACTGAAATATTCCAAAACTACCCATTTCAATTAAATCTCTCTAGTTTAAACTCAATGGCAATTGCAGTAATATTTGAATGGATTTTGGACATTGTACTAAAATGATTTCTCTTTTAATATAATACAGATATTCGTATTGATTTTAAGAGAAAGGTTTCATCACTCTTCGCATGGTTTCGAAGATCATCCATCGTATGATTATGGACTAACAAGCAATCATCGAAGTCCACACCAACAATATGATAAAACATATTCAAACATATAACAATTAGATATCATTTTATTCATAGCGCTAATAACGAAAACAAATCAATCAGTTCATTTGATTGATAGCTTTTTTCTTTTCCGGTACAATTGCTCATGATTGCCATCTTAATCGTAGCTTTTTTAAAACCTATTAGAGCATCCGCATTGCAGACCCAATGCGGATGTCTTTCAATAAAAAAATATTAAAAACACATTCTCTCTTCCTTTTACTCAATTTTATACATTTTTTCATCATTTTACTCAACTTTATATCTTCTCTTTTATCCTTTTACTCAACTTTTATTAATTTTATATTTAAACACACTCCTAATTTCTCTCTCTTATGTCTTCCATAAGACACAATCTCTCCAATAATACCCATTATCTCTTCTCTTTACTCAAATTTTATTAATTTTATATTTCAATACACCCTACTATTTCAACCAAAAACACTCTATTTCTTCCTTTTACTCAAATTTTAATAATTTTATATTTAAAAACACACCCACAAAATCTCCAACGCGGATGCTCTTAGTGCAGAGTAAATACTGTAGCCTTGAAAAGAACTGTTCACGTGGTTTCAATTTCAAAGATCAAATCCGAATCAATCAGTTTATTTGATCGATAGCTATTTTCCGGTACAGCTGTATATATAATGATTATCTTTTTTTTTTACGCCAAGATAATGATTATCTATAACTTATCGTAACTTGTATTACATTTAGTGAAAAAAATAGCTATGGAGTATGATTCAATCTGTTCATTCTTAGTCGAATGAAAGTGAGTGGTAAGACTTGATTTGCTGGATTGGCTATATTTTTTTTTTTGGATTGGCTATATATATTCAATCTAATGATAGTAGTAAGGAGTGTTGTATAACCAGAAAAATAAACAAGTTTCATACCATCATTTAAGGACTCGATGAACTCTCTCGACCAGGCCTTCACTTGTGTATACAAATCTATGTAAAGCGAATAGAGTAGATATCTATTTAATAAAACAACAAAAAAAAAAACAAAAATTGTAGCTAAAGCTCAAAAAAGAAAAACATACTTAACAAACTCTTTGAGATGGAAAATACAGCCATGGAAGCTCTAGTAGTATTATTTTCTTTATGGATTTCATGTTCCCAAGCTATACAAAATGGAAGATTTCCAGCGGTTCTTGCATTTGGAGATTCGATTCTCGATACAGGTAACAACAATTTTCTCATGACAGTATCGAGAAGCAATTTTTTACCGTATGGGCGCGATTTCCCTCATCATATGCCTACCGGAAGATTTGGGAACGGAAGAGTTCTATCGGATTTAGTTGGTATTAATTGTTCTTTATACAAGTCACTTTTTTGGTCAAACATTCTTTGTACAACTCATACTAATTGTTTTCTTCACATTTTGAACCTAACGAGTAATCAAATAGTTCGAGCCACATTCTCACAATGAAACTGTTCTGTATATATGTAGCCGCTGGTTTAGGAGTGAAAGATCTTTTACCTGCCTTTCGTAGCCCATTTCTTAAAAGTAGTGAACTTCCTACCGGCGTTTGCTTTGCGTCCGGTGGTTCAGGATTAGACAAATTCACTGCATCTATTCAGGTAAATCACATGTTAATTATTACTTTCATTATGATAAAGTAATCTTAATTAAATATATATCTAGGTTGACTCATCTACTATATGGGTAACTACATATGATAGGGGGTTATATGGGTCCAAGATCAGGTGAAAGACTTCGTAAGCTACATAGAAAAATTAAACGAAAAAGTTGGAGATGCCGCTCAAGTTAAAGAGATTATAGCCAATGCTGTGATTCTAATTTCTGCTGGAAATAACGATCTTGGCATCACGTATTTTTCAACTCCGGCTAGGACAACGAGATACACTATTCAAACATACACTGATATGCTCATTGGTTGGAAAACTACCTTCATGAACGTATACAAAACAAATTTCTTTCTAATTTTTTTAGCTAGAGATTTTTTTTCCTTCATGTTATTTTCCTAACTATAATAATTCTTTTATATGATAACAGAATTTATATGATTTGGGAGCTAGAAAATTTGCAGTTCTTGGAACGTTGCCGTTGGGGTGTTTGCCAGGGGCGAGACAAATTTGGGGAAATTTGATATGTCTTCCCCATGTTAACTATGGTGCTAGAGTATATAATGAAAAAGTTGCGAAGTTGGTCAATCAATACAGCCAAAGGCTTCCCAATGGCAAATTCGTCTACATCGATATGTATAACTCACTTCTTGAGATCATCGATAATCCTAGCCAATATGGTAAGAAATGGATTCACACACGCTAATTTTGAATATCTATATTGTTTTTTTTTTTTTTTGTAGATAACAACAAGAGTGCTAATTTATTATTTTTAACTAATTTCAGGATTTACAACGGCAAAACCATGTTGTTGCTCCGTGATGACTCCGGTTCCATGTTTACATTCGGGTAGTCACGTGTTCTGGGACTTTGCCCATCCTTCTGAAAAAGCGTATAAAACTATTCTCCCTAAGATCCTCAATACCATCCAAAGCAACCTCGCTTAGTCACTATTTTTATTTATTTTTCTTATATTTTGACATAAGAACCATGAACCGTGGTTTGAGTTCGGTTACCATCGCTTTTAGACGATGAGCCAATTGTACTTATGCTGTAGGGCTCCATGTTTAAAGTGGTTCGTGTTACCATCAACTAATTAATCAAGCTTTTCATTTGCAAGTTAGGTGCTTAATTATTTACCAAACCCAACAAATTATGTGCTTGGTATTTTTTTCGTAGAAAAGACTAGAGGAAAATAAAAGATTTTTTTTATCTATTATTAGTGGGGGAATTAGGGGTGGACACATTTACCTGAACCTGTGTACCCGAACCTGTAGGAACCGAACCGAAACCTGTACCGAATATAGAGGTCGAACCTGTTGGGTATGATTTTGGAATACCCGTGGGTACAGGTTCGGGTCCGGATAAGAACCTGTACCCGAACGAGGACCCGAATGTACCCGAAAATAAGTCACTTAATGTTGGTGATTTTTCTTCTTCCCTCGCCTCACACACTGAAAAAGTGTAAATCATCTTCTTCTCTCTCTCTCCAACAAATTTTCCGGCTTCCGCGATTTAGCTTCGTAGCACCGGACCGGAGAAGATTAAACCCTAGCTCCGCCGCCGAGAGGGATTTCTAGCTCCGCCGTATCTGCTCCTTCTTCTTCGTATCACTCGTTCTCTCTACGATGAATTGTGCAAATAAAGCTCCTTTTCGCTTCTTCTTTTTTACTTCTCAGTAAAGCCGATTTAGGGTTTTCTTATGGTTGATGATTCTGGCGACTCTGTGATAATTTATTCTATATAGTTTCTGGAGAAGCTCCCGTGGAGCCAGTGGTTTCGACGAAGTCGGGTTTGCTCTTCGAGAGACGATTAATCGAAAGGCATATATCGGTACGCTTAGAGCTCTCCCTTCTGATTCTGTCAAATACTAATCTTGCTTCATTTTTTGTTCTTACTTCTAGTCGTTTGAGTGATATTGGTTGGTTTACTTCGGATAATTCTGGTAGCATTGTGGAAATTTTGAGAATTCTGTGATTTGTACTTTTGCGGACTATGGAGATTCGAGTTTTGTTGCGTTCTTCACTTAGATTTCTCAATGCACTTGATTATGTACTATCGTGGGAACTAACAAGATTCTTATTAGCCAGAGGAATTCATAGATTTCAACCATTAATTCTATGCTTTGGTTTTCTTGATAAAATATTGGCTATTGTCAACAATATATATCCACTTAGAGTCCTACTTATCGTTCCACCGGGTAATGATTGCTTAAACATTATTTCACCATGTAGGATTATGGGAAATGCCCGGTTACTGGCGAATCACTTACCATTGATGACATTGTTCCCATCAAAACTGGGAAGGTAGTACAAATTTACTTAATTATGTTCTGTGAAGAACTGTTGATTTTTTTTTTTAATGAAGCTGTCTCCATTTCGTTGACCATTGTGCAGATCATAAAGCCGAAAACCTTGCATACAGCTAGCATCCCCGGATTGCTTGGAACATTCCAGAACGTAAGATTCTAACTTTCTCGCAACTTTGTTCCTACATTTCATCTTGGCTTTGTGCTTGTTTTTTAAGTACTAGTAAACATTTGTGCTAAGTCTCAACTCAGCTCTTTATCTCATGTGTTTCATCTTTCATCATTTCTGTTTGTGTTTGAAATGAAATTTATAGGTATTGTTGTGTTTTGTTTGGGTAAAAACATGGAGTTCGGGTAAAAAACAGCACTTTCGGGTAAAAAGGACCCGAAAATACCCGAACCAACAAGAACCTGAAAAAAATCGGGTATTTACAGGTTCTATTTGGAAGAACCTGTACCCGAACCTGTACCCGCGAAGACCCGAACCTGTACCGAACCGAAACTTCACAGGTACCTATATGGGTACATTTTGCTTAGACCCGAAAGAACCTGTACCCGGTTAGACCCGAACCTGTACCCGACCCGAATACCCGAATGCCCAGCCCTAGGGGGAATCTTTGAGCAATTTATGAGCTACTTCCCTTAGTGATTGGAGGTCATGTGTGTATCACCTTATAAGGATTCAATATAATTTGACTGATTCTACTTCCAGTCTTTACCCTCAAAAGTTTATGGTTTAGTTGATATGACTTCAACGTGATTCAAAAAATATTATGTGTGTTGATTATCAGAAGTAACGTTCGTAGATAACAGAAGGCGCAACTCTTCTTTACACAGCGGCTCATTTACTAAGAAGGTCTATAAATATCACATACTCTCCACCTTGTATCATAACTTTCGACATGCACATAACTTTCGACATACATTACTCGTCAGTGCCGAGGAACATCAAACTTGAATAGGTGAATTAATTTATTTTGATAAAATCAAAATATTTTAAAAATGATAATGTAACAAAAAATTAAAATAAAAAGTTTATTACTATATAATTTCTATTAATTCTTATATATTTTACATCAGTTTGGTCAACAAGGTTCGATCTATAATCAAAATTCTACTATGCGTGGTAACTCAACAATTTGGAGTCGAAATTAGGTGAATCTTTAACATTTGACTAAAGACACTTTTTCATTAATTCATTATATAATTGAATTATAATGGGTGTTTAAGTAAGTATTAACGATAATGATATATATATATATATATATATATATTTTTTCATATTTTATCCTTCTTATTTGAGATCATTACTTGGGTTGTAATTGGTATGATAAAACTTTGGTGTTCCGACGTTGACAGAAAAAGAAATGTGTTCTCGTGTTAACTTCGAATAATTAGGACAATATTTACGAAGAATTAGGAAACTATTCATTGTAACCATAAACTTTGCGTTTGTGTTTGTGGATGGAATCACTTGTTTCTGGAGATGCCATGGGAAACAATAGTTCAATATCAAATATCATTGGTCATTGGATAGTTATTATATAATTTACAATCTGACATAACCTAAAACCTACTTAAAAATTTGTACGTGTAGATAGATAAACTGCATTTACTGAATTCAGTCAGATACGGGAATTTTTTTTTTTTTTTTTTTTTGTTTACCATCAATCGGATTTGGTGGAATACAGCTAAGGCTGAGATTTCGGAAAAGTAAATATATCCAATATTTATTTTTTTTTACTTTTCCTTTTAACAAAAGGATTTCCCTTGATTTATTACTTAGGGCATGATTATTGGAGATCCTCTAGGGTCTAAAGTGTTTATAAAATTATTAAAAGTTGAGTAAAAAGAAGAAAGAGAGTGTTTTTGTGGGGTATATTGAAATATAAAATTTGAGTAAAAAGAAGAAAGAGAATGTGTTTAAATATAAAATTATTAAATATTAGATTTTTTGGAGAGAGAGGGATCTAATATTGGATCTTTTGGAGAGTGTGTTTAAAAGTTTTAGAATGTGTTTAAATATAAAATTAATAAAAGTTGAGTAAAAGGATGAAAAAGAAAGTATAAAGTTGAGTAAAAGGAAGAGAGAGTGTGTGTTTTAATAATTTTAAAATCAGTTTGGATCTCATGGGGTCTTTGATAATCATGGCCTTAAAGCAACAAACCGACTTTAATAGTGGGATTAATTAGGCTCTATAAATAGAGAGTCTGACTTGCCAAACCTCGAGTCAATTCATCGTCTTTCTTCAAACGACGCGTCGATTCTTCTTCAAGACTTTTCGAATCACTAGTTTTCATCCCTTGTTTCCATACTTGCAACAATGTCGAAGAAGATCATCCTCAAAAGCTCCGACGGTCAATCGTTCGAGATCGATGAAGCGGTTGCGGTCGAGTCTCAGACGATTAAACACATGATCGAAGACGACTGCGTCGATGATGGAATTCCGCTTCCCAACGTCACCGGAACCATCCTTGCGAAGGTTATTGAGTACTGCAAGAAGCACGTCGAGGCCGCCGCAGAAGCTAACGCCGGCGATGTTTATGGTCCCACCGAAAACGAGGAACTTAACACTTGGGATACCGATTTCGTCAAAGTCGATCAGCCTACACTCTTCGATCTCATCCTGGTGAGTAGTATTTCACTCGTTTTCTTTGTTTTCGGTTGATGTTTTTAGTCTTAGGGTTTCTAATTGTGAATTTGGGTCTGCTTTTCGGATTTTGTTAGGGTGTCGTTCGTTTATAGAATGTCGTTTTAATCGAATACGATTTGTATGTTAAATTCGAGTAATGGGTCTTGGATCTTTCAGGCTGCCAACTATCTAAACATCTCTGGGCTTCTTGACCTTACGTGCAAGACAATAGGTAAAAACAAATTGAATCGATTAATGGATCTAACTGGGCCTTAAATGTTGAAACTGACATGATGTAATTTTCTGTTCAACTACCAGATGTCTAGCCCGGCCATACACACATTTTTCTGTAGATAATAAGGCCTTTACTGGGCCAATGTTTGACATAATCATAATATGTTTCATAAACCCAATAAGTATATATATCGTGCTACACAGATAAAACCCTAAAGAAACTAGAAACTCTTCCTCCACCTACGTCCGCAGCTTCTCTCTCTCTCGTTCCCTTTTCCCACCGAAGAGTAAGGTATGTGAATATTCTAATCTCGAATCCTCTCTAAAATCTGAATCGCTAGCTCCTTGTTAGGTTGAGATGTAGCCTGAGTATTGAGATTCGTCTTGCTTTATCTATGTTTAATTACGCACCTTGTAGGTAGGTTAATTATGGCAGAGTCTAGTCAGATGGAAGTCTTCCAGCTCAGAAAGATACCCGTACCACCAAACCGGTACACTCCACTCAAGAGAGCGTGGTTAGACATCTACAGACCGGTTTACGACCAGATGAAGGTGGACATCAGGATGGATCTCAAGTCGCGCCAAGTCGAGCTCAAGACCCGAGCCGACACTCCTGACGTCAGCAATCTCCAGAAGTCTGCTGACTTTGTGCACGCCTTCATGCTAGGTTCTGATATTCCCGATGCCCTCGCTCTTCTGAGGGAGGAGGATGAGTTGTATGTTGGCTGAGTCGTATGAGATAGTAGCATAATACATAAATAAGTGGATTCTTTAAGAGTTATTTAGGTTTTTAATCAAATTTCGAATTAACAATAATTATAAATTGGTGCAAACACTGCCTTAACCCCAACTTGTTTGTAGAAATTTCAATACTGATTTTGCACCTAGCTTTTTCCTGCAACATACTGCACCACAGTAGCACTCTTGATCTGCACCAAACTGAACAAACCTGCAATATATTTTAGTGTGACACTCACAGCTTAACATTACTATCAAGTACTTTATCACCAGTGATAGTAAAATCTATCTATCAAGGAAATTCTCTTACTGATAATCATAAGTCAAGTGCTCTCCTTTGTTTATGTGACGGGTCGCAAAGATGCCGATTCTTGTCTCTCCATCAATTATCCTAATGGAAACAAAAATGTCATAACAAGTTACTTTGATCAGAAGAAAAGAATGGATTATAGTAATAAATCACACAAACCATTTCTGCATCTCTGTATTGGGATTGCAACTGTGATTAAAATATCTTGATTTGTTCCCCTTGTAAGTAGCATCGATCACCATGTTCGAGTTTATCTGACACAAGTAGAAATTTGTCTCGACCTTATGCTTCAACTTCCAGAGCCTTTCTTCACAAATCTTTTCGTCGATAACTGCAGTGAGTAAGGAACGTAAGAAGACAATGAATACCAACTGAAAGCAGAACAATAGCATATTGAATAATCACATCACCTTCTCCAACATATTCAATGATAAACTCTCCTGGGTTGATATCTTCATCTGCTTCAATCCCATATCCACATTTCTCTGTCTACAAGAAACCAATTATTCAAACTAGAAGTAAAAAAAAAATGCATTCTTTGTAAGCCGAGTAGTAACATACCAACCTGAACTAGCTTCATTTTCTTGATATGTCTTTGTTGGAACGGCTTGTTGGTGCAATCACTTCTGCACTTGCAACTAGATGAACAGCTTGAGAGTAGGATCCTATTAAACGAAATGTAATGATAGTTTAGTATCAAAGAACATACCAAAAATCAAAATCAGGACATAGAGAATTTTGAAAAGATTAAAGACACATTTGGATCATACCCACAACTGCAATCACTGCCACAGAGGGTTGAAGAGCCAGGAGATGAAGAGCAAGAACAGAATATGCCATGATCTTTAACCTTCTTTTTGAATTTCTTCTTCAGGTAGATATCTTAAAACAAGGATCATGTGAAAACAAATATAAAAAAAAAAACAGAAACGTGTGTAAATTATAACAAAAATTTAAATCTATAAGAAATCGAAAAAGATACTGCGCTTAATGAAGTTGGGCTTCTTCTTGTTCAATCTATCAGGAAATTTGAACTCCTCCGATTTCTTCGAAAACTTCCTGAACCCTTTCTTTATTTGAGTCCGATCGGAACCCTAAGAAAATCAAAGAGAACTTATAAGGCAATACGAAACAGAGAAATAATTAAAACAGAACAGAAGACTATGATCAAACGTACCTTCTTCTTGGCCGTACCCATGGCTATAGACCGGATTGAAAGAAGAATTTCGATTAATAGTCCCCAATTCAATGCAGATATCAAGATGTTAAATTTTGATCTTCTGGGTACAAGTCAAGTCCGCACGGTGAAGTCACGCGAAGGATAGAGAAGGGCAAATCAACAAACCAATCAAAAGATCTTCTTCAATGGCGATGGATTTCTGACAATTTTCAAAAACCCTTGATGAAATTGGAAAAGGAAGACGATGATAATGAAACAATGGTGGATGAGATTACCAGAGAGTGAAAAGACGCGGACAAAAGAAATGAGCGGCAGTTTCTTCTACCCGTTTAGGTGTGATCATGATTTTGAATAAATACTATGCACAAATAAATCCGGAACAATTTCTCGTTTGGTGTTGGGTAAGGGACGCGTAATCTGAGATGGTGTTCTCAGAATTAGATTTTTTTTTCCTTTTTTTTTACTAATAAGAATCGAATGAAAACTCAGATCTGTCCTCTATAGTTCATGTTATTTACAAATAAACCTATCCAAAACCAATTGAAAAACCCAGAAGTTGACGGTTTCATTCCCAAACCGTATTTCGACGGTTCAATTAGAGTCAAATTCTGAGATTTTGACTCCAAAATTCTTCAACTTCTTCTCTTCTCCTCCGACGATCTCTCCGTTCTCAAACTCTCAAAATTTCTTCTTTAATTTCGATTTCTTCTTCTCTTCCTCTTCGAATTTCTCTCTTCTCTTCCTCTCCATTCTTTGATATCCTCTACAATGCCGCCTAATACCAGAAGTGGGAAATCCCCAAACAAGCCCGAGAAGAAACCTCGGGATCCTCCTCCGTCGAAGCAAGCTGCGGCGGCGACGACTTCTAAAGGAGGTGGGTCGAAGCCCGGTAAACGTAAAGTGGCCAAAATTCAAACCAAGTGTCGCAATGTCCGAAAGAAGATAAGCACACCGGCTCTGCCAACATCTCCGGCGGTTCCGTCTCCTCCGCCGCGTGCACAATCGGGATCTTCTTCCTCTTCTCGGACTCGTGGGGCGGCGCGAAGTCCTGAGTCAAATTTGGGGCTAGGGTTTACAAATCGGTAATATTAGCACTACTAGTACTACTACTATGGTAAGACTAGTACCAATGGTACTACTCCTAGGTACTTCTACGACTACTAGTACTACTTCATAGGTACTTCTACGACTACTAGAACTACTTCAACCGTAATAATAGTACAACTAGTACTACTTCATAGGTACTTCTACGACTACTAGGATTACTTCAGCCGTAATAATAGTACAACTAGTACTACTGAATAGGTACTTCTACGACTACTAGTACTACTTAAAGGATATTTTAGTACAACTAGAAGTACTAGTTTCCTAATACATGTGAACTAGTTTTTTGAACCTGTTCTTACAAACACAAATAGGTCTTACAAAGGCACAATAACACAAAACACAAATAATCAGCATCCCGAGCTCTCACCTCCATCGGAGGGTCTTGAACTCTTCTTCTTTTTACGACCTTCTCTAACGGATGGTCGTCTTGTCTTTTGTAATCTACCTTTCTTTGGAGAATAATATTTAGGTAGGACGACCTTATCTAGAATCCTCTGTGGAATATCCCAAGTAGTATGATGTGGCACTGGATAAACAGTCCTGCAATACGCTAAGCTCCATGACTTTTCTCATGGCTTTAAACCCTTCAATGCAAGCTCCCACAGCGATGAAGAGATACTTAAACCTTTTCTGCTCATCCACTTTCACTTTTGTCTTTATACCAGGATTCATCTTCTTTAAAATGTACAAGTAAGAACGAAGCATAGAGAAACCCTCCTCTGGAGTGCCACGCACATCACTGAAAGCTTGCATTTTTCCTCTCCAAGCTGTAGAATATGAAACTTCAACGCCAACTTTTCGATGCACCAAGCCTACAAGTTCTTTTGCAGTTGGCGTTTTGAATGAACCCGGGTAATCTTCATGCACCACAGATGCAACCAAGCGTGGTGTGCCTCTCGATTTACTTTTCACTGTAACCATTTCCAATCGAGAGCATGTATGCATCTTCCGATATGTTGCAACCGAGAATATATTAGAATTCTTAGGAACTGAAGCTCTTAAGTACCAATTGCAACCAACAGAACGACATTTTACTGCAAATACCGTAGGTCTACTTTCCACAATACGAATCTGAAAACACTCTTGATGCATAGCTCTCTCCACTGCCCGCTGCACTTCCTGCTTAGTACTAAATTCTTGATCTAGGGTCAGATTCAAACCATCTTCCCTTTCAGCACTTACAGCCTCTCCTTGTTCAATAGGTGTAATGTCAAGATCACCAGAGTTAAACATTAAAGAATTATCCATAACTGAACTCTGACGAATAGTCACCAACTCACCAAGTGCAACAATATCATCATCATTAGCTCTAACATCAATAGCTCCAACAATATCACCATGATTAA
The DNA here is from genome assembly GCA_963576765.1 of Draba incana. Taxonomy (NCBI): domain Eukaryota; kingdom Viridiplantae; phylum Streptophyta; class Magnoliopsida; order Brassicales; family Brassicaceae; genus Draba; species Draba incana. The sequence continues at coordinate 7,497,848 of OY755215.1, read as the reverse complement.
CTCTGCCATCACTAGCTGCAACAATATCATCATCATTAGCTCTAACATCACTAGCTCCAACAATATCACCATGATTAACTCTGCCATCACTAATAAGCTCATCATTCGTACAAAGATACTGATTACTCTGATTTCTTGAGACAACTTCAGCTAGTTCCACATGCAAAAGACTCCTACACTGATCCTGATTAACTTCCATCAAATATGCTAACACATCTTCATCATCCAAGATATATGATGGTCTTTTAGGATGCACGATCAATGGAATGTAACTCAGCCGAAGCTTCGTAGTACCTGCATCTACCATAAGCTTCCCACAAATTCTATTAACCAGCCGAAAATAACTAACGTCCTCCAGAGTTCCTTTCATCACAATACTAAAAATCCTATCATCTTCATTATTCCATACCACTCCATCTGAATAATATCCCCCATAATCAAAATGTACAACCGTGCCACTATTACAATCCATTGTCCCCTGAAAACAAACAACAAACATCATTATCAAGATTCAGTTGTACCATTTATACTAATTGTACCATTGCAGTCGTACTAGTTATACTAGTCGTCCAATTCTAACTACTCGTACTTCATATTAGTCGTACTAGTTATACTAGTCGTTCCATTCTCACTACTCGTACTTCATACAAGTAAGTCGTACTAGTACGAGTAGTTGTACTAGTTGAACTATCGACACTATTCGTACCAGTAACGTATTAGTACTACTAATTACAGACTTTTACCATTTGGACCGGTTGTTCTATTTGTACCCATTAAGTAGTTATACGATTTGTACTAGTTGTATCAAGCTCAACGGTCTGTAGATTATCAATGTAATAGCTAGTGAATGCTATTACACTTCGAAAACAAGTTAAATCAGCCAAAAACGGTTTCTTCAATAACAAATAAACGGTGAAGAGAAGGAAGAAGAAAAAAGGAGAAAGGAAGAACATTGACGAGAAGGAAGAAGAAGAAAAAGGAGAAAGGAAGAACATTGAAGAGAAGGAAGAAGAAGATCAACATAGAGAGAGGAAGAACAAACCTTAGATGTCCGAGACGTGGAAACGAGGGGAGAGAGAGATGATGAACTTTTTTCTTCTTTGCTCGGCAACTGGGAAACGTGAGGAGAGAGAGAGAGACAATTCATCAAGTTTTTAATTTGGTTGTTGAGTGGTTGGTTTGAATTAAATTGGAAATTGGTTTGTTTGATTTTGAGTCAAAAAATTGGTTTGATTTGAGTCAAAGAATTTGTTTGACTCCCAACCCATATTCATTAAGGTTACTTATGTAATTCACCACCCTCCAACACTTTTGAGATTAAAAGAGCACTATGGTGATTTTGGTCCTACTACTTAACACCAAAATAGATTTTGATCCAGGGATAAAAGGGGTGATATTGTAATTGTGTTGAATGATCTAGGCCCGCTAATCTCGCGTTTGTCCTAATATCCATTTATAAATTAATGGGCTTTAGTGTACTGGCCCAAAATGAAGCCTAGGAAAAGAATGACGTAATACATTAGGACCAGGTAGTCGCATTCACATTTTATTCGGCCATTATAATACAAAACTAGATTCTAACCCGCGCTTAGCGCGGGATTAATATTTCATAATTTTTTTTCTTTAGTTTTTGTAATTTAAAAAAATTATCAATTAAAAATATTTAATTTGTTTTTGAATTTATATCAAATGAGAAATAAGATGTTGCAATAGCTAATAATAAAAAAAAAAATTAAATAATAATGGTTAAATTTTGGTGGTAATATATTTCTCTCATTTTAGTGTTCAATTTTAGTTTAATATAAAAATGTGAATAATTAATTTTATAATATTCCACTTCATTTTGACTTGCGCTACAAAGCTTATGTCTTTGCATCTATAAAATTGCAAACAGTATTGGCAAGGAATATATCAGCTATTTTGCAAATAGAATAACATTAAGGTGTACAATTAATTTCTCTGAGGGAATGGAAGTGGAATCAAGATAGTTCGCCCTATCTCCTTTCTCCCAGGCCCACTTACCGAGACAAGCCTCCACCGCCGCCAGCTCCGGTTTCGGAACGGATCTCCTTCTCCGGGAATCCGCTTTCCGAAATCGGAGGCTCTTTGTTCTTCTTTCTTTTGTTCGTTTTCTTTTTCTTCCTTTTCTTTGTCAATTTGTTAACTCTGCCATTCGTGCCGCCGGGTCTCCGTGGCCGGAAAAGCAATCCGCCTTCCCTTCATCTACTTGGCAGTCCTCTCTCTCCGGTAGAACCATTGATGGGGCATGAGGATCTCTCGAGGACGGAGACTCCCAGTCCCCTCTCTCCTTCCGCTGGTTATGACAGTTCGTGCACCATCTCATTCTCACCTCCGGGTGAGCCATCCTCCCTGGCAGCCGTCCGTTCCACCGGAGCCACCAGATCCATCTGACTTTTGGGCATGGTCTCGATTCTCAGTCTGCGTGTTGCTCCCCGTGACGATGCTTCCACCGATTCAATCTCCCCTCCGTGTGTTTCCCCTTCGTCTTCTCCCACCGGATCTACGGGTACCGCTATATCCGGCTGGTCGCTGTGTCATCCCTCTCCTGCCGTCACCGAAGAACCAGCACGGCATAATCTGCCCACCTGCTCCTCCCGGCGAGCGTCTTTCCGGTGACCGTGCCTCTGTTTGGCCCAATCGTACCATTTCTAGCATATGGGCCTGGCCCATAACACCACCACAAGTGGGTCTCTGCCAAACACTCAGCCCCAATGAGTCTACACATAAAGCTATCTCTAGCGGATCTTCTGTGCCTGTCGGACTATATTGTTTAATCTCTTCCCTTGTGGAGAGATTGCTTGTACAACAACTTATTGTTAGTGAGGGGATCCTTACTGTGTACAATGCCAATGCAGCTGTTCTTCATATTCTCTACATCACGGACGAGGGGTTCCTCGCCATGGTCAAATTCCAAGCTGCTCTTCAAATATGTTACTATATCGGTGAGGGATTCCTTGCCAACCTCGACATCAAAGCCGCTGCTCTTAATCTACTTTCCAACGTCGGCTCTTTTGCAGCTTCCTCCATCAAGAAGAAATCAAATTACTCTATGGAGATAATTTTTTCCTCTGTCAAGGTGCGAGTCTTCACACCATTAGCGATGCTATTTGCTTTTGGTCAACTCCAATTCTTTGGATGTTTCAACGTCGGTATCAAACCCGACTATCAACAGCTCTTTAGAGCAACCAATACAGGACTTTGGCTGAAGGGTCCTCGTGATTTTCTTCAAGTCTATGAGCATGTCTCAAACCTGTATCAATCTATCGCTTTTAGCTTTGCTTTCCAGTACTTTAATGTATCTGTTGTAGTCCGAATTGCCCTCCGAGGCTTCTAATGCAAGTTGTGTTTCAAAAAAAAAAAGAATAACATTAAGGTTTTATTGGTTTCCTATTATCATCTACAAACGTAGAGGTAACAACTGTTAGCTTTTGACAATAATCACAATAAATGATTTCTATCATTTGTGCTACTCTAAACCGAGTTAATTAGTCAAAAGGAGGCTCCAGATCTAGATTAGGAGTTTGAAGGGAAAAAAAGATTTAAAGAAACCCAGAAATTCTATATTCTTCAGATCAGGAAAGTTTACTGCCACAACAGCCATAGCAGCTTCGTTTATAGCAACCTGTCTCCACGTCTCAAAGCTCCTATATTTTCTATCTAGCATTTTTCTTTCTTCTACTATTTGTGCAGCTTGAAGCAAATCATATGTTGATAACTGCATTAGAGATTACAAAGAATATATGATCTGACAGTCTTTTACTTGTTGCACCGAACTCCTTAACATATTAAAAGCCTAAGCTGCTGCCTCTCGAGCACAACCCAAGCGCGTAATTCAATTCATACACCATATTACCAGATGGTACACGGTCCTGTTTTTGAAACCAAAACCATCCTAAAATTAAGAGCATCATTAACTGACTGGGACGTATGGCGACTGTAAAGCGCTGTTGTTAACTGCTTTAGTCTCTGGAAGATATGATTTCTGAATTTTTTTTATGGCTAATTGGTACTATAGAAAAGTTCCTAGCTAAGGTGCTTCGTCTCGGACACACAATCCACGAGTTTAATCCAATTCCCACACACCACATATCATACCTGATGCTATCATTTGAAACTATGTTCCTATCACTCTTGAAGCAGAACGTTCGTCCAAATAGTAACTCAATGTTATCATCTTATATTCCTTCTTTAAGTTCATCAATCTCATTTAACAAAAAGTTTGTCAAGATGCAGTATATCGGAAAGTTTATTTAGTCGTTTGTCTTGAATTCTACAGAACACAAAAGGAAAATGTTCCATTTACCATGTTTGGAGGTTAGAATAAATCGGATCGCAAACGTAGGCCATTCCCCTTCCATAAAAGTATTTAAACCCATCCCATTGATGTATATCAAATGATTGAATTCATGTAAAAAAAAAAACCATTTTAGATCAAAATCCTCATTTCTAAAGGCATATTCTACTCAATATCAGTGGGTATAATCAAATGATACCTCCGGTTGTAAACAAAGTGATTGTTCCAACCTACAGAACAAAAATCACTGTTAAAAATTCAAACGGATCTTTAAAACGAATGATTCAAAAAAAAAAACGAATGATTCACTTGCAAAAACAATAATTTATTCCCACACGAAGAAAACCTCCTATTGAATACCGTAATCTATTGAAGAAACCAAATCTGCAAAAACCCGAAAACCTTTCATCTTCGCAGTCTCTTCTTTTTTTTTTGGCAAACATGGTTTTCAACTGAAAAGAAACGAACCGGGTTAATTAGACAGATCCGCGTGTTTAAAATCGGGTTATAATATTGTTTTATCTATTTTACCCTTAATGAACCTCTAACAAATACATTAATTCACAATGGCACTTTTAGTAAATAACACGTTAACTAAAGGTTTATTCTCAAAAAGGATCCTCTTTTAATATAATAGATGAACCAGATTATGGTAATGCACTGTGTAATTAATAATTTAATCTATAAATGTATCATCCAAATTCGAAGCGAAAGATAATTACGTAAAAAAGAAAAGAGAGAGAGAAGACGAAACAAACTTTTTTTTTTTTATATTTTTCCTTGTGATAACACGAAATCGATCTTCTCCAATTCAAACTTCCATTCTTCGTCTCCGTTAATTCGCACTCCCGTTCTCGTCTTCGTCGCCGGAAAGTCTTATCTCCGTCGTATCTAGTCAGCCTCAACGATTCGATTGGTTTATCAGGTGATCTTTCTTTTATATTCTGCTAAAAGATTTCGAAACTTGTCCAAGTTTCGTTCCCCGAATCCGACTATGAATCTGTTTGCCTCTGTTTTCTTGTTAATCGTACTCTTTTGCTCCCTGTGAGTATTGTGCGTAGTATATATACAAAGGAAGGAGTTGACTGATTGAGGAATTGTGATTACTGTAGATCCGGGAGGGGATAGTACGTTAGAAGTCTTGATTCGATTGCATGATTTGGTCTCGAATTCGTATTAGTGCTGTGGATTTGTTCGTAATTGAGACTTTACATATCGGAATCGAGTAGTTATGACGCCTTCATGGCTTTCCCTTAACTGTTGTGTTCACTAGATCCTCTTTGATTCAAGAAAGATTTTGGTTGTGCTTTTACATTTCTTGGATGATATAAACCTGTCGAAGTTTCGTTTGTTACTAATTCTGGATTAAAGAAGATAATCTGTGAGGATTGTTGTTGGTTTATGCTGGTTTTCACTTTGTGTGCTTTTAGCTGACTTTGAATGTTAATTCTTGGAGCTAAGTTTGTTCAATGTTAAACTGATTCGTTTTGATTTCTTATGCTTCTTTATTGCAGACAAAGGTAGATTTTCTGGGAATAGTTTTCTTCTTTGAGTCAGACATGTTGCATTTGGTGACTTCTTTCTAGGTAATGAAAGCTATATGTGATAGGTTTCTTCCTTCAAAATGTTCTTCATCAGGCGCAGATGAAAACCTTGATAAATCCCCAACGTCTCTAGTGTCAGATTCGACACCTCCCTCAGTTTCTCAAACGTTTAGGGAGGCTTCAACATCCGAGCATAACCCAGTTTGTACCACGCATAATGGCTGGACAGTCATTCTAAAAACAGCTTCTATGGCTACTGGGGCAATTAGGAGACTTCAAGACCGTGTTTTAGGGCCGAGTAGGACCGGTATTCCCAGCACTACAAGTGAGATATCGCTACTAGGTGTCTGTTACAAAATCTCAGAAAGTGAATCCTCAGAAGTAGCAGATGCTGGCCGTGTATTGGCTGCATTCAAAGAAGACTTTTCGTCCTTAATACTAATGACATATCGTAGAGGTTTGTGTATCCACTTCCATTCAAGCTAGCCTTATGTGGTCACAGGAAACTCATAGTGTTATTTTACAGGTTTTGAGCCTATTGGCGATACAACTTATACTAGTGATGTCAACTGGGGTTGCATGCTTCGAAGCGGCCAGATGCTCTTTGCACAGGTCAGCTTTTGTGAGTAGTTAGTCATCTTTTAGCTCGAGGCTTCAAATTATTCTTTATGGATGGTCTAAAATCCATCTTTAACAGGCATTGCTATTTCAAAGGCTGGGAAGGTCTTGGAGGAAAAAAGACTCCGAGGTTAGTTGTGTTGTCCAATCTGTCTTAGTTACAGAATATACAATACTAGGAACATCGATCTGGTTGATCACGAATCCAGGCCATTGAAAGTGAGCTTTTTTGGTTTGAAAATGCAGCCGCCTAAAGAGGAATACTTAGAGATCTTGGAACTTTTTGGTGATTCTGAGGCTTCAGCATTCTCGATTCACAATCTTATACTAGCTGGAGAATCTTATGGCCTGGCTGCTGGGTCATGGGTTGGACCATATGCTGTTTGTCGATCATGGGAAGCATTAGCTCGGAAGAAAAAAGAAGAAACTGATGTTAAAGACCATTGGTGTTCCATGGCTGTTCATATCGTTTCTGGCAGCGAAGATGGGGAGAGAGGTGGAGCTCCAATTCTCTGTATAGAAGATGTCACCAAAACTTGTTTGGAATATTCAAAAGGAGAAACTGAGTGGACGTCGATTCTTCTCTTGGTCCCACTGGTTCTTGGACTCGACAAAGTGAACCCGAGGTTTGTGATTTTATCAAATTGATTGCTAGGAGATATATGCTAGACGTCTAAAATTTGATCGGTTTTAGTTACGTACACATGAATCCAATTATACACTATGGAGTGGATATGATGGTAGCGGAATTTGTGTGCTGGAGTGACTTGTTATGGAATTTGGCAATGCAATCATTGAAATCATTCTGAAAGAAAAAGGTTTAAAATTTTTTGTTCAGGTACATCCCATCTTTGACAGCCACTTTCACTTTCCCTCAAAGCCTCGGCATCTTGGGCGGCAAACCAGGTGCATCAACTTACATAGTAAGGCCTTTACTGGGCCAATGTTTGACATAATCATAATATGTTTCATAAACCCAATAAGTATATATATCGTGCTACACAGATAAAACCCTAAAGAAACTAGAAACTCTTCCTCCACCTACGTCCGCAGCTTCTCTCTCTCTCGTTCCCTTTTCCCACCGAAGAGTAAGGTATGTGAATATTCTAATCTCGAATCCTCTCTAAAATCTGAATCGCTAGCTCCTTGTTAGGTTGAGATGTAGCCTGAGTATTGAGATTCGTCTTGCTTTATCTATGTTTAATTACGCACCTTGTAGGTAGGTTAATTATGGCAGAGTCTAGTCAGATGGAAGTCTTCCAGCTCAGAAAGATACCCGTACCACCAAACCGGTACACTCCACTCAAGAGAGCGTGGTTAGACATCTACAGACCGGTTTACGACCAGATGAAGGTGGACATCAGGATGGATCTCAAGTCGCGCCAAGTCGAGCTCAAGACCCGAGCCGACACTCCTGACGTCAGCAATCTCCAGAAGTCTGCTGACTTTGTGCACGCCTTCATGCTAGGTTCTGATATTCCCGATGCCCTCGCTCTTCTGAGGGAGGAGGATGAGTTGTATGTTGGCTGAGTCGTATGAGATAGTAGCATAATACATAAATAAGTGGATTCTTTAAGAGTTATTTAGGTTTTTAATCAAATTTCGAATTAACAATAATTATAAATTGGTGCAAACACTGCCTTAACCCCAACTTGTTTGTAGAAATTTCAATACTGATTTGGATTTAGTAGCCATATAAGGTTAACAACGCATGTACAACCAATTTAAAACAACACAGAAAATACAGCATACAATAAGTTTGATCATAATGAAAAAAAAAAACAAAGACCTTGAAAGCTTTCGAATTCCTGTACCGATGAGCAGTGTCATAAGACAATACAAAGCCTTGTGGCTTGACAAAGTTGTAGACATGCCCTCGCTTACTTAGAAAAATACAAACAAAGCTGAGCAGTAAAAATCAGTTTTTTTCGTTCTTTAGATGTAACACACGAAAATTCCAAAAATGTAGATTTGGTAGTTACCCACAGAGTATATTATGCATTGGAAAGAGAAAAATGTGTGTTGATGATCAAAACTTGTTGATGGGCATCATACTGTAAGGATGTACTGATTCTACATGTAGCAATTGCGTGACTCGGTCACCACAATCGGAAAAGCAAACATCTATCTCTAGCTTACGCATCTGAAGTACTTCTTATGAACACCCGTGGGTAAACCTATTTGCCCACCAGAAGAAGAGAAGATAGACACATAAATCCATCTTTTGATTGAAGAATGAAGCTAGAAACAACATGAAGCAGCTTCACAAAAACTGAAAATAATGATATCACAAAAAGGAGCAAAATTATTATGTTAGAACATGATTTATACATGATCAGAAGCTCCAAACCAATTAAAAAGCTACCTTACGTTTTGTTTCTAGCTTCCAATAAGTGGATCATCTGGAACCGTAGCTCTGAGTGTTTTGGGATATGAGCGACATCATTTTTAGAAAAGAGATATAGGGATTTTGCCGGTTGATTTCGCCATTCTCGATGTCATCGTTTCCTCTGAGAATTTGGTTTGCATGATATGGGTGAAGGGGGAAGCGAGGAAGAAAGAAGATATATAAGTGTGGAGCAGACGGGAGGGGAAATTTATGAGACTTTGATGAGGGGGCAGGCACATGCGTTGCAAAGGAGAATCGGAAGTGACGTAAGAACTGGTTGCTCTGTCGCTTTGGAGGAAGACGAAGCGGGGAGTTCCGTATAAATTTTGTGTCGACTAAGTACCCAAATGACGTGGCAAATTATATACATCTGATTGGCTTGAATATGTACTAACTGAATGGTTTTGGTGGGCCATCAGTTGGAGTTGGAAGTAAAACCAAATGAAGGTTGGGCTCGTCGATGAAAATGACATAAAGGTAAAGCTGACATGTCACAATGATTGGTCCTGAATATTTTATCCTACGTGGTTCACTTGAGAATCCTCTAAAATAGCTCCTTGTATATAGTAGAGATGGTTGACCGAAACCATCCACAAATTAGTAATCATTAAACAGTCCAATGACCAAATATTTCTTTTAAGCTATGGCAAATTGTCCTTCTTACCTTTATATTTCATAATGTAAAATAATAAAGAACTAGGTGGGTACCCACAATTTTGCGGATTTGAATGTTTTGTAGCAATATATATATTATAATTTGTTAAATTAAGAATTTTTTTTTTATCATGAAAAATTATATATGTGTTTACTTTAAATATTTTTAAAGAATAATTATTTTTGAAAAAAATGATTATGACTATTTTAAATATTTGTTGATATTTTTTACTAAAATTAGGTATATGTAATATTCATAATTCAGTTTTTAATATAAATGAGTTTTGAAGGTATGTAGTATTGAAACATTTGATTTTTAAATAATTTATACTTAAAGTCATATGTCTTTATTTGCTTTTAAAGCCTTTTAAAGGGGCTCGGCGGGAAGCAACGGCGGCGAGACGATTTTCGGCCGCGGTCAACGCCGAATGAAGGTTGACCCGCCGAAAACGATTAAATGGTTGGGCTAAAAAAAAATCGGGTCGGAGAGAGTCTCGTTGGAGAGAGGTTGAGAAGCTCCACAGGAGGTTGAGATGCGTCGGAGAAGGAAGAGAGAGCACCGGATGTTGTGGACTCAGATTCAGATTCAGATTCACTGAGATTCGGGCCATGAGAGGGCTGTGGGGAGGAAGGCAGAGTGTTAACAACGAGTGTTTGGTATTTGGAAGATGCAGAGGAAGATGAAGTGAAGGGGAAGAAGAGAAACGCAGCATCCCACTCATGTCTCGATGCCTTTTCCTTTTCTTTTTTTTTGTTTGGCACCACTTTTTCCTTTTTTTATTCATTTGGGCTAGTCATTTAAGTTTCAGATTAAGATCTTTTGGTTTTTGGTCTTGGGTTCAAGTGGGCTGGGCTCAGAAATTGGAAACTTATCCAAACTATAGCCTTTGTCATTAGGCTTGTAATATTTTTACACTTCTCATACTTCTCATATATTATAAACAATATAGAAATTTTATAAAATTATTAAAAATAGTATTAAAAAACCTACTCCGATTAAACTCCGATTTTCCGCCTAGGCGCTAGGCGGTGACCAACCGCCCGACTCCCGCCGACCATTTATTCCAGGAGAGGGTATAAGTAGGTTAGGAGATCTTTTTAAAATATATATATAACTCAATAACCGATTAGTTCGAATCTCCAAACCGAATAAAAAACGAAAATTTTGGTTGAATCGGGTCGGTTCCATTCGATTCGGTTTTTATCCCAACCCAGCCCAACAAGTTGTTAAGTTTAATTAACTTTAAAAAATATTAACTTTTGACTTTTTTATTTTTAATAGGATTTTCTCACTCAAAAAGTTGTGGTGTGGATTTATCATTACAGGACAGGGTAGCATATGAGATGTCATACATGGAATGGAATAATCTAATACAGCACAAAATTGACAAATCAAGTGGCTACAAAGGTACACATCCAAAAGTTCCTCTTCTTATCCAATCTCTCTTTCTCTCTCTCTTTATATATATAAATAACACAAAGGTGCACACATGAGATAAGAGAGCATCTAGATCAACTATGTGGAACCAACCCCTTTGTTTCTGAAAGCAAAGTCTTAATTTCTAATGAATTAAGAGAGAAGCTTGGTTACATGATTGTGCACATACAGCTTTTTCCACTTCCATGATGGAACTCATCATCCGATTCACCCATTTCACTGCAAATTCAACCAACATGTTCACCAAAATGGAATCGTTACAAAATGCAATGTTGATACTTGGTATGAAACGCAGAATGATTGCACAGCTACAGCATAATGTCTTATGAACAAATAAACCATTGATCACTAGTCTTCTAAAGGGATTTATGAATAGTATCTCTATAAGAATGAAATGTTACTATCAAATTTCAGATTATGAGCTTAAATTTACATAGATGAATGCGGTAAGATCATGATAAAGGATCAGCTTTTTTTTCTTTCCTATGAGATGTATCCGCATTTATGTAATACAGGTTATTACCTATTCTAACATACACCCCATAACTGATATCTATTAGCCATACATAGAAAGATTCATCCGAAAGTATCTAAGGTAACAAGAGAAAGCATTCATACCTAGGCTCAAATTCTCTAATCTCAGCAATCTCAATACCGCATGTATCAGGCCACTGAACTTTCCTTCTGTCTGTGTGATCAAGCACACCATCTCTACTCACATCATCATCACCAAGAACAACATCACTTAATGATCGTTTCTTTAAGCTGCTTTTAAGTGCAAACCTATTAGTGACTTCACAATTATACTCCACATGATCCTTCTTCCCCTCGTTAGAAGTGAACTGTTGTGGTTGAGAAGGACCGACTCTGCAAACAGGAGATGGACTTTCCGGTCTTTCGGATTTACGACCAAAGCATATAAGGGAAGTGCAGGCAGAAGAGAGCCAATTCTTAGAAGAAGCTAACCGAAATCCGGAATCAGATTCTTCAACAACCAAATGATAATGGTTCCATTGTGATGATACTTTAATGGGTTTTTGTTCATTCTTCTGACCCAATAGTAGAAGAGCTAAACCATTGCTATACCCAGAAGCTGATGAAGAGAAGAATCCTCCTCCTTCTGCTGCAAATAACATCTGCAATTATGTCTCATTTGCACATTCCAACAACAGTTTGTTCTTGTGCACACTTCAATCCCTAAACCAAAGTCCAAATTCAAATACCATTAGGATGACAAAGAAAGCATTTACAATATGAAAGTATCAAATCAAACATATATATTTACATAAATTGGACTAAATATGCAGAAAATAAAACCACAAAACAGGAGAAGAAGTAAATCTACGACATGTTTACTATAATGCTTTTCTTCAGTTCAGTAAGATATATTACCAACACTTTGTTTCACATTCAGATTTAGAAAGGAAGTAAGTATTTGTGAGATTAAGTATCAAAAGGGAGAAGATACGAGGAAGCTGAAGATTTCACCTGACGGATCTGAAAGACGTACCGGAGAGAATGCCGGCGGTAAACCCAGAGAGAGTACCGGCGAGAAAAAAGAGAGAGATGTGATGTGAAAGTGGTGGGCTTTGTTTTGTTTGTTGGGTTTTGCTTTTGTGATGGAAACGGCGAAGCTCATAAGTGTAAACTAGAGCGGCGCGTGAGTGGGTCCCATTTTGATTTTGTGACGATTTTTGAAGAATTTGTTCTTTATATTTTTCAAAAACCTGAGAATTTGTTTTTTATATATTTTCAATAATAATTCTATTAAATTCCTAACAAATGACAAAACGTTACAAACCTATCTAATATTGAATAACATCTATATTTAATAGAATTAAGAAACTAACAATTGAATAACAGTAGAATTTAAAGTAATTTAAAAGAATGATAACAAATACTTAATTCAATAACACATGAATTAGAAAGAATTAGGAAAACATCTAATTGAATAACACTAGAATTAATAGAATCTTAAATTCCATCTAATTGAATTAAAAACATCTTTAGAGCAAGGAAAGAAAAAAAGGTAAATTCAAAAATAGCAATACATATGTGTATATATAGAATAAAACCTTAAGCACAAAAACAAGTTAATCCCACAAAACATCTAAACATCTTTTACACCCAAAAAAAAAAAACATCTAGAAAGAAAAATGAAAACTATTTCAATCTTTCTAGTTGTTTTCTTCCTTTGCATGATTAGCAACACATATGGCAATCCATTTAAAGGGAAAAAAACGACGTTGTTATTTAGAAACAACCTTGGATATAACAAATGGCTCAAGGTACGTTGTAAATCTGGGGACAACGATGTCCGTGAAAAATATATGAAACCTAGAGAAGATTGGGGCTTTAGTTTCCACGATGACGTTTTCGGAGAAACGCTTTTCTGGTGTACAATGTATAAAGGACCTGATTATAAGATACATAAGAAGTTTGATGCTTATGTTCAAGACAAAAGAATGCCTCACGGAGGCTCGTATAACTATGTTGCAAAAGATGATGGGATCTATCACAATACTTTGGTGGAATTTCGTATGCGAAAGATGTATGATTGGAATTAGTGATGCTAAATAAACTCTCCTCATATCATATTAGCTACTTTATTCAATCTCATTGATTTGATAAACTTGATTATCAAAAATAATTTATTTTTTTTGCTAACATATAAAATACTTTATTCAATCTCATTGTTATTATCAAACTTGATTATCAAACAATACGCCATAAATAATTTAAAATTGAATGACAAAAACAAATTATTAATATTGATTGAAATCCGACTTCCGACTTGCAATTATTTCTTGAATTTTCTTTAAAAAGAAATTTGGTAAACGGAGAAAAACAAAAACAAAACTTTTACTTATAAAATAATTTTACTTCTTTTTTTTGGTCAAACAAAATAATTTTACTTTTGCTTAAACTTTTTATGATATGAGTGTCAAACCACTTTCAACTCTCACTCACATACATGAATATGATATGAGAGACTTAGCTTCTCGTCTACAAGAGAGTTGGGGAAATCTTCCTAGCTTTTCAAATCTTGTACTCTTCGGCATAAGAAAAATCAATTCTTTTTTTCTCTTTAATTGGATTGTTAGATAAACCATTTTTTTAAAAAAAATTTAAATTAAATTGGATTGTTAGATAATTAATACCTTACATATGACAGTTTGAAATCAAAAAAGGCAAAAAATTACAGCAAAATACGAAATTAAAGCTTAAAAACTAAGGTGCAAACAAGCCAAACCAGGATGCCAAATACGAACCAGAAGAGGAGTTGTTGGGGGGGAGCACGAGACAGAGGGTCAATGCGAGATCTGATCATCAGCTGAATTTCTGAGATAATTACTGATGGTGGACGAGTTGTACCTGAGTGGAATCTTGAGTTTCTTTCTTTCCAAACTGAGTAGATCGTAGCTTGGAAAAGAAGTCTGATTATGAGGGCAAGCTTGTTGTCCCTTGAAGGTGATTTAATCCATTTGAGGCATTCCATGAAAAAGAGTAGGAGGCTGAACATTAGTCCTGGTGGTGAAAAATGACCATACATCCTTACTGAATTCACAATCAAAGAACAAATGTTGGCGTGTCTCACCGTGGTTGGTACAAAGGAGGCATTATGCGGGTACTGAAAGACCCCAACTCCTAAGCATGTCCCTTGTATGCAGTCTATTCCAAGCCACTACCCAAGAAATGAACGCATGCTTCGGGATACGATCCTTAAACCAAACAGATTGGTGCCAATCGACTGTTTGTTCAGATGGGTTCAGGGAACCCCATGTAAGAGACGCCGAGTGTAACACCCGTGTTCCAAAAGAGGGAGTATCGACCGATACCAGTGGGCATCGATCGATGCAAGTCGTGTTTGCGAGAAAGGAAAGTCCTTTAAGTCGTCTTCCTCTTCTTATCTTTTTCTTTTTCTTTCATGCGTTTCTTTCTAGAGCGAGAGAGAAAAGTGGTTTTTGCGTGAGAGAGAGAGAGAGAGAGAGAGAGAGAGAGAGAGAGAGAGAGAGAAAGAGGAGCTTGTAGAGCTTGGATCTTGCGAGATCGAGGGAGATCGGAGGAGCTAGGCTTGAGCGTGAGCTAGGGGAAGAACTTGAAGCGTTCTTGAGCTCGGGAAGTCGTCTAGAGCTCGATCCGTCCGATTTTCAGGTGAGTTGGGACCAAAGGTTAGCAATTAAGCTTGTGTGATTCTTTGTTAAGCTTGATTGTTGAGTTGATGGCATGGTTGTGGCGATTTCTGGGTTTTAGATGTCGCGATGGTTGTGAGTTGCAGGTGGGTATCGATCGATACCAGGGGAGTATCGATCGATACCAGTTCCCTTGTCGGTGGACTTGTGTGGTTGGTGTATCGATCGATACCGGTCGTTGAAAACGTGTTGTGTGTTAGCTTTCGGGCTGTGTGTTTAGCTTTTCTCGGGGTAGAATTGCTAGGCGTTGGTATAGATTTCTTGAATGATTGAATTGCTATTGTGCTGGTAGTTTAATTGATGTGAAGTGATTACTCGTATTGTTAATTGTTTAACCTGTTGTTGGGAGGATCATCTCACTCAGCGTTTGGTTAGCCAAATGTTGATGCATCACTTTTGTCGATGCAGGTAAAGATAAGGTGTGATCGTGGAATCGAGGCGGAGGAGAAGGGATGATTAGGACCCGGGGTTTGGTGTTCTGTTGTGGTTGCTTTTATTGTTCTAGAACTGTATGTTTCTGTAAACTGTTGTATTGTTCTGTGTGACGTTTAGAATGGTTTAATTAATTATGGAAGTTTAATTAAAAAAAAAATATAAAAAAATGCGGTTGTTTCAATTTGGTATCAGAGCAAAGTCGGTTCTAGGAGCCTAGGTGGTTCTAGAATAGATTGGGTATTTTGTGGGGGTCTTAGTATCATCCTCTCCGAGCCTTGTGAGATTCCACGGTAAGTTATCTTTATTGTGATGATTGTGTTTTAGAGTTTCTTAGCTCTTAGTTCTGCACGTGTGCAGATGGCTAGAGGGCGTGGTAGAGGTCGTGGCCGTGGTAGGAGTCGTGGCCGTGTGCCGGAGGAGCAGGCCGATGAGTCGCATGCGAGTCAGGTTGGGTCTGAGGGTGTGGCTGGTGTTCCAGCGGGTGCTGCGGGTGAGGCAGCAGGTGATGCTCGGGCCCGAGATGATCGCATTGCAGATCTTTTGGCGAGGCTGTTAGAGCGGTTACCAGAGAGGGTACAGGCTCAGGCTCATGGGGTTCCAGTAGATGTGGAGGCGCAGCCTCATGTGGCAGCTGCGGTTGCTGAGGAGCTCCCATCCTACCTTAGGATGATGGAGCAGATGCAGAGGATTGGCACGGGGTTCTTTTCTGGAGGTGCTAATCCTGAGGACGCTGATGCGTGGCTGAGGAGGATAGAGAGAAATTTCCTCTCGAGTAGGTGTCCCGCGGGATACCAGGTGGACATCGCGGTCCATTATCTGGAGGGTGATGCACATCTCTGGTGGAGGGGTGTGGCAGCACGGAGAGTTCAGGCCGAGATGGCTTGGGTGGATTTTGTGGAGGAGTTTAACTCCAAGTATTTCCCTCAGGAGGCGTTCAACCGGTTGGAGTCGAGACTTGCGAGTTTGACTCAGGGGATCGGTCGGTACGCAAGTATGAGGCGGAGTTCAACCGGCTCGGGTCTTATGTTAGGCAAGCGGTTGAGCGTGAGTCAGCCCGTGTGCAGAGATTCCTGATGGGTCTTTGGGTTGACTTGCGGAACCGTTGCATGGTGAGGACTTTTTGCATGGTTGATGAGTTGGTTGAGACTGCGGCTTTGCTTGAGGAGGGTCTGAAGGACGAGGTGGTAGCGGTTACACCGAGTTCTGAGGCGAGGCAAGTGCAGCAGCAGTCCGGTCCGAGCAGAGGCGGTAAGCCGATGTAAGGACAGAAGAGGAAGCGGGAGGGCGCTTCAGGAGGTAGTAGGGGTGGTTCGGGTTGCTTCGGGTGTGGGAGCACGGATCACCGGGTGGCGAGCTGTCCTCAGAAGGGCGGAGTGCGAGCGGATACTCGAGTGTGCTATCACTGCAAGGAGGCGGGGCACATCAGGCCTCAGTGTCCGAAGTTGGGGCCGAGTGAGTCCACAGTGGTGCAACCCATCAGGCAGGTAGCAGCAGCGCCTCGAGTGTACTCCATCACCGAGTCCGGAGAGCCGAGTTCCAGGCCGATCACAGGTATTTTCTTAGACTCATCTAAGTTTAATTATGTGTTAGGGAATATCGTGCTTGTCTGGGTGTTAAGGTTCTCGACACATGTATATGTGTAGGGACCTTGTGTGTTGGGGGTGTAGAGTGTCATGTGTTGTTTGACACGGGAGCATCGCATTGCTTCATTTCCCCAGAGTTAGCTAAGAGGGCTAATCTTCGAAGCGAGCCCGGTGTGAGTTTGGGTTTCGTGGAGGTTGCCGGTGGGAAGCTCCTGAGGATTCACGGCCGGGTGCGAGACGTGGATGTTCAGGTAGCTGGAGAGTCCATGTCTGCCGATTTGATTATCTGCTCTGTAGAGTTATACGATGTCATATTGGGCATGGATTGGCTCGGAAAGTTCAGGGCGCATCTGGACTGTCATCGGGGGCGAGTTGAGTTCGGCCGAGGGAAGGGGAAGTTGGTGTATCTGGGTGTGAGACCGACTTCCGGGAGTCTCGTGATCTCGGTTGTGCACGCGGAGCGTCTGATCGAGAAGGGTTACGAGGCTTATTTAGCCACCATTTCCTTGCCGGAGACCGTTGGAGAGGCTAGGGTTCAGGATATTCGTGTGGTTTGTGAGTTCCAGGAGGTGTTCCAGTCGTTGCAGGGGTTGCCACCGTCTAGGTCGGATCCTTTCACGATCGAGTTGGAACCAGGGACGGCACCGATATCCAGGGCTCCTTATAAGATTGCTCCAGCAGAGATGGCAGAGCTGAAGAAGCAGCTGGAGGAGTTGTTGAGCAAGGGGTTTATTCGCCCGAGTTCTTCACTGTGGGGAGCGCCAGTGTTGTTCGTGAAGAAGAAGGACGGAAGTTTCCGGTTATGCATTGATTACTAGGGGCTAAACCGGGTCACAGTGAAGAACAGGTATCCTCTTCCGCGGATCGACGAGTTGTTGGATCAGTTGAGAGGGGCTACCTGGTTCTCCAAGATTGATTTGGCGTCAGGGTATCATCAGATTCCTATTGACGAGGCGAATATCCGGAAGACGGCATTTCGGACGAGGTATGGGCATTATGAGTTTGTGGTGATGCCTTTCGGTTTGACAAATGCACCGGCGGCGTTCATGAGGTTGATGAACGAGGTATTCCGAGAGTATCTGGACGAGTTTGTGATTATCTTCATTGATGATATTCTGGTTTACTCCAAGAGTCCGGAGGAGCATGAGGTGCATTTGAGATCTGTGTTGGAGAAGCTGCGGGAGCAGAAGCTGTTTGCTAAGTTGAGCATGTGTAGTTTCTGGCAGCGAGAGATCGGTTTTCTGGGTCATATTGTCTCTGAGGCAGGGGTTTCAGTGGATCCGGAGAAGATTAAGGCTATCAGGGAGTGGCCTAGACCGAGGAATGCCACTGAGATCAGGAGCATTCTTGGTTTGGCAGGTTACTATCGGAGGTTCGTTAAGGGTTTCGCGACTATGGCCCAGTCTATGACTAAGCTGACAGGGAAGGATGTTCCTTTTGTTTGGACTCCAGAGTGTGAGGAGAGTTTCGCGAGCCTGAAGACGATGCTGACTAGTACACCAGTGTTGACGTTGCCAGAGACGGGCGAGCCATTTGTTGTGTACACAGATGCTTCGGGACGAGGTCTCGGTTGTGTATTGATGCAGCACGGGAAGGTTATTGCCTATGCTTTGCGGCAGTTGCGGAAGCATGAGTGCAACTATCCTACCCATGATTTGGAGATGGCCGCAGTGGTTTTTGCCTTAAAGATTTGGAGATCTTATTTGTATGGCGGGAGAGTTCAGGTATTTACAGATCACAAGAGTCTGAAGTACATCTTTACGCAGCCAGAGTTGAACTTGAGGCAGAGGCGTTGGATGGAGTTAGTGGCAGACTATGATCTGGAGATAGCCTACCATCCCGGGAAGGCAAATCTAGTGGTAGATGCATTAAGTCGCAAGCGGGTTACTGCAGGCAGTGAGAGAGATATGGAGTCTCTGGTGTGTGAGTTGAGCACCTTAAGGCTATGTGCTGTTTCTGAGGAGCCGTTGGGTCTAGAGGCAGCTAATCAGGTGGATCTTCTGAGTAGAGTTCGGTTGGCTCAGGAGAAAAATGAAGGTCTGATCAGGGCTTCTAGAGATGAGGGCTTAGAGTATCAGGTCTCGGCTAATGGGACTATTCTGGTACATGATCAGGTATGCGTACCCAAGGATGAGGATCTGAGGAGGGAGATCCTGAGTGAGGCTTATTCGAGCAGGTTATCCATTCATCAAGGGGCGACTAAGATTTATCATGATCTGAAAAGGTACTATCATTGGGTCGGGATGAAGAAGGATGTGGCTAACTGGGTCGCGAGCTGCGATGTGTGCCAGTTAGTGAAGGCAGAGCATCAGGTTCCGAGCGGATTGCTGAGGAGTTTGCCCATTCCAGAGTGGAAGTGGGACATGATTACGATGGATTTCGTTGTTGGTTTACCCGCCTCTCAGACAAAGGATGCTATTTGGGTGATTGTAGACCGGTTGACCAAGTCAGCACACTTTTTAGCCATCAAGAAAACCGATGGAGCTGCGGTTTTGGCTAGGCGGTATGTCAGTGAGATCGTGAGGTTGCATGGGGTACCTGTGAGTATAGTGTCAGATCGGGATCCCAAGTTCACTTCGGTGTTTTGGAAAGCCTTCCAGGCAGAGATGGGCACTAAGGTACATATGAGCACTGCATATCATCCGCAGACGGATGGGCAGTCAGAGAGGACCATTCAGACTCTAGAGGATCTACTGAGGATGTGTGTGATGGATTGGGGAGGTCATTGGGCAGATCACCTGAGCTTGGTAGAGTTTGCGTATAATAACAGCTACCAGGCGAGTATTGGGATGGCTCTAGATGAGGCGTTGTATGGGAGGCCATGTCGGACACCATTATGCTGGACCCAAGTGGGGAAGAGGAGCATGTTTGGTGCGGATTTTGTTCAGGAGACCACTGAGAAGATCAGGGTTGTGAAGCTGAACATGAACGAAGCTCAGGATCGGCAGAAGAGTTATGCTGATCAGAGGAGGAAAGACCTCGAGTTTGAGGTGGGTGACAAGGTGTATCTCAAGATGGCTATGTTGAGGGGCCCTAACAGGTCTATTTCAGAGAATAAGCTGAGTCCGAGATACATGGGTCCTTTCAGGATCGTGTAGCGGGTGGGACCGGTTGCGTATCGGTTAGAGTTACCAGAGGTTATGCGAGCATTTCACAAGGTTTTCTATGTGTCGATTCTGAAGAAGTGCTTGCATAGAGATGATCGGGTCGAGGTGAGGATTCCGTCAGATCTTCAGCCTAATATGACCCTGGAGGCTAGACCGTTGAGGATTCTCGAGAGGAAGGTCAAGAAGGATCGCCGGAAGAAGGTTCCGATGATCAAGGTCTTGTGGGATTGTGACGGGGTTGAGGAGGAGACTTGGGAGCCAGAGTCGAAGATGAAGCTTCGGTTCAAGAAGTGGCTCGAGAAGCAAGCTGAGACTTGAGTTCTGTAATGTTCTAAGTTTTCCTTGTTGTTTTGGTTTTGAGTATTTCGTTATGGGATGTAATGAAAATATTCAGGAGTTTTATAATAACATGTGTATTCTTATTATTGGTGACTTTGGGAGTCATGGTTTTTGATGTGTATTCCAAATGGCCGGTTTTAACCGTGCTTTTCTATCCGGTTTGTAGTCTTTTTATTAAGACGAAGACCAGTTTCTATCATTTTTGTTTCCTTTACATGTTTTTCAGGTTTTAGGATGATTTATAGCAAAGGAACAGCTTTGGAGTATGTTTTGGGAATTCTGGACCAAAAGTGACGAAAACAAGCATTTGGAGATGCAGGCTCGTGCAGAAGCGTCAGAAGTTTGACTTCCGACGAAGTACTTCCCACCGTTAGATCTTTCTCAAATTTGGACAACAGATAGAGGAAGATGTTAGCTTTCATTTACAAGTGATTTGAAAGAAATCCAACGGTGCAATCAGAAGTTATGCTTGATTTACTGAACACAGGTCCGTCTGACGCGCAGATGAAGCAGCCTCCGCAAGAATTAAGTCTTGGGAGCGATCGATCCACCCTCCGGAGCGATCGCTCCCCCGCGCAACAATATGTTAACTTTCCAAAAATGCCCCGGAACGACCTAAACCTAATTCCTTGTGCTATATAAACCCTTGCTCGACTTTTTGAGCAGCAGACACGAGTAGACACTCATAAACCCTCTTTTCTTTCAGTTCTAAACGTTGTTTTGCTTGAGGGTGAAGATCTCTTCTCGCCCCCTTTGTTAGAGAAGAGATCTGAACCCTCTTGCTTCTTATATTGCAATTTCATGTCGTTATTCTAGATCTCTTCATGTTATTGCTCTGATTCCTGAATGATTGAGTGGTGTCTCCATTGGATTAGGGTTCTTCAATAAGAAATCTATGTTTGATTGATGTTAGGTTGTTAGTTTTGAGATTATGCATGTGGTTCTTCATCATAGTTATGTGCAATGCTTAATTCTGAATTGATCACTTAGAATTATGATATCAAGTCGTTCCTAGGCATGAGAGTGGTAGGAATAACTAGATCTACTATTGATGAGCATGACTTCTTTAGCCAATTAACCATTGATGTTATCGTGTTGTGTGAACTTATCAAACCCGTTCGTTAATGCTTGCTTGGATCTTATTTACTGCACGAGAGTGATATTTATTTAGAATTGCTTGCATAGAAAGTAGCACTACGAGAGTAGGTTCCTTTATATTCGTGTTTGAGTTCAAGAACGGTTCAATAATAAATCTCATAAAACCTATCGCTTTCAATTATGTTTCTTTGCGAATTGTTTGAGTCCAATGCCTATCTTTATTTTCTTGCTTAGTTTAGGAATTAGATTAAACAACCATCTTTATTTCTTGACCTAGCCATACTAAGATTCGTGAGATTGACGTGTGAATACGATTCCCTGTGGAATTCGACCCCTAACTTTACTACAACAACTGCTTTAGTACTTTAGGGTATTAATTTGAGCACATCAGTTTTGCATTACGTTCTGGGTTAAAAGGCGTGAATGCAAGAGAGTAATAAGATTGGTATTCTTGTTACTGTTGTGAGCGTTGCGTGTTTTCAGTTAAGCTTGTTCGAAAGGATGAGTCGAGTGACGGGACCGGGTTATTTCTCTTAGCGGTTCTAGGTGGTGGGTCGGATTGCAGGCGTATGGTACTTGTTTGTTTTATTACGTTTGTATTGATGATCCACTGCGGAGGATTGTTGGGGGTGATCAGCTAGCCTAGTCATTGTTGTCTTGACAAGTTTCTCCAAAGCAAGCTGACACTGGAAGGTGCGCAAGGGCGGTGCGATAGCCTGGTTATTGGTTATGCGCGGTAGATATTCTGGGTGCGGGATGTGGGTGATGCTGGTGTTGCCTTGCGAGGATTTACACGGATCACGGGAGGTAGTTCAGTGGAGATGCTTGTAGATGTGTGACTTATTGCTCGTGGAGAGGACTAGTTCCTCTGGTGCCGATAGCTCGCAGGACTGTGTGTCTTGAGAGTGTGACTGGCGATGTACCCAGGCTCGGGAGGTGTATAGCCTAGAGTGATATGTGATACCGTGGATTCGTAAGGAGTATATCCTAGACGTAGGATATATTTCCTAGAATTGAGTGGTATAGGATATTGGGACTCTTAGAGGTTATATTACCGAGCGGAGTGGTACGGCAGATACCCAGAACTCGGAGATGCTGCGGTGTCTTGGGTGCTGTGGTATGGTAGATATCCTGCGGGGTATGGCGGATGCTCAGAACTCGGAGATGCTGCGGTGTCTTGAGTGATGAGATCTGGCTTGTGTTTGAGCAATAAGTACACATGATGCCGCGTTGTCATAAGCATAGAGGACTGAGTGGGAAACCTCGGAGGTTGGTTGGACCTCGTGTGAGCGTTGAGTTGGCCGGGTTGGCCAAGGTCTAGTTAATTGTTGCGACAATTAAGGTTCATTGGGGATGAACGGTTCATGGGAGATGAACGGTAACGAAGATTCGAGGTCGAATCTAAGTTAGTGGGGGGAGAATTCTAACACCCGTGTTCCAAAAGAGGGAGTATCGACCGATACCAGTGGGCATCGATCGATGCCAGTCGTGTTTGCGAGAAAGGAAAGTCCTTTAAGTCGTCTTCCTCTTCTTATCTTTTTCTTTTTCTTTCACGCGTTTCTTTCTAGAGCGAGAGAGAAAAGTGGTTTTTGCGTGAGAGAGAGAGAGATAGAGAGAGAAAGGGAAAGAGGAGCTTGTAGAGCTTCGATCTTGCGAGATCGAGGGAGATCGGAGGATCTAGGCTTGAGCGTGAGCTAGGGGAAGAACTTGAAGCGTTCTTGAGCTCGGGAAGTCGTCTAGAGCTCGATCCGTCCGATTTTCAGGTGAGTTGGGACCAAAGGTTAGCAATTAAGCTTGTGTGATTCTTTGTTAAGCTTGATTGTTGAGTTGATGGCATGGTTGTGGCGATTTCTGGGTTTTAGATGTCGCGATGGTTGTGAGTTGCAGGTGGGTATCGATCGATACCAGGGGAGTATCGATCGATACCAGTTCCCTTGTCGGTGGACTTCTGTGGTTGGTGTATCGATCGATACCAGAGGTGTATCGATCGATACCGGTCGTTGAAAACGTGTTGTGTGTTAGCTTTCGGGCTGTGTGTTTAGCTCTTCTCGGGGTAGAATTGCTAGGCGTTGGTATAGATTTCTTGAATGATTGAATTGCTATTGTGCTGGTAGTTTAATTGATGTGAAGTGATTACTCGTATTGTTAATTGTTTAACCTGTTGTTGGGAGGATCATCTCACTCAGCGTTTGGTTAGCCAAATGTTGATGCATCACTTTTGTCGATGCAGGTAAAGATAAGGTGTGATCGTGGAATCGAGGCGGAGGAGAAGGGATGATTAGGACCCGGGGTTTGGTGTTCTGTTGTGGTTGCTTTTATTGTTCTAGAACTGTATGTTTCTGTAAACTGTTGTATTGTTCTGCGTGACGTTTAGAATGGTTTAATTAAAAAAAAAAATGCGGTTGTTTCACCGAGAACCTGGACGAAGCATCCCGTTGACCAATTTTCCATAAATATGAATCATCCGATCCGATCCGTCTCACAATCTACAAGGCTTGTCGGATCTGGAAGACTGCCTGAGTAATGATATTATCTGATGTCTCCTCCTTCTAGAAGAAATCCACCAATCTCTTTTTCTAAGAGCGTCCTTAACAACGACTTTAGAAACCAAACCAGTGACTTGCGGCCCTTGTTCTCCTGTAACCTCAATTAAGGGACCAAAACCATTGTTTCTGCTGGTAAAGCTCTTTATGCTTTTATATATATAAGTAAAATAATAATTAGATAAAAAAAGTTAACTTGACGAATCTACTTTAAAATTACCATAAAAATCAACGAACAAAAATCTCTTTTAATTGTTTGAAAAGATGAAATTCGTAAGAGCTTCGTCAAATAAACTACACGTAAAGAATAAAAAAGTTATATTTAATTTCTTATAACGTCTACAATTAATGCATACTACTTTTGCTTCTATTTTTTTTTTTTTTGTCAACAGCTTTATATTATATGAGCTTAGGAATACCAAGCTTGGGGAACATTGTTTACAAAAATTGCATGAGACGGGTATAATCGGGCCTTTCGTGCCAGTTTATCCGCCATTACATTCAAACTACGAGAGATAAAAGAAAAAGAACAAAAGGAGAATCTATTCTTACGCTTTGCTATCTCTTCTAAATAAGTCGCAAAAGCCGGCCACTCATCTGGCGATGACACCATCTTCACCAGATCTGAGCAGTCAGAGGCAAACGCAACACACATCTCATTGGCTGAGAGCATACAATCCATTGCCCAGATTAAAGCTTCCACTTCAGCATGTAGTGGGGAAAGGCTTCTTCGGAAATTACAGGCCCCCATTCGCCGGGCTCCGTTGTCGTCGATGTAGCTCCATCCTATCCCTGTAAACTTGTCTCCTTCTTTCCACGAGCCATCTACAAAACATTTTACGCCATTATATCCTTCCATAACATTGTTCCTCTGAATTTCGGGCCTAGGTTCCGAGACAACATCTCTCTGAGCCTCTTTCCAATCTGAAACTTCTAACTCCGCTTGTTTAACCACTTCTCTTGGATCTCTATCCGAATTTTCAAACACTTTCTCATTTCTCGCTTTCCAATTATACCATATAATCCATGGAAAGCTCTCAGAATGGGATTCCGATGGAATCCTCCAGAATAGGTAATCCAAATTAGCGTACAATGAGTCTGAGGGAAAAATTGCCGGGCTTGTCGGGATCGGGGATAAGGCCCAAGCCTGAAGTGCTGGTGGACATTGAAATATAGCATGGTTAATTGTTTCATCCGCTGCCCCACATCTAGGACAACGAGGGTCACAATTAATTCCGCGATGTCGTAAATTGGAAACGACCGATACACAACCTTCTATTTATGTTCAATTGTTTTAATGAATTCTTATAAACAAGCTAAAAATTCAAACTACAGAGTCATTATTTAGTGAGTTCTTTCGCGAAAATATTAATTAAGAACATTAAATATTATAATATAATTATTTTTATATATACATATATATAAATAAATAAGGATAATGATCATTAGATTCAAAAGAAAGAAAAAACTTTTTGCTAGTGAAGAATCTACTTCAAAATTACCATAAATATCGACGAACAAATGTCTCTTTTAATTGTTAGAAAAGATGAATCTTGCAAAAGGTTTATTAAGTAAACCACATGTAGACAATAAAAATTATATTTAAATCTTTTATAACGTCAACTATTAATGCATACTATTTTTCTTTATATATGTTCAATAGATTTAATAAATTCTCAAGAATCATCGTTTTGGGAGTTCTCTCGAATCATCAAGGTAGATATAATTAGGGTCGACGGTCTATTTCCCCACGAGAAGTATTGTATAGCTACAGATGCAGCCCAAACTATGACCCCGTCCCAGATCCCCATCAGTCGAAAGTTCCAGACCTGAATCCCCTTCCAGGAAAAGTTCGAAACTTAAATCCCCACAATTGAAAAGTTCGAAATTTAAATCACCATAAACCTGGATTAGACTCGGTTTACTAAATCACCATAAATCACAAAGGTAACTAAAAGTTTCTGATTATGATTGTGCTTAGTGGTGGTTAAGTTGTGTTTTTGTACATGATTGTGATTTGTGGTGGTTTAGGTATATGCACACCATATGTGGCTAAGTTTCTGGCATTTGAACATAAGCAAGCTGGTGAGTGCAAGGTCGTTAGAAGCACAAATGGACAGTATGAAGCAAGGCTAAGTGGTTGTTCTTACAAGGTAGACTTGGTAAAGCGGACTTGTACATGCAGGAAGTGGGATATATGTGGCATTCCGTGTGAACATGCCTACGGAGTGATTTTGGCGAGGAAATTAGTCGCTGAAGATTATGTGTGTCACTGGTTCCGGACAGCAATGTGGAGGAGGAACTACACCGAGGGTCTTGTACCACTGAGAGGAGCAAGGTTTTGGCCTTCAACAAATGGGCCAAATGTGCATGTACCTCCTGAACCGAACCTGCCTGGGAGAAAGAAGATTACGAAGGCTGACAAAAAAAGAAAGAAGGGTGTTAATGAGTCTCCAACAAAGAAGCAGCCAAAACATAAAAAAAGGATCATGCACTGTGGAATATGTGGTAAAGCTGATCATAACAGTAGATTTCATAAAAAGGATTTGACACAGGTTTTGTGTTTTTGTGTTTTATGTTTTTCTGGTTTATGTTTTTGTGGTTTACATTCTTGTCTTTCTTGTTGATGATTCTCTCTGTGATGTTCCTTTTTGCAGAGAGGCTCTCTCAGTCAAGGTGAACCTTCACAAGGCTCTCTCACTCAAGCTGGATCTCTCACTCAAGCAGTCAAGCTGGATAATTAGGAATTAGCTGTCTTGTGGTGTATTTTGGTCAGTTTAAGTGGTTGTGGTGTATTTCTTTTTGAACCACTTACTTGTCTGAACCTTTATGAAGTAGGTTAATTGTCTTTTGGGATTGTGATGTTCTTTTTTGGTCAGTTGTAATCTCAACCTTAATTATCTAATGCTAATGATCGGTATTAAGTGCATTTGTCATCCGATTGTCTTGACATAAGTCATCTAAAACCAGAAAAAACATGATCATAACACAATAACATTTGTGGCTTAATCAAACCAAGTCTCTGAGGAGACTACCAATGATGCTTAATCAAACCACGTCCCTGAGCAAAACTCTACGTACAAAGCAAAGGTAGTCACAAGTCCTGGTTCTAAACTCTGCATCAAAGTGTCGCCATGTGTTTTGTCTATGAAGTCGATAAATGAGAAGCAGTCTTTCATGGTGACTGTATCAGGCGATAGTATCGAAACAAAACAACCAATGTCTGCAAATCTACATGGCCAATCAATTTCGAGTTTAGAACAATCGATTTCGCAAAAACGATTTTTAGGTTATAAGATTTTGAAAATTACGATTTGGGGATTTTAGGAAGAGATTGGGTATTTTAAATGGGTTTACGGGTCTGATGTCTGGTGGATTCGAGTTTTTAATCGGGTTAATTTCGTAGTTTATGGTGTTTGGTATAGAGTTTAGTTACTAAACCGAAGAAACCCAGGTCTATGGGGATTTAAGTTTCGAACTTTTCCTGGAGGGGGATTCAGGTCTGGAACTTTCGACTGATGGGGATCTGGGACGGGGTCATAGTTTGGGCTGCATCTGTAGCTATACAATACTTCTCGTGGGGAAATAGACCGTCGACCCATATAATTACTTAAATCTTTGACTAATGTTAAAGGTTTGTTTACGTTAGGTTTTATGATTGTTAGAAAAAAAATTCAACACCTATTATAATTTAACTGATTAGATTTTCGGCAGATTATTCGAAATACTCATAATATTCATCAATTACACTTTACATGTTGACTTCTATAGATGTTTTAAGTAGCACAACAATCTGTGGTTATTGAACTTGTTGGGTTTCAAACAATGATTAAAATAAAAAGAAAATATTAATTAAGAACATTAAGTATTATAACATTATATATATATATATATATAGAAAAGAAGTTAATGATCATTAGATTCCAAAGAAAGAAAAAAATAATTTACTAGTGATGAATGTACTTTAAAATTACCAAAAATATCGTCAAAGAAATGTCTCTTTTATTTGTTAGAAAAGATGATTTTTACAAAAAGTGAGAATAAATAAACCACATCTAGACAATAAAAATTATAATTAATTTTTTAATAACGTCTACTATTAATGCATACTATTTTTTTCTTTTATTTACGTTCAATAGTTTCAATAAATTCTTAGAATTAACCTAAAAATCCAGACTATAGAGTCATCGTTTTCCAAGTTCTCTCGAATCATCACGGTAGATATAGTTACTCAAATAATCTTTGACTAATGATTCAAGTTTTTTAACTTTAGGTTTTATGATTGTTAGAAGGAAAAATTCACCATCTATTATAATTTAACTAATTAGATTTTCGGCAGATTATTCGAAATACTCATATTCATCTATTATACTTTCTATGTTGACTTCTACAAATGTTTTAAATAGCACAACAATCTATGTCTATTGAACATGTTGGGTTTCAAACAGAGATTTAAATATCAAAACAAAAAATTAATAAAAAAAATTCAATACTTTAATATGATTATATATATATATATATATATATATATATATAAGAATATAATGATCATTAGATTCAAAAGAAAGAAAAAAAAAATTACTGGTGACGAATCTATTTTAAAATTAAAATAAATATCATCGAACAAATGTCTCTTTTAATTGTTAGAAAAGATGAAACTTACATATAAACAATAAAAATTATATTTAAATATTTTATAACGTCTACTATTAATGCATGCTAATTTTTTGTTTATGTATGTTCAAAACTTTCAATAAATTCTCAGAAAAAAAAAAGAAAAAATTCAGACTATAGAGTCATCGTTTTGGGAGTTCTCTCGAATCATCAAGGTATATATATAGTTACTCAAATCTTTGACTAATGTTTCAAGTTTTTTTACTTAGGTTTTAAGATTATTGGAAAAAAAATTCACCACCTATTATAATTAACTTATTATATTTTTTGTAGATTATTCGAAATACTCATATTTATCCATTACACTTTTTATGTTGACTTCTACATATGTTTTAAGTAGCACAACAATCTTTGTTTATTAAACGTGTTGGGTTTCAAACTTTGATTTAAATATCAGAAGAAGATATTAATTATGAACATTAAATATTATAATATATATGTGAAGTTAATATCATTAGATTCCAAAGAAAGAAGGAAAAAAATTACTAGTGACGAATCTACTTTAAAATTACCATAAATATTGTCAAATAAATGTTTCTTTTAAAAGATGAATCTTGCAAAAATTTCATTTAATAAAGCACTTGTAGACACTAAAAATTATAATTAATAGTATACGTGGAATAAAAGAAATAGTAAAAACTGAAAAGCGGTCACGTTCGAAGAAATAAGAAAGCTCTGCTCCAAACACCAGCCATGAGAATGGGAAGAGATTCGTTGTGATCAGATCGATAGTGTCCATAGTAAATTGAAAGCTCAGTAAGACAATATATACACTGTCTATAGTACGGGGATGAATAAACAAAGTTTCATTTTAGCAGAATAAGAAGGGAAAATAATAATTAAATTGACATGAGAGAATTAAAATTGCTTGATTGGGGGGCCATACATGTAGACCATATAATATAAATGAATGTTGTAACTAAGGCCAAAAAATAAAGAGGAATGTCGTTGTAACCAAATACGAGTAGAGAAAGAAGTAAATAAAATGGAAACATAAAATTAGTAAACATGAGAGGTTGTGGAAAAAGAAATGGAGAGGACATATAAAGAAAAATTAAAGAATATACATTTGGTTCATTAAGATTGGATCTCTTAATAAAGAAAATAATGTGTGTCCAAAAATATATTAACTATTTCAGTGGATTCCTTTAAAAACTCTTATCTATCTTCTTCGCCACTTATTACCCAATTAATATGTTGATCTCGCTGATAATGTCGTCAACTAGGCAACTTTTACCCATAATTTTGTTCTTCAGATAATAATTTATTAGCTCCTCCTCCGTCGGCTGAAATCTGAATCCTGGTCGTATCTGCATTTTCACTAGAAATCAAAGATTCAACCCCAAAAAGGAAAAAGTGTCAACTCTGATGGCGTTTATCTCTTTCTCTTTCGGCTCATGTTTTTTTATTTTTTAGTTTTGGTTCTTAGCTCATGTTTTAATTTTTTTGTTTTGGTTCTTAGCTCATGTTTTATTTTTTTCTTTTTTTGAGGAGGAAGAAGAGAAGAACAAGCAGAGATGGGTGTTTAAATTGTCCAACAAAAAAAATTAATTTATATTGAAGGCAGAGCTCATGTTTTTTTATTTTTTAGTTTTGGTTCTAAGCTCATGTTTTAATTTCTCACGGTACTATATTATCAGCAAAAATAATATTAGTTCTGCTATAAATGTGAACATATTCGTATGGGTCCCACTGGCACGTGATCAGGGATGCAACAGGTGGTTTAGTGTCTCTATTCGGAAGTAAGCAATGGTGTGAATCACAAAGAGAAGCAAGAAGTCTAATAGGTGGCGGGGGAGGTGCACAAATTATTCTGCGAAGATGCTTGTATCGGAGAAGAAAACTGTTCAGCAATCACTTTGACATGTGGACTCTACGAGGTTGTTCTGTTTGGAAATTCTTACAATGTCAACATGACAAGGAGAACATGTGCTAGAATTGGAAATGGTAAATCACTGGGATACATTGTGAACATGTATATGATGCAATGATAGATGAAGGTTTTGACACTAAAGATTATGTGTCTGACTTCTTCTAAACACTAATATACAAAAGCCATCAGAGTTCGAGTGATGAGCTTGCAACATACATCATAACTGTAATTATAATCAATTTTTTTATAACGTCTACTAATAATGCGTACTGTTTTTTTTATATATATGTTCAATAGGTTCAATAAATTCTGAGAATTAATCTAAACATTTAAACTACAGAGACATCGTTTTGGGAGTTCTCTCAAATCATCAAGGTAGAAATAGTTACTCAAATGTTTGACGATCGTTTCAAATTTTGTACTGTAGGTTTTATGATATTAGAAAAAAAATTTCACCACCTATTATAATTTAAGTGATTAGATTTACGGCAGATTATTCGAATACTAATGCCATGTTCATTGGTGACACCGTCGTGTCTTAAGAAGTGTTCTTATAATATAAAATTATTAAAACACACACTCTCTCTTCCTTTTACTCAACTTTATACCTTCTCTTTCATCCTTTTACTCAACTTTATACCTTCTCTTTCATCCTTTTACTCAACTTTAATTAAGAACACTCTCCAAAAGTGTCTAATTTTAGACACTCTCTCTCCTCTTTAAGAACACTTCATCATCATCTACTCAATTTTTATTAATTTTATATTTCAATATACCCCATAAAAACACTCTCTTTCTTCCTTTTACTCAAATTTTAATAATTTTATATTTTAAAAACACCCCATAAGACACCATAAGATCTCCAATGAACATGCCCTAATATTTATCCATTACACTTTCTATGTTGACTTTTAAAGATATTTAAGTAGCACAATAATCTATGTTTATTTAACATGTTGGGTTTCAAACAGTGATTTAAATATCAAAAGAAAATATTTATTATGAATATTAAATATTATATATGATTTTTTTTTATATATAAAAGAAGTTAAAGATCATTATATTCAAAAGAAAGAAACAAAATTACTGGTGACGAATCTACTTTAAAATTACCATAAATATCGTCGAACAAATGTCTCTTTTAATTGTTAGAAAATATGAAACTTTCAAAAGTTTCATTAAATAAACCACATGTAAACAATAAAAATTATATTTAAATTTTTAATAATGTCTACTGGAATAAAAATTAATGCATACTATTTTTTCCTCTTTATTTTTTGGTTTGAGTTACAACATTCATTTATATTATATGGTCTACATCATGTAGGCTACATGTATGGCCCTCCAATCAAGCAATTTTAATTCTCTCATGTCATTTTAATTATTATTTTCCCTTCTTATTCTACTAAAATTCTTTTATTCCACGTATACTATTAATTATAACTTTTATTGTCTACATGTGCTTTACTTAATGAAGAAGCCCAACTTCATTAAGCGCAGTATCTTTTTCGATTTCTTATAGATTTAAATTTTTGTTATAATTTACACACGTTTCTGTTTTTTTTTTTATATTTGTTTTCACATGATCCTTGTTTTAAGATATCTACCTGAAGAAGAAATTCAAAAAGAAGGTTAAAGATCATGGCATATTCTGTTCTTGCTCTTCATCTCCTGGCTCTTCAACCCTCTGTGGCAGTGATTGCAGTTGTGGGTATGATCCAAATGTGTCTTTAATCTTTTCAAAATTCTCTATGTCCTGATTTTGATTTTTGGTATGTTCTTTGATACTAAACTATCATTACATTTCGTTTAATAGGATCCTACTCTCAAGCTGTTCATCTAGTTGCAAGTGCAGAAGTGATTGCACCAACAAGCCGTTCCAACAAAGACATATCAAGAAAATGAAGCTAGTTCAGGTTGGTATGTTACTACTCGGCTTACAAAGAATGCATTTTTTTTTTACTTCTAGTTTGAATAATTGGTTTCTTGTAGACAGAGAAATGTGGATATGGGATTGAAGCAGATGAAGATATCAACCCAGGAGAGTTTATCATTGAATATGTTGGAGAAGGTGATGTGATTATTCAATATGCTATTGTTCTGCTTTCAGTTGGTATTCATTGTCTTCTTACGTTCCTTACTCACTGCAGTTATCGACGAAAAGATTTGTGAAGAAAGGCTCTGGAAGTTGAAGCATAAGGTCGAGACAAATTTCTACTTGTGTCAGATAAACTCGAACATGGTGATCGATGCTACTTACAAGGGGAACAAATCAAGATATTTTAATCACAGTTGCAATCCCAATACAGAGATGCAGAAATGGTTTGTGTGATTTATTACTATAATCCATTCTTTTCTTCTGATCAAAGTAACTTGTTATGACATTTTTGTTTCCATTAGGATAATTGATGGAGAGACAAGAATCGGCATCTTTGCGACCCGTCACATAAACAAAGGAGAGCACTTGACTTATGATTATCAGTAAGAGAATTTCCTTGATAGATAGATTTTACTATCACTGGTGATAAAGTACTTGATAGTAATGTTAAGCTGTGAGTGTCACACTAAAATATATTGCAGGTTTGTTCAGTTTGGTGCAGATCAAGAGTGCTACTGTGGTGCAGTATGTTGCAGGAAAAAGCTAGGTGCAAAATCAGTATTGAAATTTCTACAAACAAGTTGGGGTTAAGGCAGTGTTTGCACCAATTTATAATTATTGTTAATTCGAAATTTGATTAAAAACCTAAATAACTCTTAAAGAATCCACTTATTTATGTATTATGCTACTATCTCATACGACTCAGCCAACATACAACTCATCCTCCTCCCTCAGAAGAGCGAGGGCATCGGGAATATCAGAACCTAGCATGAAGGCGTGCACAAAGTCAGCAGACTTCTGGAGATTGCTGACGTCAGGAGTGTCGGCTCGGGTCTTGAGCTCGACTTGGCGCGACTTGAGATCCATCCTGATGTCCACCTTCATCTGGTCGTAAACCGGTCTGTAGATGTCTAACCACGCTCTCTTGAGTGGAGTGTACCGGTTTGGTGGTACGGGTATCTTTCTGAGCTGGAAGACTTCCATCTGACTAGACTCTGCCATAATTAACCTACCTACAAGGTGCGTAATTAAACATAGATAAAGCAAGACGAATCTCAATACTCAGGCTACATCTCAACCTAACAAGGAGCTAGCGATTCAGATTTTAGAGAGGATTCGAGATTAGAATATTCACATACCTTACTCTTCGGTGGGAAAAGGGAACGAGAGAGAGAGAAGCTGCGGACGTAGGTGGAGGAAGAGTTTCTAGTTTCTTTAGGGTTTTATCTGTGTAGCACGATATATATACTTATTGGGTTTATGAAACATATTATGATTATGTCAAACATTGGCCCAGTAAAGGCCTTATTATCTACAGAAAAATGTGTGTATGGCCGGGCTAGACATCTGGTAGTTGAACAGAAAATTACATCATGTCAGTTTCAACATTTAAGGCCCAGTTAGATCCATTAATCGATTCAATTTGTTTTTACCTATTGCCATCAGGGTGAAGCTCATACATTTGATTGTCATCTTCTCCCTTAGCCAGCAGATACCCTGAAGAAGTCAAACCCTGGAGATAAAGAGAGATTCCAAAGTGTTGTGTCGATAATGTTTCAAGAAAGCCTAAGAACCAAAAACTATAAAGTCATGACTATGTTAGGAATCCTACCTGAATAGTCACAACAGTTTGAACAACTTTGTTATCCCTTCTATCTTCAACCACCACTTTTTGCTCGCTGCACCAAGTTTATATTCACAAACCTTAACGTTGAGTAAACTAAGATAAGCATATACAACCACAAGCCAATAAAAGCTACATAGCATGACGTATACTCGACGATCCTATGTGTAGCCTAGGCTCGGAAAATCTATAATCAATTAGTGATAAGCAATTGAAGACATAACCAACACTTGTGAAGCCATGTTCTGTAGTAAAGCTCCTCGAGAGATTTAAGTCCTGTAAAGTGCATTGCAATAACAGAGTGGTCAGACAAATACAACTTTTGGAGGGATACTCTAAAAGTAAACAAAGAAGCAGTTGACTGAAGATTTTAGTCTTTACCTCTGCGCATGAGTAGATCAAAGAACGTTTCGAATTTATCAAAGAAGGCACCAAGAAGATATAATGCATCGATCATAATTTAGTTGATAAATTCATTATAATATTTCTCTCCAATCTTGAGGCCATTCAAGTAGATATCATTGGGCCACTTTATCTTAACGTCAATGTAAGGCAAACCCTGCAGTGAAGATCAAGCTAGAGATAAGTTCTGATCTAAAAGGATCCAGGAAAACATCTAAAAAGGATTACTTATAAAACGAATAATTTATTTTCAGTATAATAACTTCAAAATCTATGTTCACGTG
The DNA here is from genome assembly GCA_963576765.1 of Draba incana. NCBI lineage: Eukaryota > Viridiplantae > Streptophyta > Magnoliopsida > Brassicales > Brassicaceae > Draba > Draba incana. The sequence continues at coordinate 7,462,637 of OY755215.1, read as the reverse complement.
GACCAACTATCTAGGTTTTACGTTGTTTGAGAGACCCATAAAGCATTAATTAAAAGTTAAACTAAAGAGATGTGAATTAATAAATCTAAGAAAATCCAAGGAGGTGATTTCTTTCAACGTGACTCAATACATCTCGGTCTCTAAATTGGAGCGTGATTATCGCTTGCCAAACTATATCAGCTCAATTTTGCCGTTAAATAAGGTTAATAAGGGCTTACAATTTTTTTTCCTTTCTTCACGACTATTTCGATTTCATAATATTATATTTTAGATAAAATTACATAAAAAATTAACAATACACTAATTGGTAAGGATACAATCATATTTTAAGAATTAAGTAAATCACTTAATATCACATGTTTTTAATTTGTACGAGTTTCTTACTGCTAATTGTGAAATTGATCTAGTAGACTGAACCCTAAGGGTCAGATTGGTGACCTCTTTTGTAAACAAGGTGCGGTTGAAACGAGCGATTGAAAGGAGCGGTTGAAAGGAGCGGTTGAAATCAGTGATTAGAAACGTGTTTTTTGATCAAAAACCGTCGTTTGTAACGATGTTTTCAAACTGACTCAAGAAGAGGCGATTGACCACGTTTGCCATCTGAAATGTGGGTAGTTTTGTTGTTTGTAATTTTTAATACATTTTTTTGTTTTATGAAAATTTGCATGGAAGTTTAATAAATAAGGGTAATTCTCATAGATACCACCTTTTTTAGTTTTTTTCCAACCATATTACTAATTTTTAAAAGTTTCTTAGATACCACTTTTTCAAATATTTCAAAAATACCACAAAAATTAAAATTAGTTTTAAATGATCAAAACTAAACTCTAAATCTACATCATACCCATAAAATTATACCCTAATTGTACAATAGTTAACCCAAACCCAAAAATTTAAATTATATCCTTTAAAAATCAATTTTTGTGTTTATGGTATTTTTGAAAAGTTTGGTTTTTTTTTTTGGGAAAAGTGGTATCTAAGAAACTTTTAAAAATTAAGGGTATATAAGAAACAAAAATTTTGTTTAGTAGCATCCTAAGGAATTTCTCAATCAATAACTAGATTACTGGCCCGCACCGTTTGTGGGTATGAAATCTTTTAGACGATTAAGTTAGTTTTAGTTTTTAGTCAAGACTAAAAAGTGTTTATTAGTTTATTAATTCTATGGCAACAATTCGTAACCAAATTGCAGATATGTTATGGGCAAATCATGTATGATTATTTCAATTTTTATAAGAATAAAAAAAAATTTGGTTAGCTTTACACAATTACTATTTTTAAAATAAATGATTGTAATTTTAGTAATAATTTATGTTATTTATGTTAAATTATTTGTGAATATGTGAATATATATATATATATATACATTTAAATTATATGACCAATATTTAATTATATAATTTTATTTAATTACATAATTTTATTTAATTATACTATTCAACCGCTCTAGTGTTACCAATCAAACTTATTTTTCAACCGCTCTCCGTTACTAAACCGCTTTCTCTAACCACTGTATTTAACCGCCTCTTTTCAAACGAACTTCAGTTCAACCGCTCAAAATTTTGTAACCGCTCTTTTCAAACGGAGTGACCAATCTGACCCTAAATGTATTTAGACATATATCAAGAATGGTCTAAATAACTTGATTGATCCCCGTCTCAAAAGTATTGCCACACTTCTCGGGATGATTTGGGTGGGAGATTGAGTAGTCGGACAATTATGTACTCTAGAACATCCGCGATGCTATCAAATGATATAAACAAAACTCGTATATTTTTAAACCGCGACGTTTAAATTACTTTGAATACTTGAGTTAAAATAGTCAAAAAGAAATAATTCACTTTATACGTGTTAAGGTAAAATGCAACTGATTTTTTTACCTTAAAGATGATTAAAGCACGCATAACTCATTCCAAAAACACTTCCGTGTCAAACCCGTCTCATCAGACGCTTTCAATGATATAAACAAAACTCGTATATTAGGCCTAGATCTCTAGAGCTTAGGAGTTAGGACCAATTGTCTTAAGCCTTGAAAAACTCATTCTGACTCTTTATAGAGTTATTCTCACAGATTCTCTTCGCACCTCTTTATTCGATCCGACCAATCTTTGGCCGGAACTTCATCGTTTATTCTATTTCTCTCTCTTTTTCACCACTAAATATTACTACTAAACATTCATATACTTTGCGATCATCCATATGATATCATGTTAAATTTCACAGATTTGCAGATCAAAACTAATAATTTACATATATCATTTATACATCAATCAATATATATTTCATTCAGATATGGGATAGGGATATCTAATAACCTCGTTTACAATAATGTTATTATTTCACCTCTGTGTCAATATAAAATATTTGTTCATGGATGAAATATAATACTCTCCGTATGAAAAAGAATGAAATATACTAGTTTATGCGAAGACAATTATTAATCAACATACACAACGAGACCATGCATGCATATGCAAAGCCTGTGTTTGTATTTTGGACTTTGGATTTCCGACAAGAGTAATTAAGGTAGTGCAAGAAAACTATTAAAATAAAGAAGATGAAGAGATTCCAAGATCGATGTAGCGTCTCGATCGATTCCGAAGTTGTAAACTGCACAGTAGTACGTACTCATCACATTTATTAGTTTGTTTCATTATGCAAATTAATTAATATTTTCCTACTATAAAACAATTTAATCGCTGTATCGATGTGAAAGATTCACGAGATCCCAATTTATATTTCAGATGCATTCATCAGTTAGTTCTGAAATATAAAACACCTGGCTTCTTTTTGAACTCAGTTACAAAATGATAATAAACCAAAAGATTTTAGACCGAACAATAATAAGAACAAACTATTAATATCATTTTTTCAAAAGATTTTAGACCGAACAATAATAAGAACAAACTATAATATCATTTTCAGCAGAAAAATGAACTACCTGGTACTTGAGCTAATTCAGTGACATTTTAGTAGTTTTATTTCATAGTAGTAAATATCACTACGGTTTCATGAAATGTATAGTGTATACGAAGATGCTTAAAAGAATTGATTTGACTATCTATGTCACCAAAATGCACTTTCCTTTTCGGTCACATGTCATAGGAGAACTTCATAGTTAAACGTGCCTGAGCAGAAACAATTTCAGGATGGGTGAGTTATTGGAAAATCATTTCCATTATCGTGTGAGTGAGGACAAAACACGAAGAAATACCGCATTGTGATTTGCAGGGTTAGTAAACAAATATTTCGAGCCTCCCGGTCTAACGAACCACCATCGGACAAGTGGGCCCACATACCGAAAATGGACAGAGGGCCCATGGTTGAAACGGTCGGAACGTTACGATTAGTGTTAGAAAAAGTACTGAGTTTTGACCCCTAGAAAAGTATTGACCTAACGGTTTTTACCTGATTACCTAAATTAATAAAGTAAAAACCGTAAAAACTAAAAAGTACTAGCAAAAAACACAAATATTAAGAAACTACTTTTACTTTTAAAAGTAACATTTTAAAAATATATTAAAAACATTTTTAACCAACAAAAAGAAAAACTACATAATACTATTGGTTGCACAATATTCACTAAAGTTAAAAAGTACCTAGGATTGTCAAAACATCTTATATTTTGAAACAAAATAAAATGTCTAAAACATCTTACATTATGAAACGGAGGGAGTAAAAGAAAAGAATTAGAGAGATAAGAAATGGATTTTATGGGGGAAAGCATCAACGTGGTTCTCGATGAAAAACGGCCTCACCTGTCTCTGCCTCGGCTCCTGATCTCCATTAAAATAAGACAAATTTATATCCCAGATCTCGATCACTTCCATTTCCATTTTTTTTTTTTTGCTTTTGTCATGTATAGACCACATTGTTACGAAAATAATTTATATTCAAATATTAATAAGAGAGATTGGTCTTATAACAGAAAAATTAAGAAAATATCTTACATGAAAAAGTTTATATAAATTGAGGGTAACGTAAGAGATTTTTATTTTCAGAACATGTATGATTTATTTATTTTTGTTTTATATATGCTACAATACGATTGTAATCGAATTAATACATATACACAATCTAACTCTTTCTATATATTTAACTTTTTTTTTAAGAACAATTATAAACAAATGGGTCTTGGACTCTTGGTCTACTAGTTTTTTATTCCATCCGTTTCGTTTTATAAGATGTTTTGGTTGAATGAGCAAAAATTAAAAAAAATTATAATCAAAACCTATTAATAATTAGTTAAAAATATAATTCAATCAATCATATATAAAACTACAGAATTCTAAAGGTCAAAACTATCAAATAACATTAATATTTGCATTGAAACTAGTAAACCATCTTATAAAATGAAACAAACAAAAATCACTTAAACATCTTATAAAATGGAACATAGAGAATAATATTCAAAATCTTTCGTTTAAACCCATTTAAAAAATGATGTACAGTCTTAAAATGATATTATCAATTATTAATTCTACACATTAAATGAAAATTTACCCAAAAATTCAGAATTTTCACGGTTTGTTTTAAAAAATGTTACATCCTTATAAACCCTAGTCAGTTACATTACATCCTTTATAAAACCCAAGCCTCCAACTTTTTAAAATTTATTATACTGACGTACAACGTGAATGATCCTCTCTCTCTCACGTATAACATACGGCCGTTAAAATCAGTAGATATTTTTTTGTGTCTGACAGATTTAGAAAAGGGGTTTGGTAATAAAGGAAACAAGATTAAAGGGTGGGCCAATGAGCGTGAAGAAAGTGGGCCTTGAACACGTGGTACGTTAAAGCCCACATCACGTGTAGTCTCATGCTATATTGCCAATCTCTTCCGGACTCTCGTGACTTCCTCTACCGCTTCATTTTTCAACTATAATCGTTTTGACTGGAAACCAATTTCAGTGTGATAAATAAGAGTACCATTTTACCTACAATATGCATATAAAAGTAGGTATATTTTAATATATACGATCATAACAAATTATTGGAATACATTGTTGAGATAGCACTTAATACTTATAAGATTTTGGTGTCTTTTTATATTTTTGACTACTATTCATGGCTTTATTACCCTTAGCCTCTCACAAATATTGGATCCGATTGGTAACCTAATCTTTTTAAGATCTGAAGCGGTAAGCTGTACAACATAGTGCAAAACTGTATAGATAAAATTGTAATAGTGCAAAGCTGTTTACATAAAGCTGTAATAGTGTTGGTAAAGTTCATGGTATCGTTTTGGTTATTGGTACAATTTAAAACGTTACAAATTATAAAGAGGCGGTACGTTTATAAAGACGCTACCAATCTGAGCCATTATATTTGTGCAATTTCTCTCTTTTCCCCTCCCCTCTTTCATGCCAACCTCTTTTTCTTTTTTGTTTTTTATATGTTTTTTTTTCTTTTCACATTTATTTTCTATTTTTTAATATCTACGATTATACATGGTTGTTAAATTTATGGTTACATGTGTTTCTTAAAGTACATGTGAACGTGTGTACATAAGTTTCATATATTTATGTGTACGTGTATGTATATGTGTATATGATCACTATGTATGATATATATTCATATGTGTATGTGTATGTGTACGTGTATGTATATGTGTACATGATCACTATGTATGATATATATATTCATATGTGTATGTGTAACGCCCCCGATCATCAGTCAACGACCTTTGACCGGAAACGCCCCCGAGACCAACTATCCCCGGAATGGTTTACCCGAACTGTCCCAATCCTGAGGCTTTTCAACCCGAATCAAGCCAAAGCGGTTGTTTCAATCCGGACTAGACCAATATCATTTGAAACTTTAATTCATACCAAAATACTTTTATTAAATATATACCGAGGTTTCAAATGTACATCCGTGAAAACTTTTTAAGCCGGCCCGAGCCCACATGCTCAAAACGTTGTACAATATAAGAAAGCATAACTTATTTTACAAAGATGCAAGGAAAAATCTACCGCTGGTTTTCCTAAGTCTTGTGTGAGTCCCAAGGTCTACCCGCTAGGTTACCTGCAAAACAAGTTGAGTCATGAGTAATGTAGAATTACTCAGTGAGTCGGGGTTCCTCTAACGGATGTAGCGTTTCCCACCCCAAAACCCAAAACAATAATCACACACAATAATGAATACGCAGAAGCATTCAATAATCAATGGAAACAATAACATGCAATGCAATTCATTTTACTTTCAATAAGGCCTTGCGGATCCAACACCTATTCTCGGTACCAATGGAATATAAGACACAAAGACTTCCAACATTCCTGAGTTCCGTGGGAACACCCCAACCCAAACTCAATACACCGTCGTGTATCATGGCTCTCGGGAGCGACCCAAGTACCTACCGTGACATGATCTACACGTCTTTCTTCGGGAACAAAGGACCGCTACATCATGATACCACGCATGATGCATTTCCAGTTAAACCGGTTATTAATATGCAGGAATGTCACCTGATACATGTTAATAACCACACAATAATAACACAATCTCTACCTTAGCCAAGTCACACTAGACTTCGGGCTTTGAAACCATCAATACTTATTACTAGGCATTACCATAAACATTAGTAATACTATTACAAGTATTATGCTAAAACAAACCTCAACACCCAATATCGTATTATACCTAACACTTAGCAATATCTATGAAAGATACTAAGGACCTCTAGAATATACTAAAGAAACATTTATTCATTCTAAACTAGAATGAAAATGAAACAATGCATTGTACCGAGACTCACAGATTTAGAAGAGGTTTTCCTTAGAGTCGGCTCCACGGAAATCAGATCCTTCCCTTGCATTTGATCAGATCCGAAGCTTACTTAGCTCGGAATCCTCACCCAAAATCTTAGACTTGCTAGAAAATTGCTAAGGAAACCTTTGGGAAAAGAAGGATTTTTGGTGCAAAAAACTTTCGGACATAGGAAGGAACTAGAGTGTTTTGGGGCAAGGCTGGATGGATAGAAATGACTAAGGAATGGTCTTTATATAGGGGAAAGTCAGAAGCACGAGGTGTCAGTGGAGCTGCTACACTGCTGACACATGTCAGTGGTCTGCCACGTGTCAACACTTGGACACACATGCGCGGTGACAAGTGTCAGGCGCGTGTCAGTCCTTGGTCAGACACCCACGTGGCCCAATGCCAGCCACACGTCCCACCGACTTGCTCCGTGGCACATCCCTAGCCATACAGACCCCTTACTGGAGTTCTTCTCACTCTATCGTCCCGCGGTACATACTCTATCGACCCGCGGTACGACCCAGCTGTCCCACGACAAATCCCTCAACCTAAACCCAATTTCCCTCGATAATTTCCAGACTTTTCTCAACCAAAACCTTCCTAAGATCTTCCTCTATCTATCCCAAGTCAAAATTTTCTAAGGCCGCTACTTAGAAAAATTAGGATCGTCCCGCTCCGGCCTAGATACTAACAATGTTATAACATAATCCAACACATGTGATGTTCAACTCGGGGGTTTCACATGGTTTTGTGACTTCCGGGGTAGCTTTCAAGGTTTAAAGGAGACTGTATCGTAGATAAGGTAGATATTTATGTGTTTAGAAAATGAATCGTTAGAGCTAGTAGCCGGTTGTGTGTAAGACCCTCCTTATGAAGAATTCGTCATGTATGTATATATATATATATATATATATATGTGTATGTGTGTACACGTATTTTATACATGTATGTATATATGTATGTGTGTGTTTTTCATATGTGTACGTATACTTGTATGTGTGTGTACGTATGTTTAATATGTGTAGTTATGTGTATGTGTGTACCTATGTTTTTATTTGTACGTATGTGTATATATGTATATGTATGAGTGTACGTATGTCTAGTTATGTATGTACATATGTGTATATGTATGTATGTACATATGTTTTCTATGTGTACGTATATGTGTATATGTATATATATATTCTATGTGTATACATAAATATTCTACGTGTATGTGTACGTGTATGTGTGTACATTTATTCGTGTATGTATGTGTATGTGTACGTTTATGTGTGTGTATACATTTTTATACGAATATGGTCAAATGTATTCATATGTTTTATATGTACGATATATATATTTATATGTATGTGTATACAACATATTTATATGTTTTATGTATGTGCATACAACCCAATTATAAATGTGTATTTACGTCCTGGTTTTTTTTTTTTTTAACGGCCAAAGGATTTTATCAAAGCCCATGGGCTGATGGACACGAAAGAGAATCTAAAAAAGCCACATAATTATAAAATACAAATACAGAACAAAATACACGTATAAGCTTTTAATGGAGCTTCATCTACGTGGCGATCATGCTTTCATGCCGGAAAAGCTTTCTTCTCCCTGCAACTATCACCGACGCATTTTCTTCTCTTTGCAACTATCACCGGCGCATCTTCACCACCGTAGCTTGATAATCCTTCGTGCATCACTGATTAACCTTCCTGAACACTCCTCGATAATTGATTGATCCGATCCTTCAATCACAAGATTTAAAAAAAAACAGAGAAATCTTTAAAAGTTTGAGATACAAAACCTTTAGCATCTTGCAGCCTAGCTTATTTTGCCTCAAACCTATCCAATTTTCCAAATCTACAATTCTCAATCTAATTGAAAAACTTCGCTTTTACCTAATCTATAGGCCCGCTCTATGGAAACGAAGTGTGATACCCCGGTTTCAGAGCATATATGGTATATGCGCTATATGCGGAGAAGCTTAAAACAAGTGATTTGGCTACCTATATCACCAAAGTGCACTTATCTTTTCGGTCACAGGTCTTGAGAGAACTCCAAAGTTAAGCGTGCTTGAGCTGGAGTAGTCTCAGGATGGGTGACCTACTGGGAAGTCATTTCCTGTACCGTGTGAGTGAGGTCAAAACACGGGAAAATATCGCGTGGTGACTTGCAGGGTCAGTAAACATGACTTCCGAGCCTCCCGGACTAACGTACCGACCGTCAGAGAGTGTGGGCTCACGGGCCGAGAGTGGACGTGGAGCCCGTGGATAGGGCGGTCGAGGCGTTACATGAAGAATTACTTTCTATTAGAAGGAGAATCGAGCAAAGGAATGATGAAACTTTCTCACAAACTATCGATTTTTAAGAACAAATCAAAACGGAGGAAGGTTAAATAATATCCAAGAAACCCAAAATACTAATTCGAACAACGTCGAAAGTATTATCCGACTAAAACGGAAATAAAATCCGATCACAAGACCGGAAAACCAAATCGGACAAAACCGAACCTTGGTCTAAACATAACTGAACAGATCGGAACTTATATAAACACTAAACCTATTTACATTACCACGGTGGCCGACTCTTTAAAATCAATAATTCTCTTTTTTTTTAGCGAGAAGGAAGAGAGTTTAGGAGAGAGAAAGTTAACTTTTCTAAAAAGGTTAATATATACGTCTTGGGTACATGTATAATACATCTTCTTTTTAAAATAAATTAATATATATAATAATATGGATATAAAACTGTAAAGAAAAATAAATGTTAGTAGAATCTGGAATTAAAATAATTTTTATTAAAATAAAATATACATGAATATATGATGAGAGGGATGTAATAATATAAGAAAAAAAAAACCAAATTAAAAAGAAAAAGGAAGCCATCACGTAACAAAGAGAAAGAGAAAATGAGACGGGTACATGATTTAAGGATAATAAAGTCATTTGATGTTAGTAAAAACATGCACATTAGTGAGATGTATAATTGGAGTATCTAACAAATACAATACTAATATTCTAAATATAATTAAATTATATTCCCTCCGTTCTTTGGAGATTGATTTTCTAGCATTTTTCACACAAATTAAAAAACAATAAATAGTGTTTAGTAATTAATGCAACTTTTTGCAACAAACACTTTTTTATAATAATAAACCAATAGTTATTCTCTAAATTTAAATGGTCTCATTTAATATTTTTTGGAACTTACAATTTATATTTTTATAAATTGATTAAAAAAGTATGTTCAACCAAAATACGCTAGAAAATAATGGGTGTTAATTTTTTGGAACCAAAATATGCAATTGTAAATGGGTGTAGATTTGTTTTATTATACCCAATATTTTTTGGAAATAATTTTGATAATGGATTGGGAACAAATCAAAACGCAAAGAGAAATAATTTTAAAATAATGGGTGTTAATTTGTTTTATTATATTTATGAAATAAAAGATTTTTCTTATTAATGGAAACATATGGAATAATCTATTGATATGTGTCTTTTCATATTCGATGTCACATTTTATTTATATAACATCGTCGAAATATTTTGTAATATTTACTTACTAATTATGAAATATAGAGAGATTCGTTTAGTCAATAATCAATCGATTAAAAGCATTTTTTTATTCTAAAATGATGCTTTTATTATAAATTTATGATCATTTTGAATTATATAAAATTAATGTATTATAATTGATAAAATAAAATTATAAAATCTATCGTTAGGATATAAGGGTAAGTAACTATTATTATATTTTTCTTAACTAACGTTATATTCAAAATATCTAAAATTAAAAAATGCAAATGTAAGTATGAAGGACATATATAATTACGTATAAAGATCCAAATCATTTTATATTAGTGATAATATGAAGATTTGGTGGCGATATAAGTGAATTTTTTTTTATATTAGACTATGGATAGCTAGTGATAATATTCCAAAGAATGTAAAATTTGATTTATATAATTTTAACCCTAAGAATAATTTATTTCTACAAAACAAATTGGGCTAATTATGATACAAATGGATTTTTTTAAGGGAATTAGCTAAAATTAGTTTTTGGAAAGAGTTTGACCATGTCACATTTAAAGTGATACCATGTCACATTTGAAGGGATTCCATGTCACATTTTAAATGAAATCACCTCCCTAATAATGTATAAGGGATTAGCTAAAATTAGTTTTTGGAAAGAGTTTGACAATGTCACATTTAAAGTGATGCCATGTCACATTTGAAGGGATTCCATGTCACATTTTAAATGAAATCACCTCCTTAATAATGTATAAGGGATTGATAAAAAAAAAAAAGTTAACAACTGGAAAATAATTTCAAAAAAAAAAAAAACTGGAAAGCAACGATATTATATCTACCTTCTTTCTAATTTAAAGTTTTTGTTGATTCAGCAACTTTGATTAGTTTTCGGTTTGTTTTGGGTTATTTTTTTTTATTTTCGTTTATATAACTAGAAAATGTTTTCTTAGTCAATATATAATCAAAAAAATATTAATGTTTAATGAGTTTGGTCTTTCCAGCATAAAAATACTTTTATCTTTGTTAACATTTGGTTCCAAATAATTTTTGTTTGATTTCGATTTGAGGTATTTCGATTCAGTTCTGATTATAATATGATTATATATTCACAACTGGACTTTAGATAACATTATATAATGAAATAGAGGGCCCAAATTCATACCCACAATATTAGAAGTGGCAAAAATTTTCAAAATAGAGACGTCAAACTTTGATGCTTTTTTATATGGGGATAGAGAAAAGAACAGGGTCCAAGTTGTCAAGCTGTATGGCAAATACAACAAGAGAGCCCAAACTGTATGGCAAATACACGAAAAGGATCCACATTCTAATTTCTTAGCCTAAAGGCACTAGTTGCTATTAGTTGATTTAATGGGTTTAATCCAGATAATTAGGGAAAAATCCTTAAAAATACCCCAACTATTTTACATTTGGCAGAAAAATACATGAATTTTTAAGACTCCCTGAAAAATACACGATCTATTAAAAAGTGTTATATTAATACATACAGGGAAAATCGAACAGTATTACACCTAATTTTTCCGAGCTTTCAAGTTGATCAATGGCAGATTTTGATTCCAAGTACTATATGTGGCGATCTATAGTTCTTTGAAAAGCTCTTAAGATTTCGAATCTAATGGTTCCGAGCTCACCGCATGATTTTAACTAAAACTAACTGAATTTGTCAATGAAGTTTCGGTTTTCAAATTTTAAAATTAAAATTTTATGAATAATCAAGTGTATTTTGAAAAATCGAAACCATATATGAACTTATGGAAACAACATTAACAAAGCCCAGTAGGTTTTATTTGATTCCGACATGTTTGATTTTCGGATCTGAAAATTAAACGGCGTTTCACTATTTCCGTTTCGATTTTCAATGTATATGTATTAAGATAACACTTTTTAATAGGTCGTGTATTAATATAACACTTTTTAATAGGTCGTGTATTTTTGAGGGAGTCTTAAAAGTTCATGTATTTTTCTGCCAAATGTAAAATAGTTGGGGTATTTTTCCCAGATAATTATGGGTTGGGGGGGGGGGGGGGGGGGTGTACTGAATCTGAATCTTGCATTTAAAGAGATTTGAGTTTTAATGAGATTTTAGGTTATTTTAATGATTTTGCGCGATTTTATGAGATTTATAATAAAATTCTCTACAATCCCACCTAAAACCATGGGATTTGAGTCTTTGTATTTTTAACAAGAAAATCTCCTGAAATTTCCTTTAAAATCTTTTGGAATCATTAAAATCAAATCCTTAGTATAATTTTAATAACAGTGGATTTTAAAGTACTTTTTAAAATCACTAGTTCAATAACAGTGTATTTTAATAGATTTTTTAATATTCATGGTTCAATAACATAGGATTTGACAAATTAAAACGAATCACTTGAAATGTTAGATTTAATACACCCCCCTAAATGAATAAATAAAGAGAAATTTCCTAAATTAAACCACATTTATTGACAAAGTGTCCCACTAATACTTATTTTTCCCAACTAAGGTTTATTAGGCTTTTCCAAATTCTAAACCCCAAAATTAACCTTATATTTAAATGAATATCATTTTTTATTTACTATTAACAATAATCCGAAAATTAAAAAAAAGGAAACAAAATAAATATTTATATTCTGTAAATTTAAAAGAAATTAATATATATTTTTATATCAGAAAATAACAACAAAATTAAAGAAACATAGAAAATGAAAAACAATATTTTAGTAAAACATGATGTTTAATTTTTTAAAAAAAAAATTTCACAAAAGTTACTATGTTTGATATGTTTATAATTAATTAATTAAAATTTTTAAATGAAATCAGAATTAAAACGAAAATAATATTTAGTAACTAATTATCATTTTTAATGAAATCAGAATTAAAAAAAATATTAAGAATTAAAAACATGAAAAACGGGAATTAAATATATTTATAATATTACATTTTAGAAAATTAAATATTCATTCCTTAATTTAATATATTTATAATATTACATATTAGGAAATTAAATATTTATTTCTTAATTACAACAAAATTACAGAAACATAGAAAACGAAAAACAATTTTTTTAGTAAAACATGATGTTTAACTTTTTAAAAAAAAAAGTTTTCACAAAAATTACTATGTTTGATATGTTTATAATTAATTAAATTAAATTAAATTTTTTTAATGAAATCAGAATTAAAACGAAAATAATATTCAGTAACTAATTACAATTTTTAAAATGAAATCAGAATTAAAACGAAAATATTTAAAATTAAAAACATGAAAACGGAAATTAAATATATTTAGAATATTACATTTTAGGAAATTGAATATTTGTTCCTAAATTTACTCCTACATTTATGGGAGTGGTAACCACTAGGTAGAATGTATATTCTACAAATTGGCAGATAGAAGCTATATTGTTAGAGAGAGGCGGTACAATCGGCAGAACTTAGTAAAATTATAGAATTTAGAATCTGCGAGCGGTAGATAATTGTAAAATGGTAGAATTCAGATTCTGGCTCTTGTAGAAGATTGACAATTATGTCGAAATAACGTTCTACGCCCCGTAGATTAACATTAATTGGCAGAATCTAATATCTGCCAGTGGTAGAAGGAAAAACTCAAATCATTTATAAAACATGATGTTTAATTTTTTAGAAAAAAATGTTTTCACAAAAAATAATATGCTTCATATGTTTATAATTATCAGAATTTTTATTATTTAAAATACTTTCTATTTAAATTATTTTCATTTAAATTAAGGGCATTATGGGAAAGAATTCTTAAAGGTATATTGAGACATTTTGCCACTAAATGTAGGGTATTTTGGCAATTCTCCCATAAATAAATGGTAGTTTTTAAAGGACTGTCAATGCTTTTACGGGATTTATAATGATTTCCACTAAAATCTCACCTAAATTGCTGAGAATTTGGCTTTCACAATTTTTGACTTCAAAACTATTAAATTCTTTCAAAATGACAATATCTTAAAAAGAGTTGTAAGATTGAATGACTCTAACATTTAATGGAATTGAAATTTTAGTCAATTGAATGACACTAACATTTTATAGAATTTGAAAGAATATCTAGAAATATACATTCCAATAACACATGATTTTAAAAGAATTGATAGAATACATAATTGAATAACACTAGAATTTAAAAGAATCTTAATTTCTTTCAAATTCAATCAAATTCTGTAATTGAATACCCCCACCGTAGTTTGCAAGATTGAGAACGCCAACTCGAAAAGAATTAGAATTTGCATCACTATTTGCTTTGGACCGATCCTAAAGTTCATACTCCCTCCATTCCATTATATAGGATTTTTATGAAAATTTTTTTAGTTTCATTTTATATGATGTTTTACTAGTTTCTATGCAGATTTTAATGTGATTTGATACTTTTGTCCTTCTAAATTCCGTTGTCTTATATATGATTGGTTGAATTATATTTTTATTTAAATATTAAATGAAATTTTGTTTGTATTTATTATTTTCTTAATTTTCGCGAAATAAATCAAAACATCTTATAAAATGAAACGGAGGGAGTAGTATTTTTATTGACATGCAAAAGAAATCGATATATGAGATAACACATTGCATCTTGTAGATAATAATACTATAAGTATATGATTAATTGTTTGTTTTTGTAGTCGCTAGCAACATCGACCAAATCATATTCGTTTCATAGTTGGGCCAACAATAAGTTGTAACAATTAAATTGTATTCGTTTTGTTATGTAGTTGGTAGCACCGAAATGTTTTAAAGATTCATAGTTAATTTGAAATTAAAACATTCTTTTAGCTTTTGAAGATTTAATCGCAAATTATAAAAACTTATGCCAAAATCTGTTAACTATGGAAAAAAATTGGTTGTTGTTGCTAGTACTAGAGACTGCAAAACCAACAACACACCAACAAATGTGAAACGAACAAATTCAATATATCAACCAAAATTATTAGCTTATACCTTGTAAGTTATCTTATAGTTAATGATGTAATTCATATTATATATAACATGTTCCACGTTTTGGATTTGAAATTTACAGGGCCAGGCGGCTAGCGTAAGATTTTTTTTTAACCTCCATTTTATATATGTATTTGATGCCTAACGTATCAACTTCCTTGACGTTAGCCAAGGGACAAGGGCCGGTCCTGAAAAGTTAGGGTTTTTGAAAATTGTTACGTACGTGGCACAATAATTTTGTATGTGGTGTGTGGTTTATCATAAATTTTTATGACGCTCAAAGAGCTCTCACGTTTTTTAGGATAACATGGAGTAAGAAAGATAGACACATCACATCATCTCCATATCATATAGAGAAGAAAGTGGTAATTTAGATTCCTTAATCTACAAAACGACGATACACTTTATACATATAACAAACGAGGTGTCATTGTTTAGGCGTGCACTATCTCTATATCGATTTGAAATGGACCATCGAGAAGAAAATACAATTTCACTTTCGAAACTACAATTTTGGGTGGCTTGGACCAATCTTAAGGATAATGACTGTTGGGCTTGGGCCTTTGAAGAGCTTTGGTGATGAAAATCATTGAGTATTAACTTGGTTCGCGACTTGGGTTAGTCACTTAGGAATGATTTATTTCTAATTGGGCCACGGTTAGTTTAGACCGTCTTATCTTTGTAATTGTCTTAGTATATATAAAGCTAAGCATGTGGGTAATTAGGTTAAGTCGATTGTTGAGGTCTTTTCTTGTGCTTAGAGAGATCTTGTAAGAAACATAACAGTTGTAATTCGTGGTGATAGTGAATTACTGGAAAGCTCCAGGCCGAGACGTAGGATCACACATCGTGATCTGAACTCGTTAAATCTCTGTGTCTTTACTTATTGCTCAATCGTTTATTCCGTGAAAAGGGGTTTAAATCCCTACAAGTGGTATCAGAGCTTGGTTTGAGGTTAGTAGAGCACGTTCAGGGAAGCTTCTGCTGAGGTTTTGGAGCTTAGATCGGCGTCATCGTCAGGGAACAAAGGCGGTGAAGTTTTTAGGGTTTTGTGTCGAAGGAATCGACAGAAGGTATTGTGTCGATCGACATACCATCCTTGTCGATCGGCACGGGCGACTGCGTAAGGCAGTGAGTTTCGTTTTTGGGATCAAAGATGTCTACAGAAAATAAGTTGAATGTGAGGATAGCCATCTTTGATGGTCAAGGTGACTTTTCTATGTGGAAGAGAAGGATGTTAGCTCACATGAATCTCCAGGGTTTGAAGGAAGAATTGATTCCATCAACTGAGTCTGAGCAGCCGAAGAAGAAAAAGGATGAAACGGCTGAAGATTTTGCAGAAAGAGTAAAGGCAGAAGTACTCAAGAAGAAGAAAAGAGGAGAGGACGCTATGGATATCTTGACTCTCCATCTAGGAGATCTAGTTCTGAGGAAAACAGAAGATTGTTCAACGGCACGTGAACTTTGGGAAGCACTAGAAAGGCTATACAACACCAAGACTCTACCGAGTCATATTCATCTATTGTATAAGTTTTATACATTCAAGATGGATGGGTCTAAGTCAATCGATCAAAACGTCGATGACTTCTTGAAGACTGTTTCAGAGTTGGCCAGTGTGAAGGTTACTGTCGAGGATGAGGTACAAGCGATTCTCTTACTCAGTTCTTTGCCACCCTAGTATGACTCCATGAAGGAGACTGATATGTTGGATTTTTGGCCTAATTTACCCATGGTTTTGTGTTGCATTTCTTGTCTTTTTGTTTCCTTTTGATGTCTTTTCAGGTTCTACAATGCTTTGGAGCATAATTTGGAGCTTCTGGAGCTCTATGAAGAAAAGGAGAAGAAATGGAGCAAAAAGAAGACTTTTCACTCTGCCGAGCACCTGCTCGGTCCGAAGCGAGCACCTGCTCGCACCAAGACACCAGAACCTAAACCTAATAAAGTTGTGGCCGCCAAGTTCATCTGATGGTCCACAAGATTCCCAGGAGTTAATGAGTCAACATCAATCCCTTTTCATTAGGGAGATGATTTATCTTAATCAAAAATGGGATTTCTATTTCTTTCCTTCTTTTGCTTAAAAAGATACCTTTTGCTTTTAATGTTTTTCTTTATATGGGGAGAATGATTTCTTCATAAGGACAAGTTTTTTGTTCACGAAAATAATCAGAGAGTTTTGTTCTTCTTTTTTTTTACGTTTTTAATAAAAGTTTGTGTGCTTTACTTGTTCTTCATCAAATCCGAATCATTAACCGCCATTGAAACTCTTGTCCATTTCCGATTCATCATCTCATCATCTAGAGAAGAATTCTAAACCCCCTCTTTACTTTCCATTATCTATTATGAATTCTCATCTAATGATTGTTGCATTTGAATCAAATATGTCCGAGTAGTTTACTAACTAGGTCGGGGTGATTTCGATGGTGATTTAGGGTCTTAGATGGTTGAGCCAAATAGGGTAATCTTATGTCTTCATCTCTAGGAAGTTTTAATGCTTAGGCTAAATTGATCACTTAGTCTATGATCTCTAGGTTTAATCTATTCACCAAAAATGATATAGGTTGCTAGAATTACCTTTGATGAGCATTCGGTGGTAACCAAAACACCATTGATCGTTCCCATTGAATGTGAACATATTGAACCATTGCATTAAGGCTTGTTTACTTCATTACTAAATCCACTCGAAAGTGTAGGTATTTAGGCTGTAGACAAAGGTATTGATACATCGCCAAAAGCGGGGCAATACATATTTATGTTTGAGTTCTAGACCGCATTTAATTAGACCCTGAATAGAAGCTCAACCCAAGTACCCGAAATCACCAAAGAATCATCTCGGCTTAGTGCCTTTTATCATTGTTTTATTACCGATTTTTATTCCAAGCACCTGCTCATTTACATTGAGCACCTGCTCACGTCAGTTTACAACTCATTTAATTTATCTTAGCTTTATTTGAAATCTATAGATTCATAGTGTAACCTTGGTCTCTGTGGATTCGATACCTTATATACTACTGCTTTTGCCTGTGCACTTGCAGCATTATTTTGGGTTAAAACTCGAGACTATCAAGTTTTTGGCGCCGTTGCCGGGGACCAATAGCGTTACCTTTGAATTTTGGTTTTATTTATAGTCTAAGAATTTTGCTAATTTTGTTTTTTGTTTTTGTTTTTTGTTATGTTTCAGGTGTATGACCAGTAGAAGGACGAGGAGAAATCTGAACGAAGATCTAGTCAGTCATACGAACGAAGAGTTAGCTCGTCTCGAACGTCAGAATCGCCGCCGAGCACCTGCTCAAACCGAACGAGCACCTGCTCGCCCAGAAAATATGGCAGATCAGGAAGCTATGAATGCTCAGTTACAGATTTTGAGAGATCAAATCACCCAGTTGCAAAGGCAACAGCCGCGGGGTCAGCCAACCATAGGGGATTCGGATAATCCCCATGCGTTTTATCAAAACCGTTCGGCCATTGTCATTCCGACCATTCAGAGACAAGATTACGAGGTCAAGGCTCAGTTAATTTCATTGGTAAAGCAGCATCTATTCCATGGTCTACCCGCTGAAATACCGATGGACCACATAGAGAACTTCGAGGAAATCTGTAGTACTACGGGTTCTAATGGTGTTCCAACCGATTTTCTGAAGTGTAAGTTGTTCCCGTTCTCTCTCGCGGACAAGGCACAAAGATGGTTGAAGTCGCTGCCGGCTGGTTCATTGAGGACTTGGGATGAGGCTAGATCCGCGTTCTTGGATCATTTCTATACGAAGTCCAAAACGGCCGCTTTGAGGAACAAGATTGCATCCTTTCAACAACACTCCGGAGAAGCTTTTGGTGAAGCTTGGGAAAGACTCAAAGAGTATAAGAGGGAGTGTCCTCATCACGGTTTCAAGGATGAGCAAATCTTGAACATATTCTACGATGGAGTCGATTGGGATTACCGTAATGCTTTGAATGCCGCAAGTAATGGAGACTTCATGACCAAGACTAAGGAAGGTGCATTTGAGCTCATCGAGAACCTTGCCTCAAGCTCCAACAACAAGGCTCCCGAGTACGATAGAGCCAAGAAGGTCAATAGTGTGGACTCTCAAAAGATCGATGAATTAACCGCAAAAGTGAACTTGCTTCTACGAGAGACTCAAAGGCCGGTTAAGTTCATGGAAGAAGATGGGGCTGCCCCTAATGCTCAAGAGTTTGTGGAAGATCAAGAAGATGGTTTAGAAGAGGTCAACTATGTGAATGGCCAAGGGTACCAAAACCGAGGGTTTAACCCCAACTACCGAAGCCATCCAAACCTCTCCTACCGCAACACCAACGTGGAGAACCCCCAAGACCAAGTCTATCCGCAACAAGGGAGTTCGAATCAGAAGTTCTACTCCAACAACACTCAAGGGAAGCAATTCATCCCCGACCAAAATCAGAACCGGTTTCAAGCAACAAACCAACAACAAACCGTTTCCGCGCCTCAACCTCAACAAGATGATTTGAAAGGTCTCATCCATCAAGTCTTGGCCAACCAACAGCAGACATCATCCGAGCTGGGCAGTAAGATGGACAACATGTACAAGGATCTCCATGCAAAGTATGAGGCCGTGACCGCACATGTAAAGAAGTTGGATACACAAGTAGCTCAAACCGCCGAAGCTATTCAAAGACCGGTTGGTGCTCTTCCTGGCCGTGGTGAAGTGAACCCTAGGAAGGAGTATTCGCCATGCAATGCCGTTGAGTTAAGAAGCGGAAGAGCGTTGGCACAACCTACGGCCACAACCTCTCAAGTTAAGGCCAAGGAGAAAGTTGTTGAGCAACCGGCACAAGAGAATGATTTGGCAAAGAATGTGATGCATGAGGAGGCTGGTTCTAGTTCAGAAACCCCACCAGCTACTGTCCCGATCAATCTGGAGAAAACACCCCAGCGAGCACCTGCTCAGCCGATCGAGCACCTGCTCGCTCAGAATGTTCCCGCGAAATTTCCAGAAGCTCAGACCGAGAGAGTCTATGTGCCTAAGATACCCTACCCAGTGCCTCCCAAGAGATCTAAGAAGGATTTGGAGGATGCTAAGTGTAAGGAAATGATTAAAGGCTTGGAGGTAAAGCTCCCTTTAACCGATGCGGTTCAAATGGTACCTTCTCTCAAACGGTACATGAAGGAGCTAATTTCTGGAAAAGTTGTGGAAGAGGAGAGTGTGATGATGGTTTCCAAAGAATGTAGTGCCATACTTCAGAGTAAGGTGTTGACTAAGAAAGGCGATCCCGGGAGGTTTGTTATATCGGTAAAGATTGGGCCTTGCAAGTTTGCATGCTCATTGGTAGACTTGGGTTCAAGTGTTAATTTAATGCCTTATTCCGTTGCTAAACGTTTAGGTTTTACCGATTTCAAACCAACTAAGATCTCCTTGATTTTTGCAGATAGATCCACTAAACTTCCTGTAGGTATAATCGAGGATTTACACGTCCGCATAGGGGACACTCTAATCCCAACCGATTTCGTGGTTCTAGAGCTCGATGAAGAACCAAAGGACCCACTGATTTTGGGGAGATCATTCCTAAACACGGCACGTGCAATCATCGATGTTGAACAAGGTATAGTAGACCTCCGTCTCGGAGACATGGTGGTCCGGTTTGAGATGAGTAAGATGCTCAAGAGGCCGATGATAGAGGGGCAAACCTTCGTGATCCACGATGACTCCGAGATGTCGGAAGATGTGGTTGAAGAGATCCTAGCAAAGGACTCTCTCGAAGTTGCATTGACAAAAGCCGAAAGTGAACACGGATTTCTAAGTGAAGACACCCAAGGATATGCCAAGTTTCTGGATTCCAACACCAGAATAGAGAAAGAAGATGAGTTCCAGAGTCTGACCGAGGGCACAGAAAACGATGTTCTGCCAGATTCCCAGCGAGCACCTGCTCGCTCCGACCGAGCACCTGCTCGGACCGAAAACCAGAACATCACCGGATCATGGAGCGAGCTGAAAGCTCCAAAGGTAGAGTTAAAAACCCTCCCAGCGGGGCTCAGGTATGCATTTCTAGGTCCTAACTCTACATATCCTGTTATAGTGAATGCAGAATTGAATAATGTTGAGATCTCTTTGCTTTTGTGTGAGTTGAGGAAATATAGAAAGGCCTTGGGATATTCGTTAGATGATATAACCGGTATATCTCCCGACTTGTGCATGCACCGAATTAATCTAGAGGATGAATCGATGACTTCTATAGAACATCAGAGACGGTTAAACCCGAATCTAAAGGATGTCGTAAAGAAAGAGATAATGAAACTTCTAGAAGCTGGTGTGATCTATGCTATATCTGATAGCAAATGGGTAAGTCCGGTGCATGTTGTACCTAAGAAGGGAGGTATCACGGTAATTAGGAATGAGAAAAACGAATTGATTCCAACTAGAACGGTAACGGGTCATAGAATGTGCATAGACTATAGGAAATTGAATGCTGCTACTCGCAAAGATCATTTTCCTTTGCCTTTTATTGATCAAATGCTTGAACGTCTTGCTAATCACCCTTACTACTGTTTTCTAGATGGTTACTCAGGATTTTTTCAGATACCCATCCATCCCGATGATCAGGAAAAGACAACGTTCACATGTCCATACGGCACATTCGCATACCGCCGGATGCCATTTGGTTTGTGCAACGCCCCAGCGACTTTCCAACGTTGTATGATGTCCATTTTTACTGATTTAATTGAAGATATTATGGAAGTATTTATGGATGACTTCTCTGTGTATGGGAGTTCTTTTTCTGTTTGTTTGTCTAATTTGTGCAGAGTATTACAAAGATGCGAGGAGAAACATCTAGTGCTGAATTGGGAAAAGTGCCATTTTATGGTCAGGAATGGGATAGTACTTGGGCACCGGATTTCAGAGAAAGGGATAGAGGTTGACAAGGCTAAGATAGAGGTCATGATGAGTTTACAACCGCCTACTACGGTCAAAGGAATCCGAAGCTTTCTAGGCCATGCCGGGTTCTACCGTCGTTTCATCAAAGACTTCTCCAACATTGTTAGGCCTCTCACTAGATTGCTGTGTAAGGAAGTCAAGTTCGACTTTGATAGAGAGTGTTTGGCTGCGTTTCATACTATCAAGGGTGCCTTGGTTAGTGCACCAATAGTCCAACCACCGGATTGGGACTTACCGTTTGAGATTATGACGGATGCGAGTGATTTTGCTGTGGGGGCTGTTCTTGGTCAAAGGAAGGACAAGAAGCTCCATGTGATATATTATGCTAGCCGGACGATGGATGATGCTCAATGTCGGTATGCAACCACCGAAAAGGAGTTATTGGCGATTGTTTTCGCCTTTGAGAAGTTTAGATCATACCTCGTCGGTTCTAAGGTAATTGTTCACACCGATCATGCTGCGTTGAAGTACTTGCTGACCAAGAAAGATGCCAAGCCTAGGCTATTGAGATGGATACTCTTGCTTCAAGAATTTGATTTAGAGATCAAGGATAAGAAAGGGTCCGAGAATGGGGTTGCTGATCATTTGAGTAGGCTGCAAGTTGAAGATGAAACACCTATGGAGGATAGTCTGCCAGATGAGCAAATTTATTCGATCTGCGAAAAATTTCCAGAAGCTGAGCGAGCACCTGCTCGGAACGACCGAGCACCTGCTCGGAAGATATTTTGCGGATTTATCCAGAATGACCAACCTGCGAGTTTCCCTTGGTTTGGTGATTTTGCTAACTACTTGGCAGCTGATAAGGTTCCGGAAAACCTAACGGGAAGCCAAAGGAAGAAGTTTTTCCGAGATGTTAGACGTTACTATTGGGACGAGCCGTACTTGTACAAGCAATGCTCGGATGGGCTGTATAGGAGATGTGTTTCGGAGGAGGAGATCCCTGGGATCTTGCACCATTGTCACGGTTCATCTTATGCCGAACACTTTGCCACATTCAAGACGGTTACAAAAGTGCTGCAAGCGGGTCTTTGGTGGCCAACGATGTTCAAGGATACGAATAGGTTTGTTGCTCGATGTAACGCGTGTCAAAGGCAAGGGAACATCAGCAAGCGCAATGAGATGCCTCAAAATTTCATCTTAGAAGTAGAGGTTTTCGATGTTTGGGGTATAGACTTCATGGGACCGTTCCCTTCCTCCTATAAGAACAAGTACATACTTGTAGCCGTTGACTATGTTTCCAAGTGGGTCGAAGCACAAGCCAGCCCGACTTGTGATGCTGCGATAGTTACCAAGTTACTCAAAACGGTGATTTTCCCTAGGTTTGGAATTCCGAGAGTTGTGATAAGTGATGGAGGTTCACACTTCATTAACAAGGTTTTTGAGAACTTGTTAAGGAAGAATGGAGTCACGCATAAGGTAGCCTCTCCTTATCATCCTCAAACTAGTGGACAAGTAGAGGTCTCCAATAGAGAGATAAAGAGTATCTTGCAAAAAACAGTTGGCACAACGCGTAAGGATTGGGCGAATAAACTAGATGACGCTTTGTGGGCATATAGGACAGCATATAAGACTCCGTTGGGGACAACGCCTTTTCATTTGGTGTATGGGAAGGCATGTCACTTACCGGTAGAATTGGAATACAAGGCGGCATGGGCTGTTAAGCGACTTAATTATGACATCCTTAGTGCATCCAAGAGGAGATCCATGCAGCTGCATGAGTTGGAAGAAATTAGGCATCTCGCCTATGACAATTCCCGAATCTACAAAGAACGGACCAAAGCTTACCACGACAAGAAGATTATCCCTCGAAACTTTGCTCCTAACGATCAAGTTTTATTGTTTAACTCTCGTTTTAAGTTGTTTCCAGGGAAGCTAAAGTCGAGATGGAGTGGTCCGTTCACCATCAAAGAGGTGAAACCATACGGGGCCGTAGTGTTGCTAGACACTAAAGGAGGTGATTTTGTTGTTAATGGTCAACGTCTCAAGCCATACCTTGCGGATACATACGTGGGAGAAGTTGAATCAGTCACTTTTAGTGACCCTCCTCGAGCCTAAAGGGTTTCCAAAGTCGAGCTAACGACTTAAAACAAGCGCTTGGTGGGAGGCAACCCACCGGTAAGGATTTTTGTATAAATTTTGAATTTTAATTCCTTTTATTACTAACATTTCACTTGTGATTTCAGTAATTACATTCTGCGAAAAAGTGTAAAATTGCACCGAGCACCTGCTCGAAACCAAAGCGCAGCAATTCTCTCAGATTAGCAGAACACAAAAAAATAAAATAATAAAAAATATAAAAGAAAAAGAAAAGCAGAAAAAGATTTGATTTATTTCTTCTTTCCTTTTCATTTTATTTACTTTTATTTTCTTTCCTTCTTTATTTCCTTTTCAATTTTTGCCAAAAACCCTAACCACTCATTCTTCTTCCTTTTTGCAGATAAAGCCAAACTTTTTGATCTCCCCCTCTTCCCCAAAACTGCCGAGCCTCTCTCCACTTTCCCATCTCCCTTGAAAACCGCCACTCAACATTACTCCTCTCCATTAAAGTCCCATCTCTACCACTCCTCATAACCACACATCTCATTACTCCCTCTCTCACCAAATCCCTAAAGCTCCCAAACTCTCAACTGCTCTCTCTCTCTCTCTCTCTCTCTCTCTCTCTCTCTCGCCGCCGCTCAAACTCTCTAAATCCCGAGCACCTGCTCACTCGGCAAAAACCACCACCACCGCCACACTTCATCTCTTCTTTTCCGAGACCAAACTTCACCCATAACCACCCCGATTTCACGCCGGAAAACCAAATCTCCACGCCTCTCTCCTCATGGCTCCAAAGACAAAGTTCTCCAACAAAGAAAAGGGCAAAGGCAAAGCCGGTACTTCCGCATCCGCTTGTCCTCTCACCTTTCCTTGGCCTAGGCCGGAAGGTGAGCCCTTTGACATTGACCGAGCCAACCTCCCACACTCTTCACCGGACTCATGGGACGAAATCGACGCTTTCTACTACAATCAACTCCTCCAAGTTGACCTCGAACCTACTCGGTTCATGTGCGATAGAACATTGGTCGAACTTGGTCTTCAACAACAAGTGAGGAGCATACTCTACAATGCTCGCTGCATGGCCTTTGCTTTGGAGGAAGATGTGCTCTACCCGGACCTCACTAGGCAATGCCTAGCCACCGCGACTCTCTCCTATGCTAATCCGGACAACCCTTGTTTCGAGGAAGCCACGTTCTCTTTCTTTGCTGGAGGAAAGAGGTATGTGATTTCAATGTTTGATTTTTGTGTAGCATACGGCTTTTACGAGACGGACATAAGGCTATCGGGTCCAAAGAGGTTTCAAGAGGCCAAGAGTTTTTGGAGTTTGATTGCTTCGGGAGAGTACTCATCCAATTCCGCGAGCCAAAACCGCCTACGCCATCCCGCTCTCCGCATAGTGGCAAGGATCTTGAGCAACATGCTTTTCGGAAGATCCGTAGGTAACAAGGTCCATCAAGATGAGTTATTGTTATTATTGCTTGGTTGTGGTCCCATTGTAGGTGAAGGAGACTCGGCACAATATGAGAAGTATCGATCAAATTTGGGTATACGTTTCGCGGAGATGATTTGTGCGATCAAAGATAACACAACCGCAACAAACAAAGGACCAAGGACGGAGCGTATTGGAAGCTTGCTCACACCGCTATTCCGCAATCTAAGGGTGGATCTTTCTCCATATTCCTACGTCCCGGAGATGAAGCGCATTGATATGGAGCACCTGCTCCTTTCCAAAATCATCATCAAACCGTCAACTTACCAATTCTTCAATGGAAACGGTGAGGCGAGCTACGTGGAGCTGCCCAACTTGGAAATCACGCAACTTTCTTCCCTTGATGATCTTGCGTTTAACCCTCCTCCGCACTACTTGGTACCAAACCCGAGCCGACCCTCCTCCGCTTCCCGTCCAAGCGCTTCACGCCGGAGCACATCAAGGCAGCCACGCTTTGACACCGAGGATGCTGGTCCTTCGGTTCCGCGCCTTGCTCTCACGTACCACGACACTCCTTCTCAAGGTGAGTTTGATCTTCCCCCTATTGATGATAATGCTAATGATGTTGAGTATAGGAGGTGGATGATCCAATCCACTAGGAAGAACAACAGCCTACTGCAGAGGCTCATGCAGGCGATGTCCAGAGGCTGCTGCCATGCTCCGGATGTGCAAGCTCCGCGAGCACCTGCTCAGCGTGAACGAGCACCTGCTCGCACGCATTCAAGCACCTGCTCGGACCAGCCAGCAAGGAGAAGGAGGAAGAGGTCTGATCATGTCTCCAACGATGCTACATCCGGGTGATATCCACTTTCACCCTACTATTCCCATTGTTTATATCACATTTGTTTCTATTTTGTTTTTATTTTGATTTGAACTTGTTTTTAATCTACTCTTTCGGTACTCTTCTTTCACCGAGACGGTGAAAGTTAAGTCCGGGGGAGTGGATTAATGTTTTAATTGTTTTTGCTTTGAGTCTTTTGCACTTATAAAAAAAAAAGAAGAGAAAATTTCATAAAAACACAAAAAAAAAAATGCATATAGTTTCTCATGGCATAAACATTTTTGTTATCTTTTTCATGCTAGGATCGAGTCTAGAGCATTTTAGGATTGCATTTGCATAGGGAGCAATGATGAAATTTCCTTGTAAAGATTCATTTTAGGATTCCATGATATGCCCTCATTAGAACTTTTTCGATGCATTAACAATCATGAATTAGAGGCTCATCCATACTTGGATCTTACTTCTTTGAAAATCCCATCTCATTAGAAACTTGCATGATCTAGATTCAACTCTATCAACTTGAACTTAATCTTGATTAATTTTTCTCACTTTTGGACTTTGAATCATAACTATGGATAAACACCTTACATTCAAATCATGTTTGCCTATTTTTACCTCTCTTATCTTGATTTGAATGGCTATCCCGATCTAAGTTCATCTCTTAGATGAGGATAGTACCACACCTTTAAACCCGACCATTTCATTCAAACCCTTGCATTTATTCTTTGAGTGAGGCCTTTTTCTTTGTGTTGCGTTGGTAAAATTTTGCAAGCATTAGAGACGACAAGGCAAGGTTTCCATTAGGCTAGTTTCTTGAGTTTAAGACTAGTCTTAGGTGGGGTATGAAACCGATTTGGTTAAGCATTTACTTGATTATCTTTGGGTTTGTGGTTTAGTGTGAAAAGAAAGAAAGAAGAAAGGATGAGTTCTAGGGGATAAGTTTGAAAAGAAAAGTATATAGCTCTAAGTGTTTAAAAGAAAAATGATAGCTTAGCATTCTCTTAGAATAAATCAAAAAGAAGAAAAATGTGTTAGAGAATGCTAGGATGGAAAGAGCTAAAGTTAAGAAAAGAAATTCCCTAGGATTCGGAAAATTTAAAGAAGAAAGAGGAAGTTTGAAAGGTTTAGCCGAAATTGGCTAGTGGTTTAACAAATGGGTAGTGAGAAAAGAGAGATGAAAGATTGCAACAATGGGGTTATGGGTAGAAATTTGGATTCCTAGCCTTGTATGCATCAATTGTCTCTTTTCTTTCTTGCTTTTGCTAAATGTAACACTTGCATTTGAGAGTTAGCCACCAAAAGGACTATGAACAGCCTCTTTGCATCATCTAAAAGCCCTCTTCTACCGAGCCAAATGGTATTGATTCAATTTCCAATTGTGAGACCGCACCAAACACATTAATGAATGTTAAAGAGTTGAGTTTAGTTGATTGCATGCTTTCTTTGAGTCTAAGGATTTGGAGTAATTATTTTGATAAGAGATGAGTATGGCGAAAGCTTCTTGAGTAAGATTTGTTGTGCATCGCATTAGTTCTCTTTAGGACATTTTGTTGAACCCTTCGATGTTTCTTTTGGATTTGAGTTCCCACCTTCAAGCACTTCTCCGGATTTCTCTCTTCTTGTTTGCTTGCGGACAAGCAAAAGGCAAGTCCGGGGGAGTTGATATGTTGGATTTTTGGCCTAATTTACCCATGGTTTTGTGTTGCATTTCTTGTCTTTTTGTTTCCTTTTGATGTCTTTTCAGGTTCTACAATGCTTTGGAGCATAATTTGGAGCTTCTGGAGCTCTATGAAGAAAAGGAGAAGAAATGGAGCAAAAAGAAGACTTTTCACTCTGCCGAGCACCTGCTCGGTCCGAAGCGAGCACCTGCTCGCACCAAGACACCAGAACCTAAACCTAATAAAGTTGTGGCCGCCAAGTTCATCTGATGGTCCACAAGATTCCCAGGAGTTAATGAGTCAACATCAATCCCTTTTCATTAGGGAGATGATTTATCTTAATCAAAAATGGGATTTCTATTTCTTTCCTTCTTTTGCTTAAAAAGATACCTTTTGCTTTTAATGTTTTTCTTTATATGGGGAGAATGATTTCTTCATAAGGACAAGTTTTTTGTTCACGAAAATAATCAGAGAGTTTTGTTCTTCTTTTTTTTTACGTTTTTAATAAAAGTTTGTGTGCTTTACTTGTTCTTCATCAAATCCGAATCATTAACCGCCATTGAAACTCTTGTCCATTTCCGATTCATCATCTCATCATCTAGAGAAGAATTCTAAACCCCCTCTTTACTTTCCATTATCTATTATGAATTCTCATCTAATGATTGTTGCATTTGAATCAAATATGTCCGAGTAGTTTACTAACTAGGTCGGGGTGATTTCGATGGTGATTTAGGGTCTTAGATGGTTGAGCCAAATAGGGTAATCTTATGTCTTCATCTCTAGGAAGTTTTAATGCTTAGGCTAAATTGATCACTTAGTCTATGATCTCTAGGTTTAATCTATTCACCAAAAATGATATAGGTTGCTAGAATTACCTTTGATGAGCATTCGGTGGTAACCAAAACACCATTGATCGTTCCCATTGAATGTGAACATATTGAACCATTGCATTAAGGCTTGTTTACTTCATTACTAAATCCACTCGAAAGTGTAGGTATTTAGGCTGTAGACAAAGGTATTGATACATCGCCAAAAGCGGGGCAATACATATTTATGTTTGAGTTCTAGACCGCATTTAATTAGACCCTGAATAGAAGCTCAACCCAAGTACCCGAAATCACCAAAGAATCATCTCGGCTTAGTGCCTTTTATCATTGTTTTATTACCGATTTTTATTCCAAGCACCTGCTCATTTACATTGAGCACCTGCTCACGTCAGTTTACAACTCATTTAATTTATCTTAGCTTTATTTGAAATCTATAGATTCATAGTGTAACCTTGGTCTCTGTGGATTCGATACCTTATATACTACTGCTTTTGCCTGTGCACTTGCAGCATTATTTTGGGTTAAAACTCGAGACTATCAGAGACATTGAAGTATGGTAGAGAATCTATCTCTATTGAGGACGTGGTGAATGCTGCAAAATCCAAGGAAACCGAGCTAAAAGCTAAAGGTTATTCAACTTCACAGAAGATTGGTGAAGCATATGTGGCTCGTGGGAGACAGTCGAATAGAGATCAACGGAACTCAGGAAATAGAGGCAGAAGCAGGTCTAATTCGGGCTCAAGGATTACCTGCTGGTACTGCAAGAAGGATGGACACAAGAAGGCTGATTGCTATGCCTGGAAGAAGAAGGGCGGTGATGATGAGGATGCCACAGCAGCAGTGGTCATCGATCAATCAGCAGGAGTTGGTGCATTATCAGTCTTAGACAATTGGCATCAAGAGAAGTGGGTGATTGATTCGGGTGCTTTATATCACATGACTTCAAGGAGAGACTGGTTTGTTACATATGAGGAAATCAACTCTGGAAAGGTGCTACTGGCAGACGATTACAGTATGACTGTTGAAGGAATTGGTTCAATCAACATCAATGCAAGAGGTGGCACGGTCAAGACATTGACAAATGTCAGGTATATCCCAAAACTCAAGAGAAATTTAATTTCATCTACTATGTTGGACAGACTTGGGTTTGAACATGCTGGAGGCAATGGAAAGAAAAGGTTCTACAAGAACGGGAAGCTAAGTTTTCAAGGCACTCTATGTGGTTCTTTGTATTTGCTTGATGGAGAGACTGTAACAGGACAGTCAAATAGTGTTACCAAGAAGTTGTGGGGAGATGACACTGTTTTGTGGCACAGAAGGTTGGGACACATGAGCATGAAGAACCTGATGATCCTAGCAAAAAGGGGCATCATTGATAAGAGGAAGATTTCGGAGATAGAGTTCTGTGAGAGTTGTGTAATGGGGAAGACCAAAAGACTGAGCTTCAACGTTGGCAAGCACACCTCTGGTGAAGCACTGAAGTATGTGCATTCAGATCTCTGGGGATCTCCATCGGTTACTCATAGCTTGTCTGGTAAGCAGTACTTTCTGTCTATCATTGATGACTACACCAGAAAGGTATGGGTATTCTTCTTGTCTGCTAAGAGTGAAGCTTTCACAAGGTTTTGTGAATGGAAGAAGCTGGTTGAGAATCAGATCAGCAAGAAGGTTAAGTGTCTAAGAACAGACAATGGGTTGGAGTTTGTGAACAAAGACTTCGATGAGTTTTGCAGGCAGCATGGGATTGAGAGACACAAGACGTGTCCTTATACTCCACAGCAGAATGGAGTGGCAGAACGCATGAACAGAACGATAATGGAGAAAGTGCGTTGTATACTTGATGAGAGTGGCTTAGGTGAAGAATTCTGGGCTGAGGCAGTGAGCACAGCTGTGTACCAAATAAACAGAAGCCCATCATCAGCCTTAGACGGCGGTATTCCTGAGGAACTATGGCTGGGAAGAAAGCCTGGTTATGGACACATGAGAAGATTTGGGTCATTGGTCTATGTGCATATAGATCAAGGGAAGTTAAAACCAAGAGCAGTGAAGGGTATTTTCATTAGCTATCCGGAAGGAGTCAAAGGGTACAAAGTGTGGCTCCTGGATGAATCAAGATGTGTGGTTAGCAGGAATGTAGTCTTTGTGGAAGATAAAGTGTTCAAAGACTTGAAGAATGAAGTTTCAGTGGAAGAAACAGTGGAGAACCCGACTCCAGGGACAGAAGGTCCTCTGTCGATCGACACACCATCTGGTGTCGATCGACACAAGATAAAAACGAGTGTGTCAAAAAGGACAGAAGGTAGCGTGTCGATCGACACACCGTCTGGTGTCGATCGACAGGCGAGTACAGAACCGTCGGCTCCTTTAGATGAAGATAACGGCCAAGGTTCATCTTCAGGTGGAGTTATTGGAGGTTCAGAAATAGAAGTTATACCTCAGATTCGTACTTCTTCTGGACGAATCACGAAGCTTCCTAACTATCTCAATGATTTTGATATGGCAAGCTTTGCCTTGATTACTGCTGCGGAGATGAGTTGTGAAGAACCAAGGGACTATCAGGAAGCAATGGAAAGCAGGGATAAAACTTTCTGGAATGGGGGTATGAATGAAGAGATGAGTTCTCTGGATAAGAATGGAACATGGAGGCTGGTTAGGAGACCTAAAGGAAGAAAGGTCATCGGCTGCAAATGGGTTTACAGGTTGAAACCGGGTATACCAGAGATAGAAGAACCACGATACAAAGCTAGGCTTGTCGCCAAGGGATATTCTCAGAAGGAGGGTATTGATTATCAAGAAGTGTTTGCACCAGTGGTGAAACATGTTTCTATCAGGTTTCTTCTATCGGTTGTTGCAGAAGAGAATATGGAACTGGAGCAGCTTGATGTTAAGACTGCGTTTCTTCATGGCTTACTTGAAGAAGAGATCTATATGGAGCAGGCTGAAGGTTTCGTTGTTAAGGGAAAGGAGGACTATGTTTGCTTGTTGCAGAAGGCACTATACGGGCTTAAGCAAGCTCCGAGACAGTGGAACAAGTGCTTCGATCAGTTTGTGGTTAGTCATGGGTTTACAAGGAGTGAGTATGACTCATGTGTTTACATAAAGAAGAGCAAAGGTGAGTGTCTTATCTACCTACTCTTATATGTTGATGACATGCTAATCGCATCCAAGGATATGAAGGAGATACAGATTGTGAAGAATCTGTTGAGCAGTAGGTTCGAGATGAAGGATTTAGGAGCTGCGAGAAGGATTCTCGGGATGGATATTGAGAGAGATCGTGAAGGTGGAGTTCTCACCTTGTCTCAATCTGGTTATATCAAGAAGATCTTACAGGTATTTAGTATGGATGACTCTAAATCTGTTACAACACCTATTGGTTCGCATTTCAAGTTATCAGCTGTAAAAGATGATGAAGCTGAGACGATTCTGGATGATGTTCCATACTCGAGTGCTATTGGAAGCATCATGTATGCGATGTTGGGAACTAGGTGTGATCTCGCGTATGCTGTTGGCTTGGTTAGTAGGTTCATGAGCAAGCCGAGCATGGTACATTGGACTGCTGTTAAGTGGGTGCTGAGATATGTGAAAGGTACCCTGGATCGAAAGATTGTGTTCAGGAAGACGAAGGAGTTCAAGATTGAAGGTTTCTGTGATTCTGATTTTTCATCTGATCTGGATAGAAGCAGGTCGATTACAGGTTATGTGTTCACGGCAGGTGGAACTGTTATTAGCTGGAAATCGAGTCTTCAATCTGTTGTCGCGTTGTCTACAACTGAGGCAGAGTATATGGCGTTGGTAGAAGCTGTGAAAGAAGCTATTTGGCTAAGAGGTTTGTCAGAAGAGTTTGGTTACAAACAGGATTCTGTGGAGGTCTGGTGTGATTCTCAAAGCGCCTTGTGTTTAGCCAAGAACAACGTCCATCATGAGAGAACGAAGCATATCAGAAGAAGGATGCATTTCATTAGGGATATTGTTGCTTCTGGTGAAGTGAAGCTGTCGAAGATTCCGACTGAGAGGAATCCTGCAGATATGTTGACGAAGGTCCTTCCTGTGGAGAAGTTTGAGAAGGCACTAAGCTTTCTCAGCTTAGAAGAGCACTAAAGTGCTGGTATTGTCTGGAGCTGCACATGAGAGCAAAGATGAAGGTGTTAAACTCTAAGTGATTGTCATCAAGGTGGAGATTTGTTGGGCTTGGGCCTTTGAAGAGCTTTGGTGATGAAAATCATTGAGTATTAACTTGGTTTGCGACTTGGGTTAGTCACTTAGGAATGGTTTATTTCTAATTGGGCCACGGTTAGTTTCGACCGTCTTATCTTTGTAATTGTCTTAGTATATATAAAGCTAAGCATGTGGGTAATTAGGTTAAGTCGATTGTTGAGGTCTTTTCTTGTGCTTAGAGAGATCTTGTAAGAAACATAACAGTTGTAATTCGTGGTGATAGTGAATTACTGGAAAGCTCCAGGCCGAGACGTAGGATCACACATCGTGATCTGAACTCGTTAAATCTCTGTGTCTTTACTTATTGCTCAATCGTTTATTCCGTGAAAAGGGGTTTAAATCCCTACAATGACATTAACCAATCTTCAATTCACCAAACATCGCAATAATCATAATGGAGGGGGGACAGGTTGTGTTTTCGGCACTGATTACGTATTATCAATCTTCCTCTTTTTATTTTATTTTATTTTTAAATATTTTGTTTTCTAGTTGAAATCATTTAGGTACCAGTTTATATCAGTTACTAGTTTCAAAGACCCAATCTTTGTCGAATTTCCCGTTTGAGTTGTAATTAGTGTCGAAATATTTCTTGTAGGTCAGATTTCATACAGCGTAACAAATTTGCTCGATACATCATTTTAGTACATAAGCTTGTACACGTAGAATGCTAACGGACTAATTAACCACCTAATTCGAATGGTTTATTATGGATATAACACTACAAAAATAGGTCAACATAGCCACACAATTTGTTACAACAACAATTTGTAGCAAAAATTACCCACAAATTGACACAATTTTGCTTTTAATTTAATAAGTTAATAAAGTGTAGCAAATTCGTAACTATTTGTGAGTAATTTGCTACGACATTATTACGAAAATAATATTGTCGCTAATTTGCTTCAAATACTAACGAATGAGTCGTGACAAAGTTTGCTACAAACACATTTGAAGATGTACGTAGCAATAGCTACAGTTGATTCAATTAGATTTACTATACCTATCTCTACAGTTGCTTCAAAACGGATCTAGTTGAGAGAGAGAGAGAGAGAGAGAGAGAGAGAGAGAGAGAGAGAGAGATTTTAGGGCATATGGTATATGCGGAGAGGCTTAAAAGAATTGATTTGGCTACCTCACCAAATTGCACTTATCCTTTTCGGGCACAGGTCTTGAGAGAACTCCAGAGTTAAGCGTGCTTGAGCTGAAACAATCTC